>OX336339.1:12878533-14078533 GCA_946902875.1 Nematopogon swammerdamellus
AGCACATAGCTCAGGTTAGCCAACTTGATGGCTAGCTAGTAAGCTAGTGGTAAAATAACTGTGAACGGTCATAGGGCGTAGAAGAAGCACAACCCCATACAAAATTTGTTTGCCTATGTTTTAACCTTGGTGGCGCCAAATGTGACCAGACGGCGAATTTCAGAACTAGCACTTGGCGGGAATTTCGAATTTAATTTATTTTTAGTAGGTAGGTAGGTACTGCACATTTTGCCAAACTGTGACCATTTCACACTGATATTCCTAAAATTGTCAGCCCACTCTAACTGAGCAGACAGGACTGACAATTTTAGAACTATCAATGTGAGATGGTCACAGTTTAGCTAAATGTGCCAAATAAATAACATGAGTACACATAGACTAAGAGCGGGCCGTATGCAACCCTACCTCACCGAGTAGCAAGATGTGACTAATCTAGGCTGTTGCATATTAAAAAGTTATGTTTTATAGTACAGGGTTGCCTGGGCGTAACCTGGAGCATTTTGTACAGTCTGATGATTGAAAAATGATCCTTTTTTTTGGTGGAATTTACCTCATCGAGTAGCAAGTAGGTACATAGCACATTCGATAGTGCTAATCAAGAAGTGCCAAACTGCACAGGGTTGCCTCGCCCAAACCTGGCACTTTCGTGATTCAGCCTAATTTTAGGGTGGCCAAAAAAAGGAAAATTTACCTCATCGGGTAGCAAAATGAAACTCGTGCCATTCGAAAGGTCCCATCATCCTATTATTAATTAATTTGGGTTGCCGGCCCTATACCTGGAGCTTTTCTTATTCAGCCGAGTTTTATGTTCGAACGTAAAAACTGACTGATGCAAGAAAAACGTAGAAATGAGTCCAGTGGATAATTTAAATGAGATTGTTTAGATGTAATGATTAATGATAGATTATATGTATAAAGTTGGAGCTACACGACCTTGAACATTTTGTACGGTGACCAAAAAAATTAGATAATGCAAAAAAACTACGAATATTTTTAAAAAGACTGTACATCTATTAGATCTAATCAATTTCGATGTTTTTCCATTAAGCACATTATTTTTTTTTAATATGTTCACTCAACCTAACATTACACCCGCGTATTCCTTCTCCGACACTGTCTCACTCAGTGCGAAACATAAAAAATTTGCTTCGCGCAGCGGTGCTTGCGTCGTTTTGGAGAATGCATCCTATACATTCCTAGTTTTTTTTTATTGCTTCCGAACTGGGTGGCTCTGCCCGAGGTCGAAGCCTCAGGCGCAGCCAATTTCACCGCCGAGGAGGTGCCAGACCGGTTTGGAGGTGGACTAATGTTGCTGGGGAAAGACTATTAACCCGCGATTTGAAGATCCGTGGATTGTAGGAGTGGGGAATTCTCTGGGAGCCCGTTCCACAGGAAAATGCGGGGTAAATCAATGCAAAGGCAGTGCGGCACAAGAACGATTTAGAGAATCGTGTAGTTCGAAGAACTCTTCTGTCGACTACAAATGGTGTTTCGCGAGAGTATGGCGGGTTTGGCGAAGGCGAACAGGAGGAGGAGGGATAAGGGAAGCAAGTTCGTCAGAGCAGCGGCCATAGTAGTACCGATAAAACAGACTCAATGAACCAACGATACGTCTGTGCTTTAGAGGTTGAAGGTCCTTTGTGAGTACAGAGTCACCAATGAGACGAATGGCTCGTCGCTGAATAGAATCCAAGGCTTAAAGAAGGTACTCAGGGGAACCCTCCAAAGATGACTGCAATATTGCATCACCGGTCTTACTTGTGCTTTGTAGAGTGTAAGCAGTTGAACCGGCGTGAAAAATCGCCGACATCGGTAGAGGATCCCTAATTTTCGAAACGCTAGTTACGCCTTGGACTCTATGAACGATCGAAACCCAACGATCTTGGACACATCCATACCCAGGACGCCCAGACTACCATCGTTGGGGACTTGGCTGCCCTGGAAAGTGGCTTGGAGAGGAAACGGATCAGCTTTAGTAGAGAAGGCACAAGCTTGCGTCTTGGCTACGTTGAATTTGACCAAGTTCATCTTCCTCCAAGAGGATACTTTTTCGAAAACCTGGTCAACCCGAGCAACAGTTTCGCCTCTCGCGTTTGCTGCTGAGGCTACTCTACCCTTCCAATCCTTGATGAACCCTTCGTGCACCGTGCTGTCGTCCGCATAACAATGTATTTCGCCGAGCGAGAGCATGTCGTTAATAAACAATAAAAACAGCGTAGGTGACAGCATGGATCCTTGTGTAACACCAGCATTGATTGAGTAGTCGGCCGAGCAGGCACCATCTAGGGTGACAAAGATCGACCGACTACTCAAAAAGCTGGAGATCCAAGTGCACAGTTTTGTAGGGACACCGTAGCCGGAAGCTTGCTTAAGAGTCCCCGGTGCCAGACGCGATCGAATGCTTTGGATATGTCCAGAGCGGCCGCCAGCGATTCCCCAAAACCATCGAGCCTTTCAGCCCACAAATGCGTGACGTACGCTAGAAGATCTCGACCTTTGCTTGCGGAAGCCGTATTGCTTGTCGTCGAGAAGTTTAGAGTCTTCTAGATACGTCAGGAGCGCTGAGTTGACAATGCGCTCCATAACTTTACTCAAAAGTGAGGTTATCGCAATAGGGCGATAGTTCGATGGGTTCGCTGGGTCCCCCTTCTTGGGGACCGGCTGGACCGAAGCTCTCTTCCAGCAAGAAGGCATTGAACCGGAGGAATAGGAGCGTTTGAATATTGGGGCCAATTCCAGAGCACAATTTTTCAAGACGATCGCCGGGACGCCACCGTCAGGCCCGCTACTCTTCGAAATATCCAACTCACGTAGCGTTTTATAGACGACTCTGGGGTGGAACCTAATATTTGCCATCGTACGCCCGTAAAGGGGTAATGAAGGCGGGTTGGCGCCCAGGTCGTCCATGTTTGAGTTGGATGCGAAAAGGCGTGCAAAGATATTCGCCCTTTCTTTCGCGAGTATAGCGAGCGAACCATTCGGACATTCCAGCGGAGGTGTAGCAGGACGGTAGAAATTCCGACCGATGGATTTGGCGAGAGACCAGAAGGCGCGGCTACCCAAAGGGCTACGTGCAAGTTTCACGTCAATTCCACGGTCGTGCCTGAACTTGGCCAAGTTTTGGGTTCGTTTGCAGGTCCTAGCAGCGAGGTTGAGCTCTCGTCTGTTCTCGACAGACCTATTCTGCAGCCATTTCCTATAAGCCTTGTTTTTAGTGTCAATAGCCAGCCTTCATTGACAATCAAACCAAGGCTTATGGCGGCCGCCGATGGGAACGGTGGAGGTAGGTATGAAGAAATTCTTACCCTGTGCGATCACATCGACGACCGATTGGGCACACAGCGCTGGGTCTGGAGAAGAGAAGCAAACGTCGTGCCAATGGTATGCTTCCAGGAAGGAACGGAAGTCATTCCATTGTGTTGACCGGTAGTGCCATAATGTTCGCGTACTACATTCACGTGCTTCCGCGAAGTGTACAGTTGGTACAGTTGAGCGTACAAGGCAATGGTCAGAGTTTCCGAGGAGAGCTTAGACCCTCACCTTGCAACCATTTGGCTCGGTAGCCAGCACAAGGTCCAACAAACTAGGTCGATGGGCCGGGTTATCAGGTATCCGAGTAGTTCCGGACACCAACTGCGTCAAACCGTGTGCAATGGCCAAGTTGTAAGCCTCCCTGCCGGCATGGTCAGTGATGGGGGAAGTTTAACATTGAAATCACCCAGAATCACTAACTCCGCCGTAGGGAACTCGCAAAGGAGTTTGTCTGCCGTACTGCTAAGATGCTCATAAAATGCCTCTGTTCTTGACGCACTGGGGTTAGGGGATCTGTATGCACCCGCGTAAATCCTCACCACGTGGGGAAGATATAAGTCTTTGAGAGTGAGATAAGATAACGCAGGTGTCGGTTAGTGCGGTGAATTCTATGCGAAATATACCATATTTTGCTGGTATTTTTACCAATTTGTGTTGTGTGAATTAAATATGAAGTGATTGAACAGCAAAATGAAAACACCGCACTAACCGACACCTGCGTTATCTCACGCTCAAACAAAGGACTGAACTGAAGTGAAGACGAATAAATCGTGTTGAAGCCTGTTGTGATGGTAAGCTGAAAACAAAAGAGATGCGTCGGCTTCACTATCTGTATCTGTTTTTCTATTGCTATCTCGTTGGCGCAGAACCAGAAACCCATATCAGAATTCCCGCATGCAGGGACGACTATCCTCATTGGAATGCATGGGAAAACCTATCTGCTATCGACATAGATACATAAATTTTTGGTATTTTTCTATTACTGTATAAAAGAACTCAAGTATGTGTGTAAATTCATTCATTGGCGATTTCTGTAAACACTTTTATATACTCATTTTAATATACGTATGCTATCGCTGTGAATTTACCGAATAAAATAAAATAGCCGTAGTACTAGGAATGTATAGGATGCATTCTCCAAAAAGTATAAACGACGCAAGCACCGCTGCGAGAAGCTAATTTTTTGTGTTTCGCACTGAGTGAGACAGTGTCGGAGAAGGGATACGCAGGTGTAGTGTCAGGTTAAGTGAACATATTTAAAAAAATAATGTGCTTAATGGAAAAACATCGAAATTGATTAGATCTAATAGATGTACACTCTTTTTAAAAATATTCGTAGTTTTTTTGCATTATTTTATTTTTTGCTCACCGTACAAAATGTTCAAGGTCGTGTAGCTCCAACTTTATACATATAATCTATCATTACATCTAAACAATCTCATTTAAACTATCCACTGGACTCATTTCTACGTTTTTCTTGCATCAGTCAGTTTTTACGTTCGAACATAAAACTCGGCTGAATAAGAAAGCTCCAGGTATAGGGCCGGCAACCCAAATTAATTAATAATAGGATGATGGGACCTTTCGAATGGCACGAGTTTCATTTTGCTACCCGATGAGGTAAATTTTCCTTTTTTTGGCCACCCTAAAATTAGGCTGAATCACGAAAGTGCCAGGCTTGGGCGAGGCAACCCTGTGCAGTTTGGCACTTCTTGATTAGCACTATCGAATGTGCTATGTACCTACTTGCTACTCGATGAGGTAAATTCCACCAAAAAAAAGGATCATTTTTTTGGTCACTGTACAAAATGCTCCAGGTTACGCCCAGGCAACCCTGTACTATAAAACATAACTTTTTAATATGCAACAGCCTAGATTAGTCACATCTTGCTACTCGATGAGGTAGGGTTGCATACGGCCCGCTCTTAGTCTAACAGCAAATGCTCTTTTATTACGAAATGAAGTGTTTGTACAAGTAAACTATTACACAAGTAAATAAGCAATTTCATCCAAATAATTGGCACAAACCGTACAACATAGGAAACTGTACATAATAAGTTTGTTTTATGATCTTTTTTTGTTTGTTTTTCTCTTAAAAATTTTTTATATGGTGAAGTTCGCCTATAACAACTTGGCTTATAACAAGTAGGTATGTACATAATAACTCATACATAACTCAATGCTTATATATAATGAACATCCTCATATTACCACATACTTAAAAAAAAGTTTTAAAAAACATAAAACCGACTTCCTAAAAAAAGTAAAACTAAAAAACTATTTAAAATAAAAATATAAAAACCGCCTTCAAAAATATATGAAATAAAAACCTAAAAAAAAAAACGAACCCTAGAGTTGAAGGCGGTGCTAAAAAGGCTACACAAATCACAAAGGATATTATCATCCACTCATGTTTTCTTTCATGCATCATTTTTGCTTGCTTTACAAATCACAAAGGATATTATCATCCACTCATGTTTTCTTTCATGCATCATTTTGCTTGCTTTAGCACCGCCTTCAACTCTAGGGTTCGTTTTTTTTTTTAGGTTTTTATTTCATATATTTTTGAAGGCGGTTTTTATATTTTTATTTTAAATAGTTTTTTAGTTTTACTTTTTTTAGGAAGTCGGTTTTATGTTTTTTAAAACTTTTTTTTTATTTCACAGTTTTTTTTAGTAATTTTTTGCTATTAATGTACTCGGCGGAATCGCTCGGCCTTCGGCCTCGCGATTCCGCCTCGCTTTCCAATCCGATCTTGACCCAATTAAAATAGGACCACGTCAGCTTCGATAGCTCAGTGGTGCAGACAGTCAACTGTCGCTATTGAATTTTAAGCAACGCTGGGTGCGGTCAGTGCTTAGATGGGTGACCGCTGACCGTTGGAGGCTGACCAAGGTTCGGATTCCTCGTAAAACTGTAAGTCCCTTCCCTCGTAATTTTACTTGGTGGTAGGGTTTAACCTTCCCGGGTTGGTACCACCGCACTGAATTAAACGTCGGTCGAAACGGCTATGTAAATAGTTTGTGTTTTCCGACCAGTTCAGTGTAGTCAGCACGATCAAAGGGGGAAGCACTGACATGGCACTGGTGTTATGGGCTGACATCACGGACGTTGTAGGTGATGTTGCAGAACTTAGTAGAATGGACAGACATAAACGTGTTACGGAAGCCTACTTTTATTATAAAATAACCGTCGGAGGACCTTGGTTGAAAATTGTAAAATTTAGTAGAACGGATAGACATGCATATGTTACGGAACCCTACATTCATTTTGCAGAACTTAGTAGAATGGACAGACATAAACGTGTTACGGAACCCTACTTAACAGTTGCACTCCGGGAGTGCCGGCAGATCCCGTGCCACTCTAACTTAACCCTTAACGCAATGACTTAAGGTTTCATTTTAAAAATGACGCTGACGCGATGTCGCGAGTTATACATTTTTACCCACCTAAAAAAGTGCCAAGAGCCGCTAAAGAAGTTTTCACTTCAAAAACCTCAGGGTTATCCCCTTTCAAATAAAAAAAAAAAGAATTTTCAAAATCGGCCCACAATTGACGGAGTAATCGCGTAACAAACATCCAAAAAAAGAAAACATACCGTCGAATTGAGAATCTTTTAGGTCTAAAGTAAATTTCTCGTGAAGACAAATGCAACGAGCCCAAACACGATGGGTTTATCATGTGTAGTTTAGGAGTTCCTATGGCCACCTTCTGTCTCCATCATCAAACCAGCTCGATGGTACTCGGTACAGTAGGTACTGGCCAGGTACCATAATAAATTAAACGCCGGTCGGAAAAGATAAAAAAATTTCAAATTTAGAATATTCATGAAACAAGGGTCCGAATATGTATCACTAGTATATCGATTCATGTATTTCAACAGGACAGAGAAAATTTCAAAATATTAGGTATTTAATACTTTTTAGTTTTTTTTTTTTTGTTTTTTGGAAATCGGTTTAATATTTTTTAAAACAGTTTTTATTTCATTCTTTTTAGTAATATTACATAAAAAAGAATAATCGAAATCGAATAATCGAAATCGATTGAAGTGGTACAGAATTATTCGCCATATGTGTCAGACTGCAAATTGCTGAATAAGTCCACATCACAAATGTTTTGCTGAAGGTAACCACACACCATACTAATTTATCAAACTGAAAATTGCCGAAAACGACCACATCACAAGTTTTGCTGAAGGTAACCACACACCATAGTATTATGCTGATTTTTCGAAAACCACTGAACCAATTTCGATAAAATTGAAATGGGACCACCTCGGAAGTATGACCTAACTATCAAAAAAAGAATTTTCTAAATCGGCCCTCAATTGACGGAGAAATCGTGTTACAAACATACAAAAAAATAAAAAAAATAAAAAAAAAAATAAAAAAAAAAAAAAACATACAGACGAATTGAGAACCTCCTCCTTTTTTGGAAGTCGGTTAAAAATTACCCTTACATATAAAAAATTACAAATGCACGATTTCCTCGAACCTTTCATAAAACAATTCGTCTTTATCTGTTTTGAGCTGGGGCGCTTTACAAATGAAGTTTTCTAAATTATTTATTAAATGTGACTGACCTTGTAAGACACAGTTTGAACTACCTACGACTGTGCGCTACTATGTCACTATCATCACATCACAGTTTTTAATCCAGCAAGAATTGCTGGACTGTGGGATTGTTGTTATTTCCACAGCTTGATCTTACGCCCCCAAACATATTTTCTAAATTGTCTTGATTTAGACAGTTCGTTGAGACTAAATAAAAGTCTAGATGTTGTAACATTTTATACAAACGCTCGAGTGATTCTATTGTAGCAATCCACTCATTTTGGGAAGGTGGAATGGCCCTCGCTCCTAACCACTTCCAATGTTTAATGGCTTGCTTGTGTTGTGCCCAAAGAGCTGGTCCACATTTTAGCCTATCCTGCGTCACGTATAGCTAAATGTCCTTGTACTAAATTTCATCAAATTCGGATGCTCGTTTTATGAGTTATGGAGGAACATACATACATAAAGAAAATATTTTTTTAAATGTCAATTTAATATTAGTATCATACATAGAGCCTACAAACGCAGTATCTCATAAAACAAAGTAACTTACTCCATGACCATCTCTTACAGATTTATTATTAGTATTGATATGATGATAGCATGATTTGTGCCATAAGGTTGTTTTTAATTCATTGAAAATGGCTAGCAAAACTCATTTAATACATAATGGTAGCTGACCAAGCTTGTGAAATTTCTTTACATGTTTGCCTAGGAACTTAAAGCTTTTGTAACATGTTCCACTCACGGGTTCCACTGCAAAGGCACATCTCCGAATATTTCAGGAGTTATTTTTTTGACAATTGCACCTTGTGCTACATTGTTTGCACTTGCACCTAAACATTTCTAAGCAAGCTCCGGCAGCTCTGTCCGTGTAGACTCCCAGTTTCCATCGACTTTAATCCACCCCCAACTAATCGGAGAGGGAAGACTTAGTCGGTTGCAACTGACCCCATACGTGGAACCCTTGATAGACTGCCTGTAGAAATGTGGTCTCGAACTGTCGTTTCCAGTCTCATTAATGTGTGCAATTTTTGCTGTAAATGTAACGCTGAGAACTAGTTTTTATTACAATACTGCTATTCTACGCATTTATTTATATTTTTATATTCAGCAAAGCATTTCAAGTGATACTTTGCTTCCAGTGCTATTAGATCATGTCGTTCTGATACTTTCGCTAAAATCTTGAAGTCTTCCAATACTGTGGCGCACTAATAGTAATCTATACATATAATAAAATCGTAGAGGTAAGAAAGTCTGTACATTGAATGTATTCGGAAAAAAACTAACCAGGGTGGCTTAAAATGAGATACTGAACATGTTAGAACAGTTTTTAACCGACTTCCAAAAAAGGAGGAGGTTCTCAATTCGTCTGTATGTTTTTTTTTTTTTTTTTATTTTTTTTTTTATTTTTTTTATTTTTTTGTATGTTTGTAACACGATTTCTCCGTCAATTGAGGGCCGATTTAGAAAATTCTTTTTTTGTTAGTTAGGTCATACTTCCGAGGTGGTCCCATTTCAATTTTATCGAAATTGGTTCAGTGGTTTTCGAAAAATCAGCATAATACTATTGTGTGTGGTTACCTTCAGCAAAACTTGTGATGTGGTCGTTTTCGGCAATTTTCAGTTTGATAAATTAGTATGGTGTGTGGTTACCTTCAGCAAAACATTTGTGATGTGGACTTATTCAGCAATTTGCAGTCTGACACATATGGCGAATAATTCTGTACCACTTCAATCGATTTCGATTATTCGATTTCGATTATTCTTTTTTATGTAATATTACTAAAAAGAATGAAATAAAAACTGTTTTAAAAAATATTAAACCGATTTCCAAAAAACAAAAAAAAAAAAACTAAAAAGTATTAAATACCTAATATTTTGAAATTTTCTCTGTCCTGTTGAAATACATGAATCGATATACTAGTGATACATATTCGGACCCTTGTTTCATGAATGTTCTAAATTTGAAATTTTTTTATCTTTTCCGACCGGCGTTTAATTTATTATGGTACCTGGCCAGTACCTACTGTACCGAGTACCATCGAGCTGGTTTGATGATGGAGACAGAAGGTGGCCATAGGAACTCCTAAACTACACATGATAAACCCATCGTGTTTGGGCTCGTTGCATTTGTCTTCACGAGAAATTTACTTTAGACCTAAAAGATTCTCAATTCGACGGTATGTTTTCTTTTTTTGGATGTTTGTTACGCGATTACTCCGTCAATTGTGGGCCGATTTTGAAAATTCTTTTTTTTTTTATTTGAAAGGGGATAACCCTGAGGTTTTTGAAGTGAAAACTTCTTTAGCGGCTCTTGGCACTTTTTTAGGTGGGTAAAAATGTATAACTCGCGACATCGCGTCAGCGTCATTTTTAAAATGAAACCTTAAGTCATTGCGTTAAGGGTTAAGTTAGAGTGGCACGGGATCTGCCGGCACTCCCGGAGTGCAACTGTTAAGTAGGGTTCCGTAACACGTTTATGTCTGTCCATTCTACTAAGTTCTGCAAAATGAATGTAGGGTTCCGTAACATATGCATGTCTATCCGTTCTACTAAATTTTACAATTTTCAACCAAGGTCCTCCGACGGTTATTTTATAATATAATAAAAGTAGGCTTCCGTAACACGTTTATGTCTGTCCATTCTACTAAGTTCTGCAACATCACCTACAACGTCTGTGATGTCAGCCCATAACACCAGTGCCATGTCAGTGCTTCCCCCTTTGATCGTGCTGACTACACTGAACTGGTCGGAAAACACAAACTATTTACATAGCCGTTTCGACCGACGTTTAATTCAGTGCGGTGGTACCAACCCGGGAAGGTTAAACCCTACCACCAAGTAAAATTACGAGGGAAGGGACTTACAGTTTTACGAGGAATCCGAACCTTGGTCAGCCTCCAACGGTCAGCGGTCACCCATCTAAGTACTGACCGCACCCAGCGTTGCTTAAAATTCAATAGCGACAGTTGACTGTCTGCACCACTGAGCTATCGAAGCTGACGTGGTCCTATTTTAATTGGGTCAAGATCGGATTGGAAAGCGAGGCGGAATCGCGAGGCCGAAGGCCGAGCGATTCCGCCGAGTACATTAATAGCAAAAAATTACTAAAAAAAACTGTGAAATAAAAAAAAAGTTTTAAAAAACATAAAACCGACTTCCTAAAAAAAGTAAAACTAAAAAACTATTTAAAATAAAAATATAAAAACCGCCTTCAAAAATATATGAAATAAAAACCTAAAAAAAAAAACGAACCCTAGAGTTGAAGGCGGTGCTAAAGCAAGCAAAATGATGCATGAAAGAAAACATGAGCGGATGATAATATCCTTTGTGATTTGTGTAGCCTTTTTAGCACCGCCTTCAACTCTAGGGTTCGTTTTTTTTTTTAGGTTTTTATTTCATATATTTTTGAAGGCGGTTTTTATATTTTTATTTTAAATAGTTTTTTAGTTTTACTTTTTTTAGGAAGTCGGTTTTATGTTTTTTAAAACTTTTTTTTAAAATTTTTGTTTGTTTGTTTGTTTGTTTGTCTGTACGCGCATCACGCAAAAACCACTGAACGGAATTAGACGAAACTTTGTATAGTGGCAGTTTATATGCCGGGTTAACATAATACGTAAAAAAAAATAACAAAAATAAAAAAAAATTTAACAATTATAAACATTATTGCGCGTTTAAAATCACGTAGTCCAAAGTACATAATTATATCTTGAGAACTGGTAGCAAATACAATTTGAATAAAATATTCATTCGAAATTTCAAAATAAGTAGATAGGTACAACGAAAATGACAGTTCTTCTTTTTTATAACTTGAACACAATAGTCTATACATATCTATTCTTTCTATACATATCATAAAATCGTAAATGCAAAAATGTCTATTTGTACGCGCATCTCGCAAAAACCACTGAACGGAATTTGACGAAACTTTTTATAGTGACTGTGTATATCCCGGATGAACATAATAAATTAAAAAATATAATAAAAATCACGTAATCCAAAGTAAAGGTAAAAACAATTTTATATGTCATGTTGACAACGGAGAACTGTCATCTCGACGTGAGCTGGCCGGTGACAAATTGTTTGATAAATAAAAATAATAATTGAAAGTCGAAGTTATGTCGCTGTCATTGGTGCAATAAAATTTATATATCTGTTGCCCGCGGCTTCGCTTGCGTGAAATTCGTATTAAAAAAAAAGAAAGTAAGTAACTGAAGGCGGGCCCGAAGGCGGATCTGCGCTCACGTAAACGATATTCTTTCTCGATGAAAGTAACTAAGGGCGAGGCGGAAGGCGGAGCTGAGTTCAGGAAGAAGAAAAACATTCTTGAAGAAAGTAAGTAACTAAGGGCGAGGCCGAAGGCCGAGCTCTATTCTGGAAGACCATAAACCTTCTCGAAGAAAGTAAGTAACTATGGGCGAGGCCGCAGGCCGAGCTGCGTTCAGGAAGAAGCTAAACCATCTTGAAGAAAGTAAGTAACTAAGGCGAGGCCGAAGGCCGAGCTACGTTCGGATAATTGAAAAACCATCTTGAAGAAAGCAAGTAACTAAGGGCGAGGCCGAAGGCCGAGCTGCGTTCAGGAAGAAGCTAAACCATCTTGAAGAAAGTAAGCAACTAAGGCGAGGCTGAAGGCCGAGCTACGTTCTGACAAATGATAAACCATCTCGAAAAAAGCAAGTAACTAAGGGCGAGGCCGAAGGCCGAGCTGCGTTCAAGAAGAAGCTAAACCATCTCGAATAAAGTTAATTAATATTAAGATTGAGTTAATTTAATTTAAATTTTATTATAAAGTCCACGCTTCTAACGGCAAATATACCGTGCATCCTAGAACCTCGCGGTTATTCCCGGCTGGATGGCAAGAGGCCCGATGCTATCACCTTAGTGCCATGGACTAAGGGTAGTTCTTTGATGTGGGACGCCACTTTTGTTCTCACATTGGCTCCAAGTCACGTTAGGACATCTTCAAGAGCGGCTGGCGCGGCCGAGGTGGGGCGGAGAGCCTCAAACGCAGCAAATATAGAAATATAATTCAAGATTTCGAATTTGTTGCGTTTGCGGTTGAAACCCTCGGTCCGTGGAGCAGTGAAGCCAAAAGAGGCTTGAGCTGGTTGACGCAACTGGTGTCCCGCCATCAAGGGCTTATGTACTTCATTCAAAGGGTAAGTCTTGAAATTCAGCGGGGTAATGCCGCAAGTGCTCTAAGAACATTTGAAAATGCCCGTTTTGATAGTTATTTTAATGTTTGTTAGGTAGGTTTAATTCTTTAGTTATTAACATTACTTTTTTATTTTTATGAAATAAATAGATTGAGTAAGCGATATTATATTCTATCGAAGAAAGGAAGTCTTTAAGGGCGAGGCCCGAAGGCGGAAGAGGGTTTTTGGTTTACCTGAACGCAGCTCGGCCTTCGGCCTCGCACTTAGTTCCTTCCTTTCTTCCAGAAGGTTTATCGTCTTCCTGAACGCAGTTCGGCCTTCGGCCTCGCCCTTACTTACTTCCTTTATTTGAGAAAGGTTTATCGTTTACCTGAAAGCAGCTCGGCCTTCGGCCTCGCCCTTAGTTAGTTACTTTCTTTAAGAAGGTTTATCGATTACCTGAACGCAGCTCGGCCTTCGGCATCACCCTTAGTTACTTACATTATTCTTTGAAATACGAATTTCACGCGAGCGGAGCCGCGGGCTCAGCTAGTTTCTAATAGTATCATTAAATTTTTTTTATTCATGACTGTATTAAGAGGATGTTTTTGTGCTAGGTAATTCGTAAAATACTCGTAGACATGGTTTGTCGTTATATTCCGTTTGCTGTAATCCTCGGCTCATAGGGGGTGAGACATGAGTGTATAATGCGCGGGACGGATCTCGGCGTGTCGTCGCCGCAGCGGGCGACCCGCCACGCGAATACACTATACAAGTACGGTGCGGGTGCGAGGGAGAACACTGACGAACCGCTGCGGCGGCGACACGCCGAGATCCGCCCCGCGCATTATACTCAGAATTTTGGCTGACACGCAATTTTGCCCGTTGGAGTTGTGTATTATTGTATTATAAACAGCTTTTACCTGCGGCTTCGCTCGCGTGAAATTCTCAAGTAAGCCCACCACTGTACCTTTATTTCGGCGTGCGGATCAATTCGGTTTGTATGAGAACCATATCTTAGCGTAACTGGAACTGAATTTTATTTAGCCCACCTGTGTCGCGTATAGTTAAATGTGCTTGTACTATGTTTAATCGAATTGGGATGATCAGTTTAAGAGTTATGGAGGAACATACTTACATAGTTACATACAAAAATATTTCTAAAAATCATCATCTATTTAGTTTTACAGTTATTAACTGGAGGAATTGTGTGCTATGTCAAACACTAACCAATGAAAAGCTTGTTAAGCCTCAGTGTGCCTGATATGAGTTGCTAGGCAAACATGTAAAGAAATTTCACAAGCTTGGTCAGCTACCATTATGTATTAAATTAGTTTTCCTGATATGAGTTGCTAGGCAAACATGTAAAGAAATTTCACAAGCTTGGTCAGCTACCATTATGTATTAAATTAGTTTTCCTCGTAGACAGAAAATATTTTTATGATCGAAGGTTTTCCTAGCCATTACTTAAAAAAGAACCTCTAAGCACAAATCATACTATCATCATGTCAATCTAATAATAAATCTGTAAGAGATGGTCATGGAGTAAGTTACTTTGTTTTATGATATACTGCGTTTGTAGACTCTATGTATGATAGGTACTAATATTAAATTGACATTTTTAAAAATATTTTCTGTATGCATGTTCCTCCATAACTCCTAAACCGATCATCCGAATTCGATGAAACTTAGTACAAGCACATTTAGCTATACGTGACGCAGGATAGGCTAAATAAAGTTCATTTCCGGTTACGCCAAGATGTGGCTCTCATACAAACCGAATTGTTCCGCGCGCCGAAATAAAGGTACGGTAGCAGCGGGCTTACTTACTTTCTTAATTTTAAATATGAATTTCACGCGAGCGAAGCCGCGGGCAAAAGCTAGTTAGCAATTATTTTACAAATGTATCATAATAATAGGTATCACGATTCACCTAGGTACTGTTTTCAATTCACTATACATCTTAGCACGATGTTCGCCTCAAAATGTCAATACACTGCGCTGTTTCGCGAATTTTTTTTCGCTCACTTTTTATTAAGCTATCCCAATAAAAATAATATATTTGTAATTCTGGTAAATGCAGCTTTCAGAACATATTTTTTAGATATGTTTATCTTTAGTAGTTTAAAAGTAAACGACGTTTGTTTAAAAAATAACTTTTGACTTTTTGTGAGTTTTGCCTAATATTTATATGTTTTTGTATGAAAAGGCAAAATGTTTGTTCCACAAATGAATTTGTCATCGTTGAGTTATCCGAAAATGACACCGCACTTGCCCTAATACCTATAGTTTTGAAGGAATAGGGTACCTACAAAGTGAAGCGCGGCAGAAGCAAACTTCCACCCCCTCCCCCCCGCCACCCCCGCGGTGACACCCGATGTCTACCGGTGGAAATCCACTCAGGAGCACATAAGGAGTATCTGTTGCAAGTATGAGCCTTCTAAGTCAAAATGCAGGGTGTCCATACAACCTATCGCACTAAAGTCTCCACTATAAGGCATTATTTGCAGATAATGCCATATAGTTTTCATGTTGCCAACATTGGGGCACATACTTCCAATCAAGTTGACAAGTTCGTAAGAATTATTCAATTAAAAACCAAAGATATCTTCGTAGAGAAGGATCATAGAGGCACACGCCCAAATCATAAGAAAATAAATGAAGCGATAAAGTCAATCATACGTACCCATATTAATGAAATCCCAAATATTGAATCCCATTATTTGAGGACCGATACAACCCGAGTATTTATAAGTGGTGAAGAAGAAGGATCTGATATCCTTATGCCAGACTAATGCAGTTAAGTCGCAATACCATGACTTCTATAATTCCTTTATTGTAGCGTCCCGATCCCAAACAGAGAATTTGACAATGAATAACATGAAAACATTAAGATTGTTTAGAACTAAGCATTTACATTAAAATTTAAAATTTAATTATTTAAATTTTCACTACTACTAGTGATACTTTCTCTCTTTTTATATATTAAAGCCCTCAATACCTCAGAATTATCTGCATTTTTATTTTTCAGTTTAGAGCTGTAAGGCATAATTTGCAAAAAAAGCCTGAAAAAGTAACATTTCCAAAAAATAATCACTACTAATATTAAACCCAATAGCGGCTCTTGCGGTTTATATAGACCGCTCCACAGCCAACGGGTTAACACTTCATCTCCAGATTCGCCATCGCACCTTCGCATCGACGAAGATGTGTAAATGTATTAGTTTAAAGTAGGCGAGGCGCGATCGCAGCAGGCAGGCGACTGCGCGCTGCGGCCTCTTGCGCTCGACTAAGAGACCTGAGGATCGTGAACCGCAACTCGGTGGAACATGTTAGTTAGCCGAGTGATTGATCTAGTACGTAATATATCTTTGCCCCACTGTATATTTTCGAATTCATTTGGCACTATTCGCAAAGGAGAGAGATGGAGAGAGCTATGCTTCAGTTCGGATGATCCGTCGGAATGCGCCAATGCCGTAGCCGAGGTGGTTCTGGGGGGTATGGAGATGTTCATTCCCAGCGCCCTCGTCCGCCTCGGTGGTAAAAGCCAGCCCTGGTACAGCCGCGACTGTGCTGAAGCTGTCGCAGCTAATGGCGCAGCTTATCGTGCATGGTCGTGCGCTCGTGCCAGACGTGATCCTAATGTATCCGAACTGAAGAAAGAATACAATCGCCTCTCCAGATCCTGCAAGAGGACTATTACCAGGGCCAAATTCGAGCATATCGGCAGAGTTGGCGATAGGCTGAACCAGCACCCAACTGGGAGCCGTGAGTTTTGGTCTCTCGCCAAATCTGTCGAATCGAATTTTTGCCGCTCCTCACTTCCACCACTGCAGTGTCCTGGGGGCTCACTTGCCCACTCCGCAAAGGAGAAAGCCGATTTATTGGTGTCTCTCTTTGCGGGGAACCCCAACCTGGACGATGGGGGTGCCATCCCTCCATCCATAACTAGGTGTGAGAACTCCATGCCGGAAGTACAGTTCCGACAACGAACTGTGCGGGCGGAGCTTCTCTCCCTAGACACCAGGAAGGCGAGTGGGCCGGATAGGATTCCTGCATTGGTGCTGAAACGGTGTGCTCCCGAGCTGGCTCCAGTGCTTACGCGCCTTTTCCGCCTCTCTTGCTCTACTTCCCGTGTGCCGGCGGCCTGGAAATGTGCATTTGTTCAAGCGGTCCCCAAAAAGGGCGACCGCTCAAACCCTTCGAACTACCGACCTATAGCAATTACCTCCCTACTCTGCAAGGTGATGGAGCGCATTATCAATGCCCAGCTCATGGCGTACCTGAAGACAAATAAAATCATCAGCGATCGGCAATATGGCTTTCGGCCAAACCGATCCGCTGGTGATCTCCTAGCGTACGTCACTCACCTTTGGGGGGAATCGCTTGAAGGACATGGTGAATCCTTGGCAATTGGCCTAGATATTGCCAAGGCATTCGACAGGGTTTGGCACAAATCGCTCCTGGGCAAGCTTCCGGCGTACGGACTTCCTTCTGGCCTCTGCGACTGGGTCGCCGACTTCCTACATGGGCGTAGCATACAGGTCCTAGTGGACGGTTGTTCGTCGGATGCCATGTCAGTGAATGCCGGCGTACCGCAGGGATCTGTGCTGTCACCCACACTGTTTCTTCTGCATATCAATGACATGCTGCCACTCGGCAACATACATTGTTATGCGGATGACAGTACAGCACACGGATCCTATACCAGTCACCCTTCAGCCAGACGAGAGGTTGTGGATGAAAAGAGGCGAAGACTTGTGTCTGAACTCGAACAAACGCTTCGGTCTATCTCCGAATGGGGCCGAAGTAATTTGGTCGAGTTCAACGCTTCAAAAACACAAGCTTGCGCGTTCAGTGCGAAGAGAGCGGCGTTCTCACCAGCTCCTTGCTTCCAAGACACGTCGCTTAAATTAAGCGACCACCTCGGGGTCCTCGGAGTCGAACTGTCGCACGACCTAAACTACCGGCGCCATATCGAGGGCAAGGCCAAGCTGGCCTCAAAAAAGCTAGGCATACTGAATAAGGTTCGACGGTACTTCACGCCGGACCAAAGGCTGCTTTTGTATAAATCGCAAATAAGGTCCTGCCTGGAGTACTGCTCGCACCTGTGGGATGGCTCAGCCAAATACCAGCTTGCGCCTTTGGACTCGATCCAGCGTCGAGCCGTGCGACTAGTGGATGACCCCGACGTGTCCCGCGATCAGAACCGCTGCAACTTCGTAGGGATGTCGGCGCCCTAAGCGTGTTCTATCGCTTATTCCACGGGGAGTGCTCGGAGGAGCTGTTTAACGCGATTCCGCCGTCCCCTTTCCACCTCCGTACAACGCGCACTGGGCAGGGATTGCATCCCTATACGCTGGACTTACCGCGGATGCGTACAAATCGGTTCTGCAGATCCTTCCTCCACAGAACCGGTAAACTCTGGAACGCTCTACCTGCCCACATATTTCCCCCCAAGTATAGTCTCGGGTCCTTCAAGAGAGGCGTGAATGGGCACCTGTCAGGCCGGCATGGCATTCGCAACCCCCGCATACGTCCGAATGTCCATGGGCGTCGCTAGACACCTTATGGGTGACTCGGCGCCACATGTCGCGCTTAGTATAAAAAAAAAAAAATTAAAAGGAGGAGTTTGGCAACACTGACCAACAGCGGTCGCAAGTGGTAAAATATTGTGTTTTAGTTATTTTTTTAAACATATTTTATATTGTTGTTACGTCAAGTATTTAATGTATGGTAAGTATAACAAATAATTTTTCATTTCCTTTTATTTATTTAATGTAATTTATCCCCACTCCCAAATATCAACATTGCGAAAGTCCTCCAACTGAATTTTCTTCAAGCTCGGTGGCAAGTTGTCCTGAAACAACTCCAGCTGTACAGGATATAACCATGAACTAAGTGTGCTCTGTCCATTCTTGTCGTAATACACAGTAGTTCCTTTCTCTTGAGAGCGTACTTTGTCTGATTTTTCAGTTTCAAGCCTTTCATATAAAGCTTGAAATGATGGCTGCTTTAAGTTTTCTCTACTTTGTGATTTTGCAGTCACTGAAACAAACAGAAAACATATTTAAAAAGAGTAACTCAGTAAGGAAATTATTTACTCTACATACTTGGAATAATCAATGATACCAGTAACAGAAAGAAAGGTGTTTAATAGAAAATGTCCCTTTCTAAGAGGGTAACCATGTTGAACATGTACCATGGTACTTATAATTCCTTCAACGGCAATCAAGATATTTATACCTACCATTAACAAATTCTTCAACATTCGAATGGCTAAGTCACTATGTGTATGAAGTAAATTGAAGTTGATAAAAAGCCGTCCAGTTTATCATAAAAATGTTGCAATTAGAACTGCAATTTTTGTTTGCATTAGTTTTCAAGAAGCCATGGTATTAATACTTTCTTAGTTATGTGAAAAAAGTACACACGAAGATAAGGTAAGTCTCTCTCTGCTTCATTTTTCCTTTTGTATTGTGGTTTGAGCAAAAAGAATCTTATTGAATATTGAATAAGATTTTGATCCCCTCTCCAACCGTACCACTGTTGCGAGGCTGACCGTGATTCGTATTCCATGTAAAACTGTAGATTTTTTTTATGGAAACTGACACGGTTGGTTTCATCACCTACTCATCCATGATGTCAGCCCATGAAACCTTGGTAACTAGGTCCCATGTCAGTGCTTCCCTTCGGTCATAGGTAGGCCCCTCCCTTCTTACTTTACTTGGTAGGTGGTAGTGTTTACCCCGCCCGTGGGGGTGGACTGAATGAAAAGTTAATTCGTGTTTTCTGTCCAGTTCAATGTAGCCGACACAACCAAATGGAAGCACTGACATGGTAACTAGTTCACCAAGGTGTTATGGCGGACATCACGGATGTTGTAGGTGATATAGCAACCATGTCAGCCTCGGTAGCTCAGTGGTACGGTAGGTCGACTGTTGTTAAGCAACGCTGAGTGCGGTCAGTACTTGGATGGGTGACCGGTCGACTGTTGGAGGCGGACCGTGGTCACAGATTACTTAATAGTTACTTCGTAACAGATGAATCTCTCCATAGAAAAAGTTTAATACCTTCGGCTTTAATAGCCTAAACTTTTTTGTCGCCAGTCGCTGCGTGCGAAAATGTACCTAAACGAAAGAGCGTAAAGTGATTATTGCTTTGCAGCTGCGCGCGGACGCGGGGCCTTGAGGCAAACTCGGTGTCGCTAGGGCTGCTACTTTCGATAAAATATCATGCATTATATTGTAAAGAGGAAATATATGTGAATGTTTGTTCGCGAGCTGCAGCACAGATTTAAAAATGTTTTTTTACTGTTAGATAGGTACCTATCTTTATTTTGGTTTAACATATAGGCTACTACTAACTTATGCCCGCGGCTTCGCCCTCGTTAAAATATATTAGAGGAAGAAATGAGTTCAGCCCGAAAATACTTCAGGTAATCCTACCTACTACCCCTGTAATGTTATTGTTACCTGTACGTATGCTTATCTAACCGATTTTACTCGGTATAGATTAAAAATACATTTGCCAAGCGAATCCGGGCTTATTGCCGGCGGAAATTACTTCCAGTCAACCTTTACATACACCTTTCTGCTTGGCAGAAGGCGGACTTATTATATAAGGAAGCGGACGTTTGCTTTAAAGCAGATGAAAGCACGGACCGCAAGTATCGGTCTTATTAGACTGAGCGGCGGCGGCCCACCGCTACGCGCCGCTAGCACATGCCGCTAGCTTTCTTCAAACTGTCGCGCGCCGCGCGTGCACAGCTAGAATTAATATGTCACATTTTGGGATTATTCGTATTTGTAAGAATGATGTCAGTTTTGGGCAGACCCCCCCCCCCCCCCCCCCCCACTTTACGTCACGTGTAACGTCTGCAAACCAGACCCCCCCCCCCCTATTTTCAAATTTCCCCATCTTCACGGACGTTATTTTCCGTTCCGTTGCGTCGTACGTAGTCTTAAAATTGCCTCAACAACCACAAAATGTCAGCTGTATGCACACCAATCGTAAAGTGACTGTGATAGACAAATAGACAAACAAACAGACAGATACATATATCGAACATACCGAAACTCAAGCGAAACACAACATAAACCAAAGTACCTATTTCCGTGTTCCGTACCTAAAGGGTGCCAACGGGACCCTATTACTAAGCCCCGCCGTCCGTCCGTCTGTCCGTCCGTCTGTCAACGGGCTGTATTTCTATTACCGCTTTAACAACAAATAGTAAAAATATAAAAAATAAAGTACATCGTGTTAAATCTTGTACGATGGTACGGAACCCTTCGTGTGCGAGTCCGACTCGCACTTGTCCGGTTTTTTAGAATAATTATTGCTCAAATTTTAAAAAATATTTTAGAAAAATTATTTTCCATCAACAGGTAGGTAAATGGAAAAAAGAAAGATTTTTATCTCTCCTCTTGCTGGATTTATATCCATCTACTGCACATAAATAAACTGCCACTATTAACAGAAGCCATGTCAACTTGAATTAAGATATAGGTAGGTAGGTACGACGCAGTAGCGTGAGCGCGCGCTCGCGTAGAAGGTTAGCTCCGCGCCGCGCGGCTGTCGGCAGCCCAATGAATTATGGGTCGCCGGCGGCCCGGCGGGCGGTAGGTAGTTATCGCGCGCAAGTACATAGAGTGCGTGAGGCCTGCCGTGGTTCAGATTCCAAGTAAAACTGTAGGTCCCTTCCCTTCTTACTTTACTTGGTGGTAGGGTTTATCCCGGCCGGGATGATACCACCGCACTGAGCGAAACGATTTACTCCCTATATAAATTTTTTTGACCCTTGGGCTTTTTTTTATGTAAAATATTTTTTTATGTATATGAATAAAAAAATTGGTGGTTGATTTTTATAGCCTATTCGATTCAGTTTCATGACAGTAACAAAAAAGTCTGCATTACCATTATGATGTAACACGTGTATGTTGGTAAAAAAAATCAAATTCTTTCTATTCCATACTAATGAAACTAAAATTGTGGGTTTTCACAATTTCTGAAAGAAAGAGATTTATGTTTTAGAAGACTTTTTTGTTCCTGGCATGAAACTGAAACAATTAAGAAAATTTTTTTTTTACATTTTACATAAAAAAAATTTTTTTTTGTAAAAAAAAATTCTGTGTTCTTCAAAAGTGATCTATTTCCGATACAGAAACCCACCCCCCCCCCCCCCCCCCCCCCCATATTTCCATGAAAAATATGCCCTCAAAGTCAATGTTTACACATTTCATACAAAAATGAACACACATTTTTGAGTGACGAAAAATATGACTTTTGTCGCCAACCGAACTCGTAATGCATCTTCTATTGGTAGAATAACTAATAAATAACACTATTTACTAACCTTTAGCTCATAGATTCACTTGAAACCCCTTATAAACATTCTAATCACGGAACCGCGCTCACTTGAAAAATACGTAAACAAACACAGATTATCAGAGTGACAACTGACGGCTGACGGCTAGTTTTCTTTACTTATAATATTTTAAGACATGGATACAGGTACCTTTATCCGTTCAAGACTGGATCTGGGCTGATTTGACCATTAATTGAAGAGAATTTGACCAAATAGTGAGGCCGTAAATTGCGCATAAATGTTGGGTCGGATCCGACCCAGCGGGAGCCGGCGGAGATCTATGTTTGGGCGGATCCGACCCAGTGGACACGGAACAGGTTAACTTCACATCACTGTTATGATGGCATGCAGACATAATTTAGTTATTTAAAGACATCTTGATACTTAGGAATAATTGAAAAAGGGCATATTTTAATATAAATTTCGAAAAAAAACTAGCCTATTCGATTCAGTATCTGAAACTGTACTTCCTGCCTACGGGTGTACGAAAGGTTTTTTGTTCACCGTGTATTATACAAAAAAGTAATAAAAATAAACAAAATTAATACAAAAATTCAAAACAATAATACCGCCGGCGGCGGAAGGCAAGCCTCCAACCACGCGGGCGGGTTAGTTGTTATTATTTTATTTCCTTTATTTCACATATTGAAAATTTTACATTAATCTTATATATATTATACAAAAAAGTAATAAAAATACACAAAATTAATATAAAAATTCAATACGGTAATACCGCCGGCGGCGGGAGACAAGCCTCCAAGCACGCCGGCGGGTGCAGGCCGTGGCTACGGAGCTCTCCGGGACGACGCGAGGCAAGCTACGAGCGATAGGTGGTGGTACTAGACACGTAGGCCACCACCACCCCCATCTCGGAGAGCTCCGTATCCGCCGGACTGCACGGCGGCGTCGCGCAGGTCTGTTAAATGTCGTCATCTTCGCGCGCGCGTCGCCTCATGGGTGCACTACACCACCGGTAGCGGGGGCACTAGACAGGACGCGAGGTCCCGATGGCCCCAAGCTGGCCGGTGGTGGACGCCGCCCTAACCGTAGTTCTTGTGGCTCGGCCGACGTCAACACTCCATCTTAGTCGTCGATGAAATGCACCGACGGCGTGGAGCTGGGTGGTAGGGTGTGCGTGTAGTGGTGCGAGAAGAATGGCGGCTCTCGTATTGGACGACCCGGGCGCGGGGAGGCCGGGCGACGCGGTGGGTGGAGGCAGTGCTGCTGCGGGCGAGCGGTGGCGGCGGCGGCGTCGAAGTCGAGCGCAGCGGCGGCCGGCCTTCGCCGCAGAGCCTGCTCTCCATCACGCGCGTCGCGTCCCGGGTGGTCTGCAGCCGCTTCTGTCGCCAGGCATGTCGAGCTGGTGGAGTACCGGGGACACCGAGCGGCGGCGGTGGTGATGCCGGCACGGTGCCTCCAACCGTGCGGGTCGCTGCGCCGTTGGAGAAGAGTCCGCGCGTGGCGGAAGCTCGGTTTGTTCGTTCCAGGCAAAAACTTTTAAAAGAAATTTTCTAGAGAAAAATTTTCCGACATGTCGGTTTGACAATTCTTCTTCTTCTTGTTATTATTATTATTTGTATGTGTTGCTTGTCATGTTTGTTTGGTTTTGAGCCTTAGAGTTGGTTGGAAAGGGAAGCCCTGAATATCAGCTTCGCTATCCTAGTGATTCAGCTGAATGGTCTCCCTTTTCGTCACCTGTAGGTATGTGTTCATTTATATTGTTTTGTGAGTTATTTATTATTATGTGACGAATAAATAATTTCATTTCATTAAGTATATCAGTTGTTTTGAATGAATGAAATGTAACCTTGTTCCTGTAGTTGTTGTATTTGATCTCTGGTGTAGTGTGAGAAGCGGCACAATCCCCCAAACAAGCACTCGCCACGAAGAAACCTGCTGCAGGGCTTCTTACTTAACTCCTCCTTTAAAATGGTTTCCGCATCTGTGTAAAAATAAATATAGGTACTTATTACCAAAGAGCTTTTATCATTGCTTATTTATTACCTACATTTTATAACAATCTATGTAATAAATACAATTTGGATTGGATGATGGTTTCAGACCTTCCGCACTCACCCTTAAACCGATTATAATGTTCATTCCGAAGTCTTTGGTGTGCTAAACCTGTGCAATGGGTTCGTATTGCATTCGGGGTCGCCGCAAGAAAAGAGTCGCAGTACAAGCAGTGGTAGCGTTTCCCCATCTCACAGATTACCAATACACATGTCTCCCCATCCTATGAGCCAGTGTTGCCAACTCAAATTTTGAAATTCTCCTAGATTGACTTCGAAAATCTCCTAAAAATCTCGTAGAAAATTTTCGTCCTCCTAAAAAATTCTCCTGTTATTCAAATTATAAAAATTTCACCACATTTTTAGTGTTCCTTATACGTACGGGACTATATTACTAAGCCTAGGCCGTCTGTCTGTCTTACCTTTAAAGAGCTGTATCTTTTGCACCCTGAAAACCGGTCAAGTGCGAGTCGAACTCGCGCACCGAGGGTTCTCTGTCAGTCAGTCAGTCAGTCAGCGTGTAAGCGTCTACTGCTGGACATACGCCTTCAATTTTCCTCCAGTATCTCGGCCTTCAGCGGTACGGACCACTGCTTTCCGCCGACATACTTCATGTCGGCGTCCCACCTGGCGGGTGGTCTTCCACACTCCGTTTTCCTGTCCACGGCCGCCAATGTAGTACATGGCTACTCCAACGGTCGTCATCCCTTCGGCTAACGTGCCCAGCCCACTGCCATTTTAGCTTATCCACCTGGTTTCCAATATCAATTGCTTTGGTGCGTCGGCGGATTGCCTCATTCATTAGTCATTCACTACGCACCATTTCGCTTAGCTATACTCCCAGGCCAGCCCAGCATGCTAGTTCCATCGCTCGCTGGGCAACTTTGGAAAACAACTAAAGTCAGAGCTCACACCCGTACGTCATAAACGGTAGGACGCACTGGTCATAATATATACAGGTTAGACCTCGGGGCGAATTTTAAATTTTCGAGGCAACCCTACTAAGTTGAATTCCTCCCTCGACATCTTTAAGGAGACCTTGTCTACCAAGCAGTATTTAACCGAGATATACGTACTTCTTTCTTCCTTCAATCTATTCCATCACTCCTCCGCCAATAGTGATTTATCCTCCCGTCATAACCACGATTGTCATTCTAACCACCACGTAATTCGTCTGTTTTAATGATTTTTTTTAGTTTTTAACCACACTAAGTTTGACACTTGTACGTATTACCGTATTTACGTTAGAGCAAAACCAAACAAACAAATTTTTTTTTGAAAAAAACGCGTTTCTTGTATGGGGAAGCCCTTAATTAAAATTTTTTTTTCTTATTATTTGATAGGATGTCCGCCAATAATAAATAACACATGATCTGTGAAAATCACAACCAGCTACCTATTACGGTACAAAAGATACATCCCTTAAAGTAGTGCGGACTGACGGACAGACTGTCAACGTAGGCTTAGTAATACTACTAATTATTACAAAGAATACATGTAAATAACATTGATTTGATAACAAAGTGTTCGTTCGGTTAGGCCCGCCCGGTAGCCGGCTTGTTGGTCGATCAATGCACGCATACTCACAGAGTGTCACATTATCCTATTTAAAGAGCAAGAAGGGGGGACCTTGCTCTTATCAAAAGACAAATCCTATGGTATATTGTGTGACTTGAGAAGATGGTTGGTTGATTCACATCACCGAGCATACCTACGGGAGTGGCAACCGTCGAGCGCTATTATATAGGAAAATTAGCCGCGTGTTAGAGCATTTGCACTAATATATAGCGCTGCTGCGGGATCGACCGTCAGTGCGGTCGCGACTTGGGAACGAAGAACACGTATATGTGCACTACGCAAAATGGCGATTTGTGCAGTTCGTACGTGTCGAAAGAGCTCAAGATCATCAGGAATGACAAAAGATGGCGGAACCTTTCATAATTAGGTCATTTTAATAATAATACAATGGTTAAAGCGTGTAAAATACAAAAATTCCGCGAGTTAGGAGCACGACTGCGCGCCATACCGGGCGCGTACACATGATAGGCAAATTTGACAGACTGGAAATAAATTTGAAATCAATTATTGCCGATTGCTTTCAAAATCGATATCTGGGTGTATGTGTGGGCTCTGAATACGAATCCGTTGTCAAAATTAAAAAAAAGTGGCCGCCATTTCGAACTTTTTAGTTACTGGACAGATTACTTTCAAAATCGATATCTGGGTGTATGTGTGGGCTCTGAATACGAATCTGTAGTAAAAATTTAAGAAAAGTGGCCGCCATTTTGATCTTTTTTAATTACTGAACCGATTGCTTTCAAAATCGATATCTGGGTGTCTGCGTGGGCTCTGAATACGAATCCGTTGTCAAAATTTTCAAAAAGTGGCCGCCATTTTGGACTTTTTATTTACTGAACCGATTGCTTTCAAAATCGATATCATATTTTGTTATGTTAACTACATATTGCTATTCAGAGCCCACACAGACATGTAGATATGGGTTTTGAAAGTAATCAGTCCAGTAACTAAAAAGTTCAAAATGGCGGCCACTTTTTTAAGATTTTGACAACGGATTCGTATTCAGAGCCCCCACAGACAAACAGATATCGATTTTAAAAGCAATCGGTCCGTTAACTAAAAAGTTCAAAATGGCGGTAACTTCTTTTAAATTTTGACAACGGATTCGTATTCAGAGCCCACACAGACACCCAGATATAGATTTTGAAAGCAATCGGCCCAGTAACTAAAAAGTTCAAAATGGCGGCCACTTTTTTTAAATTTTGACAACGGATTCGTATTCAGAGCCCACACATACACCCGGATATCGATTTTGAAAGCAATCAGTTCAGTAACAAAAAAGTTCAAAATGGCGGCCACTTTTTTTTTATTTTTACTACAGATTCGTATTCAGAGCCCACGCATACACCCAGATATCGATTTTGAAAGCAATCGGTCCAGTAACTAAAAAGTTCAAAATGGCGGCCACCTTTTTTAAATTTTGACTACAGATTCGTATTCAGAGCCCACACAGACACCCTGATATCGATTTCGAAAGCAATCGGTCCATTAACTAAAAAGTTTAAAATGGCGGTCGCTTTTTTTAAATTTTGACAACGGATTCGTATTCAGAGCACACACAGACACCCAGATATCGATTTTGAAAGCAATCAGCCCAGTAAATAAAAAGTTCAAAATGGCGGCCACTTTTTTAAAATTTTGACAATTGATTCGTATTCAGAGCCCACACAGACACAGACACCCAGATATCGATTTTGAAAGCAATCGGTCCAGTAACTAAAAAGTTCAAAATGGCGGCCACTTTTTTTAAATTTTGACTACAGATGCGTATTCAGAGCCGACACATACACCCAGAAATCGATTTTGAAAGCAATCGGTCCAGTAACTAAAAAGTTCAAAATGGCGGCCACCTTTTTTAAATCGCGAAATTAAAACACCATGAATATTATTAAACCGGAAAAAAATATTGTCTTAAGGAAGTCTCCAATCTTTTACTCTGTTCCTCGAAGTTTAAGTAAATAAGCCCTACTTATTCCTATCACTGATTATTAGTACAACTTTTTAAAAATATTAAAACAACAGTCTGGTTTAATTTTTCAATATTTTTTTTGGATTCAAACAATAATATTCGTTCAGTAAAAACTATTTGAAATAATATTACAAATAACAATTTCAAAATTCACAAATATACCGCACCAACATCGTCCGTCAGACTGGCATTCGTAGTGATCCCGTCAAGTTGTCGTCAAGCAAGGCTTCCGATTGGTCGGACGGTCGGCTCTTACTACCAGATACCCGAGCCAAGCCAGCGATAACAAACCTATCGCTCGCCTTGCTCGCTCTGTCTCTCTCCATATCGCGGGGCGCGATATGGGTAACGGAGATAGACAAGTCACGTCATAAAAGATTAAATTGCGATTTCGATTTTCGTAGTAGTAGGGATTTTTGGCTAGCCGTGCTCCGATACAAACGCAGTAGCGTTGCGTCTCCCGTTGTATCCTCCTTGATTCACATACAGTTCATTCATTGTGTTGTCACCGTTTAAACCGACATATTTGTTTTTTACTAGTAAATATATGTTTCTCACTCCTAAATCTTCTCCTGTAATGATTTTCTTTCTCCTAGATTTTCTCCTACTCTCCTGACAGGCAAAAACTTCTCCTAACAGCGCTGAAATTCTCCTGAATCTAGGAGAAAATCTTCTAACATGGCAACACTGCCTATGACAGACAACCTCACCCAAAGAATATAGACCTCACCTACAAAGAGTATACTATCAAGGCTCACTCAAGCAAGTCAGTCAGTCAGTACATAACATAGGTACTATATTCTTTGCTCAAGCAAGTCACGCTCATCAGATTTTTAGTTTAGACGCTCAATCAAAGAATATAACGCTCAATAGCCATGCATGACTTGCAGTGCAGATATTCGCGCGCGACAGGTGTCTGATAAAATAAATTATAGCACAGACTCTATTATTAAACTAAGGCCGGTTTCACACCTACGTACGCGGCTGGCCGGCGCGGTTTGATATATACCATATCGATACTTTAAAGGTAAAACTCACTAAGTGACATTTTGGCCAAAAACGAGTTTTTGACATAAGTACATTTACATTTTCATAAACTACGAGAAGAAAAAATCACCAAGTGGCT
Source organism: Nematopogon swammerdamellus (assembly GCA_946902875.1). Classification (NCBI taxonomy): domain Eukaryota; kingdom Metazoa; phylum Arthropoda; class Insecta; order Lepidoptera; family Adelidae; genus Nematopogon; species Nematopogon swammerdamellus. Next base: position 12,907,589 of record OX336339.1, read on the forward strand.
AGTAAAATATTAACTCAGGTTTTTAAAATGTTGATATTAAGTTAGTACATTTTTTCAAGAAACATCCGAGAAGTAAAATTCATCATGCACTTAAAGATTTTTACTCTTAGGAAATTTACAAAGAACGGCACCCAACACCAAGAAGAAAATTTCATTAAGTACTTGTTCAGTTTTACCTCTATGACATTTGTCAATGTCACTTCACTTGTAATCTTTTACTGTCAGTTGTCTTTTTTGAAATTGGCGTTGTTGGTACATGTGCTGAAATTTTACGTGATTTTCTGTTAAATTGGTGTGTTTAATTATGTGTTACAAAAGTTCAAGTGGTAACAATGAGTGACAGAACAAAATTAATGCTTAAAACTGTTCGGGATGCCGAAAGAATGGGGCAGATGGAGCAGAGACGTGTAAGTAAATTTCACCTCGAAATAACCACATTTATCTACGTAAATTTAATACTACTTTACCAAATTACTGTCAGGTTGCTTAGAAATACGTACATAAAGCTTTAGAATAAGATATAACCATTCCTCAAATAAAACATAACCTATCGTGCTTTATACTTTTTACGCAAATGTGCACGAAAGTTACTTAGGTACCTACCTACCAAAATTTCATCGCACTCAGATGAGCAGCTTGAGAGCGCATAGAACACTAACAAAGAAAGAAATATTAATTTTCAGAATCGCTCGGCTATAGAAAGATCAAAAGGCGACCTCTTCGAGCAGATTGACTTAGATCATTCTTACGCGGCTAGCGGAAACCAACATGTTGAGCCCAGCTTCGGAGAAGTATTAGAAGAAGAGACCGAACCGTCTGGACGTTACATAATCGCAAGCGGCAGCCAACAAGTTGAGCCTAGCTACGGAAGAATGTTAGAAGAAGAGATCAAACCACCTGAACATGACGACCAAAGGTGTAACGAGCCGGCGGCTGTGCCATTGATTGTTAGTACCTATTATTAAAATAAAAGCCACCTATATACTTTTATAGTCAGAAAATTTAGCAACTTGGTTAGATATTTACCTTGTATTGTCGTTTTAGTGACTAGGTATAATCTTGGCGCCTTGTTCCAGGTTCATTACTCGGCAGAACACGCTATTGAAGAAGTAATTGTAAGCGACAGCCAACACGTTGAGCCCAGCTCCGGAGAAGTATTAGAAGAAGAGACCGAACCGTCTGGACGTTACATAATCGCAAGCGGCAGCCAACACGTTGAGCCTAGCTACGTTAGAATGTTAGAAGAAGAGATCGAACCACCTGAACATGACGACCAAAGATGTAACGAGCCGGCGGCTGTGCCATTGATTGTTAGTACGTATTATTAAAATAAACGCCACCTATATACTTTTATAGTCAGAAAATTTAGCAACTTGGTAAGATATTTACCTTGTATTGTCGTTTTAGTGACTAGGTATAATCTTGGCGCCTTGTTCCAGGTTCATTACTCTGCAGAACACGCGATTCAAGAAGTAATTGTAAGCGACAGCCAACACGTTGAGCCCAGCTACGGAGAAGTATTAGAAGAAGAGATCGAACCGGCTGGACGTTATATAATTGAAAGCGGCAGCCAAAACGTTGAGCCTAGCTACGGAAGAATGTTAGAAGAAGATATTGAAAGAATATTAGAAGAAGAGACCGAACCGGCTGGATGTGACTACCAAGAACGTGACAAGCTGTCTACATTAACAAAACCTTTAGTTGCATATTCTTCTAATAGTGAAGATTACTCATCAGATAATTCACACACCGATCCAACGTTTACTTTCATCAATCCACATCCAAGAACAAGAACCATTAGTACAGATTCTGACGAACTACCTGAAGAGCACACTGCACAACCTCCGACGCGTTGGAGAAAAAGGGATCCACAGAACTGGAAAGTAAACATAATAAAAAATAAGCGATCTATGTGTTTGCCATACAATAATAAAACCAAGGATTTTGAAGGTAAGAATCCTAAGCAAGCAAATTGTAGTCGTTGTCGATTCCACTGCAATGACAACTTCACGGAGTTGGAACGAACCGAAATTTGCAAGTCATATTGGGGATTGAAAGACTTCCAGCGTCAAAAAGATTTCATTATCCAATGTGTGAAAACGATTGCACCTAAGAGACGGAAGATTGATGAATCAAGCAGCGCTGCTCGGTCAGTATCAAAATCATATTACTTGCAAAATCCCACTGGTCGTTTCAGAGTATGCGCAAGTTTTTTTCAAAAAACGCTCTGCATATCGAACGGCCCAATTAATACAGCCATTGCAGGTACGAGCTCAACAGGCACATTTGATGGTATCGACAGACGAGGTAGGAAATCTCCCGGTAACAAAACTTCAGATGAGCAAATCAAAGTTATCAAAGAACACATAGAGAGTTTTCCTTGTATGGAGTCGCACTATGTTAGGAAAAAAACACAGAAGAAGTACCTGGATTCTCAATTATCTATTTTAAAAATGTACGCCCTTTACAAGGAAAAGTGCTCAGAAAAACAGATAGCTCCAGTAAGCGAATTCATCTATAGAAAAGTGTTTTGCACATCGTACAATCTGTCATTCTTTAAGCCAAAAAAAGACCAGTGTCCAATATGTTCCAGATTTGATACAGGCGATATAAACAAAAAGAAAGACATGGAGATTGAGTACTCACAACATATCATTCGAAAAAACGAATGCAATGCTGCAAAGGAAAATGATAAGGATCGCTGTAAAAATGACAATACATTTATCACGGCTAATTTTGATTTGCAGAGCGTACTGCAATTGCCATACTCCAGTGTATCTCAATTTTATTATACAAGAAAGATATGCGTATATAATTTGACGATTTATGAGGGTGAAGGGAATAATGCATATTGCTATTATTGGAATGAGTTAAATGGGAAAAGAGGCAGTAATGAAATCGCGTCCATTCTGCTGTACTACATTGAGCACTTGCCATCCACAGTCAAAGAAATGTCTCTCTTCTCTGACACGTGCGGAGGCCAAAACCGTAACCAACAAGTGGCTGCAGCTTTGCTTTATGCAGTGAAACACACGCACTTAAATAAAATTGAACTTAAGTTCTTGGAATCGGGTCACACTCACATGGAGTGTGATTCAATGCACTCGGCTATCGAAAATGCTAAACGAAATAAAACGGCTTACACAATGAATGACTGGACAGATATATTCAAAAATGCTCGATCTGGTAGAAGCACTTTACGGCTACCAAGAAACCAACAAAAAGAACCGAAACCACCATACCAACTGCGACAATTCAAGTTCTCCGATTTCAAAGACTTTCAAGCCCTCGCCTCTAAAACAATAAGGAACAGAAACAGAGATGAACTCGGAGATCAAGTATCATGGTTGAAAATAAAATGTTTGAAATTTCAAAAGACAACACAAGACATTCTTTTTTATAGGTATGATCACAAATCGGAGTACAAACGAATTTTTGTTGCCGGAAATGTTCGACGAAGGAAGGAACCTGAAGTTGAACCACAACTCTTCCCAGTCTACAACCGTCTCCTCCCAATATCTAAAAAAAAGAAAGAAGATCTGGAAAAAGTATGTAGAATGGGTCTAGTCCCAGAAGAAACGCATTTGTGGTATCAGTCGCTACCTGTTACTGCTGCTACGGATGTGGAAAGGCTTCCAGAGCCAGACGCAGATGAGACCGACCACGGAGAAGAGTGACCTATCGCCCTTTAGCACGGCATTGACATGTTATCAATGTAAAATTTTTAAACATAAAAATAAAATAATATTGAAAGAGTAAATACATTTTTATTGAACCTGTTAATTAATTAAGTACGTCTTATACACTGACAGATCCAGAGGAAAAAGTTGCTAAGTACATTTTAATTTTTTTCTACTTAAACTAAAAAAAAAATTTTTTGTTATCATTACAGTTTTGAAGTATGTCTTTAAAAGTATTATTAACCAAAAAATCTGCCAGATTAAGCGTAAGATGATCGTTCCATGACAAATAATAACTCCCTCTATCTTTAAACCTTGATTTCTCGAAATAATGCTCCCAGCACTTAGTGAATTTTACCTTTAAAGTGTCGATATATTGGTAATCTGTGATATATACATACATGACGTTATATGGAGTCTTTCATTGCTGCGCGGCTAGCCGCGTCGCGGTTGCGGCTCCGTGGCGCGGTCGTGGACCAGCCGCCGCCGCCGCCCCGCGCGACCGCGCGCCGCCGCCCAGTGTGACCAGATTAAATTTTACGAAAATACCGTTGCCACCTTGAAAAAATACTAAAATATACTTTCTAGGACAGATCAAATATACCAATAAAAATACCGACTTTCATATTAAGTTCCATTCATCATTATTATAATAAATGTTCGAATTTCACTTCAACATTATTTTCGAAGGATTAAAATTTATACAACATCCTTCATCTTTAATCCCTTGCTCTGTTTTTAAAACTGCTGATACATTTTTATTGTTAAATCTGTTTCTTGGCTCGGTTTTTATTCAATTTATCTGTGAGAATATGCGCTCGCATTCAGCATTCGACACGGGTATACTTATCAAAGATTTACTAAACTAGCTATATTTTTATATTAGTGCCATCACTGTTAGAAAATTTTCCAACTTCCACTCAAAATTGCTCACAAGAAAGGGGTGAACCAGTACTTGAGGATTGTATTAACAAATGACTTACTTTGCGATCAAGTTTTAGGGCTCTATAATCTATAATCGATAACAAAGGATCGGAAACCTACCTGTGTTGCTCTATGACCATGACCACACAAAGTGAAACAATTTTCGGGAAATTCCCTCACATAATGCCGATGTTCGCGGCAGAAGATAGAAGCGAAGTTCGTGGCGACGATTGAGTCCAGTGTTACCACCATGAAAATGTAATTTTATCCTAAATATACCAAAAAATACTAACTTTCAATAATATACCTATAAAAATACTGAAGGCATTGATTTTATAACCCTGTCGGGACAGATAGACCACTCCATATAAAAAATTTGGTAACGTTGTAAATCGTAAAACCAACAGAGGGCGTTAATAATTTTTCTTGATGTTGTCGTAAAACAAACAGGTGGCGTTAATGTTTGTTAATACTTCTATACTAAGGGCGCTATCTAGTTGAAATACAACAGTATCTAGGTACCTTTAATTGTCACTAGGCTGTAGAATTACTGCTACTAGACAAAAGATGGCGCTTTCATTTATATTTATAAACAAAGACATTAAACCCCCTCAATCTCTTTGTTTATAAAGAACATTATTTATGTAAATTCCAAAATTTTTAATTATATTTGAATAATAAAATTATGACAATTTACAATTAAACTAACACTTCTTATCAAATTAAATAAAATAAAAAAATGTTTTGAAAATAATTTGGTATACGGAACAAAATATTATTATGATTGTAATTTCCTGTTTGTGCGCTTTTAATAGATAGATCCACAGAGCACGGAATACCGCGCGCGCGCGCGCGCGGTATTCCGTGCTCTGTGGATAGAACGTATTTATTTAGTTGAATACTCAGAGGAAGTTGAACAGTTAAACAAATACTCGTCACTCTTCATTCTAATAATGTCAGCATTGTAGGTAAAAAAAAAAAATGAAAACTGCCTTAAAAAATTTATGAAATTAAAAAAATCGAACCCTAGAGTTGAAGGCGGTGCTAAAGAAGGCTACACAAAACACAAATCACAAAGGATATCATCCGCGCATGTTTTCTTTCATGTATCATTTTTGCTTGCTTTAGCACCGCCTTCAACTCTAGGGTTCGATTTTTTTTATTTCATACATTTTTGAAGGCGGTTTTTATATATTTTTTTAAATAGTTTTTTATTTCACAGTTTTTTTTTGGAATTTTTTGCTATTAATGTACTCGGCGGAATCGCTCGACCTTCGGCCTCGCGATTCCGCCTCGCTTTCCAATCTGATCTCGACCAAATTAAAATGGAACCACCTCATGGTTATCCCCTTTCAAAAAAAAAAAAAAAGAATTTTCAAAATCGGCCCACAAAGGGTGGGTTTAATGTCTTTGGCCCACAATAATTGACGGAGTAATCGCGTAACAAACATCCAAAAAAAGAAAACATACCGTCGAATTGAGAATCTCCTAGGTCTAAAGTAAATTGCTCGTGAAGACAAATTCAACGAGCCCAAACACGATGGGTTTATCATGTGTAGTTTAGGAGTTCCTATGGCCACCTTCCGTCTCCGTCATCAGACCAGCTCGATGGTACTCGTACTCGTATTATAATATATTAAGCGCATCTGGCCGGTCGGAAAAGATTTCAAATTTAGAATATTCATGAAACAAGGGTCCGAATATGAATGACAATATCGATTCATGTATTTCAATACAATGACAGAGAAAATTTCAAAATATTAGGTTATATATTTATATAGGTATATTATATTACTACTATTATATTATATTAATTACTATTATATTATATACTATATTAGGTTATAGGTTATATTATATATATTTGGTATTATATTTAATACTTTTTAGTTCTAGTTTATTTTTTTTTAAGTCGGTTTTATATTTTTAAAACAATATTACATAAAAAACAATAATCGAAATCGAATAATCGAAATCGGTTGAAGTGGTACAGAATTATTCGCCATGTGTCAAACTGCAAATTGCTGAAAAAGTCCACATCACAAAAGTTTTGCTGAAGGTAACCACACACCAATAGTATTTTGTTGCTTTTTCATAAACCGCTCAATCAATTTCAATAAAATTTCAATGGGAGCACCTCTGAAGTATGACCTACCAAACAAAAAAAGAATTTTCAAAATCAGCCCACAATTAACACGTTGAACGCCATACGACCCACCGGTGGGCCTAGCGTACTTTTCCGTTCGGGCCAAGCCAAACTCATTATATCCGTAATTTTCATCAACTTGAGATTTTCATCACAAAGTTTATAAAATGCGGTAATTTGAGGGGAAAATAAAAATTTGCGACTTTTACCGTCTAATTTTCGAGATATAGCAAAAGGCTCACGGGTGGATCGTGTGGCCTCCTATGAAGGATTTGTATTTTTCTGTTGGCTGGGGCCGCGGGGTCACGCCGCGGCCCACCCGTTGCGCGCGCGCCGCGGACGCAGCGATCAATCCCGGTCCGGCTGCGTCGACAATTGAGGATGTTTTACGCTTTTCTCGCCAAAAATGGATTATTTTGAAGATTTCGAGTTAACACAAGAAGCGCTAACGCAGTTAGAAAACATCGAGATAGATCTTCTGAACCGTAGTTTCGGAATAGATTCTATGAAGACGTAGTTCAACCAATGAAAAGAAGATGCTGTCGAATTCTTTTGTCGGAGAGTGAGGATAGCGACGATGAAATGCGTATAGAAAGACGGAAGAGAATGAAACACACTCTGGAAAGGAAAGAGGGATTGGCCAGAAAAGTGAGAAGAACATGTCACCAATGTTATGCAAAGAACGTACCAATAATGGGTAGCAAACAGGCTAAAACCAAGTCGAAAAAAGTATCCACTTATTGCCAAAGCAGCCCAACTAAACCATTCCTTTGTTTGCCTTGTTTTAACAAGACTCACGGATAATTCTTTATTGTTTATGGTTAAGAGCCAAAGGGTTAAGATGATTATTTTAAATACTGAAGTGTCATAATGTTGTGATTGTTCAATTTCATAAATATTTTCTTTTGTTCAATTTCATAAATTATTTTCGTAATAAATAATGTCTTCTTATTTGGTAATGAAGAAAATATTATGTTCATTTTTATTTTGACGAATATTTTCTTATTATTTTCTGGTTTTATTAATTCTATTAATAAAAATATTATTTTCTACCTTATCGTTAAGAGCGGCCCTAGCATCGTTACAATTAACTTAATAAAAAACTACAAGTTTCTATTGGATTTGAAAACCACGCCGTCCGCTTCGACTACAAGGCCATGCGGCTCACTTCCATATTGGCTTTGTAGCTGCGCTCTGTGGCTTGTAGGAAGCGTTTACGTAGGACCTCTCACGCGGCTCACCGGTGACCCCCATGACCTGAATAGTTCAGTAAGGAAAGGCTCACCGGTGAGCGGTGAGCCCCGTGGCCCAAACGGAAATACTGGATTTTTCATGTGGCGTTGAACGTGTAAGATTGTAATTTCCTGTTTGCGGTTTTACTCCGGTCCAAAGAGTTTACAAACTCTTTGGTTGTACCTAGCTCCGCTTATTTGTTGTTATATCCGCTATAGTAACACATATTCTGTGAAAATTTCAACGGGCTTCCTATTACGGTTCAAGAGATACAGCCCTCGGATAGACAAACGGACGGACGGACAGACAGACTGCGGAGGCTTAGTAATAGGCTTCCGTACAGGGATACGGAAACCTAAAAATAAGGGGTGAAATAGGGGTGAAAGTTTTTGTATGGGGAATCCATGATTTCTCTAGGTAAGGATATGAAAATTTATTATCTAGGCTTTTGGCACAGATTACTCAATAGTTACTGCTTTTGGTAAGAAATCATGAATAATGGTCAGGAAGAGGAAGGGGGAGAGAAAAGAAGGGGGAGTGGGTGGGAGGTACGTTTGTCAGCCTCGGTAGCTCAGTGGTGCAGGCAACCCTGGGCGCGGTCAACACATGGATGGGTGACCGCTCGACCATTGGAGGCTGACCGTGGTTCGGATTCCACGTAAAACTGTAGCACCCTTCCCTTCTTACCTTACTAGGGTTGGTACCACCGCACTGAATAAAACGTATGTCGATTTGTGTCGATACGGCTATGTAAATCAAAGAGATTTGATGTAAATAGTAATTTTTTTCGTTTTTGTCCGTCCAGTTCAGTATAGCCGGCACGACATGTCCGACATCACGGATGTTGTAGGTGATGTATCCAACCATGTCAGTTTCCATAAAAAAAAGAAGAAGAGGAGGAGAGGTATGGAGGGAGGAAGGGTTAGTGAATGAGGGCAGGTGTGGGGGAGGGAGGTAGTAGAGGGAACGAGGAGGAATGGATATCGAGGGAGTGAGAGGTTGGAAGGGGGAAGGGGCGGGGTAAGAGGGGGTTGCGGACAGGATGAGGGGTAGTAGGGGAGGAATGGAATGCGAGGGTGATGGGAAGGAGGGGCGGCATGAGGGGAGGAAGGGAAGTAGGGAGAGAGGGAGGGAATGGGCGAAAGGGAAGGTGGCAAAGAGGGGGTCCGTGAAGGGTGAGGGGAAGGAGGGGAGGAAGGCGGGATCGAGGAGAGAAGACAGGGAGAGAGGTGAGTGAGAGATGGGCGAGGAAGGAATCCCTTCCTTCCTCCCGAAAAAGATAGAGAATATAAGAGAAGCGATGGTTTATTATCAATTTTGCATTTAAATCAGATTTACTATTTTTTTATTTTATTCGTCGTCGTCAAAGAGATTTTATGTACATACATACATACATACATGATACGTCATTGGTCGTCGTCGGTAAAATCTACAATTTTATATAACGTACTCGTATCATTGACTTATATATTCTGTAAAGTATAACACAAATACATTAAACCCACCCTCTTTTAATCTCTTTGGTATAACACCACCAGCAGCATCGTAGATGGAAAAAATAGCCCTGGACTCAACTTTTTTTAATTCGGTGCCTGGACTCCGTACTTCATACTCAAAGACATTTTGTTTATACTTCAACTATTACCAAAGAAGAGGGTGGGTTTAATGTCTTTGACTATTACTAAAACGAGACACCGCGATTATGGTAGTGTGCGTATCGCGTGAATACAGAACCGACCGTCTCAAGAGATCGCATCGATATTGTGTCATCCTTTTTCCACGCGCAGTAACCCGTATCGCTTGCCTGCACGCTCCACGCAAACATTTGCGTGTTCCAAAACAAGCGAACGTCGCGCGTCGATCGATAAATTTCCGCAACAGCTAAAAACTATGGAGGTGGCTTTTTACTTTCGAGCGACTGTAAGGAGAAAGGAAGTATTGTGATCGTCCAAAATGTCGAAGTTGAGAATGCGACTGATTTTTTTTTTTTTTTTATTGAAACTGGCACGGTTGGCTACATCACCTACAACATCCGTGATGCCCATAACACCGGGTGAACTTGGTGCCACGTCAGTGCTTCCCTTCGGTCGTGCCGGCTACACTGAACTGGACGGAAAACACAAACTATTTACATAGCCGTTTGGACCGACCTTTCATTCAGTGCGGTGGTACCAACCCGGGCGGGTTAAACCCTACCACCTAGTAATATAAGAAGGGGGTCATATCCCTTAGTCGCCTTTTACGACATACACGGGGAGAGATTCAGTGGGGCCATTCTTTTAAAGTACCGGCCCCACACAGTACAGATTTGGGCTATATATCTGTCAACGATCCCAAAAAAGTGGTTTTGAGAAACATGTATGTGTGTGTGTGTGTGTCCGTCCAGCGACCTTGTGCCTAAACTGCTCAACCGATTTCGTTCAAAATTCGTATTTAGTAGTTTGAAATGATAATCTAGGGGTAAATTTTTTTACTTTTTCAAAATTCGAAAAAATAAGGGTAGCCGTCATACAAATTTGTCTATGGCAATGTGTCCAGCGACGTTGCGCCTCAACCGCTCAACCGATTTCGTTGAAAATTCATATTTAGTAGTTTGAAACGATTATCTAGGGGTACCTTTTTTAATTTTTTTTTATTTAAAAAAATAAGGGTAGCTGTCATACAAATTATTTCGATGAGGTCGATTTTCTTATAAATGGCTAACGATTTTTATTATTATTATTATATTTAATCCATCGTGTTTGTTTCCGTTTTCAAAGGTGGTGAGGTAAAAAAATATAATTTTAAAGAAGGTATCTCCACTTTATCCTAACCGCACGCGCGTATTTGAATTGCACGCAGGTTTGGTTGGTGGGTATTTGGCAACTGAAAATATAATAAGAAATAGGCATGCCATCTATAGACAAATAGGACAACTTAACTTTGGTCTGACATCTATGATGCAGAAGCGGCGAAATTATACATTTTATCCGCCAAGCTCACGGACTGACAAAACATGAAAATATTTATTGGAAAAATTATGAAAACCTTAAAATACACTATTTTGAAATTTTTACTTAATATAAAATAATCTTTAAATTTAACTATGCTGTTCCCACTTAGCATCGTTCTATAATTAGCAGATTTAAAAATATAATAAATTATTTAATTCAAATTCGATACTCCTGGCGCCATCTTAGGACATAATTGAAGACTAATTTCATGTTACCTTTAAAACATCGCTGACGGTACATCTGACTCCCCCTATAAAATCAATGACTGAAGGTAAAAAAAAATCGTCAAAATATACTGAAAAAGTATTAAAATACTGAATCTGGTCACACTGCGCCGGCAGCCGCGACGCCAAAGAATATATATATTACTACGCGACGCGGTCAACCGCGCCGCCGGCCAGCCGCGTAGGACTGAAAGCGGCCTAACCTAAATAGGGATACTATTCTACAGATTCTACGTATCGATTGTACGATTCTACGATTCTACAGATGGTTCACAGTTCTTCTTCTTCTTTTTTTAAATAGTGGCAACCAAACGAATAGGAAATTCGTTTATTATTATTTTACCTACATCGTGTATTTTACCTCTGAAGTAATGAAAGATTTTACCTAATTCATAGGTTATATTCAACTAAAAATGCAGTGACATTAAAGTGACGTTTTAGACAGATAATGTTTTTGTACCACATTCTTCCCTCCTTAAAGATATTCATCTAGACGTTTGGGGTACTCTTTTCTATTCTGTGGTTTGGGTTTGGCGCAAACTCTGCTAGATCGTCGCAAAGGTTGGCCAGAACTGTCATTAGTGGGTTGACTGCAAGTGGGAGGCTCTTTAAAGCTTGTTGAAGGTTGGCCATCTCGTTCTGAATTTGTAACTGATATATCCGGTCTGCTGCAGGTTCGCTCTAGTTCAGGTTGTTCGTCATCAGTCCTAGCATTTGGGGTTTCAAATGCTGGTTCCACAATATCTAAGTCTGTTGGCTCTCCTCGTGTAGCCGGTGCCAGGTGCCTGTTGTTCATGGTTAGTTCTCGTCCATTACTCAATCGGACTAATGAATATAATGGATTTGAATGTAGCAGTTCAGCTTCTTCAACAATAGGATCATATTTCGATTGTCTTACATGCCTCTTTACAAGGATTGGGCCTGGTTGCAGCCAAGACGGTACCGACTGTCCATTGGCTGATCTCCGCGGATGTAAAAACATCCTATCATGAGGAGTTTCATTGGTGGCTGTGCAAAGCAATGATCTGATCGAGTGCAAAGCTTGAGTTAGTACTTGTTCCCAGTATTTTGTTTCTAGATTTTTGGTCTTCAGAGCCAGTTGTATTGCTTTAAATATTATTCCATTGTAGCGCTCGGTCTGTCCATTGCCTTGTGGATTATACGGTGTAGTACAGCTTGTAGCTACACCTCTTTCTGAAAGAAATTGCTTCACTTCGGCTGACAAAAAATTTGTTCCTCGATCAGAATGTATGTAGCTCGGCAGGCCAAAGATAGCAAATACTTCAGTTAAACGTTTTATCACGGTTTGTGCTGTGAGGTCGGAACATGGGAAAGCGAATGGAAATCTTGAATATTCATCTATCATTGTCACAAGATAGGTATTGTTCGTATTAGACGGCAGAGGTCCTTTAAAGTCGATTGAGATTCTTTCAAATGCTGATGTTGCTTTGATGAGAGTACCTGATGTTTTCCCGAATACAGGTTTCAGTTGTAAGCATGCACTGCACGCTGATGTGATCTTTCGAATGTCTTCTATAGGGTACGGTAAGTTCTTTGATCGAACCCAGTGAGCAAGGCGTGTAACCCCAGGGTGGCAGAGTGTTTCGTGAAGACTTATTAGTTCCTTGATTTTGTGAGGTACTACATCAGACACAGCTGCAACTCGGGACAGCGTGTCGGCAACGGTATTTTGTGAGCCAGGTCGGTAAATGATATTGAATTTGAAGCATGATAATTCTAGGCGCCATCTCAATATCTTCTCGTTTTTTATTTTGGAAGTATGATTTTGATCAAACATAAAACTAACAGAACGCTGATCCGTGATGAGTTTAAATTGTTTTCCCATCAAAAAAATGTCGCCACTTGCGCAGGGACTCCACAATGGCGTATGTCTCCTTTTCAATGGCTGAATGACTTAGTTCGGATTGTGATAATGTTCTAGTGAAAAATGCCACCGGTCTGCCATTTTGTGACAGGGTGGCTGCTATGGCGTGCTCAGAGGCATCGGTTTCCACGGTGAATGGGGCCTTTGGATCTATGGCATTGACAGCTGATGTTGCAATATTTTGTTTTAGTATTTTGAAGGCATTCATGGCTTCATTACCGAGCGGAAATTGTAGTGTTTCGACAAGCGGTCTTACTTTCTCGGAATATTTTGGAATATACTTTGCATAATGGGCAAACATGCCCATAATCCTTTTTTAAGGAGCTTGAATCATTGGGTGCCGGTAGTTCCATTAGATGGCGCAGACGTTCCGGGTCAGGCTTTTTAACACCATTGCAGATGTGGTAGCCAAGTAGATGTATTTCGGTCAAAGAAAATTCGCTTTTGTCCTTGTTAATAGTAAGATTATATTTATGAATGGTATTTATGAAAGCTTCGAGATTTTTGTCGTGATCCAATTGATTTGATCCGGAGATTGTAATGTCATCTAAATAAGCGTTCACCCCATTTAGTTTTTCTTCATCTATGATGTGGTTGATTGCTCTCTGGAAGCAGGCCACTCCATTAGTGACACCAAAAGGAATTCGATTGAACTGGTATAACTTCCCAAATGCCTCAAATGCTGTGTATGGTTTATCGTCCTCAGCTATTGGTATCTGATGATAGGCGCTCTTTAAATCTATTTTACTGAAAATCTTATGTCGTGCCACTTCAGCAACAACATCTTCCAATGGAGGTAATGGATAGGCATCCAGGAGAGTGAACCTGTTGATGGTTTGGGAGTAGTCGATGCACATGCGCTTTTTATGATTTTCGTTTTTAGATACAAGAACTTGAGCTCTCCAAGGGGAAAAACTTTCTTCGATTATTCCATCTTGTAAGAGTTTGTTTACCTCTCCTTTGATGAACTGAAGGTCTTCAGCTGAATGTTTACGATTTTTAGTGATGATTGGCTTACAATTTGGTGTCAGGTACCTGAACAATTTTTGCGGCTCTATGTTGGCTGCTGGCAAAGCGCACAAATAAAGTCTTGGTCTCGGTCCGCCGAAGTCGAGTGTGACTTGTGAATGCTGTCCCATTATATCTCGTCCAATGATGACATCAGTACATAAGCCTTGTAATATGCGCAGTTCAGCTTGATAGTCATTGTCCTTTAGTTGTATGCTGACTTTGCAGGTTCCGAGCACCTTCGATTTCAAGTATGAAGCTGCCAATCTGACTTCCTTATCTAGTGGATTAGTTTAAACACGTAGTCCGAGTCGTTTTACTAATTTGTCATCAATGAAGCTGCTCGTACTTCCTGAATCTATTAGAGCTTTAGAAGTGTGGCCATTGATTTGTATTGTGGCTATCATTGTTCCAGCCAAGCCAGTGGCGGCTGAGAGTACGCAGGACAAAAACTCAGACTCACTTCCTGGTTGTCCTTCATCGACTACGGCTGCAGCCTCGCCTTTACTTCTGCAAACTTTCGAGAAGTGTCCTTTCCCACATGAGAGACATGTCACATTTGCTGCGGGACAGCTTGTACGGGATGTCGTTTGTTGCCACAAAAATAGCACGAATTTCTTGACTGAGTTGTTACTTTATTCACGGCGCTTATGGAGGCAGTAGGCTTAACTGGAGCAGCATTCATTGCGTTAGCGGAAGTGTTCATGTGTTGTTCAGGCTCATAAGAGCAATTATGGAGATGAGCAAACTCTAGTGATCTTGCTTGACGGTGAGCATCTTCAAGTGAAATGTATGTGCTTTCTAAAAGTCTTTGGCGCATAGCACTTGCAGAGAGACCGGCGATGAAAACATCACGAACACAATCTTGCTCATTTTCTTCAGCAGATACTGCTCTAAATCTACATTCCTTAGCTAATAATTTTAAAGCTTGAATGTATTGGTCTACTGTCTCGCCTGGTTGCTGCTTACGTTTAGCGAGACTGTGTCGTGCGAACGTCTCATTTTTGGGTTTTATATATATAGAGTCTAATCGAGACATCGCTGTTTCGTAAGTGCGTTCATCTTTGATGTGATTAAACACGTTAGCAGATAGATGGTTTACAAGAAGTTGATACTTGATAGACTTCTGGAGTAGCTGGTCTTTATCAGCGAGTCCCGGTGCAGCGGCGACGAGGAAGTTTTGGAACGTGGCCTTCCAATGGAGCCATTGATTTGTTGCAGTAGAGTCCAAACTTGATGTTGGGTCGATATCGAATCGTTCCGGCCTTAGATACTTATCCATCGTATCTGTTATGTTAACATTATGTTTATTTAGTTGAATAAATTGAAGTAATGAAAGATTTTACCTAATTCATAGGTTATATTCAACTAAAAATGCAGTGACATTAAAGTGACGTTTTAGACAGATAATGTTTTTTACCACAACCTCTGAGTCTCACACGTCATTGTCACAGATTACCAATGGTCATTGTATTGTATCTTCCGCTAGCAGCGTTGCCAACCTTTAAGGAAACCAATTCTGTAATTTTACTATCGAAATCCGTATAAAATCCGTAACTGTTCCACAAGCACAATTCAGGTGTATAATTATTACTAATCTGTCGCATAATCGATCGTCTGTAATGTAGACACTTATAAAATAAATGTTCATACCTAATTAATATAAAATGTAATGAAACCAACATGATTAAACAATTGAATGAATTAACATTATTTATACCTAAGTAACAACTTATTGTAGTTTAACAACACTATACCGTAGTAAGCGCGAATTTTTTCTATACCTACCTATGACTATGTTTTTTTTTGGTCATTTTACTGAGTAACGTGTCGTCCATTTCAAGGTTGTAGCATTCTTTCCCTCTCAACAGTTCTTGCGTGTAAAGCAGGCTACTTAGGGTATACGTTCCCAAAAAAATTCTTGTGTTAGTTTTCATCAAATTTATGGCTGAAAAGATTCGCTCTACACAAGCACCGTGCCAAATTATTTCATCCCGCCGCCCGCCCGTCCCGTCCACCTATTTGAAGACAAAAACTCCACATTCGATCTTTCCCTGACATAAGTCAGGGATCTACGTCCTACTCTGAATATGCACGGGGGAACGAGAGCATTGAGATCAATCGAAAAGACTTTGTACTGAAATTGCGCGTTCAGTCATACCAAACACTTCAGGATTCACTTATTTAGAAGCACAGACCGATTTTTTGAACTCCAGGCAAAACAAAACACACTCGACATTTTTTCCGATTTTTTTCTGACCAAAACTGTATAATTTCCTCCCACAAGTCGCCCATCAAAATATAGGTATTGAAACGTACTCTAGAATACGGGTACTCGAAATACGGTACAAGATCGGTGTATTCCAGTGTCTGTGGAAATGTCAGTTGTCATGGGAGTTGGGAGTTTGGGAGCCCTTTTTTTTGACATTTTCAAAAAATATTTTCTGTGTGAAGGTGATTGTGTTGCCCAGTCATGTTTGAGAATAGTTACTAGTTAACCAAGAATGTATACCAGTATTCAGTTCTAGTAAGAAAAATTGGTAGAATTAGTGATTAATTAAATAATGAGCCGCGCGCCGCCGCCCGCGCCGAACCCCGATCGGGGTTTGCGGGACGTGACCGGTGATCGATGGTTTAACACCGATCGGGGTTTCCGGCAGGTGAAGGGTTAAATCAAATGACAGCAAAATGATATTATCTGTGTTCAAAAATATACCTAACCTTATCTACCTAATCTGTGCTGTCATTTGTATTTAATTCAAAGCTTTTCTCACAGGGGATATTCCCTAAGATAAAGGATATTCCTGAGCAAGAATTTCAATGTTGTCAGTGCAGTATTTCAAAAAAGTACTAATATGATTTTTTTACGGAGGGCTACGAATAAATCCGTATAAACCCAGACTCAATTCCGTATTTCCGTATTGAGCCGAAAAATCCGTACAAATACGGACAGATCCGTATAAAAAATGAAAAAGAAAAATGAAATCAAAATGAAAATGAAAATGAAAAATATTTATTATCACATGAAATCGTACAGTACAATAACCGAGTCTTCTGCACTAGAAAAATTCTGTCTCGCAGAAAGACTTTTTAGTAAAAATAATTTATTGTATTTCATTGTGCGCTCACTAGTAATAATTTTATATTATTTTTAGTTTATTTCATATTATAATTAAATGAAGCGAATTTTTTAGTATATAAATACAAGTTAGTTTTAATATATAATATATCAAATAAATACCTCAATAAATAAAATATGAATATTTTATGGTTTTATAATGTTATTTAGTTAGTAAGGTGTTTAGTTTGTCTAAGGTTTGTTTGTAGGTTCATTTATATGTTTTTATTTTATTTTATTTTTGAATATCTAGCACATTTTCTGTGTCGTTATAATTTAAAGTTTTCAACCATTTAAGAATTTCTTGTTTTCGTTTATGACTTGTTTTGTTGTTAATATTGCAAACACGTAAAGCTTTCATGAAGAGATGTTGCGATAGGAACTTTGAGTATATATGGCAACGCTGTCCGCTAGGTTGGCACCATACTTGCTGTCACTATAACCACTACGTTTTAAGACGGAAGTTACACGCTAGGTTTGGAATCAGTTCAGTCCATCAGTCTGGTTAAACCATGGTCCAGACTGACCGTTTAATCTACTTTGATGGTTGGATGGTTTGGACTGATGGACCAGACTGATGGATTTTAAAATATTTTGATACTAGACTGATAGTGCGAATGCATTTTACGTCTGGCGTCAGTCTAGCGTCAATCTGGTCGTGACCAAGGTCACGGACTGAACTGATGGAAAACCTAGCGTGTAACCTCCGTATATGAGACGGAATTCTCATACAAAAATCGTTCTATGAAATTCAGCATAATTTCAATGGCCGCTGCAAAATATCCGGTTGTAGCTGTCATGTTGGCACCACTGCATTAGGAAGTGCCGTGAAGGCAGCCGTTTATCAATATTCTAGATTTTTTTAGGTTGGGTTTATTGCTATTATGAGTAAAACAGCATAATTTTTTGTATTTTTTAATGTTGATTTCAGTGGCTGATTCATGGATTGACTGATTGATTGATTTCAGTCAGATCGGTGGCCAAAGGAGCATACAGGTTAATAATATCTATACAAAATTCTCTTACCATTAGTCTATATCAAACTAACATTTCCGTGAAAACATTCATCTTAGTATCCCGATATCCCCGCACCACACATCTTACACTTCCTGTAATGCCGCATTGCAATGGATGCATTCGCCGGCAACTCACTTTCACGCTACAGGCTAAATCACAGCAAAAACAAGGGGTATCTCGGCAAGATACGCGGAGTCAGGAGACGAGAAAGACATTGAAAGAAAACAAACATGGCGTGCGTGCCCGCCGCCCAAAGAATATAACCGCTAGTACCGGAAGCTGTCATGCGAGATAGGGACACCGCTATATGAGTAAGCAGGAGAGGGATGGCCGCCATTAAAATTATGCTGATTTTCATATAAACTAATTATTGTATGAAGTTGCGCCAGACTGATCACTAGTACTACGGTCCTAAAAAAATTGGTTGTCTCTAAAGTCGGTTTACGGACGATAGTTTTACGTGATAACGTCATAAAGAAACACAGCTATAAGAATTACCGTATTTTTTCGTACGGCACACCTATCGCTGCCGTACGCCGTACATTTGTCGATTTCTAGCCTCGATTACCGTACGATACGGCAATTACCGTACGTTTGGCAACACTGCCGCTTGGGCCGATTGTGCCTCTCTATCGCTTGTTACGCGCTCTCGCTTGCACACACAGGCTCAGATGGAATGTGACACTTTTTCGTGCGTGCAGCCGGTGTTCATCAATTTATAAAACGTTATCACGTCAAAAAATCAAGGTAATTTCATGGACCCAAGTTATATTCTTTGGACCCAATTATTGTGTGTCGAAAGAAAATATCAACACTGAAAGTGTGAACTACCGTAGTCCCGTCCAGTCCACACTTTCAGTAGTTTCATATTATCTGTGCGTACGTAACACGTTTGTGTTACAAGACATGGCAACTCAATATACTGTCCAGTGTTGCCATGTTAGGAGATTTTCTCCTAGATTCAGGAGAATTTCAGCGGTGTTAGGAGAAGTTTTTGCCTGTCAGGAGAGTAGGCATTGGCGTATCTAGGGCTATTTTCCAGGGTGGGCCTGCCCCCTGAAAAGCGATTGCTGATGAAGCCGAAACCCGATGTACCTAGGCAATAAAAGTAGGTAATTTGAACTTGAAGTGTTGAGCCGTATTTCGACCATTGATTTCGGAAAGTTTCTTTACCTAAATAAAATTAAACAAAAACCTTTTTTCTTTAAGTGTTTATTTTGATTAGGTACCTGGATGAAAATGGAATTTTATGTTGATTCCTCAGCTGTAGATTATTTAAGTGTTTTGTGTGAAATTATTTAAGTGCCCACCCTAGAATTTTGGGTTGGCAACCCAACATCCTGGGGTGGGCACCAGACACATCTGGGGTGGGCCGTGCCCACCCGGCCCCCCCTCTATATACGCCAATGAGAGTAGGAGAAAATCTAGGAGAAAGAAAATCATTACAGGAGAAGATTTAGGAGTGAGAAACATATATTTACTGTTAACAAACAAATATTTCGGTATGTACGGTGACAACACAATGGATGAACTATAAGTGAATCAACCAACCATCTTCTCAAGTCACACAAATACAATATACCATAGGATTTGTCTTTTGATAAGAGCAAGGTTCCCCTTCTTGCTCTTTAGTTATGATAATGTGACACTCTGTGAGTGTGTGCGTGCATCGATCGACCAACAAGCCGACTACCGGGCGGGCCTAACAGAGCAAACACTTTGTTATCAATCAATGTTATTTACATGTATTCTTTGTAATAATCAGTACCTAGTATTACTAAGCCTACGTCGACAGTCTGTCCGTCAGTCCGCACTACTTTAACGGCTGTATCTTTTCTACGCCCCGAGGTCTAACCTGTATACATTATGACCAGCGCGTCCTACCGTTTATGCCGTACGGGTGTGAAACGTGAGCTCTGACTATGGTTGTTTTCAAAAGTTGCCCAGCGAGCGATGGAACTAGCCATGCTGGGATGGCCTGGGAGTATAGCTAGGCGAAATGGTGCGTAATGAATGACTAATTAATGAGGCAATCCGCCGACGCACCAAAGTAATCGATATTGGAAACCAGGTGGATAAGCTAAAATGGCAGTGGGCTGGGCACGTTAGCTGAAGGGACGATGACCGTTGGAGTAACCATGTACTGCATTGGCGGCCGTGGACAGAAAAATGGAGTGTGGAAGACCACCCGCCAGGTGGGACGCCGACATGAAGCATGTCGGCGGAAAGCAGTGGTCCGTACTGCTGAAGGCCGAGAGACTGGAGGAAAATTGAAGGCGTATTTCCAGCAGTAGACGCTTACACGCTGACTGACTGACTGACAGAGAACCCTCGGTGCGCAAGTTCGACTCGCACTTGACCGGTTTTCAGGGTGCAAAAGATACAGCTCTTTACAGGTAAGACAGACAGACGGCCTAGGCTTAGAAAATGGTCCCGTACGTATAAGGAACACTAAAAATGTGGTGAATTTTTTTATAATTTGAATAACAGGAGAATTTTTTAGGAGGACGAAAACTTTCTAGGAGATTTTTAGGAGATTTTCAAAGTCAATCTAGGAGAATTTTAAAATTTGAGTTGGCAACACTGGTGCGCCGCGGCACGAGATGACGGTCGGCGCGGAGAGTTGAAGAAAATTCAAGTGGGATTTTATTAATTTTTTCAGGGACTTCCTTGTGGGAGTCCATGCTGAAGCGTGAAGTGTGTGTGAGTGATAACAGTGAGAGCACCTGGTGGAGACATGGCGTCCTCTAATCCACCCTTTCCGAAATGGCAACTAGCAATCATTCTCGGCGCGCCCCTTGCTATTGGTCTCGGTTATCTCTACCTTCGCAACCGGCTCGAGGACCCAGAGCGTAAAAAGGCAGCTGAACTAAAAGCTAAGACAACAATATCGCTAGACAACGAGGACGCACCGCGTTCGGCGGAGAGTCCTCTTGACCGCGCCACGAAACTGAAGGTTGCCGGCAACCGCGCCTTTCACGCGGGAGAATACGATAAGGCTATCGAACTCTACAACGAAGCGATTGAAGCTTGCCCGCCGGAGCACGCAGTCGATCTCGCGACCTACTACCAAAATCGCTCCGCGTGCTTCGAGAAGCGCGAGATGTGGGAGAAAGTGAAAGAAGACTGCACATTGGCGTTGAAACTCAATGAGAAATACGTAAAGGCATTTCTGCGACGGTCGCGCGCCGCCGAGAAGAGCGGCGATTTAGTATTGGCGTTGGAAGATGTCACCTCAGCTTGCATCCTTCAACGCTTCCAGGTGCAGAGTTCTCTCGTCATGGCGGACCGCATCCTCAAGGCGCTCGGGCGCCAGCACGCGAAGGAGGCGCTCGCACGCCGCCATCCCGTCATGCCGTCCAAACATTTCATCAAGACATATTTCTCCGCTTTCTCTGAAGACCCAGTCGCCGCAATAAAGGTGGATAAAAATGCTCCACGAAAGGGTTTCAATGCGGCGAAGCTCGCATTCGAGGAGCAGGACTACGATGCTATCGTGAGCGCCTGCACCGAGGAGCTGGAGAACGCAGAGAGTCCGCTACGCATGGAGTCGTTGCTGCTGCGAGCCACCTTCTATCTGTTGCTGGGACGACACGACGAGGCCCTCGTGGACCTGAGCGCGGTGGCGGAAGCGGAGGCCGCGCCCACCAAGCTGCGTGTGAACGCTCTCATCAAGCGTGCATCGCTCTACACGCAGCTGGAGAACACGGAGCGATGCCTGGAAGACTTTGCGCGTGCGGCAGAGCTCGACCCGCGGAACTCTGACGTGTACCACCACCGGGGCCAGGTGTATCTACTCCTGGAGAAGATGGACGAGGCAACGGCTGACTTTGCGCAGGCCGTCGAGTTAAACTCCGACTTCTCCATTGCATATATACAGAAGTGTTACGCGGATTACCGACACGCGCAGCTCAACAAGAATGTGAGCGCGTTGGGCAAGGTGCGCGAGGACTTCGAGCGCGCATTAGAGAAGTTCCCCAAGTGCTCGGAGGCGTACATCCTGTTTGCACAGGTGCTCTCGGACCAGCAAGACTTCGGGCGCGCCGACGCGCTGTTCGACCGCGCCATCGAGGTCGACAAGACCAATGCTACACTTTACGTGCACAAGGGGCTCGTGCAGCTACAGAAGAATGGAGAATTTGACACCGCGGTGCAATTAATCACAAAAGCAATAGAAATGGACGATAAGTGCGATTTTGCATATGAAACTCTGGGCACCATTGAAGTGCAAAGGTTAGTGACTGTTTTGAGTTTATTGCATTACTATAGTTATGTAAGCATTTGGTGAATGTGTAGCGACGCATGCGTTCGTGTGGACAGAGAGAGTCCTGGGCAGAGAGCCAACACCCAGCAAGTAGGACAAGACGTTCATGTTGACATCCGTTACTCACATTTATACATACACGGCCTAACATTACATTTTAATGCAACAATTTTAATTTGGTTAATTAATTATAGTAAAGTATCATAAACAGTTGGAATAAACTGCTCGAGGAAGTTATTGAAGCACACACGAAAATCACATTCAAAATGGGCTTCACAGGTATTCAAAAATTTAACTAATATAGTTCTCTGCTAGTTCATTAACAAATAATAATAATAATCAAATTGACTGCAATGATAGCAGGGTTGTTGCTGATGCACATTTTTTTCACATCAGCTAATGCTGATTCCGACACTGATATTTGATCATTGACATCAGCGAACGCTGATGCTGATTTTTATTATTTAAAAAAAAACTAAAAAAGTATTGACCATTATGAACTTATTTACAAAAGTTGCAGTTTCCTTGGTATTTAAATAAAAGATTATGTTTTTATAATATTGTTACTTTTAATAAACAAAAAAATAAATCTTATTCTAGTTTAGTAATTAAGTACTTAATCTACTATCTATCTTTTGTATTGTATTATTAGTATTGGAATTTATTAAAGGGGAGGTGTTTTTTAAAAACAGTAGCTGTGATGCTTTGCCCCAAACCCTCTGCCGTCATGTCACAACTTACAACTCAAACTTCAGCATTACTAATAAATAACCGTCGATCAATGCGGATGCTGATGTTCGCAACCACCCTGGTTTATAGTACAGCCTGAGGGTTAGTTGTACCTAGGGCAAAACATACATACATAGCGTCACACCTGTTTCCCGGTGGGGTAGGCAGAGACAACGGATCTCCACGTGCCACGATTCTGACACACCTCTGCCGCCTCTTCCACTCCCATAATGTTCTTCATGCATGCTCGTTGGTTACGATTACGGCAGAACATCACACAAAAATAAAATAAAACATTATGTATATAAAATAGTTATATAAGGTCTTTTTTTTTAAATGACGAACCGTAAAGCGGATGTTCTGTATCGGAAATAGATCATATTATTAAAATAATAAAAAAAGCGGGTAACATTTTTATATATTATTAAATATAAAAAAAAATATTAACACTCTCCTGATCATATTGAGCACCTTTTGCTAAGAAAATATGTTTCTATTTCTAACAATTACTGAGATAATAATTGTAAAAGTTTATTAAAGTTTAAACTCATAAGGAACACGCGTTGGGTAGGTAGCTACCTACCTACGTAACTTCGCACATTATCTGTGCTACGCGGCGGTTATTGAACTTCGACCTTGACACACATTAGTAATTTCAATAACACGCAATCAGCTGATCGAAAGTCCGAAAGTGTGCGTAGGTACTTATGTATGTATGGCACTAACTAACTTCGAAAATTATCTGTGCTACGCAGCGGTTACTGAACTGCGGCCCTGACACAAATTAGTAAATTCAATAACGGGCAATCAGCTGATCGGAAGTCGGAGAGCGTGCGTAGGTACTTATGTATGTATGGAACACTCATTGCCGCCATCACCGCGCCGCGCTGGGTGGAGCGAATGCACGTTATTGTTTCGTATCCTGAAGCGAAGTTTGCGTCCCGCGCAACTATTGGCTAATCGTGGCGAGGGCACGTCTGAAGTTTTTTTGTTTTGTTCGTACGCCGGTACGCAAGGCCGAAGTTCCTTTCCATTCCGAGACGGGGGGTGGGAATACCTATGTCCGCTCAGCTGATATCGCGCACATATCGCCACAGGGATCGTAATAACGTTATTTCGCGCAAACGTTAGGAGACTATCAAAATAAAAACTATCACTAAAAAAAACGAATGCAAGCTAACGTTTGAAATGTATCAAACGTTTGAAAATCGTTAAACTAACGTTATTCTATTCGTTTGTGTTAGTGATAGTTATTTCCCCCCACACGAAAACCGCTGCCATAGCGAAATGATAATAACGAAAAAAAAACGATTCAACTTACGTTTAAATTATCAATTCAGTCAGTTAGGTAGGCCGCCGCGCCGCGCCGCCGTAGCGCCGTATAATGTTTGCGCGTAGGGTTATTTCTAACGTTAGTTTTATGTTAGTTTGCAAACGGTTCCTATTCTGATGTTTTTGTAGCGTTTGTCTTCAAACACTACCAAAATCAACCTATCAAAACGTTAGTCCACGGATATTTTTTCTAACGTTTACGAACCCTGATCGCCACAGAGATATCGCCGCACGCGCCGCCGCCGCACCGCGCCGCCTACCTGAATTTGTGGAAAGTTCAACAACCGTTGGCGCATTCCGAACTTTAATAAACTTTCACAATTATTATATATTATCTCGATAATTATTAGAAATGGAAACATAGTTTCTTAGCAAAAGGCGTTTAACACTTTAACAGCTATTCTCGTACCTAATACGGGCAGATGCTGTCGTGTCAGGACACTGATTTTTTATTTAATTAGCTACACAGATATGTATAATTTACTGACATGCGGTGCGCGGTATAGGCAAGGGAAGGAGTTTAGAAGGAGTATAGCCAGGCGCGGCGCATAGCGCTCCCCCGCCAGTACCCTGCACACAGCGTAAGAGTTTTTTTTTTCGCTTTCAGACATTATTTGGACGTTCATTTAAAAATATAAATAAATAATTTTAATATGTTTTTTATTTTTATTCTCAAAATATATAAAACGATCCTATAAATGAGAAAATAATTATGCATGTAACTCTGAAAGTTATTTTTTTATAAATCTTACAATATCGCCAAAAATGGCCGGCGTACCAGAGAAGGCGCGCTTTAAAACGCTTGGCTGTTAAAGTGTTAATATGTTAGGTGAGTGTTTGTATTTTTTTTTTTATAATATTAATAAAATATAAAAATGTTACGACCTTTTTTATAATTTTAATATCATCTATTTCCGATACGAACATCCCCTTTAACCCTTTCGGCGCCAGGCGCACATATTTGTGCGCGCCTATAGTCATTCTGTGAGGCCAGGCGCACACATATGTGATTTGGAAAATGGCTTCCATATAAACAGTTTTAATTTGTAGTTTATTGTAGTAGTAGTACGGGTGGAAGTTCTGTAAAGCCTTGGCCTGGGCGCATGACTGGGTCCTGGCGGTCCTGGCGCCGAAAGGGTTAAGGCTCGTCAGTTAATAAAAAAAACCTTACATAATGCATAAATACCTGCAACATTTCACAAGATAACTTTCTTTCCTTCTTTCTTTAAGCAATTAACTTCCTAACTTAAACTTATCTATTGTTTTTTTGTATTGTTTAGGGTCATCCGACATGACCCTAAACCTATTACGTTCCCACGTAATAGGTTAATGCCACCAATTAGCCAGAGCGATGAGATCTATCCTAAAACTCATCCAGAAAGTATCTGAGCAAATTACGGTTGCTGGCAATGAATTTCGAAAGGCTCAGAATATAGCAGCTTTCGAGAAGAACCCCTTTTATTTCGCCAAAAAAGCTTTTAAGGAACAGCAGGGTACAATTAGGTTAAGTACGGACGAGATGTTCAACTACTTTAAATCCACATATACCACCCCGGAGGCAGATATAACTTACAGGGATCCACCAGCTCCAAAACCCAAAGAACCTGCTCTAGCATTTGATGCTGATTCACCGACGATGGAAGAGCTGGAATACCACATAAAAAGGAAACCAAATAGTTCCGCCCCGGGACCCGATGGCATACCATACATCATATACAAAAAATGTCCATCAGTGCGGAAACACATGTTGAACATCTACAAAAGAATTTGGACGAACAGAGAAGTGCCAGACTGTCTTGGTAAAGCCGTGTTTGTTCTTCTACCAAAAAAGAAAGAAGTTACTGATCCCAAGGATATTAGACCTATAGCCCTTACGAACACAATTTCGAAAATATTCTTCTCCATTATACAGGCCAGACTACTCAAACACATGTGTACCAACGACTACTTACCGAAGAAGTACCAGAAAGGTTTTCTCCCAAGAGTTGCAGGGTGCCTCGAACATAATTCTTTGCTGACTGAATGTCTTAGAGATGCAAGGAAGAATGAGAGACAATTAACTGCCACGTGGTTAGACTTTGAAAACGCCTTCGGTTCGGTGCGCCATGAGTTACTATTAAAGGCGCTAGAGTGGTATAATGTGCCACCTCTGATCTGTAATATAATAGCCTCCTACTACAAAAAACTTTCCTTTGTAATACAAGTAAAAGGCGAAACGGAGAAGACACCGGAAATTCGTTACGGCATAGGACTTTTCCAGGGTTGCTTCCTCTCTCCTGTCACATTTAACATTGTTATCAACATTCTAATTGATACGCTTGTCATAAAAGAAAAGAAATGGGGATACAGGTTCAAATATGGAGACACATATATGGCGGCCATCCTGGCATTTGCGGATGATATTACGCTGTTAACCCGCAATCCAAAACAAAATCAGTCGCTTCTTAAGGTGGTGGATGACTATTGTGAATGGACCAAAGGGATGAAGATAAAACCAGCGAAGTGCTACTGTTTGAGCTTAACCAGGAAAGGTTCAAAGTTTACCTCGAGCAATCCAGGTTTGACAGTAGCCGGAAAACCAATCGCAACCGTGGCTGATGAAGCTCCTTTTAAATTCTTGGGCAAAAGGATCACCAGCAGAGGAAAGGAGCATCCTACTGATGATATTGTCCAACTTTTCGAAGAGAGCCTCCGCCAAACTGACAATCTTCCCCTCCTGGGTACACAAAAGGCATGGATTTACGATAACTACCTGACATCAAAACTTTCATGGCCATTTCTCGTCTACGACTTCACAAAGCAAAACCTGACTAAATTAGACTCGTATGTGACCAGATTCCTGAAATCATGGTTTGGACTGGCTCACCCGGCTGACTCGTCAACGCTATACAGATCTCACAATAACTTTGGACTGAACATTAAGAAACCGTCGATATTTTATCAAAAGGCGAGAATAGCCAAACGATGTATACTCAAAGACTCCAATGATAGCGCTATTCAAGCCTTACCCAACACATCACTAT
Source organism: Nematopogon swammerdamellus (assembly GCA_946902875.1). NCBI lineage: Eukaryota > Metazoa > Arthropoda > Insecta > Lepidoptera > Adelidae > Nematopogon > Nematopogon swammerdamellus. The sequence goes on from OX336339.1 coordinate 12,935,165, forward strand.
CAGATGAACTGGAATCGAGACTCGACTTCTACAAATCATTCCAAGTTGGTACACGCACCAATAGATCTGGATTGGGCATAGAAACAGCAAAGTCTGATAAAGAAATACTGAAAGGTTTTGCTCAGGAGGACATGGAACAAGGCTTCAAACTTCACGCCTTAAACCTAGAAATGCAGAATGATTGGCTAACAGTGGGTGACTTCTGCATCCCTCCTGCATTGAAGTGGAAATCCATAATATACAACTGGTCCCCTGAGCTGCTTAAGTTCTACTTAAATGCATTCCAGCTTACTCTCCCCGACCCGAGTAACCTAGTTAGATGGGGGAAATCTACAAATAAACTATGCCCGTCATGTAAGGAGTTCGTAGGCACGGCCAAACATTTGTTATGCGGATGCAAAATACTACTTGAGCGAGGCCAGTATTCCTACCGTCATGATAAAGTCCTCCAAATCATCAGAGAGGCCATCAACCTGTCAATTGCACGGACCAGGAAAGGGCAAACCAGTAGCGGCTTCCAGAAGGTCAACTTTGTGAAACCTGGAGCCAATAAGCTGCCCAAAGATAGGACTAAACCTTCTTCAATTTTGGGAGCAGCAAAGGATTGGGAATTGTTGATGGACACACATGAGAAGCATTACCAAATGCCTTCGGAAATCTGTACCACAGCATTAAGACCGGATATACTCATATTCTCAAAAGCGACAAAGCATGTAGTACTTGTTGAACTTACAGTTCCATGGGAAAGTAACATACCGAAGGACCACAACATCAAACTTAACAAGTACTGCAACTTAGTAGACCGGATTGTGAGAAACGGATTCAAGACTGATCTCTTCGCTGTGGAAGTCGGAGCAAGAGGACTACCAGCGAAGTCGCTCTACAGTCTCTTCAAGAATCTAGGGCTCCCAAGATCGACGCTAAGCTCATATATGGAGAGAGCTTCGAAAACGTCACTGGAAGCATCCTACAGAATATGGATAGGTAGAGAGAGGGAGGTCGAGAGCGGGACTGGTGGTTTCCCCGCGTCCTAGTCAACGCAGACTAGCTGACGAGGGCTTGAAGCGAGCCGAAACGTGAAGCATGCGCGGGAAATTTAGAGTGGCCACTCGCTAGTCCCGGCCTCGATTAATACCCTCCTCTACTGCCGATGGGCCCGGATATGTTCGGTGAAGCCATCGTAAGCTTAGATCCACACCTTCCTTCTCATGCAACAATTATTTCTTTGCAATTGTTTTTTTTTAAGTAAATAATCTTTATCCTAATCACCAATAAAACAATAAAGAGTGCACCAAATATACCTGTACCACCTGTAATAACAAATTATTTGAAAAATTTATTCACTGCAGTTTTACATTATGAAACTAAGTACAAGATTCCCTGTTTTGAAAGTGTCTGTGAGTTTGGCCGTGCATCTCGTTAAAACCGTTGCTTATATTCCTTATGCAGTTTTCGCCAATTTCATGTCAAGAAGTTTCAAAGGTGCATTTGTCAAATAATATCATCACACTCAGTCATCATTGAGCTGAGCAGTGATGACAAATGTTAAACCACACGCACCGGCAGGCGCAACGCCGCACAGTTTAGGAATTTAGCTGTATTACGACTATGCCAGCACCAGGGTGACTCTTGTACTCTTCAAAGAATCTCTAATCTAAGCATTTAAGAATCCAACTAATATTGTACAGTTCTGTGAGAGCGGATTCATAATCAATATTTACAAAATTCAACATCTGCCGTCTGAGTGTTTTTATTTTATTTATTTATTTGGAATCAACAACGAGTAACACATATGTTTATACTACTTACGGTTCTTACATATGAATCGGGATATAAAATCACCGCAAGATTATGGTTATAGATAGAGCATCACGCAGCGAGGTCGGAAATTAACGCAGTCGGAAAAAATGTCACCACTTTGGTTTACTTTGATGTTATTTACTCGAAACACCACTAATTACTTGCCGCGGCTTCGCTCGCGTGAAATTCTAATTGTAAATCAACTTCGAGGGCTTAAAGACTTAATCACCTACCTTCTCGGAGGTTATATTGGCTAGTCAGAGCATGTGCTTTGGCCCCTCTGACTCAGCCACCCATACCGGATTACATAAAAAAAAAAATTGCGTTTACATACAAAATATAGTATCTCGAAGAAGTAAGTCACTAAGGGTGAGACCGAACTATGTTCACGTAAACTATATATCTACTCTCAAGAATAAATTAAGTCAAAGTATACTAAGGACTTCTTTGGCTTTAACTGTCTTCTTTAAAAATTAGAATTTCTCGCAAGCAAGGCAGCGGGCAAAATTCGTTCATTTTATGTAAATGTTTTTTTTTATTTAATTATTTTGTCAATGCACAATAATTCAATGAAATGTTGCAATAATTATGAAACTTGAGTAAACTTAATTTTTTATGACTTTTTCGTGCCTCCATTTACACATTTAGAAGTTCATTTAATGTTTGTGTTCGCAGAGGTGACCTGAAGAAATCCTTGGACCTATTCGACAAAGCCATTATGTTGGCTAAAACAGAACTGGAGATGACACACTTGTTCTCGCTGAAGGACGCAGCCACTGCACAACTCAAGGTGTCCGAGCGTTGGGGGCTCAACTGGACTGTCAACTAAACTTGCCATAATTCCTCCTAATTTAGTTCCACATGTGATGCTGCGATGATTCCTTCGATAATTTAGAGTAGTCTAATGAAAGTGAAATAACCAGTTCAGTAGATCAGGCGATCCACAATAACACATTTTAAAGTGTGAAGAGTGTAGCTGTTCTAGATTGTTTTAGAATAGCTCCTCGCTGGGAGTAAGTGGAGCTACAACTGTTTAATTCATTCGCCGCCACCAAGGGATAAATGGATAAAAACATAGTTCAGTTTGCTATCCATTGACCAACTTATTTCGAGTGAACATATTGATCGCCGGTATAAACCCATCACTTTGCTATTAAGATTGGACCTTTTGGAAATGAGTAAAGCGTAAAATCCACAGTACCGCCAGCAAAACTGTTAAATTTATTCGCTATTTCTCGATTGTCAGTCTCGGTAGCTTGGTGGAGCTTATGTCTGACCGTGAAATGAAGCACATGTGGGTGCGTTTAGAACTTGGATGGGAACATTCGACCATTACTTTGGATTCCACATAAAATCTATTAAGTGTCTTCCATCTAGTAATGTAAGCACTAGGTGGTAGAGTTAACCCGTCCGGAATGGTACCACCGCACTGAATGAAATATCAGTCGAAGCCGTCATGTAAATAGTTTGTGTTTTCCATCCAGTTCAGTATACCGACACAACTTATAGAAAACAATGAAATGGCGCCTAGTGTAGTCACATGGTGTTACGGGCTGACATCACGGATGTGTAGTAGCCAACCATGTTTGCTTACGTAATGATGCACCATCTACTGCCAGTATCATCTATTCGTACAGTGCGCTGTAAAGGAACACAACAAGCTACAGTGGTGCCCAAGGGCTTAGCCAGGATTTTGTTAATATAATCATTTTGTTAATAATATGCATGGCTACAAAAACGTTTATGTGTAAAAAAAGCATGTGCTGATTGAGTACCTATTCATATTTTATTTTATTTATCTTTTCTTCATATTGTATTTTCCACTAAAATCACACAAAATGAGTAAAAGTCCAGGGTGTGATCAAAAGTTACATACATACATACATAGCGTCACGCCTATTTCCCGGTGGGGTAGGCAGAGACAACGGATATCCACGTGCCACGATCCTGACACACCTCTGCCGCCTCTTCCATTCCCATAATGTTCTTCATGCATGCTCGTCGGTTACGGGTACTACGCGCTTGACCCTTTGTGATCAAAAGTTGTGCGCGAGAAATACAAGTAGGTACTCTTTTTTTCAATGCTACATGAAAACACTGGCGCACAGCTCAATTCATAAACGTCCAATCTTAATAGCAAACTGGTTGGTTAATACAGTATAACCTATTTCACCTTCGCACATGAATGACAGATCAAAACGTGTTTCGGGGTGTCTTTTTATTGATCAATTTATTTATTAATATTTGTGTGGTGGTGAAAGGGTTACAGTGTTGAATTGAAAATTAGTTTTTGTTGAACGTTGTAGGTGAAGGAAATTTTGCAAAACGTGTCCTAATCATTGATGCCACAAGTTTTTATTTCATTTTATTATATATTTGAATCAAGTCAATATTTTTATGATTATTTTTAGTAAACTAGTTAAACATGTTCAAAATTAATTGAGTAATAATTCTTATGTGACAGCGGGTCAGTCGGCCTAAGTAGCTTTTTGTGACTGTTCTGCGGCAAAAATAAAACAAATCACAAACTGAATACCTCACCAAATTGTTCTTTCTTAGACACGGGAAGTATGTAAATTGAAAAAAAAAAATAAAATACAAATCTTGTGAAACTCCAAAACTTTTATTTATGTACCAGTGGTTCATCCCACGCATGACATTGTTCAGGTTGATTTAAAAAAAATCTTTAGATTGTAGCTTTATAAAAGCTAAATCAATACTCGTGTATAGGTCGTTCGTTCTAACCTGAGGCATACAAATACATTCACTCATGATGGTGAGCATAAAATCTGCGAGTGTAGTAGTGCTCGGCAATGTATAAGTGCATGTCAAGAATTTGTATAAGAGAAATCATAGAGAAATAATATTATACGTCTATGAGAGAAATGCACACAACACAAATACACACACAAATGCATTTGCACAATGTACGCACACAAATGCATTTGTGTGCGTACGTGTGTTCGCCTCAGGTTAGGCTGTCCATGCTATAACTACTCAAGCGGCTAATGCCACACGGTGCTACTCATTTCTTTTTTTTTTCTCATTTCTTAGTTACTGGATGTTGCAGCAGTCACTACATTCATTTAAACAGGGTTAGTCCTTGTAGTTTTCTGATAAAACAGTTGATAGAATGTGTATCTCTAACTAAAGTGTCTAGTTTCCATGATTTATTTTTAAATAATATACGCTAATCTAATGTAAAAGTAGTTGCGCCAACGTAACGCCGCACCATGACCTACTGTTGTAAGGTTGCATGCAAAAAGACCGTCCGGTTCACGTTTACTTATCAGACCGAATTAGAACATTAAAATGCTTTTACATAAAATGTGTGAATTTGTTTGTCTGGAATAAATTTTTTTTTCATTCACAAATTTCCTATTAATCCCACGAACCTGCTCCTGAAAAATGTAGTGACTGCTGCAACAATCTGTATAAAGGGGAACTAGTAATTGGAGGTGTATATTCTAAGGGGTGTATAGTTCTTAGTGGGACAACTGACGGCGTCAGACCGGGGATCAGGTCCACAGGTTGGGACTGTATCACCTAGCCCGGTAGGGGTGTGGGGCCTAAGGGGTGATAGTTGAGGTCCTAAGCATTATTTTAACTCACTCATGCAACATAAAAATTTCAAAAGTTACTGAGATATTTCAATTGTTATATTTTTGTGAAAAAGTAGTTTATTGTTGGAGACAAGATATATTGCTGTAGAGCTTATGGTAAGGAAAAATAAAAATATAGTTTTTCCATCCGTGGTATGGGAGCCCCATTTCGGTGCTTTTGTGTTGTGTGCGTACATCCATTGCTCCAGTGCATTGATTTTATAGGGTTATAAAATCAATGTTCCAGCCAGTGCCAATTCGTATCAAATTCTAATTATACTTCTGTACAAGGAAAACTCATTTTCTTCGTCTAAGTATCTAATTTAAAAATGGTCTTGCGCTGTGCGCTGCCTCAGGAGAACAGTGCTCGCAAGACTTCCTGAAGCAGCGCATCAGTATAGCCGTCCAGTAGGTAACACGGTCAGCGTACTTACAACAGTGCCCACATAGTCTCCCATACAGGTCATTTTAGAACATACATACATACATAGGGGAAGTCCTTGTACCTTGGGTCAGCGTGTACCTCGGGCCTTTTGAATAGCTCACTAATAGAACACATCCATAATTCTTTTATTTTTATTTTAGACATCTGTCAGTGTCACAAACGTCATTCATTCTTTTGACACAGACAGCTGCAGCCGTTGCAAAGATAAGTGCTTTTTTCGATTTCCAGACCTCCAAATCTAGTTAGTGCTCTTAACGAATGCATTTTTATGAAGTATAATAGACACATGATGTCGACCACACACCACAAACTCACTCAAGAAGTAACAGACTAGATAAAAATTTAAAGCCCAAAACAATAAAAAAAAAATACTATATTCATGATAATGCTTATGTATATTAACTTCTGCTCGTTCCTAATTTTTTTTTATTATTTAGCCAGTTACTTATAAACTGGCAAAATAATACAGATGAACAGTGCCAATTCTAAATTTAAATCAATGGCAGCGCGGTACCACAGGCGGTACCAACAAGCGGACATATCAATCAATCATATCAATCATCATCAATCAATCATCAATACTAATAATAAATCTGTAATGGCGGGTACACATTGGTGTAACGATGTAATGTACCATGTAATGTAACATTTCATCAGTGTGGACGTCTCGCGAGCACGAAGCGAGCCTTCACTACGAGCCTCTAACGAGCATCTGTTTCCGCCAGTTTGCCGCGAACACGCGACGCGAAGCGACATGGAGGGCGACGATCAACTTCTCGCTCTGACGATTATCAGTGCTTCATTTTTGATAAATTGATAATACATCAACTGATGAACTCCATGACCATACCTTACAGATTTATTATTAGTATTGATGATGATTGATTTATGATAAAAAAACAGAATAATTTCAGTTTAGTTACTTCAATTATTAACTGAAATTATTTTTTGACTTTTTAATGTTTTTTTATTTGTCGGGAGTTTTAAACATTTTTAATTTAATTTTATAATTATGTTATGCTGGGAATATCGCTAGGTGATATGGTACGTAACGAGGCAATCCACCGACGTACCAAAGTAGTCGATATTGGGCACCGGGTGGCTAAGCTCAAATGGCAGTGGGCTGGGCACGTCAGCCGACAGAGACGACGACCGTTGGAGTAACCGTGTCCTACACTGGCGGCCGTGGACAGGCAAACGGAGTGTGGGAAGACCACCCGCCAGGTGAGACAACATCAAGTACGTAGGTGGAAGACAGTGGTTCCGTGCCGCTGAAGTCCGGGAGGACTGGAGGAAAATTGGAGAGGCGTATGTCCAGCAGTGGACGCAGACACGCTGACTGACTGACATATGTTTTATGTGGGAGCAAAGAAATAAATGAAGAAATAAATAAAAATACTTACTGCCAAGGCCAAGCCAAGTTGCAAGTCGCTTCGTGCTCGTGCTCGTCGAAAACAACCGTCCACGCTGCTGGCCCGAGCGCACTGCCAGCCCCTTTGTGTTCGTCAAAAAACCGACAACCGACGGATCGCTGCGAGCATGGTTTGTAATGCTTGTATCGTGCTCGATGTAGGCTCGGCTTGCGCTCGCTAGACGTCCAGACTATGGGAATTGTGTTACATTACGTGTTACATTACAGCAATGTGTACGGCAAATTCGTGCGTTACATTACATGATACACCAATGTGTACGCGGCATAAGAGATGGTCATGGAGTAAGTTGCTTTGTTTTTTGAGATATTGGGTTTGTAGACTGTGTGTATGATACTAAAACTAAACGATTTTTAGAAATCATTTCTGTAGGTATGTATGTATGTTCCACCATAACTCTTAAACCGATCATCTGAATTCGATGAAACTTCGTACAAGCACATTTACCTACACGGGACACAGGATAGGCTAAATAAAATTCACTTCCGGTTACGATAAGATGTGGCTCCCATACAAACCGATATGTTCCGTCCGCGCGCCGGAGTACTATAAGTAGATAGGTATTTACCGAGCGGACAGCAGCGAGCGGGTGCCTATAAACTCAATAGCGAACCGAGCAGCCGCACTATGATAGAAGCTAACATTTTAATTTGACATGATCTTAATTTTTGACGTGGAATCACGTCTTACTCATATGGTACAAAGTGGGATGCATCCTACTAATAGGTATTATAAACGCGAAAGTTTGTGAGGATTGATGGATGTATGGACCTTTGTTCCTCTTTCACGCAAAAACTACTGAACAGATTTTGATGAGCCTTTACAGTAAGATTACCTATACATCAAAATAACATATAGGCTATAATTTATAAAGACATTGTGTAAATTGGCCCAAATATATCGATAAATTTCAAGTAAGACGGAAAAAATCCTGCCATCTGAGAGCTATCTCGGCGTGCGCTGCATAAACCGTTAGAGTTAGGTACACGAAGATAATGTATGGTGAGGTTGTTTGTCTTAAATAGTTCTAAAAAAAAGTCCGCGACAGCATATATTACCTTTTATGTGGAAACCACTATGGCCAAAATAGTGAACCATAAATATGTACCTACATTTAAATTGGATACTGTATTTACAATGCACATTTTATATTATTGAATTAATTGTTATCAAAATACATACTTTTATCGCTTCTGGTAGATAAACTTTGGCTTTTACACTAAGTAATTTGGACAAATAGTTTAAAAGTTACGATGATGAGAATGTATGGATATCGTGGCGTCCTGCGGCGCACAGTACGGGCGGGGCGGGGGGCAGCGGGGTGAGGCGAATATGTATGTATGAATTTTCTCCATAACATTTAAGCCGATCATCTAAATTCGATTAAAATTAGTAAGTACATGCACATTTAGCTATACCTACGAGACACAGGATAGGCTAAACAAAATTCAGTTCCAGTTACGCTAATATGTGGAGTATTTTACTTAGTTAGGTATCTAAAGTATTTGATTTATTTTAACTGAATTAATTTAATATCGATAGCTTTTCACGCGCGGATTCATTCGCGTGAAATTCGTATTTCAAAAGAAGAAAGTAAGTAACTTAGGCCGGGGCCGGAGGGTGAACTGGTTTCAGATAAACAAAAAATATTCTCAAAGAAAGTAAGTAACATACTAAAGGTGAGGCCGAAGGCCGAGCTGCGTTCAGGAAAAGTATATACCTTTTCGAAGAAAGTAAGTAACTGAGGGCGAGGCCTAAGGTCGAGCTGCGTTCAGGAAGACTATATTCCTTCTCAAAGAAAGTAAGTAACTGAGGGCGAGGCCTAAGGTCGAGCTGCGTTCAGGAAGACTATAATCCTTCTCGAAAAAAGTAAGTAACTAAGGGCGTGGCCGAAGGCCGAGCTGTATCCTGGAAGACGCTAAACCTTCTAGATGACAGTAAGTAACTATGGGCGATAGTTACTTACTTTCTTCAAGACGGTGTATAGTCTTCCTGAACGCTGCTCGGCCTTCGGCCTCGCCCTCAATTACTTAAATTCTTCGAGAAGGTTTATAGTCTTTGGTAAGTCACCGCTTATTTTATGTTAAGCTATCTCATAAAAATGTTTTTACTTTCTTCATTCTAACCTGAGATTCCATATTTAGCGACTTAAGCAGTTATCTTATCATATGATTTCTGTCAAGACTCAAGATATATATCTACTTACTAAGATAATAATATCTTGGCCTTGCTGTGTAACCTCTAAGACGTACGGTGTTATATTTAGTGGTGTAGCGTTTTTAACTTCGTTACAGTGTAGTTTCAAGTTATATTCAAGTTCGTAAACACCGAATAAATTAGGAACATATATTATTTCTCTATGATTAGGAATCCTTTGCTCGCTGTATACCTAAAACGCAGTTTGCCTAAATCGCTTTACACCTAGACCAAACCAGATTTAGGCATATTGAGACTTAGGTCCATTGCGTTTTAGTTCAATAGCAAGATAGACTTAGTGAGACTAAGGTTCATTGAGTTTTAGTTCAATAGCGAGATCATTTCGGGGACAGGTTAAACTGGCCAGGACCATCATCAAAAAACAAAACCTTTAGAGTAAATGCTACTTAATTTATTTTGAATACATAAACGTAAAAATTATCATAATATCTACCTATAATACAGAGATAAAACATTTATTGTGTTTCTATTTCGTCATTGGAGTAATAGCTTTCCAATAGATGATGCGGCCAGTTCAGCTGTCTAATGGTTATTAGCGATGAAGGACACAGCAGTAGAAGCGGTTGCAAGCTATAGCTGCCCAGGCAGTTGAATGCCCATTCACAATTCACAGGAACCACGGCCATGTCGATTGCTAAACCTGCAATAACAAATAAGTGCATAGCTTACGGTACACCATTTTCTCTCTTGTTGCTTTTAATTATTTTAATACTTAGTGTTTATTAACCTCTTGGCTTCCCAAATATTTAATATGATTACACCCCTTGGCTTCCATGCCATTGTCGCGGCGCGAAAATTCGCAAATTTTGGTGCGCCCGCATAACCTAAACTCTTGACAGCTGATGATGTTTCCCAAAAAACAGTATAAAATAAGTGAGGATTCACTTATTTTATACTGTTTTTTGAACTCCAGGAAAAACAAAACATACCTACTCGAAATTTTTTTCAGAACTTTTCTACCTAAAATTTCCCAATTACCCTATTAGATGCGTATATTGACATGTAGATTATGAATTAAACCATTCAAATAACACATTCTGAATAAGGTTAGACCAGAAACCAGTTTACCATACTAACAGAGAACGTAAGTAGGTGTAGAGCGTTCCAACTAAAAGTTTCCTTCGCCGTTATGTTGGCTCCACTGTCAGTGCTTAAATTCGTGCTGCCAGATTGTGAAGATTATATTACCTAATGATGTAATCCGTATTTACCGTACAAAAAATACGGTAAATACTGATAATTACGGGTAAATCTGTACACATAGCAACCCTCAACGCTGTTTTGACAGATAGACAGTAGAGTGGAACAGTCATCAAAATAATTGTTTTCTCAAGACTTGGGAATATGTTTAAAGTGTGTACTATAGGCAAGGCAAAGGTTTCTATTCTTACAGACCAGCATTCTCACTTGTTCCAATAAGAAAAAATCATAGAAATAATAAAGATGAAAAATATTGCAAATTGCTGCAATATTTTTCATTTTTTTTTTGTGGGGCCGACAGGCCCTTCCGGAAATCTACGGACTTAAGCGGTTTGGGGGCTGGCGGGTCAGCCAGCCCCCAAACTGCTTATATCCAGAAGATAGAAGTAGATTATTTTAACAACATTTCACTTACATGTGTACTGCTGATCGATAGTACTCTGTGGCTCTGCAATTACCATGGCTACTGCTGATGTATTCTCCAGAGACACTTCTTCTATATTCTGTGTCACTCTTCCACCTGCTGTTTCCAATATGCCCTGAAATTATAGGTTTTACGTAAGATTGTTTTTTCAGTACTAAAGTAGTACCATGCTACAAAATATATCCATAATATCTTATCCCAACTGTGCCTATTAAGTTTCTATTATATTTTTTTTTTGTGTCTTAGCTATTACAATCTGCCTCCACATGAATGACATTCAGTAATAAATAATGTATATGTCTTCTTTATTTGGTTGTCTTGCTTGCTAGGTATGCATTCATTGTGTATCCAAAATGATTAATTTAAGATTGTTTTGATTAGATTTTTTTTTATGGAACTCGAGACGTTTGGCTACATCATCTACAACATCCGTGATGTCAGCCCATAACCAGGCCTCACGCACTCTATGTACTTGCGCGCGCTAACTACCTACCGCCCGGCGCACCGCCCGGGTGAATTTCAATGGGCTGCCCAAAGAATATAAACAGCCGCGCGGAGCATACTTACGCGCGGCCTCACGCACTCTATGTACTTGCGCGCGCTACCTACCGCCCGGCGCACCGCCACAGAATAGAAATTAGTACTAGCGTACAGAAGCTTCTTTGTACAAACACTCACAAAGCCATAGCTACTCTGCGACGACGCCATAAAGTAAAAATTGACTCGCACAGAGCTGCATGCCTAACCACGATAAACACCTACATTTCGCTTCTCTTTCTGTCGCGTAACTCTATCTCGAAAGCGCGCCGTTCAGCGCGTGTAAGGGCTGTGTCTTTGGGCTGTCTTTTTGTGAGGAATAATTTAAAGATGATACCTACCATCGATACGATATTTAGCTACTGCAAATTCATACGAAGAAATTCGTGCATGCGTTAGCGTCACAATTAGTTTCTCACGTGGAAGCGTGCAACCTTCCAGTGATAGTTTTGTTTGATCAATAAATTTAATGATCATCTACAATGTACCTATTGTTTTATTGGTGTTTTTTATTGTATAAAAAAAACCACATTGAGACAGAGAACGAATGAATGTTCTATTTCTACCCTTATACGAATTAGGCCATACCTACATACCATGCTGTTCGGCGTCATCTAACTAATGTTATTGGCAATATGATAATATTATTTTAAAGCTATGACCTCCTTGTGTCATCATCAGCTATGCCTCCTATGAGTCAAAATTAGGCACAGAGTCAGAACAGAACGACAACAGGGGCACTAATCGGTGGTAAAATTTAGAAAATGTACCGGTCGCGCGGGCACTCTTGCAAAATTATCCCTAATTTTGTCGTTCTGTTCTGTCTCGTGCCTAATTTTGTGCACGAATTATTTGTATGACATGTGGTATACCGTTGGAAAGGGCATAAACTAGCGAACTTTTTAAAATAAAATGAAGCTATCAATTGGTGTTAGTTTTTTTTAATGAATTAAGAAATTAAGATTCTGTCATATTTTTACTCGTTCTCGGGACTTTGGGAGGTCATAAAACCTTTTCAAGGTATTAACTTCATCAAATAATATTTTTTCTAGAACAAGGATGCATCGTACAATTCAATAAATTTTATTTCGTGCTGATAAAATCATAATCAAAAAAGTTACAAGGGTTTAAAGCTGGGATTTTGGTAATTTTCAAAAATAAAGAAAAAAAATCGCATCTCGATACTACGTGGCATCTGACAAAAGGTATCATGGGTCAAAATGTTGCAAATGACCCTACAAAAAAATTTGGTCGGTCGATGTGCCGAACACCCTGTATAATATATACTTACCACACGCTGTATCCCGATAAACGGGGTCAGCAGAGTAATGAGTGTTGTGCTGCATGGACTCTGGTAAATTACAGCACAACACCAAGTTTAGTAAAGTAGTCAGACAAGATAACTATCAAGCAGCAAGTAAGGCACGAAGACCCACCTACTACATGACTCAGTGGAAGGACCGTGCCAAGGTGAGAGGTGGCCAATCTGTCGCCCTTTAACATGGCATCTTGTCCTTATCCCTTAGTCACCTTTTGCGACATCCACGGAGAATGATGCAGGGGGGCGATTCTTTTTAACGGTGCGGTCCCACACTGTATTTTCATTACCTACCTCGAGTGTTTTTCGCTCCAGTATGTTGAATGGAGGGTGACAATAGAATGTCATTCCCTCAAACAACTTGTTTTTGGCTGTTCTTGATAACTGAGGTCCTTGGTCGCCAGACATATCCAGAACTTCATATGGAGCCTGCAGTCAAACAATGAAACAATATTTCACTTTTTATTATTCATTAGGTACAGTTTCAGTGTATTTATTGATCAAGTAGATACTACATCACATCACAAGTCACATTATTATAATGTTGTATCCCTCTTTGTAATGTTGTATTCTTTATTCTTTTAGCACGGCCAGAAAGTATGGACAAGAAAACTCACCTGCAATTAATATTATACATTATACATAAAATAACCTTCAATTAGCAAAACAATCAGGTTTTGCACTGCAACTTTTATTTTTTCCAAACCATTTTCAAGTATCTTGCCAGCTCTTCTTTGGATATTAAAATAAATTCTGACGAGTTCAAGAGTAGTTCAACTACCAAATAACGTCAATTAACAATATACTGAGGTGGGCTGTTGCTCTACAGAAGACACTGTATGTAACGTTGTAGCTACATACACATACCTAAATAATGTATGGTTAGTCATATAGATCCAATAGTCATCACTACTCACTCTGGGTAAGATAACAAAAATTGTGAGTGGACTCACACAATAACTTTTTTTTTTTTATGTAATCCGGTAAGGGTGGCCGAATCAGAGGGGTCAAAGCGCATGCTACGACCAGCCAATATACCTCCGAGAAGGTAGGTGCCATACCGGAAACTTCCCTGGATTGCTGGCTATACTGAACTAGAGGAGAACAAAATCGAGGCTGCTATGCGGCCATCTTACATCCATTACGGTGGTATCAACCCAGTCGGCTACAATTTGAGCCTACCACCTAGTAAGGGGCAAGGGAAGGGACCTACAGTTTTACACTGGTTCCGAACGGTGAAGCAGCAGGTGTAGGTATGCATGTAAATTTTTTCATCAGAAAAAACCATTGGTACACCGACCAGATTCGAAACGCGGATCTCTCGCATGAGAAGCCAATGGCCAAACCACTCGGCCACCCGCTACTTATTAATTATTTAATTAGGACACATCCAGAATTACCGTGTGAAATTTGAAGCCAAACAGACCAAGCATTCTATGAATTTACTTTAATTGAAATATGTATATTTAGTTCTCACCTCATCAACAATGCTATTACTCTTTATACAGTGAGAGATCCAATCAAATGACAAAATCCATTTGCCAGCGGCTAGCGCATAAATGTATTTAACGGTTCTGAAAACAGTAATATTATGTAATTTTCACAGGACAATGATCACAGATGAATGATGTTCCAGGTAGTGTTGTGCCGAGGTTTGAAGCGGAGGTACAGTGTTGCTTACCTTTGTGCCTTTTTATCTTCAACCCCTACGATCAGATGAGTCAATTCCGGAGTGTAAGAGTCAGAAAATTCCCAATTTAGCTTTCTGGCAAATTTTACAATTTCTATTTTCTCATCCTGCGATAAACAAGAGCACGCGAGCTGGATGCGGCGGCCTTCGCGTGGGTTTATCTCTTTCCTCAAGCTCATTGGTTTCCGTAATTGTGTGACGTGAGGAGTCTTCTCAAACGCCTTTTCCATGAATTCCTTTTCCAAAGTGGTTTTCACCAGATCTGAAGTACCAGAATTGTTGTGATACGTGGGAGAATCTATATTCAGAGCGTCACAGATTTTTGGCGCAGCATTCATGTTGTTAAAAATCAGCGATCTCCGTGATACCGGCCGTGCTGGAGTTGATTCATTTGTAATACCGTGACAAAATGTAAGAGTGTGGGGAGATTCCACGGCGTCAGGTTTTTCTGTAATATCTGTTTCCATGTTTAATTTCTGTGGAGCTATTTCGCTCTCAGCCGTGGGGCTATCAAACTTTTTATAGTCAATTACATCTGCTGAACTTTCTATTGTATCATTATTGAAGGTTTGTTTACCGGATGATTTCCTGAAATAGGATAAGACATTATATTAAAAGCATGAGACGTGTGTTGACACACAGGTACCTAGCCATCTCCAAGCCTCCCCATGTCAGTCGGCGAGCCGCTAACGCTGCGATAATGCTGTCATAAACAAATTAAACAAATATATGTCTGTTTGCTACTTTGAGTTTCTGGCTTTTGTCGTTGAGGCCCTTGGTGCCTGATCATCGAACAATCTAGAACTTGCCAATGCGATCGCCAAGCTGCCGATTCCATGTGCCAAAGATTTTTTCATGCAATGAATAAGCCTGGAAATTTAGAGGGGTAATTTAAAGGCACAGAGCGTTTTAAGTACAAGCAGGTACAAGTCAGCACAATCGCAGGTAAACATGTATGCTGGCTGGGGTTAGAGTGAAATGGAATTTCTGGAGTCTAGTTCAATTTTTGTGTACCCTCACTTCCTTACCCATCTATATTATGTGGGTGTTTTCAGTGTTGTAGTTTGTATCATAAACAGATATTACTTCATTAAATAAATTTGTTTTCAAAGCTTAAAAAAAACAGTTACATATATAGATTTAAATGCAAATATAATAAGAAAAAATTGCTTGTGTATAGCTTATACCCAAAAATGTATAAAAAAATTGAGACTTGCATCCAATTCCCAAATAAATAAAGATAATAGCAAATAAAAATTACTAAAAAAACTGTGAAATAAAAAACTATTTAAAAAAATATAAAAACCGCCTTCAAAAATGTATGAAATAAAAAAATAAAAATCGAACCCTAGAGTTGAAGGTGGTCGGTTATTTTTGCTTGCTTTAGCACCACCGCCTTCAACTCTAGGGTTTGATTTTAATTTTTTTATTTCATACATTTTTGAAGGCGGTTTTAATTTTTTTTTAAATAGTTTTTTATTTCACAGTTTTTTTACTAATTTTTATTTGCTATTAATGTACTCGGCGCCTCGCTTTCCAATCCGATCTTGACCAAAAAAAAATGGGCCCACCTTGGAGCTAGACTGAACCGAACACAAAAAGAATCATCGAAATCGGTTCACAATTGGGGAAGAAATTGCTGAAAATACATAAAAAAAAAAAAAATACATACAACCGAACATAGAACCTCCTCCTTTTTTGAAGTCGGTTAAAAACCAAGGAACCTTTAGTCAAAAATGAGAAGACGTCTTTGAGTGTTGAATTCCTTGTTCGTGTTTTGTCAGGGCACTCCCACTCTATGTGCTTACGCCCGCTATTTGCCTACCGGCCGCCGGGCCCTGGACGACCCATAATTCAGTGGGTTGCCGACATCCGCGGTGCACACGCGCGCGCTTGCGTTACTGCTTTGGACTGACGTCGTACTTCGTAATGTTCCTCTTCCCAATAATCTTCCTCTTTATAATATAGGAATGTTTTTAAATTATTTTCTCAACAGAAAATATTGTTATTACTAATAAAAATTAAAAATAATCCCTATTTAATTAAGTTAGCTAAAACTACAATTAAAATGTAAAACAAAAAATCCTACCAAGAAAAAAACGAATAAAAGTAATAAAACAATACTAAATAAATAAATAAATTGTGTAGGTATTTATATTTTTATCGAAAGAAGCAGCCCTAGCGTTATTGCGTTTGCTTCAAGGCCACGCATCCGCGCGCAGCTGCGATGCAATAATAACCTTGTTTGATTTTTTTGGGTACATTTTCGCACGCAGCGATCAGCGAAGTGAAAGAATAGGCTATTAAAGCTGCAGGTATTGAAGATTTTCTATGGAGTGATTTATGTGTTACGAAGTAACTATATTAAGTAATCTGTGGTTTCGTGTCAATGGAAACCGACCAGATAGCTCAACTGCACGGTCGAGTTACAATTTGAAGGGTGTAAGAGATGACTCGACCGCACGGTCGAGTGGGAACGCCAAGGGTTAAACACATTTAAAATAAGTAATTTTAATTTAACTTGTTTCTACACAAGTCTTTGGATACATTTTTGAAGTGACAGGACATTTTTAATTTTCAATGATCCTTCGAATTTCTGTGTAAGCCTGTGAAATAAATACGCAAAATATATTATCAGTTCAGTACTTACTCTTTTTGGGGTGTTGCTTCAACAAAACTACTATCAGAATCAATATTTATTATGTCATTCTGAGTAGTTTTAGTAGTATTAAGATTTAAATCATTTTCTTCGTTATTATCCTGGTGATGTTCCATTTCCTGGTTTGCAGCTTGTTCGCTTTTATTCTTATTATTATGCTCACATAAGTCTGCATCAATTTGAGCAAAAGCTTTGCTTGTTATTTCATCAAATTCATGTGTGTGACTATTACTAACTTGCTTTATCACCTCTTTATCCTTTGATGATTGATATTGACTGTGAGAGTCTGGTAAATCCATGATAGCAGAGTGCAGTGAGATGGTATTGTGGTTGACATTATTTTCACGTTTGGTTTTTTTTCGTAATGGACCATCAACGTCCCCCTGTTGACGTTTTGATCTTTGCATTGATTTTTGAATTGTTTGTGATGAGCCCCCTATTAACTCTGAATGCAGTTTGTCTGCAGAAGCATGATGAAGTATATTATTACCAGAGCAAGTGTTGAAAATGTCTAATTCCTCAATACACTCCATTTCCCTGACAAGTTCTTTTTCAATGCTTTCTGTTATTTTGTAAGGACCAGTGGCCGTATCCCCTGAGGCAGTGCTCGCTTTTGCCGATTTCTCAGGAGTCTTAGTTCGCTTAGTAAATGATTGTTTAGGATTTATATTTACTTGGCTGTGTGCAGATGCCTTTAATACATTCACTGTAACGGGTGAACGTGTAGTCGCTTCAGTTTGAACATTTTGGTCATTAGTCTGGCACATAGCTGTTGGTACAGAATTACTTCCTTGGTTTATTTCAGTTTGTGTGCCCTTTTCAGTGCCAGAAATGCAAGTTTTTATTACACATATGTTCTCTCCTGTTATTATAAATTTGCCTTCTGGAGTGGTGACATTCAATATTCCAACTTTTCTTTCATATCTTCGTTTGTATTGGTTGAAAGGCTTAAATCTATTGTTGGATAATATTTTAGTAATCAATTTACTCTGCTTTATTGAATATGTAGTTGAACGAGCTTTGCAAAGTTTTCGTCTTTTACAACCAGAATGGATAGGAAGTTTTATTTGGTCTATTATTTGTCCATCATTATTAGCGCGTGCTATTTGACATAACCCTGACTGTGCAATATCTGAATTAGCATTTGAATTGATTTTTAGTTTGTCTTTAGTGTTACCTACAACATTTTTCTCAGTAGAAACCAGTGTCTGTGCTGAAGCACAAGTTAAACTGTTGTTCAAAGTTTCCATATCAGCCTCTGTTCGGAGAAGTTCCCTATCTTGAAGGCTCCCATCTTCTGGTTTAGTTTCTTTTAATATTTGGTCTGAAGACAGATATTCGTTATCAGACTTGTCTTTTGAATAGTCTATCTGATTGTACTGCTTTACACATTTAGTAGGGGTCATCTGATTTGTAGGGGTTAGAGGTGAACCTGAGGGGATAGAATTAACACTTTTGAGTTGAGCCGAACTCGTCACACGAGGTGTATCATCCTCTATAGTGTACGCTGGATCTATGCAAACAGTGGATTCTGCTTGAATGGTGGATTTAGAGATGACATTTTGCATTTTCTTGCACATTTCTACAGATACATTTAATTTTTTTACATCACGTTTATTTAATTTGCTTAATACTTTGTTCATTTTCCTTACACTTTTCCAAGGTTTCGGCTTTGATGTTTCGTTTTTGTCGCTCAGTGGTTTGTTTTGACTGGGCATTTTGTCATTATTAACTGTTGTATCACCACAACTTTCAATAATTGCTTCAGTGAGTACTTTGTAAGAATGTTGTTTGTTCCTGCTACTTCTACGCAGTGATGTGTTTTCCTTTGTATGTTCTTCACTGTCATGTATAAAGTCTTCTATACCTAATAGTCCAATGTTTTGAATTTTCTTCATTGGAACTGTTGGGGTTTCCTGGAGACACTCAATATTATCATAGTCGTCTTGAGAGATTGTTTTGACAATAGTTTTGTTGTTGTTTGCTTCATTAGAGAAGCCAATAGTGGGAACGGCTGGAGCATCCTGTGTCTGTGTTGGCGGAACAGAGAAGTGGTTCTGGGAAGAACCAAGCCAGTTCCGCACACTTTTATCAACCCAACCCTTTCCAAGTGATAGTTTCTCCCAGACATCTGAAAAGTAAATGGGTTATATAAGTAACACAATCTTGGGACTATGAATTTATAATGAAATGACATATAATATTCATCCAACTGAGGAAATATTCTAGGTGAAACATTTTTTATGTAGGTTTTTTTCACATTCCCCATGCATACTCTGAATGTGGAAAGGATCTATTCATTAAAAATGTAGGGATTGACCGGTGGCCACTATTTGCATTTTACTCTTTCACCCATTGAAGTTTAATGCACATCACAATATATGGTGGACTCATTGGCCAAATAAAACCAACATTTTAATATCATATACTCTTAAAAGTATTACTAAAATGTTTGTCTAGTTCCCGCACTTTAACTTCGCGGCAAATATCCTATACCTGGCAATCCTTAGATGTGCCAGAAAACTACAGTGAATTGGAAGATGCATAGTGAGTTGTGAATCTCTATTTATATTTTGTTACAATTTTCGTAGTTTGTATTGCAGCAACAATGTTGTTGTAAGACTTGTAGTTTTATATCTGCATTAAAATTTTTTATATACCCTTGTAAAGTTTTTGCAATAATTCCGGTTGTTCCAATTATTATAGGTAATATTCTGGCATTTATAGATATTCGAGAAATTTAACAAAACATGTTTGATACATAAATATTAAACAAGGTCACTAGACCTGTGTGTAACAGTAGGTAACCTGCATTGTACGGGGTCCAGTGGCGGCTGGCCCTTAAGTGCGTTCGTGCGCCGCACTACCACCAAACAGCGCCTTCACCCGAAAGAAATAAATAAATTAAAATATTAAACATTCTCCATGAATCTCGCCGATCGAAGTAAAAATATCAAACTGAATTCGTTCCTACTTCCTACACAACAAGGCACGATTTTGCTGTACGTAATACGTACCACTTACTACGTATCGCCGCCGAGCTCAAACACCGCGCACGTGTTACTATGAGAAAATGTTAAACGCCGCTGCCCCGCCGTGTGAAACAAAACACTCTTCATACGATTATTTGTGGAACAAGGTTGCATTCTGCGTGTGACACACGACGGAAAAAGAAGGACAGTATATTGTGGATAGACGCGCGTGCGACACGTCGCGACCGAGCCAGCCGACGATGAGCCGATGTAAGCCGAGATCGTAAACCCGACCGCAGGCACGCGCGGGCGGGGGGCGCGGGCGCGCGGGCGCGGCGGGGGCGATCTAAACTCTGCGTCTCGCCGCGCCGCGCCATCTCTCTCAGTTCGGGGCGAGGCCCGTCGTCGTCGCGTCGACCGATAATGGCCGCTCCGCGCCGCGGCGCCGCTTAGATGAAATATTGTACGTAATATAGATGAAATATTGTACGTAATATATCTTTGCCGCGCCGGGATGTTTTGCAAATCAGTTCTTTAGCAGTTTGTTTTCTTCATTGCCCAGCGCGGCAAGGCTGGCCGGCGGGCGCGGGCGCGCGCGCCGGCCACGCCTCGCGCGCGGCGGCGCCCCGGCGGCCGCGGCTCAGTGGCCAATGCGCAGTGAAGTGTCGCTTTGGTTCTTCGAGCAATTAGGACTCTGGTTGTGTTTCTAGTGCGTGACAAAAAAGTGATAGAAATATTTGCGCAAGATAAAACCCGACGAATAGACTTACATTATAAATAGAACAATATTAGACCTACCCAATCAAACTGTAGTGTGTGTGGTGTGTGTGTGTGTGACTGATTTCTTCATAATTTTCATAAATTCGCTGGCGTGTTCTTCAAAACACCATACCTACATATTTCAATCTAAAAGTGAGTACATTTTTATTACATATATTTTAATAATTTTATCACTTTTATCCTTACCTTATTTTGTCTTTCAACTATGTATCTGTTGAGTGAGAATACTTTTACATAATTTGGGCAATTAACTCAGAAATGAAAATAAAATAAAAATCACGTCTCGGTATCCATTAGATTCACGTTTGGGTTTAGTACTACGAGTAAGTTAGCGCACATTGTGCGCTAGGTACCTATGGGACGACGGTGTGCTGTGCGCCGCACACCCAGTCCCATAGGTCACCAGCCGCCACTGACGGGGTCAATGACCGTACTATGTCTAGGGCTAAATCTAGGGCTCCCAAGATCGACGCTAAGCTCATATATGGAGAGAGCTTCGAAAACGTCACTGGAAGCATCCTACAGAATATGGATAGGTAGAGAGAGGGAGGTCGAGAGCGGGACTGGTGGTTTCCCCGCGTCCTAGTCAACGCAGACTAGCTGACGAGGGCTTGAAGCGAGCCGAAACGTGAAGCATGCGCGGGAAATTTAGAGTGGCCACTCGCTAGTCCTGGCCTCGATTAATACCCTCTTCTACTGCCGATGGGCCCGGATATGTTCGGTGAAGCCATCGCAAGCTTAGATCCACACCTTCCTTCAAACGCAGAACAGCTGTTTGTTGTAAGTCACAAGGTCGCTAGGCCTTTTGTCAGCGCGCCGCCGCCACTCTAATACTAGCTACCTACCTACCTACCTACGTGTGCGGTGTGTGTGCCTACGTTTCGTGTTTGGCAAGGGTCTATAGCATGATTGGTTTTACAGCTTGATGAATTTTTTTGTTAGGAGAAAAAATGCTCCTATAAACATATGTTTTTTTCTCACGTAAAGTGTTTATTTGAGTGCGTATGTAACCCTCCCGAAATTTTTTACATAAATAACGAAGCAACTTATATATAAGCCAACAAATAAAATCGACAACCGTGCACGTTCATATTTCAGCTTTATTTATTAGGATTATGTGAAAATGTTTGTACCTTAGATGAAAAAAAAGCAGAGTGAGTAGGTAACTATTATATATCATTACACTTTCTGCTTATACTGGCCGTCCCAGTTCGGCAGGGTTTTAAAAAAAAGGAATCTTTTTTATCGCCATTAAAAGATCAGTATCTGATGTTGAACATGGTTTTGGTGGCACGCACAAAACTTAAATTATCTCAGAAGGATATTAAATGAGAAAACCTGTGGTGGTAAGCAAATCCATTCGAAATCGGACAACCTTTATATAGGGCCAGCTCGCAAGACCAGGGGCAAGACCCAGTGAGTACCGCTTCCTGAAAGAACTCGGCTGGTTGGAGTAAGGGCGTAGGATGAGCAAAAGGCCCACAATGGCTTAAGCGCGAAAAACGAGTCCGAACAACAACAACAACAACAGGCCGGTGTATAATTAAAAAACACCCCTGCCTGATATCTACCGCCACATTAAGTGCGAGCATATAAGTGTTTAGTCTAAGAAAGACATGCTTGAACAATTACCTACCTTCAGATGTGTCCAGATTCCGAAACTTTTCTAGATTACGTCGTACAGCTTTCGCAAGTTTCGTCATTAATACATCCTCTTGCAAGTAGGTGTGGTCTATGCGCTGCTTGCATATATAACATTCTTGTTTTGTTTCCCAACAATATTTACACATGCGATGACCACATGATGCTAATTTAGGTTGTTCATAGTAGTGCCCACTGTAAATAATATATTTTTTATTGAAAAAACAATATATATATATTACAAAACAGTTAGGGCCGCCGCATACATTCAATTATTGGTGCTACGACTCAATTGTTTAGTTGTGTTGTAAGCGCTTCACAATTTCCACACAATTTAATTGTTTAGTTGTATACATCCACATACATGCGACGCAACAGTCCAGTTGGGAATCATATAGTACCACTGTACTGGATGTAAAATAGCCGCATAGCAGCCTCGGTTGTGTTCTGCTCTAGTCCAGTATAGCCAGCAATCCGGGGAAGTGTCCGGTATGGCACCTACCTTCTCGGAGGTGATATTGGATGGTCAGAGCATGTGCTCCTTTAAATTTTGGCGGCGTAGCTTGTGGAATATGAACTTGGTATGGTATTCTAATGTTTTAATAAAATTCACACGCGGCGTAAGTACAGAAAAAGTAAGATGGCGGGTTTTGTCAATTAGCGAGGCGGTCGCGCTGTGTGTCGGTATCGGTGCAGAGCGTGCAACGTGGAGCAGCTCGGTGGCCCGCGGAAGAAGAGAGCGGGAAGTGGGACGCGCCAGCGCAGGCCGAAGGTGGCTGTCACTGGTGTTGCCCAGTGACAGGTGCGTTCTGTGCCGAGCGGCCTGTTCACACGGTTCCTTTGTTATAGACATGCAGGACAGCCGGGCCCCACATAATGTTCCAACAGAAAGGCAGTTGCTTTACATAGAAAAAAAAATTAAACAATGAAAAAACAAAAGAAAGTACTGTGTGCATCCATTATTCAGTGAAAAGTTAATGTTTGGCAAATATCATACAATCCTAGAGCTGGCCTCTATGAAAGCCTTTACAAAAGCCTCTATATCATCCTTAACTATTCCAGCCATAACCGTGTCCTACACTAGCGGTCGTGGACACGAAAACGGAGTGTGGTAAGACCACCCACTAGGTAGGACGACATCATCAAGTACATCGGCGAAATGCAATGGTCCCGTACCGCTGAAGGCCGAGAGGCTACGTCCAGCAGTGGACGCATACACGCTGACTGACTCACTGATTCATAGGCACAAAACTTAGTGTTGTGCGAAAACCGGACGGGACGTATTGCTCTCACGGCCCGCGCACAACTGTTTAGTTGAAAATATTTTTTGTTATGCCTGGATACACTAGCACCGACCCACATTTCACTCTCCACCAGTTCGGTCGAGGCTGCAGCCAGGCCTCGGACACTCCTTTATACCTACCGCGATAATCACCTACAGCACGCGACAACCTGAGGTTGCAAAACAGTGCGGATAGCCCCGCGCTTGCGAGCGCACGCATACACGTAGGTACGTATACGACGCGACGGTTAGTCGATCGCCTGGATGGAACGAACGAACGTCAATGCCTATTCTTCATTATAATAATGGAGTTAATAGGAATCGTAGTTAATAAAAGAACCAGATAGTTCATTAAAACTATTTGCATTTAATATAATTGTTTCGTGGAAATTTCAATTTTATCCAAGAGGCGGGCAATGTTGGCGGATATTACGGTAATGAATGATAATAATAAATAGGTAGTTAAATAAAATAAAATTTATTGAACTGGGAATTTATTGAAATTTATGAGTGAGAGGAGTGAGGATGGTAGGAGAGGGGCGATGAAGGAGGGGGAGGGGCGATTAAGGCAGGTGAAGGAGGGAGGTAGGGAGGATGGAAGGAGGGGTGGGAAGGGAGGGAATGAATGATGGGAGGTGAAGGATGTGGAAAGGATTTAGGGTAGGTAGGTAGGGGAGGCGGAGGAGTGTAAGATTGGTGAGAGAGGTTGGAGGGAGAGGTGAGGAGAGGGCGACGAAGGAGAGGGACGGGTGAGGGAGGGAGGGGTAAGCGGCGGGGGAGAGATGGTTGAATGAGGGCTGAGGGAAGGAGCGATAGAAGTGGCGGTGGGAGAGAGGGAGAGCGAGGGGGGAGCGTAGGGAGGCAGGATTGGAGGAGAGGGAGAGGAAGAAAGGAGCGAGGAAAGAGAGGGAGGAGGGACGGGAAGGGGAAGGAGGGGGAAGATTGGGAGGTAGGGGGAAAGAGGGTTCAGGGAGAGAGAATACAAGAGAGCCGATCGTATATTTATAATTTTTGTGTTTAAATTGCATTTGCTATTAAACCGAGTTTACTGCGAGCGAAGTCGCGGGTAAAAGCTATTGTTTTGTAAAAGGGAAGGTAGGGAGAGGTGAGGCAAGTATGGGGAAGGGTAAGAGACAGAGGTAGGGGAGGGAAAGAAAGGGAGGGGGGAGCGAAGGAGGGAGGGAGAGAGACATAATATAAGAGAAGCGATAGTTTGTTATGGTTTATTCGGAGTTGCTAGTAAAACGGACTCTACCACGAGCGAAGCCGCGGGCAAAAGCTAGTGAATCAATAAAATTCTATACAGATGGCTCGGTGAGCGCTGATGGTATCGGGTCTGCTTTTTGGGACGTACATGCGCAGTGTGGGATGGAATTCAAGGTGTTAACGAATATTCCTATCATGGCCACAGAAATGATTGCTATATACGAGGCACTCTCTTACAGCACAAGTATAGACACAGGCAAAATTGTTATTTTGACTGACTCAAAAAGTTCCCTTCAGCACTTGATTGGTTGTGCGAGAGGGTCTCGTAGTAGAATAATAGCAATTGAGATAATTAAATTGTTGATGCAACTGAATCAGCAAGGCAAAGAGGTGGCTTTTCAATGGATACCGTCCCACATTGGCTTACCAGGAAACGAGCAGGTCGACAGGCTGGCTAAACGTGCTGTTGGATGCGACAATGTATGGAAGTGTAAACCCTTTTTCACTGATGTTCTGCCACATATTAAGAAAATATGCTACGCTCAATGGAAAGAGCATTTTGATGGAATATCAGTGAGAAAGGGTATCTGGTATAAAAGCCTGCAAAGCGAACCAAAACAACAGCCGTGGTTTGTGGGCCTACATATGTCAAGAGTGGACATCACTACAGTTCTAAGGCTTCGGTCAGGTCACACTCCACTAAACAAAAGTGCATTTTTAATGCGTAAAACAGAGTCCCCAAATTGTAGCTTTTGCATGAAAGAGGAGGACCAATTCCATGTTCTCATGGAGTGTGGTCGGAACGTCAACCTGAGAAAGGATTTAGTCATAAGTTTACAGACGGATGGGATGAACTTGGTATGTGCTATACATTGTGCACTGAGTGATCCACTCTCCGCACACTGTCAAGAAGTTATAAAATTCTTTAAAAGTTCTCTCACTTTGAGGGATGTTTAATTAATTTCTAAACTCTATCAACTTGAAAGTCACCATGGGGCTGACATTTCCGAATACGGCTGAAGCCCTAAACTTAAATTAAGATTAAAAAAAAAAAAAAAACATGTCTTACGAGAAGCCACAGAGTTTTTTAGTATTCAGAAAGATTTATTCGTCACAAGACGACAACCCTCACATCTCGCGTCAGAAGAGATAGAGTTACGCGATAGAAAGATAGAAAGAGAAGCGTGATGTAGGCTATTAATCGAGTTAGGCATGCAGCGCTGTGCGAGCTGAATTGCGCATTATTGCGTCGCAGCACGAGTAGCTATTCCTTTATGTGTCTTTGTAGAGTGTCGCTTCTGGTACGATAGTACCTATTAAGTATTCTGTGCTGCAGCGACAACAGCCACCGCCCGCGAGCGGCGTAAATACGGCAGCATTGCCCATACCTAGGTATGTTCTCGTGGAGTTAGCCGTCGAGACCCTCAGTGCGTGGGCACCAGAATCCAAAAAGTTCGTCGACAAGATATGCTTGTCAACAACTCTGGTAATCCACGTGCCAAGCGCATCTCATACTACGGCGAACTAGCCTCGAGGTCGAATACTTACCTTCCGATTCCAAATCATATGCATCAGATTATAAACATGTAAATAAGTGACTCCTTACCAAATGTAACAAGAGGCACTCGCCACAAGTTTGTTTAGTAATTCCACTGTCTCTTCTATTGACATTTAAATGGATACTATCTCGCAAGTGACAAAGAGAGGATATAACCGCTGCAAGTGAGGTCGAGGAAGATGAGATTAACCTCGAAACTTTCTTGTAGTGCGGACGCAGGCGCAGTGCTAGTGGATTATCTTTCGAGTCTGCATTCACTCTGCACTGCACTATATTATTACAATACCTACTCTTTAACTGCACTGCACTGCCTGCAGGCAGACTGCAGATTATTTTTTTGGGAATTCCAATTCAGAGAAATGAATGACAGAAAAGAAATTGGAGGGAACGATAGTGGCAGATTATAGCAAAGAATATATAGTTATTGTATTCAGCCCGCCTGCCTGCCTGCCCTGCCCTGACGCTCGTACTTAGTACGAGCGTCTCTCTCTTTGTAGTAAGCACCTGACAGTTAACTTTTTTTTTTCTTACGGAAAGGCAAGGATAGTGTGATGTGTAATAGTAATAGAATATCCTGCCTTGCCGGCTCTACTTACTTGCATTACCCCGGCTACACCCTGGAAGAAGCCTTCCGACCTCGGGCCGGGGTTTGCATGTTCGCTAGGGCGGATATTTGCTGTCGTCGCTTGCGCTGCCTGGAGGACAGCCATATGTCTTGTTTTTTCATTCTTCTTCTCATTTGCATTTGTTGCACCTCGTAAAGAAAAAAATACAGGAGCATAAAGGACCACAAAACACTGCTATTAGAAAAGACTTAGCCTGCAGAAATAAAAAATGGGGCCAAAAATAAAAAAAATAAAATTTCACGAAAATAAATTCATACAAAATGGCGACTTCCGCGAATTTATTTTCAATAGTTACTTAGGATTGCCTCTTCTCCGGAGCTGCGGGAAGTGCACCCTCCGTCCTTGCGTACCACAGCGCAGGCACGCGCTTAGTTACGGTGGACGGGGACTGCAATCCCTCCGCGCCTCCGGCTTATAAAATTACTCTAGGGAATAGCCACACTAACAGGTTATGTCGGGGCGGTGGATTTAGTTTTTCCGCAAAGTATGTTAATTACCTCCATTGTCCTTTCAAATGTTGTCAACACACACCTTATCTATACACCATTCTGTACGATGAACGACGAACTTGCTTCGCTTCTCGAATTTATGCGTTGTGCGTGGCAAGGCAAGGCAAGCGCGTAGTAGCAGAGCAGCTGAGCGGGTGAGTGAGATGTTTTGCTCAGTTGTTCTGAGCTTGCTCGTTCGTTCACTTCAGTGAGGTATATCGATTCGGTCGGTCGGTCGGTCTTTGGACAAGACTAAGCACAACGCATATAACGAAAGTCGAGAAGCGAAGCAAGTTCATCGTTCATCGTACAGAATGGTAGGGTGGCCAACCGTCCCGGATTCTGCGGGACCGTCCCGCAATAGCAGTTGTAATCCTGCATTGCAATAACTGATAAAATAGTCCCGCAAAACGTCTAATGCGTCCCGAATGTCCCGCATTTTCCATATTTCCAAGTCATTCAACAATTGCCTGGCCCTCGTCCAGTACCTTCTTTGTTTGCCAGGCACGAACGCACCGACTGAACGAGTATTTTCGTTGATGAATGCCTTATGGACAGCGGAAAATCGTCACTTAAGTTGAAACGTTACGTGGAATGCTTGTTGTAAAATATCCTATGGGCAGTTGTGAAAACTTTTATGACATTCTTAACCAATACCCAGAATTGAGAAATATGATTTTTAGAATAAATGATATCTTCATTAATACTATTTTGAGTCGAAGGGACTCAAAGGGTTAAGTGCTTCGACACACCCTCAGTCCTACACACTCTCACCCCCTGTCCCCAGGAATGTCCCGCATTGACTTTTCATAAGGTTGGCCGCCTTAGATGGTGTATAGATAAGATCTGTGTTGACAACATTGGAAAGGACAATGGAGGTAAACTAAATCCACCGACCAGACATAACCTGTTAGTGTGGCTATTGCCTAGAGTGTTTTTATAAGCCGGAGAAGAGGCAGTCGCTGTTGAAAATAAATCCGCGGAAGTCGCCATTTTGTATGAATTTTTTTTCGTGAAGTTTTATTTTTTTATTTTTGACCCCAGTTTTGATTTCCGCAGGCTAAGTCTTTTCTAATAGCAGTGTTTTGTGGTCCTTTATGCTCCTGTATTGTTTTTTACGAGGTTCAACAAATGCAAATTAGAAGAAGAATGAAAAAACAAGACATGGCTATACGGTCAAACTATATTTGCCTTTCGGTAGAAAAAAAAAGTTAACTGTCAGGTTGTTACTACAAAGAGACACTCGTTTCACTAATTCCAACCCACAGATTAATTACCAGTTCCATCACTTCCATCCATTTGTAGATAAATTTTCTGTGGTTTAGACTAGAATTTACTCTTCCATTCGCTTGGTCGTTGTTCGATTTACATTCCAGTTTTCGTTCGTTGTCACCGACGAAATCATCTGAAAACGTGAGTAAAGCGAAACATTTTTGGGATAAGCAATGTTATCGCACTGTCCTTTTCTCAATTATCAAGATGTTATTTGTTGGTTACATTACATAACCGTGTCTTTCTTGGTAAGTAGACATGGGGGTTATTTCGTTGGTTAAGTAAGTAAGTATACAATGAGCACACCCACCGGGCGATTCTTCGGAATACTATTTTGTATTTTTTATACCATTTCACCTTAAATCCACGTGTAGCAGACAGGGAATGCATCTCTTTGCCGGAAATGCGTAGTTTCGGAGAAAAATAAAATTCCCATACAGCATAAATTTTTCATACAAAATAAAAAAAAAAAAATTTAAGTCACAAAAACATTGGTTTTGAATATAAATGTATGTAAAGACAAGGGAAGTGGTATGGGTGAATGTTTTGGTGGTTTAAAAAAAAAATAACCAGGGTAAATTTGTAGCGACGCATCTTCTATAAATTAACCCTAACCTAATGTTGAGGCGGCGCATGTCGTTTTTGCATAAATTCCTAAGTGTATAACTTAGTATCTTTCAAAAGAAGCATAAAAAAAGGCAACTGTCACGCCAGCACGGCATTCGAAACCGAATGCTTTTGGAACATCGTCGGTATAACAATCCACGCTGAAAGCGCCAAGTGTATCACGCATCCATAAAAAACATGGATTTTGAAAAACATGACATTCATATTTTTCTTGTAAGTATTGATCTTTCGACATTAGAAAACAGAGAAATCACTTTAATTACTATCATCTGCTGGCTTATAAAACGAGAAGCTTGCTTCACTTTCCACTATGACAACCTGTATTTTATATAGTTTATTACTCTCTTCGCAATGACGCAAACTTTGCCATCTTTTTCAAGAAATTCACATTTGTCACTATCTGAAAGCATGGTTTGTCCCTTTGTCCATTGCAATTCCCACTGAGAACAAATTCAACTTCAAGTATGGTATATAAGGTCTTTCATTAGTAGGTAACTTTACGCTAATGGGTGTATGTGTATCAGATACTGATCACGTTCCCATACCAATTTTTTTGTATGATATAAAAAACCTACTCACTCCTCAAATTTAATACGTGAAGTGCGAATTGACCTATGAATCCCTATTTCACCTTGAAATAGGCATTCATAGGTCAATGCACTGCGCCACCAGGCCGACGGGTCATAGATTAAGGTGAAATACGTGAATACTTCACATATTAAATTTGAGGAGTGAGTAGGTTTTTTATAATCGTAAAAAAAAATTGGATACACGTACACCCCTTAGCGTAAAGTTACCTACTAATTAAAGACCTTATATATAAAATATACTCCTGATAACAATTACTATATAAATTTTTTCCGTTCCTCGGGAGGAACGTGTTCGGAGTTGTTTCACGTGATTCCGCCGCCCCCTTTCCGCCTCCGCAATGCTAAGCAGGGATAGCATCCCTACACACTGGACTTACCACGGATGCGTAGCAATCTGTTCTACAGATGTATCCTCCACAGAACTGGTAATCTCTGGAATGCCCACATAATACCCCCTAAGTACAGTCTCAGACCATTAACCACTCACGCGTCGCACGCCGCGCGCGCATATTCCTTGTGTGTCACGGTGTTCGCGACTGCGACCGCTTAAGGACGGGTTACGAGAAATACCCTTCTTTTAGGAAAAAATATGTGAACACCTATAGAAAGTTTAGCATGGTTGTAATCGTTATAAAATTTCGTACACAGTTATGTATAATTTTAATTGTACTCACCTTTTTTCTTATTCAAAATCGCGGGTTGAATGCTGCGCTTGGTGAGGTGAGGTTTTATTACGTCAACTCAACGTTTTGAGGCATTTTCTAAACAAGATCTCAATAACATGATCACTACCCTATCAAATATGCACTCTACACTCAATTGTGCTTCTAAAAACACCAAATACGAAATATATCTTGCCTTCGGCGCTTGGTAAACCTCGTTCGAACATGGGCACTCGCTCACTGCCATGACACTGAACTGACTGGCACTGGAACGGGCGTGGTTCAAATATTTTTTTTCAACGAGAGGTGATGCTGTCATCATTTGAACTATTGAATCAGATCGAGAAGAGCATATCGAGGGCTTACTTCAAGAATGCATTAAGTCAGAAAAAGTAGTTTTGAGATAATCAAGATTTAAAGTTTATGAAAAATTTATAAAAAATTCTACTTATATTTACAATATCAGTATTATGTACCGAGATTTATTATCTATCGAGGTTAAAAATGTTATTAATGAAAAAAATATATGTTCACACAATAGCACTTTATATTCAAAAGTGTAGGAGAAGGTACTGACTTAGTGTATTTTGTTTGACGGTTAATTTTGCAGTAAAATAAAAATACTGCGTTAAGTCTTATAGTAATTTAATGAAAAAGACAGTTGTGGTTGGTGCTTTGGTTTGGGGTTGGCTCTAGGCCTGCAAACTAGTCCCGCTTGGTTGAGGACCTTCGTGCAAAACCCTGCGATCTCCAGCTACCCCTGCCAGCCTATGTCATGGAAGAAAGGCTTTCATGGAAGAAAGCCACAAGTCGACTGGGGCGTTTGCAGACCTCTGCAACGGAAGATGGAGAACGGAGTATGTCCCTTCGTTGGTTGTCAAGCAAACTGCACTCCAACAAAACATGCTTGGTCATTTCATTCGTCGCCAAACATTCCCTGCACAGTGGGCTATTCGTAATAACCACGGTGTGTAGATATTTATTTAGCTTAGCCCGGGCCAGATTGATAAGCTTCAGAGCCAGCCTTCGGTCTGGTTTAGGAAGAGCAGCTCTCGACTGTCTGCACTCTGAGAGGCCCTTCCATCTGTCCCTGTGTTTCCGTGATGTCGACGCGTGCAACCAAGTCCAAGTTCAACCAAGTTTTCTGTATGCTTGCTGACGACATTATCACGGGTTCCGCTCCTATGGTTATAGTTCTAGAGCCTCTTCGTTGTAGTGCAGTGTACATGACATACGCCCATCTCAGTCCCAGCGGTTGCACTTGTAGCACCCCGATTACTTCCATTTGGAAAACTGTTGAGTGTGCACCAAGTCGTCCTGATCTATTAATGTTCAGCTCACGTGAGAAAATGCCCGCACCGGTCCAGCTGCTTGTCCTTGACCCGTCTGTGAAGATTCTTAGTTCTGTCTCACTAGATGGGCCGGGGGTTGGTCATTAATAAGGGTAGTTCACTGCATACCGTGTGCAGGACACTTGTGTGCTTTACCGGTTCGTCCCCTTTTCATAATCATAATGCCTTGAGTCTGAATGCGGACGCCGCTGCCTCCTGTTTGACACATAGGTCCAGCGTTGACAGACAGAGTATGGCTTCAATGGTGGCCATGGGTGTACCGCACACAATCCGTAATATCCTTGGAGGTAATATCTATGCAGGCGAATCTCTAAAGCTTCTCTAATTGCATCGTTGATTAAAAAGACAGTTTTACAGGATTATAATTTTTCAGTGAATTAAAATTGTGGCTGCTACTAAACTAGTTGTATTGATCTTCATCTATCTATTACGATTACCAGAGAGAAAACGCTTCATCTTGCCAAAAAAAAATTCTTTTTTAACTAGATAACCTCAAATTACAACAGCTCACTAACAAATTCACTCAGCGAATGCTTGAGGTGCCATCCACGGTTCAGTATTGCAAGCACACCATTCTAATTTATGTCGACTTAATGCATCGGCCAGTGTAGTTGTTAACAACCACCACTTCAAGTAATATGGCCAAGAATACATTAAGTCCGACTTAGTGCTTTTCGCACTAAGTTTTGACGACGTTTCTAAAAATCGCGTCTTCGTAAATGCACTAAGTGACATAATGTCTTTTTGAAAATGATTTCATTAAGTCTGAGTAAGCCAAAACCGCAACATGAAATGCATTAAGTCACTTAATGCTTTCTTGTAGAATAGTATTCTACCACGAATTATCGAATTTGTATTTGTGAAATAACACTAAGTAGACTTAATGCATTTCAGAAGAATTACATTTTGCGATTAACCTAAAAAACATTTACAGCAGTGGCGGCTTTGACCTATAAATCTTAGTGAGGCGACTAAAAAATCCACCTACATTGCTATTACTTTATGATAAATTGAAAAACCTAAACCTAATTTTTTTTGGCCCTAACAATACTTAACCAAAAACTACTATCGAATCGCGCACCGAGGGTACCGTATCGCCATGTCACGGCTAGCGCCACTAGATGAATTTCATAACACGCCACGCCATCTAGATGGCGTTTATGAAATACTTCATATTAGTTAGTCACGATTAGAAAATGATTTATCATCTATTTGGTAGATGGCGCGCGCGCATACACTTTTTGAAACCAAAAAGTGTATGCGCGCGCGCCATCTATGGGAACCCCCGTGAGTTTTTTACTTTTTCTTATTTTCATTATTTTTTGTTATATCGGCCATAATAACACATTTTCTGTGAACATTTCAACGGGCTACCAAATTACGGTTCAAGAGATACAGGCCTCGGACAGACGGACGGACAGACAAGCGGCGGGTGGCCGAGTGGTTTGGGCATTGGCTTCAAATGCGAGAGGTGCGAGGTTCGAATCCGGTCGGCGTGTAACAATGAGTTTTTTCTGACGAAAAAATTTACGTGTATGCTTACTTTACACCTGCTGCTGCCGCATAGCAGCCTCGGCTGTGTTCTCCTCTAGTCTAGTATAGCCAGCAATCCAGGGAAGTCTCCGGTATGGCACCTACCTTCTCGGAGGTGATATTAGCTGGTCGGAGCATGCGCTTTGGCCCCTCCGGCTCAGCCACCCATACCGGATTACATAAAAAAAAAGACAGACGGACGGACGGACAGACAGACAGACAGACAGACAGACAGACGGCGTAGGCTTAGTAATAGGGTCCCATACCGGATACGGAACCCTAAAAAAAAAAAAAAAAGAATTCGCAAAAGTGAGATTCGAACCAACGTCACTAGATTGAATAGCGAAGCATATACCATTGAGCTATGAAACTTACCGTAACTAGTGCGAATTTTGCCATCATTTTAATCACGGAGGTAAAACAAACCGACTCATAGAAAACGTGATCGCCCCATCTCGCTCTGCATTCTTTTAATTGGATATAGATGTCTCGTCCGGCGCCATTTATCAGAGCCTCAGCTGCTCCCTACATCCAAAGCCTCCAAGGTCAACCTGTTGTCTTTACGCTTGGTGAAGCGATATCAAAATAAGCGATTCGTCGCCGCACCGGACCGGGGTGAGTCACCATATGCCATGCCGTACGTGACACGTCACACGTCACGTCTGTGTGTGTGTGCGTGCTGTGTTGGTGGTGTTGATGCACTAACACATCTTTAACGTATTTCGTTT
Organism: Nematopogon swammerdamellus; assembly: GCA_946902875.1. Lineage (NCBI taxonomy): Eukaryota > Metazoa > Arthropoda > Insecta > Lepidoptera > Adelidae > Nematopogon > Nematopogon swammerdamellus. The sequence continues at coordinate 12,969,804 of OX336339.1, forward strand.
CGTCGCGCGCGTCGCACCACCAGCCGCCTCCGCCTCCTCCGCGCCGCCGCGCTAATATTGTGATCAGTTCGGATCGGATATACTTGACTTTTTTAAGTTTTCTTTCTTGATATTTTGAAATGTTTTTTTTTTCTTTACTTTCAAGATAATTAAGTGAGGCGGTGCTTCACTTGCTTCACCTGGGGAACCGCCACTGATTTACAGTAAGGCACTAAATTGTACTTAGTGTATTTACGTTGACTATAATTACAACAATAATCAGAACTTAGTGCCATTCTATTCGAATCATGTCATTTAGTGCTTTTTGCTTGTACAAAGTAGTTATATTATGACTTAATGCTATAGCTATCTTTGGATCTCGTCAGTGTACAGCTTAGTGTGTTTTTGAAGAATGTAGCGCAAAAAATAATGAACAAAACTGTATAATTAAGTCAAAATCGATTTTTTTTGACATAGTGCATTCTTGAAGTAAGCCCTCGATATCTTCACCTTATTTTAGAGGTAAAATAGAGCCTTATCCCCATATATTAAAATAGTGTGTATTTGTATGGCAAAAGTGGATTGCTGCGCCGGGCCATACGCTGTGCCCGGGTCGCCGAGTGCGGTTTTTATCGCCGGGCCACAGTGCGGCCCTGAAACGTGTGAGTGGCTAATAGGTACCTGTCGAGCCGGCACGGCATTCGCAACTCCCGCATACAACCAAATGTTCATGGCGTCATTAGACGGCTTATGGGTGACTCTGCGCCACATGTGCTTTCAATAAAAAAAAATCATGTGATTCACTTGTCTTTTAGCTATGTGAGGCGTTTGTGTTAAACTTTCATTTTGTCATAAGTAAAAAACTATTCGTTTTTCACCACGCGATCAGCCTTTGCTATGGTGTTGTGTCAGTATTCAATGGCACGTAGTTCAGTTCTCCATTATCAACTCCCAGCACTGTGTTGGAGTATCTCGAGGGTGAGCTTGTTCGTATGTACACTCAATGTCTTGTATGTCGCGCTGTAGAGTCGGACCTACTCCTTGGCTAAGCCCATGCTTGGGACAGGTTTTCACTTGTTGCTCTGTACAAATAGGTCGCTTGCACCCTCAACTTGGTTTCCCAGTCCTTGTGCCTCCACAGATGGAACAAAGACTGTCTGAATTTGGGACGAATCAGATATGCATTCAAAGAATGCATTGTAAAGTAAGTAAAGTAAAAGTCGTTCAGATTCCACATAAAACTGTAGGTCTCTTCCTCTACTTTACTAGGTGGTAGGGTGTAAGTAACCTGTCCGGATTGATACCACCGCACTGAATGAAGGTCTGTTGAAATGGCTATGAAAATGGTTTGTGTTTTCCGTCCAGTTCATTGTAACTGGCACTACTAATTGAGTAGTACATCGTGTGTGTACTGGATGTATGTATGTGTAATGGACATCGTAGTAGGTAAGTGTGTAGTGTAGTAGGTAAACATGGTAATTAATATCAAATCATGTACCGATTCCATAAATAATTTTTTTTTATATTCTGTGTGTATGTTCATGCAGAGGATGGCGACAGCACTGCGCGGCGTGCGACTGGCGGCGCGGGTGGTGGCGCGCGGCGTGCAGGCACGCTCCTACTCCGACGAGATGGCCCTCACCTTCGCTGCCGGCAACAAGGTCAGTTGTACATAAAACTATTTTTATATTTCTGGAATGTCAAAAATTTTGAACAGCTTGAGCCGCAAATACGAATAAATATATAGGAACGCACCCATGCTCATACTTTTTTTGTCTGACTCTGGTAAGCTATTATTATTATTTTATTACTGGACAACATATCGAAGCCACAAGGAAGGTAATTGTTTGCCTGAAAGTTTGTGTGTATGGTGTCATTAGATTTGTGTTAACTTGTGTTACTTATTCGGGTGACAGTACCACATTTGTAAGAAAATTCAAAATGGGGGTCGCAGGAGGCCATATTGACTGTAAAAATAAAATTTCTCCAAAACTCATGGGATAACATTGAAGACGATTTCTAAAATAAGCTTACTCTCCTATGTTTAGAACCGAACCAATTGCTTTCTCGAAATTGATATCTGGGTGTCTGTGTGGGCTCTGAATACGAATCTGTAGTGAACATTTAAAAAAAGTGGCCGCCATTTTGAACTTTTTAGTTACTGGACCGATTGCTTTCAAAATCGATATATGGGGGTGTCTGTCTGTGTGGGCTCTGAATACGAATAATTGTATTAAAAATATATAAATTTGATAAAATCCCGACTACGGAAAACGAAGAAAACAAGGCAAGTTGATCTTACAGAGCAATAGAAGATTTATTTATTTATATTTTTTTTAATGAAAACTGACACACTTGGCTACATCACCTACAACATCCGTGATGTCAGCCCATAATACCGAGTGAACTAGGTGCGATGTCAGTGCTTCCCTTCATTTCCTGTCGGCTGAACTAGACGGAAAACACGAAATATTTACATAGCCATTACATTAAGTGAACTTGTCTTGTTTTCTTCGTTTTCTTAAACACTTGCTAATGAAAGTGGTATGCGCAGGTGTTCTACGACAAGGTGGTGGTGAAGCAGGTGGACGTGCCGTCCTTCAGTGGAGCCTTCGGCATCCTGCCCAAGCACGTGCCCACCCTAGGTCTCTATATCTTTAATCATTATTCACACTTTCAACGTTACACAGGGGGCTGGCTGCAACAGTCACTACATTCTTTATGGAAAGCATTCTGTACAGTGACAAATTTCCAAAATATGCAATTATAAAATTTACACTTTCATCTTAATAATAATATTACACTATATGCCACGCAATGCGTGACCAGGTTGGACCCATTGTCTTAGGAAATTTCTTCCAGTCAACTCAGTGGACCTACACTTTTAAGTGGAATCCGAACCATGGAGCTAGTGAAGATATGCCCTTGATTTCAAATCAGAAAACTCATTGGTATACGCTGACCGGATTCGAACCTCGGACCTCACAGGAGAAGCCGATGCACACCCAGACCACTTGACCACCCGCCGCTCTCTAATGTAAAAGTTCTTAAGAGTTTTGCACAAGAGGACCTGGAGCAAGGCTACAAATAACACACGTCCTGAATGTAGAAATGCAGAATGACTGACCATAGGTGACTTCTGCATCCCTCCTGCGCTAAAATGGAAGCAATACAGCTGGTCCCCATTGCTACTCAAGTTCTACTTAAATACATGCCAAATTACACTCCCTGACCCGAGCAACATAGTCCGAAAGGGAAAATCTTCAAACGAATTCTTGCCCATTGTGTGAAGAGTTCTTAGCAATGGCGGCTGGTCCTAAAGTGCGCTCGTGCGCCGCACTACCATACCACAAGAAGTCTTAACTTCACTCAAAATAAATAATATCTTACAACATACCTACATTAAAACAATAATGATCGTACTCCAAATGAATACGAATGTGAATTCGACCTTATTTTATACATCACAAGGCACTTTTTTGCGTTTAAACGCGCGCCCCGTGCGGAATCGAGTAACGCACGCGGGTCTCCCATACTGAATGAATGGGAATCGGCAAAACACCGCTGGCGCGTGAGACAAAAGATACTTCATAGAAACAGTATGGGCCGAAATGGAGTTCTGCGTGCGGCGCACGAGCGCCAAACAAGGACGCTATATCGTGAATAGCCGCGCGTGCGACACGTCGCGAGCGATTCGTTTTGCACGAGTCCGTCTGCCTAGAGTCAGCGCGCTGTCATGTGATGATGTCACATAACCGTTAGCGCGCGAATATTTAAAATGGGATATGGTTAGGTTTTGTGCTTTCTGTCGCGTGATACTGGAATTAAGTGGTGCCGATATTTGCCTAAGCGTTGGTTAAAGGTAAGGCTTTACAATCAGATGATCCCGGGTTCAATTCCTACTTTTCAAATGCTTTTATTTTTATATATTTTTTTGAAGTATTTTTGGGACATTACTACTGTGGTCTATGGGTGTGTTCATAAAGGTACTAAAAATGAGTTAAACACTTGTTTGGATTTTTTTTCTTGTTTTTTGCAACTCATTGAGTGTCTTGAGAATATTCATATTAGGTACGTACATAATAAAATGCAGGCGTTTAAAAAATTCGGAAGTCCCGATCTTAAAATAACATGACGGGAATGTGTTGGGAAATTTGGTATTTAAGTACCTAGGTAGATACTTAGCGCACTATCGGCCACTGAAGTCACCAGCCGCCACTGGTTCTTAGGTACAGTGAAAGGTCTTCCCTATCACGGGTGTAGTATGTAATGTATCCAATCAAGCAAGTCAGGTTCCATACAAAAACCTAGTAGCAGTGCCTACACTGGAACAGGGTACCAGATACTCGATCTAGGACGCTCCCCACCATTGCCTTCGATTTTATCGATGTGAATAGGTCACATACATCAACAAATTTGGGGTTTTTTTTTTATGTAATCTGGTATTTGTGGCTGAGTCGGAGGGGCCAAAGCGCATGCTCCGACCAACCAATATCACCTCCGAAAAGGTAGCTGCCATACCGGTGACTTCCCTGGATTGCTGGCTGTACTGGACTAGAGGAGAACACAACCGAGGCTGCTATGTGGCCATCTTACATCAAGTACGGTGGTACCAACCCAGTCGGCTACAATTTGAGCCTACCACCTAGTAAGGGGCAAGGGAAGGGACCTACAGTTTTACACCAGTTCCGAACGGTGAAGCAGCAGGTGTAGGTATGCATGTAAATTTTTTCGTCAGAAAAAACTCATTGGTACATGCCGACCGGATTCGAACCTCTGTCCTCTCGCATGAGAAGCCGATATCCAAACCACTCGACCACCCGCCGCTTGTTGCCGCACCCGCCAGTTGCTGAAATCCTAGCCACCTGCTTGTTATACCCCCCTCCCCGTCCTCAGTACCCATGCTGGTCGGTAGATCTTATCTTTGCCAATTCACCTGGGTAGAACCATTCCCAATGTCTGCTGGGCTGAAATAATATGGCAGTCCAAGATATTATATTATGTCTTTTGCTGTTTCCAAGTTGCTGGATGCACGTGAAAAAATGCTTTAACATACAGCCGTCCTGAAGCCGGGAGTGGTGACTGTGCTAGAGGCAGACGGCAAACAGAACAAGATCTTCGTCTCATCCGGCACCATCACCGTCAACGACGACTCCTCTGTGCAGGTTAGCTTCGTTTGTTCAGTGGAACTCGACGATGTTGACTCTATCACCAGCTATACCCGTGATGTCAGCCCCATAACACATTGGTATATTGGAAAGTTGTCATTCCAGTGTCAAATACATTCAATGTGGTGCAAAAAACTAACTAACTTTTGCCGCGGTCAAAAGCTAGTTTGAAATAAAGTAAGACTAGAAACCAGTTTACCATCTGCCGAAAATGATGTAGGATGAAATTGACAGCCGTCAGATTATTTCTGTGTGACAGGGAAGTGTTGCCGCAGTGTTTGATGAAATTCGGTAGGATACGCCTCTATTTAAGGCGTTATATTAAAGCGATAATGGAATTACCCTTTGCACTTTTTGCTGATGATACTAAATTCTTCGGAGATCCTGTTATAAGCCATCAATCAATTCAAGGGAACCTCGACCGCATCGTGCAATGGACCAAGGATTGGCTTCTTACACTAAACGCAGCGAAATGCACCGTACTGCATATAGGTCCCAAGAATCCGCGTCACAAATACACGATCGAGGGAATCCTTGTACATCCAGTCAACGCACAGAAAGATCTCGGAGTAACTGTGTCACATGACCTCAAATGGGAACCACATATAGTAGAAGTTGTAAAAAGAGCAAACTCACTTCTTTACATGATCAGAAAAGCTTTCTCCTACATAAATCCAGACTTGTTCATCAAACTCTACAAAACGTATGTCCGTCCTCTCCTTGAATACTCTTACCAAGTGTGGAACCCTTACTTCATCAAGGACATTGAACTTCTGGAGAGAGTGCAGAGGCGGGCAACCAAGATGGTTCCATCCCTGAGGAACAAGTCTTACGAAAGCCGCTTGGACGCACTTGGTATTACTACACTAGAGCAAAGAAGACAAAGAGGGGACCTCATCGAAACATTCAAAATTTTCAATGGTCATTACGATGTAGCCAACCTTAATTCAATGTACACAATGAACACCAACGAGGGACTCCGTGGTCACTCTTTAAAATTAAACCGAAACACTTCCAACTCCAACCCAAGAAAGTACTTTCTAACTAACCGAGTAGTGGACTCTTGGAACAAGCTACCACAAGAAGTGATAAGTGCTATCTCAGTGAATGGTTTTAAAAATCTACTTGACAAACATTTGCTAAATATAAACAAAAATAAAAACAAACACTAATAATATAATAAAAAAAAAAATTAATAATAAAAAAAAAAAAAAAAAACAATAAAAATATAAATAAGATCTATTATAAAACAGTGCACTCAACACGTGAAGTACACGCATCAGCTGCAAGCTGCTAGTGTATATAAATAAATAATAATAATAATAATTTTATGGCCGATCGGCCGTTCCGGAGCGCAAAGGGATAGCCGTATTGAAAGACCTTCGTTCAGTGCGGTAATACTAATCGAGACCCTTTCACCCTACCGCCTGAGGTGGCCGGGAGAGACATGACAGCAAGGTTGTGACAGGTGCTGGCGGAGGAGGCTCACCCGCTGGAGGCGCTGGACCGCGCCGCCGCGCAGGAGGCGCTCAGCAAGGCGCAGCAGGAGTTCAACCAAGCTAACAACGAAAAGGTACCTCCGCACGTCACACTTTTACTTTACATATCCACTAAGTAAGCGCTCGGGGCTGCTGCACTTCTAGTTTGACGTGCTAGAAATGCTTGGACGCCCGGAGCGCACTCTAGTGTAACCCGGAGGGTCGCAAGCTCACGGAGGGACTTGAGTAATTGCGCCACAGGAGAACAATCCGCTCCGGATTCAAACAGTCTGTTTTATACATACCTATTACCACGGCGGGTGCTCTGATGAATTGACTTCTCTCATCTCACTTGTCCCCATCCCATCCATATCCGGCTATCCGACACACTCAGAACATCCTTTTTCGAGCTTCAACTTCCGAGTACCCATCGTTTTTCGAAATCTTTTCTGCGACACAGGAAAGATTTCGAAAAACGATGCGGCGATACTTTTGGGCACAGCCACCCGTGTCAACTCTTTATAAAATAAAAACAGGCTAAGTCCAAGACCAAGGCCCATCTTTTCATAGCCGATGAAAGCGGGCGACCATGTAGGTATGATGGCTTTATATCGCACATAAATTATAAACTACCCTGTTGGGCTAAAGTATTGTGTAAACTTCGGACTGGAAAAATTGCATTTTGCAATAAATCTGACTTGTGTACTGCAAAGTCTTACCTGCTATTTATATTATGTAATTTCTTCCCGCAGCATAAGAATTATTTTTCTAAGCCTGTAAGCGTTTTCTTCGAGTCATACCTTTTGAAAGTGCATAAATCAAATGTTTAGCGCAAATACAAGTGGGAGACCTAAAAGGCCTGTGCCCAGCGTAGCGTTTCGACAATTCAATATCTGATAATAACAAATGTTTTTTTCTTCTAGGCCAAAGCTGAAGCAGCAATAGCTGTGGAGGTTGCAGAAGAAATTGTCAAAGCTGCAGCAGCATAAATTATTTTCTGTAATAGGATTATGAAGCCCCAAAAATAGTCATACATTCACATTAATTTAATTAATAAATTAACAAACTGTTACTATGGAATATTTTATTAACCTACATAACTACAAGGTCATATTGAAATGCAGTCATCCGAAAATAATATGAATGACTGAAAATAATTTTTGTATGTAACAATATTTTAATAAATTTGGTCCTGCAGAGACAGAGGTAGGTATTTAGTAGAAAAGTTAATTAGTAAAAAGGTATTTAGTTCACCCTATGCCAAATAATTTTTAAGTGATATGAGTATGGGTGTTTTTTAATCTTTTTGAATACGCGACCCCTTTACAGGTTGAAAAATTCTCGCGACCCCCTTGGGCCATAGACAGAAAAACGTTAGTAGGTTATTTAAAACACTATGTTTATGATTTTCTATATTTTGGTACCTATATTCATTATTACTATGTGAACTGACGTTCACTTCAATTTAACAATAAAAATAAAAAGAGAATAGACTTCTATTAGAAAATTATTTGATTGATAACATTTCAAGAATAGCACCACAATTTGACAAATTTTTGAAAAATAAACAGGCCCATCCTTCTCACTGAAATTGTGTAAATGAAATGATTGTGATGAAATTTATTATAGTGTAAAACCTTGCCTTTTTCTTTTTGCCGGCGACCCCCCGAGTAGAGCTTCGCGACCCACAGATTGAAAAACACTGGCGTAGAGTATTCTCTTAATAACACGATTTTTTGAGTGAAAGTTGCAATTAAAATTTTATCCATTCATTATTTTAAAAAATTCTGGCAAAAGGAGTTTTCATATGAAACAACATTCAGATTATTTAGGTACTTTATTAAACACAAATCAAATTACAAACACTTTGGTACAAATGTGTGGCAAACTTCTTCCGCAGGCTGTTTCCTACCGTCGAACTCTCCTTAACATACCTATCCTTAAGTAGCCGGGAACGTAACGCAAGCCAACCGAAACACTGGCTGTCGGCTGCGAGCGCAGCGCGTGGCGGGGCGGGGCGGGAGCCACCGCTCCTAGTTACAGCATTCCAAAGTGTCTCTTGTAGCGACAACAACTCTACGTGAGATATAATATAATTTCATTGTAGATTTTAATAATTTCTTTTATACTTGATAATTACATTTTTCACATTAAGTAGAATTTTCAACTACAGATTATTGATAAGCCGATTTTAAAATTGGAAGGGTTTTAGAAGAACTTGTTTCATGGAAGTCCACTTTTGTATGGCCTTTTATTTAGAAAGGAAGCATTTAAAATTACACAAAAAACTTTTGCGAAATTCAGCCAGTACTAGCGAGAAAGCTGATAAAATTCAATATTACATTAATAGTACACATTACCACATAATCAAAACACCTAAAATGTGTATATTCCATATGCATAAGTAGTAAGAATACTTAGTGTGTAATTATTAGTATCTAAATGGCTAGTGTACGTTTATAGAGAACAAGTTAAAAGGATACTCGTAATTATTTCGTAAAATTGTACGATTCAATGTGAGTTATCTACTGAGATCTGCAACAGTTACATCATCATAGCGAGTCAGTGTCGTTGGTTGCATACGGGTCGGATGTGAAGCCGTGTGCTCTGCACTCGGTACCCATCATTCTTCAATACTTTTCATTATTTCACTGATATCATAGTCTCCCAGTAGTTCATAGTTTTTAAATTTTATATCATATTTTGTTGTAACACATAGGTTACATGCTACCTAACGATACATTTTGAAGTATTAGTTAATCACTAGGAAAAGATCTTAACGCTAAAACCTTAATCTATTACTATTGAAAATAAATGCACATGCACAAAATAGAACAATGACAAAAGCATACAATTTACAAATCAATTAGGCGATAACATAAAAGTAAAAAGCTCATAAAAATGACAACATTAAAGGAAGCATTGAAGACGGGATCGCGCTCACGAAAGTCACTCCACTTAAACTTAATACACCTAAGAATTCACAAATTCAAAAATGTACTAATAAAACAACCTACTAAAATTAATGAGTGTAAAAAGGACAAAATATCACATATTACATGTTGAGCTTAATTTAAATTGAAAACGCTCGTATAAAAACACCCCCTCACTCCATTCGCTTCTTCCTATTAGTTTAAATTAAGCTTAACAGATAAGCATCTCTGGGAGCGTGGTCGCGGGGCGGCGGGCTAGTCTCAGAGCCGTGCAGACATTTCGCAAGAGTTCACACTTCGTCATGTAACAATATCTTTAACTACCACAACCATTTATTTTGTATATGGCAACGTAAGCATGAGCATATTAATATATATATAAATCAATAAATTATATCTTGCGAAATATATGCATTATTAATATACACACAAAAAAGTGACTTGAGACTGTGGGTACCACAATACTGCATTGTCAAGAGGCTGCAAAATTTGTTCACTTGCAAATAAGTGACCGTCAAAACAACAAAACTAAAAAAAATTATCCAACCATGTTGGGATTTTGGAGCAAACAATAATGTTGGAACACAATAAATAATGATGAATGAATATATGCAAGGGGGACAAACTAGGTAGGACTACGCACGACTATGTAGGACTGTGTAGGGCTCCGAGACTAAATTCATTATTCAACTGCCTTTGGCACATTTTAGTCGAGAGAAAACACCTCGCTCTGCAAATGATTAATCAAAGTCGACATAAATTGGCAAAATAACGGTAAAGGTGCGTTTAGGTTGTGCGCGAGGACGCATTCACAGGTTACACTGCCACAGTATCGTAGGTTGTGAATCCGGGCCGGCAGCCGCCGCCGCCGCCGCCGCCGCCGCCGCCGCCTGCTTGCTGCTGGGGGAGGGGGGCGTTTGCTTCGTTTCTGTAAGTTGCAACATGGCACACGTTCATTAATACTCTGTGCACACATTCTGTACCTACCTATTGACTCAAGTACTTTTTTTGGTTCTATAAATGTCTGTTCTGAGAAAAATTTCACTTCAGAATCTGTGCCGCATCAGCTAGAGAATAACTTATCGTCGAGTCCCACTAAACTTGGAACAAGCACGGCTTCTACTAACGCTCATTTTATCTGATGGAGCAACGCCCATTACAAACAAGACAGACAGACAGACGACGTAGGCTTAGTATTAGGATCCCGTTTCGGATACGGAACCCTAAAAATGATGTAGGCATAACTTCTATGCAGACGTGCATTGACAAACGTATTAGGATATGTAGCAAAAAGTAACAAAGGTTCATACAACATTTTACTATATTTACTCACTGAATGAAAAAAGGCTTACCTATTAAAATGTTAGTATATAAATGTAAAAGACCCAATTGCAGGCGATGAGCGAAATGGAGAAGTCATGGTTTAAAAAAAGCGTCTCACCTGCTATCCGAAGATTGTATTGCTCTTTTAATAAAATTAGAACAACACAATAAAAATATAATATTATAATATATTACCCTCAGTAACTAAATGTGTACTATAAAAATGTTCAATTCTCTTGGAATAAACACTTTTAGCTCCACCCGTAATGTGGTCTAACTAACAGTAATGAAGTAATTCAGTAGGTATTCTTTTATTTTACTTCATAGATATCAAACATATATATAACAGATGGAAGTGTACAAGATATGCAAAATAACTGGGTTAGGACATATAATATACAGATATAGTTCAAACAAAAAACATACAAATATGTGCGGAGACAAACACAGACTAATTTCACAACTATATGTTAGCAACACAACGACAATTAACAAGGCCAACATTGATGAGAACTGAAAATGAGTAATAGATGCATTATATAATATGTACTAGTAAATAACGGGCACACATACTTTAGACTTACGGTTTCCTGTTCACGACGAATTGTCATGAAACGAAAATGCAAACATGCTTAACTCTAAATCAACATTCAACTCTTAGCACACCGACAGTAGGATCAGTAACCCAACTTTAACTGTTTAGGGTTAAACATCGGATTATAAATCTGTGTTAATGTTGTATGTGTGTACACCAAACAATGTTATGAATGAGCCATACACAAAACATGTGAATTTCAAACCTCATGCTCAGAAATACAATTTTAAATGTATATTATGTTACAAATAAACTATAGGATTAAATAAAGTACCCTATTATTATTATTATTGATGTGGTTATGCAATGGCAGCTTTAAGCTGATGCGTTTATGTACTTTGTATGTTGAGTGCACTAGTATAATATGTTCTTATTTGTATTTGTTTGTTATTATTTAGTTGAACTAAATTTGTTTTCACTTAGTTGCCTCAAATGTGGGTTTTTTTCATTATTGTAATCTTTTTAAGGTTCCGTATCCGGTACGGGACCCTATTACTAGCCTACGCCATCTGTCTGTCCGTCCGTTCGTCCATCCGTCCGTCCGAGGGCTGCATCTCTTGAACCGTAATAGGTAGCCCGTTGAAATTTTCACAGAATATGTGTTATTATGGCTGATATAACAACAAATAATAAAAAAAAATAAGAAAAAGTAAAAAATTCACGGGGGTTCTATGCGCGCGCGCCATCTACCGAATAGATTGTGAAGCATTTTAACTAATCATGATAGACTTAGCATTTCATAACACGCAATAGATCGCGTAAGTGGCGTTAACCATGACATGGCGATACGGAACCCTCGATCACAGATTACTAAATAGTTACTTCGTAACAGATAAATCACTCCATAGAAAATGTTCCTACCTTCGGGCTTTAATAGCCTACTGGTTCACGTCGCCAATCGCTGTGTGCGAAAATGTACCTTAACGATCGAGTGTAAAGTGGTTATTGCTTTGCAGCTGCGCAGTTGCGTGGGCGAGCGTCTATGTATACTTCGCGCGGCTGACGAATTTCCACTGAATAGACCGCCGGCGGCCCGTCGAGCGGTAGGTAGTTAGCGCGCGCAAGTACATAGAGTGCGTGAGGCCTGCCTCGGTGCGCGAGTTCGACTCGCACTTGGCCGGTTTTTTATTATAACAAAGTGTTTGTCCAAGTGGTTTGTAACTTCACAAACATGTTTAGGTTCCATTTTTTAATCAAATTTAATGGTTGCATATTGATTTAATTAAATAGATGCTCTATAAAAGTTAGGAAGGTATGTTATTATGGTTTTAAGTATAATTTTGGAGCTGAATACTTGTGTGTTCATGGTATGCCCCAATCGAAATATGGACTGTTTCTATGAATCCGGTTGCAATGATGAGGCTTGTGTTTATTGTGACGGGTATAAATGTAAGTAGTGTGAACAACTAGTGGACAGTGGTGTGAGAGGTGATGAGATGGGCGGGTAACGATGTTCGCTTGTAACTGACCTGTCAATGAGCTTTCTCATTTCCTCGGTGGTCATGCCGTCCTTAGCACTGTGTGCCCTTACTGCAACCAACATCACAACACATTCACATGACACACGACTTCCGTCAGAGCTAACCCTCCGCTAAAATCTCTCCACCCTTGCTATTTCACAAATTATTGCTTTATTAATTCTTTTTTACTAAACTTTTACTGTTTCTACAAGTTCAGAGATGTTTTCGGAAGGCAAGAAGTCGTTCTACTACTGAATATTATTTACGATTGAGAAATATAGTATTTAGTACGAACACAACTACACATATAACTTATTACACACAGGAAGAGGAACGTTTCAAAGACAATCAACACCTAAATGTCATAAATGTTTATGTAAAAAATATCTTGTAATAAAAAACAGATCAATAATTAAGCCAATTCCAAATAATATAGACTAATTTTAAAAGCATATTAAAAGCCTTCTGCCAATTCACATAAAATATAATGAAGTGTTTACTTAAATAGGAAATATAATAAATTTCAGTTCATGCTGTAAGTCACTAATCTCATAACACAAAAATATTTATAATATTATTTAAACCCAGGGTTCCATTACCATCTTCTGTTTTTGAATTGTTCCGGTTATGAATAAAACCAATTATGCATGTTAATAAAATTGTCCTTACAAATAAAAAAAAAATTCAAAATTGAATTTTGAAAAAAAAACCAAAAAGAACTTAATTTAATCCCATCGTTTTAGAATGCAAGTAACATTGAGTGAATCTGCAAGAAATACGTTTTCGTACACTTATATATATATGCCACATGTCGCAATATCCATAAAAAAAAAAGGTAGAGTGTACGTGAGCAGTTGCACTGTCTTAGAGGCATTGCAGGCAGTGAAATAAAGTTCACTCTTTTATAATATTGCGTAGTTGAAATATTTAGTCAGGTATAAATGAATTCAGGCATTCACTGTTTCATGCAATGCATAACATTTCGTAATGATTATTGCAAATATTTAGGTGTGTCGTGTGACATTCATCATATGTGACCATGTCCTCATTACCCGACATTTATTTGTGACAGACTCATCCAATTGAACTTCGGTATGAAGTTGAGTCGCCTGGAAAATTATGACTATCAATGTAACAATGGACAGGAGGTGTGTCCTTGTAGCAAAATCCCAGTACCTACCTACCTACATACATACATACATAAAACAGTGTTTAGCAATGTTTGCTTGTACGTGACTAAATGAGTAAAGGGCAGGTTATGTATGTACGGTGAAATGGATAGTGTTGTGTGGAGGTGGGGTGCGTTGGTGCGTACCTCCGTAGTTGCGCGGCTGGTCGCACTCGGCCTCGCTGATCTCGTTGGAGTCCTTGGAGTCGTTGAAGGAGGAGGAGGAGTTGGGTGCGTCGGGGAGCGGGTGAGCGTTGCGCGGCGGCGGCGGCGGCGGCTCGGGCGAGCCACACTTGCCGGGAGTACGGGTTCCTATACACAACACACATCGCCTTTCTTATCTAGTTTATATGTGACTATGCCGAAATTAATGGAGCATTAACATTTTATGCAAAAGTACATTGATGGCCTCATAACAGTTTTGTATGGCATCCGTTTGCCACTTTCTGATGTAATTGAAGAAAACAGTCAGTTACAAAGTCTTCTTTGGGAAATTAAAACATTTAATGAGGATATCAATTCACTTGCCTCAATGTCACAATGGTTCTAAAGGTTAACATTTGGACTTTTTATTCTCAAACCCTGCGCGTCTCTCTGCCCTTACTCTCCTTAGCTGGTTTACACTTTGAGTTCCACCGATGGAAACATTCATCAGATCAGCCCCTTAAGCATGCTGCTTCAAAGTGCATGTTTAGACAGGTTTATCAATTCGTGGTGCTTTGGTTCAATCACTAATAATGTATACGAACCAATGCTGGGGCGGGAACCGTAGTGGTCAGAGTAGGGTGTGCCGTAAGCGCCGGTGTACTGGTCGTCCTCGGGAGCGCAGCAGGCCGGGTCGTCGTACTCCGGGCCGCAGTGTGTCCCGTACACCGGGCGCGAGTAGCGAGTACGCTGTCACAGTACACTTCCATAGAATGTGCTCCTCAGTGTATCTTATTCACACTCGGAGGAAACGAAGCGTATTCTCCACAGTAGAGGGAGTACAAGTGGTCGAGTGGTTTAAAATTTCACTTTGTGCACCAAGTCTGGACCGCCTGGGTACATGAGGACACTTTTAGTGTCCAAGAAGGAACAATATGTAATGGGCTGACGTGACATTAATGTATTTGCAGATGACTCAAGAATACCAAATAAATCAAATGCACTGTGTTAGTTAGGTCACCTGTTCACCCAGGCGACCTACCGGCGCACAAAGTTAAATAAACGGGTAATGGTTAAATAAATGTTAAGTAAGATGTTACATATTGGTCTTCCTCGGCGCAGGTGGTGGGGTCGTCGTACTCGGGAGCGGTCGAGTAGATGGCGCTCTGTCCGCCCTGAGAGTTCTTGCGAGCGTAGCGGTTGTTGGATCGAGGCTGTAAATCCATTTGTCATGTCATACAAACTCTTGATGATAACCCAAGATACACAACTATTCTGCTGGGACAATCATTGTAAGCTGGAGCTCTCTGTCTTTAATTGAGATTTGAGAAATGTTCTATTGTTATTGTTAAAAGGTTATCTAGGTCAGATGTTTCTTTCAAATAGTAGCTGTTTGTTACATACAACATTGTATCTACTTTAAATACATCATCGTGTCACGAGTAGTGTAGTTTTCCGACGGTGCCTGTAGGCAGACATTGTGTAGTATGTGCAAGTTGTGGATGCCATGCCTTCTTTAATTTACGATGTCATTCCGTTTCAGCTTCTCTATCATCCATTTTATTGATTATACCTATAACCCAATTTTTATAACTGTGCACTTCGAGCTGTCAAAGTCGTTAGGTTGGCAGGACTGAATTCATCCCCCGCTTACTTCCTCACCTCTCCGCCGACGCCTATGAGTACACACACACACACAGCAAGGACTTTGACAGCTCGAAGTGCACAGTTATAAAAATTGGGTTATACATTGCACTTGACCTGCACAAATTGACATTTACTATCTACCCATTTTATTAGCTACCTCGGTGAGAAAGTAGACTGATTTGCAATCAATAGGAGCATTATTCTAATAAAAGATGTTAGTTAAGTAGGTACCTACCATGCTCTGTGAGCCGGAGCGCGAGTGCGCTGGGTGGTGAGCGTGCGGGTGTGCGAGGGTGCCCGCGTGCGGGGTGTGCGGGTGCGGGAACGCCAGCGCCTTGCCCGGCTCCATCTCCTCGCGGAAGCCGAGCAGGTGGAACGTCGCGTACGGGCAGATCTCGTCCTCCATGCCTGCACACAAACACACAACACACCTCTACACACTCCGTCAACGCATCGCATCTTAGTAGCTGCTCCCCTACAACCATTCTGCACCCTTGACCAACATATCTGATTTTAATTATTTTTATTTAATAAATATTTTGGCGAGTTAAATCATTGTTTTTTTTTCAATTCAGAATAAGTTAAAAAAATAATTTAGTATTGAGATACTTCATTGAGTGCACACTTTTCCTACCTTATCTTTTGCTCAGACTGAAGTTATGTCCAAGTGTGATGACAATGTCTGAAGACATCAGTGTTAATAACGTGTGTACACATTTTAAACATAAGGTGTCTTTGATATAAAGCCACATTATCGAAATATCCTACTATTCTACTCTACTACTATCTACGAAAAATGATAAAACAATAAGCATAATGAATCAGCAACCAAATATAATAGCAGTTAGTAATAAGAAGCATATTTTCCTTATATAAACTCCATTCTTACTTACGTGTCATGTTAGTAGCACTCTGTTGAACTTAATTTCAGCATTTCTCAAAAATATTTGTGCACATTGAAAATATCATTCCATTGAACAAGATTTCACAATTATCTATGTATATATGCCTCCCCGTACATGTCACACCATTAGTTTTATCGTACAACATACCCACACTTACGATCTGATTCATTTTCATTATTTCCAATGTACTTTACACACCTCCAAGTACCTACGGATTTTTATAGCCTGTATACAGTGTGTCCCCGGACAGGTGTAGTTCCTTTAACGAGGGTATTCTACGCCTTGTAACAAAAGCACTGGTGAAAGAATTTTTTAAATATGGGCTTTCATTAAAATTTTAGGATTTCCTAAAAACTAAATACATACTACAATGGCCTTTAGACCGCGAGACTGTGAAACGCAAGGCGGAATAACGCGGGTCGGGGCGCGAGCGGTACGCGGGCGGGGCGGGCTATCTGTTTGCGTTCACTCGCGCCGTGCCCGCTGGCCCGCGCCCCGCGCGCGCCCGATTAGAGCATTACAACATTACACTACATTAATAACTTTAAAAATGCATATCTCCGCAACGGGCGTACCTAGAACTACTACCCTACTTCTCTTACTAATTATGTTTGTTACAAAGCGTAGAATAGTCTCCTTAAAGGAACTACACCAGTCCGGGGACACCCTGTATATCGACAGTATAAAATGGAAAAGTCATATAAAAATGATGGTGTGACTATGCAAGTGAAGTGAAGGATGTAGGATATGTTGAAGGTGGTGGAGGGAGGGCGGTTCACCTGTGCGGCAGGTGTCGCCGGAGCCTGCGCGGCGCATGCGTCGCGCGGCCGGGTGGCGCAGGTCCTCGTACTGGTGGCGCCGCGGGTCCCACGTCGAGTGCGGCGACCTCATTGAGCTCGCTATGGTTTACAACAGCGCAACACCACAGACACCAGGGGAGGAAAACAATTAAGCAAAATAAGAAACTACAAACTAAAAATATGCCATACATAATGTGCGAATAAACATTTTTATTTTAACTATGTGTGTGTACTCAATATATTATACAATTATACTGAATCTACACATAAATATTTGTATTTTTATGTTGATGCTAATGTCAATCTAAAAACTAGTTGACACCATATATATGAATAAGTAATATGAATAATGCACATGAGTAAGTAATATGATTAAAATTAATTTAGCTAAATACTTCATTCGCCTAGATTTGTCAACCATAACTTATCACATGCAAATAAGTTAGCAAACATTCAGCTCATTATCTGCCTGCTTGCACAGGGCGTTATCCTTCACCTGTTATTATTAATCAATAACCTTTTTATAATATTTTTTTCTTGTAAACATGCTTTACTTTGGCAAAAATACATATTTACGTCAGAGCTCATTATGTCAGAGCACGCACTGACATAATCACAGAGTGTAATGTATTGTTGGATATATGTTGCATAAATAAAAGAATATACAGACCTCACAAAAAGGTTTGTATCACGATAAAGGTCCACTTGCAATTACAATCAAACCGTAGCTAGTCTATCCATGTCTTGGAATTTTTTGTAAATTGCTGTCACATGAACCTACATTATGTCGTTCCGAAGGCCGCCATAGCGACAGCGGCTTTCAGAAAGGTTTCCTCACAATATAAACCTTCATAAAAGATGTGCAGAGAAGCGTGTCCCCGAGTGCGAAGGATGCAAGCGCAGTGAGAGGGCAGAATGTAGGTATACTGACTGATGACGGCTCCCCGCTTGACGCGGTCGCAGGTGTTGTAGTTGGAGCCGGGGACGGGCGGCAGCTTGCGGTTGGGCGGCGCGATGTAGCCGAGCTCCTCACGTAGTCCGCCGCGCTTGTCCAGCGTCCCTCCGCCCAGCACGCCCGCCTGCGACGCGTTGTACACTGCGTCGTCTGCGCGTCACATCATGCTTGTGTTTGTTTATTGAATTATTCAGTGTTGTAGGACTATGATTCATTTAGGGAATGTTACTAATAATTTCATAAGTAGATCTATAGAATATTAATGTCAGAGATTAAAGGAATGAACGTTGAGTATAATTTTAAATTGTGCATTGCCAATGATGCATTTAAATATTGTACCTGCAAACCCAGATGACATTGTCGTCTTTCACTGCTGACTGTTTCTACAAACATTTTTTTTTTTTGCCTTACACTATGTAACACAATGGATCTAATGAAACAATGAAGGTTTGTTCGTATGTACTAAACAAAATGAATAATATGAAGACATTTTAATAACCAAATGATGAATGCCTAAATAAAGTTAACTAACGCGCCAATAATAAGAAGGTGAAGCCAAACAGGTAATAGACATTCTCTAAACATGCTGACACGTTCTAACATCTAGACATTATGTTAATAAATGTTCGGACAGAGACTGAGTATGTAAATCTGTAATGTTCGTGAGCCACCGAAGCCACAGACACATGTACCTACATAATTATATAGGTACTACACCAATAACATGTTCTGGCACAGCACAGATAGTTCCTGATAGATAACGGATTAATTAAAATAATAAAGAGAAGCGGTGATGCATGCCGCCAGTACATACAGTAGATGTCCTTCTGACCTCGCAGGCGGTGCGGCTGGTGGCGGCGCGCGAGCGTGAGGCAGATCACGACGATGCCCACCACGAGCACCACCAGCGTGGCGAGGATCGGCACCAGCACCTCCGGCTCGAGCCACGCCCGCAGCCACGCCGGCACCTCCTTCCCGCCCTCCGCACCCGACCCGGCCACCGGAGCGATCGTACCTGACCACCGTACTCACAACTATTACCTTTGTGGGGGTCCCGCGCTCCCTTCACCACGCACACCACCACAATCGCTATTATTATGACCATGATGGCCGCCACGACGGGCACGATCAGGTTCAGATTGGCGAGCAGCAGCTTGAGCGTATCCTCGGAGCTCAGAGAGTTACCGGCGACTTCGCGGGCGGGCGCGATAGTACCTGAAATGCAAAAGCCACATGTTATTAACTATCAAATAAAATGGCGAATGCATTTCAGGTACTATGTATTTTTTTTTTATATTCCAAACATTATGACCGAAAACTAAAAATGTAAGTATGTTTACATTTGGGTGAAAAAAAAAACAATTCTAAATTGCAACGAATGAATGTTACAAAAAATGTGTAAAGGATGACGTACCTCCGGTGACAGTGAGAGTCGCAAATTCATATTCAGCAACGTTGAATCCGGCGTTGTTGTGGGCGGTGATGCGCAGCACGTACCAGGTGGCTGGCTCTAGATCTATAAACAATACAATTATTTTTAAATGTTTTTGTTCTAAGAACTTCAGCTGCATAAAGCTTATTTGAATTGATTACACACATACCTAGTACCACAAAGTTTCCACCAGGTTTGACGGCATTCGAGATTTGATTCCATTCAGCGGCTCCCCTGCACAACAAAAAATTTACTTATCAGCGTTCTGATGGTTCCTCGCGAGATTTATTTATTTATTTATTTGGAGACACCAACGAGTAACACATAAAATCTGATCTTACGCGATGGGCAGCGTCCAAAATATTCGCTTAGTGCTATTTTAGTGAATATTCCTTATTAGAACAAGGAGTATCACCGATTTATAGTTAAAAATCATAGCGAAAACTTGGCCGTCACACAGAATATGAATCTGACCGCTGTCAATTTCATTGTATGTCATTTTCGGTTTTTTCAAACTGGTTTCTAGCCTTATTTTACTTGAAATGCATTATTTGAAGAGACATACATAGGTATACATATCATCTGCATCATATTATGATTTTTATGGAGGAATTGTCAATTTTAGTTTAGAAAATTTGGGAAAAAATGTCGAGCATGTTTTGTTTTTCCTGGCGTTAAAATTTGTTAAAAAGTTATGTAATTAGTAATAGTAGTTTAAGTAATAGTAATGTACTTACTTTTTCTTATTCTCAACAACAAAATGGCTCATAGGACACCCGCCATCTTGCCACTGCTTGAGGTGCAGGGTGACGCTGCCGCTGCCGACCTCCATGAAGTCGGCGGCGCGCGGCACCGGCGGCTTGGAGCCCCGCGTGCGCGCGTTCAGCACGTCCGACGCCTCGCCCGTTCCGATGCTAAATGTCCACATCAACACAATATTCATCATTCACTTGAGAATAAGGAGAGATACAGGAGATGGACACACCTTCTTCTGTAAAGCTAAGCTCAAACTGGCGCGATCAAGGCGATCACGGCGGTGGCGGTGGCGATCAGATAGGTTATATGCAATTGTGTGTGCAAGCGCACACTGGCGCGGTCGATCGCTGTACGCGTGCGGTCAGTGCGCGGTCCGATCGCGGCGGTGGCGGCGGTGGCGATCAGATAATCATAGGAACTGACGAAAGGATGGAGGAAATAATTATAAATGAGGTCTACAATCACTTAATTCAGTAATATTTTGAAAAGTAAAACAAAAGTAAAAATAAGAAAGTAAAAAATAAAAAAAAGTAAAATTTCTTCAATTTGGTAGTTAAAAGTACGAAAATTACGAAATTACGCAACCACCGCGGCACCACCGCCGTCGAATCTGAACGCTCTGATCTGCGCGACTTTTGAACGCCACCGCCACCGCTACTTTGGCCGCCACCGCTACTTTGGCCGCCACCGCTATGACCGCCACCACCGCGCCAGTTTGCGCTTAGCTTTACAGCAAGCACATAACTGAGCGACGTAGACGGTTCGTTTCAGAATGGAGTAGATGAAAAAGGCAAAAAAAAAAAGCAAAAATATACCTGTTGTAAGCTGTGACGTAGACTTGGTATCTCGAGCCGCAGTACATGTTCTCAATGGTGTATGTGTCCGTGTTGCTCGGCACCTGCAACCGACCACACATTGTATTTGCTATTTCATATCACATTTTCATATTGCGTTACGATACTTATTGAGAGAGTGTGAATAAAATGTTGGACATCAATCCGAAATATTCAATTTCAAGTAGCCGAGAGGACAGACAGACCAAATAATAAGTAGGTAACTCGGGGAACGACAGTGGTTGTTTAATGGTCAGTGTGACACGATTCGATGCAGGAGAGCTTTGACGCAGCTGCTGTGGTAACAGCCAAACTGCACTATGGGAGTTTAACAAAAACGACATGCACCGCCTCAACATTAGGTTCGCGACGCATCTTCTGTAATTTAACCCTGGTTATTTTTTTTTAAACCACCAAAACAGGTTAATAATCTCTGTTTGGGGAGAAAACTCGCATAGTGCCGTCCGTCGCAGCTGCAGCAAAACTCTCCTGCGATGAAGGACTTGTAGTGTGACAAGAGAGAGTAGAGGTAGAGGCGGTAGGTAACCTGGACGGTCTCCCAGTCGCCGAACTCCTGCTTGTAGTGCACGGTGTAGCCGGCGGGCGACGTGTCGTTGATGGCGGCGGGCGACGGCTTGAGGCGCAGGCTCAGCGACGACATGGACGAGGAGGCCACACTCACCAGCGGGGGGAAAGGCGGCGCTGCAACATAATGTTTATTTAAAAATAGCAACTCACACATACAATGGAATACAGAGAATATTATGGGCTAGAGGTCGAAAGTACCCAGTCCACATGAAGGTTTAGGAGTTTTTATCGTTTAGTTGTATTTGCCCAATATGCATGAACCACTCAATAATATGATTATGAAAAGGTTTTATTTAGCTTCACAATAATAAATACAAAGCAGAGTAATGAATGAAGGAAGGAGGTGTGGATCTAAGCTTGCGATGGCTTCACTGAACATATCCGGGCCCATCGGCAGTAGAGGAGGGTATTAATCGAGGCCGGGACTAGCGAGTGGCCACTCTAAATTTCCCGCGCATGCTTCACGTTTCGGCTCGCTTCAAGCCCTCATATATACTCTATTGTACACCGTATAAAAAGGTTACAAAAGGCGAGTTTAATGCCTTGCGGCATTCTTTACGAACTAACCTTTGGGATGTGGAAAACACGTAGGGGCGGACAATGCAGTACTAAACAGGGAACGTAGACACAGTGGTTAATAAAAGGTAGGTATGACAAAAAATCTGTCAAGTGCATCAAGTGTGAGTTTTACTCTGTCAAAAAATCATATTCGACTATATATTTTGTTATTCTATAATGCAAAATATAAATACCTGTGGCGCTATCATTATTCATTAGCGTGAATATGTACTAATCGATTCTTAGCATGTTTCTTGCACGGGAACGCCTAAATTTTTTATTTTTTGCTTTTTTTCTTATTTGTTGGCACATTCGCCATAATAACGATATATTTTTTCTGAAGCTGCCTATTATAACAAGACCTTTACCCAGTGGCGGTTATTCAGGTGAAGCAAGTGAAGCACCGCCTCACTTAATTATCTTGAAGGTAAAGAAAAAAAAAATTCAAAATACCATGAAACAAAATTTAAAAAAAGTCCATCCAAACTGATCAGAGAACATTATAGACCAAAAGCGAACGGCGCACGGCGGCGCGGAGGCGAGCCGGCGGTTCGGCGCGGGGAGGTGGTGCGAGAGGGGTCCTTAGAGGCGCAGGCGACGAACGAAATACTTCAGCTCTGCGCCAAAGATGTGTTAGTGCATACAATACACATGTACTTGTCCACGCGCGTGTGTTGGCGCAAATGCCGACAGCACCATACAGCACAGCGCATAATTTGAAAAAGTACCAGGGACACAGCCATGACAAGGAGCCGCACGCGCGGGAAAAAACATTGCATGACATTGTGCACAGTTGGTGAGACGCCGGACACATCCGGCTCATATCGCTTCACCTCCTAGAGACAAAAGTTTGACCTTGAATTCGTTGCATTTACCTAGCAATTGAGGCGCTGATAAATCCTGCTGCATGAACGATTACGTCGTCGCTGCGCTCGCCTAGACGGGCGGCGAGCGCTCTGTGTTCCCTTGAAGTACCAGGGTACAATCGGTAGATAAGAGTCTCAGTAAATAACATAACATGTCATACAGCACAGCGCATAATTTGAAAAAGTACCAGGGACACAGCTATGACAAGGAGCCGCACGCGCGGGAAAAAACATTGCATGAAATTGTGCACAGTTGGTGAGACGCCGGACACATCCGGCTCATATCGCTTCACCTCGTAGAGACAAAAGTTTGACCTTGAATTCGTGGCATGTACCTAGCAATTGAGGCCTTGAGGCGCTAATAAATCCTGCTGCATAAGAACGATTACGTCGTCGCTGCGCTCGCCTAGACGAGCTGCGAGCGCTCATGAAGCTCATGAAGTACCAGGGTACAATCGGTAGATAAAAGTCTCAGTAAATAACATAACATGTCATACAATATTTTTTCCCGCGCACAGCTCCCCACCACGGCCAACCCTACCAAAAAGGTAACGATTTTGTGGTCCGATTGATGTTGAAGTACCAGGGTACAATCGGTAGATAAAAGTCTCAGTAAATAACATAACATGTCATACAATATTTTTTCCCGCGCACAGCTCCCCACCACGGCCAACCCTACCAAAAAGGTAACGATTTTGTGGTCCGATTGATGTTGAAGTACCAGGGTACAATCGGTAGATACGTAAGAGTCTCTGTAAATAACATAACATGTCACATAATATTTCTTCCCGCGCACACAGCTCCCACGGCCTCTCTCGGCTGCTCTCCTGGCACCTTTTCAAATTATGTGCAAAATTCTATCATAGGAATATCAAAGAGTTTGTATTACGTCGCTGCACTCCTTTATTATAACCCTATGGGCACACGAGTACGAGAACGAATGAAGTCCGCTGCGGGGTGTAGTGCGGGCAGGGGAGCGCGCGCTCGGCGAAGTTCGGCTGCAACTGGGCGCGCGTGAACTGCGAACGTGTTGGTACTCAAACTTCAGGTCTCGTTGAGATCTATCCATCTGTCACATGAACTTTTGTTTTGGTCATAACTCGAGAACCACTGGTGCTAGACCCATCGTTTTGGTACTGAAACTTCAGGTCTCGGTGAGATCTATCCATCTGTCACATGAACTTTTGCTTTGGTCATAACTCGAGAACCACTGGTGCTAGACCCATCGTGTTGGTACTCAAACTTCAGGTCTCGGTGAGATCTATCCATCTGTCACATGAACTTTTGTTTTGGTCATAACTCGAGAACCACTGGTGCTAGACCCATGGTGTTAGTACTCAAACTTCAGGTTTCGGTGAGATCTATCCATCTGTCACAAGAACTTTTGTTTTGGTCATAACTCGAGAACCACTGGTGCTAGATCCATCGTGTTGGTACTCAAACTTCAGGTCTAAGCTATGTAGGTGGATTTTTAGTCGCCTCACTAAAATTTATTGGTCAAAGCCGCCACTGCCTTTACCTACGGCTTACTTGGTCCTATAGCACTATCTGCTAGCTAGATTATACGAATTTTGGTATGTGAAAAATGATGAGTAAATGTTCTCACCGAGTACAGCCAGATTGTGCGTGACGGTGTCTGTGCCGAACTGGTTGTCCACGTGGCAGGAGTAGTCGCCGGCATCCTCGCGCGCCACGCCCGCGATCAGCAGAGAGCCCTCCGGCAGTTGTCGGATGCGTTCCGATGTCTCCAACGGACCTCCCTTAACCTGTCATGCGCAACACCTTCTCTTGTACATTTGGCTGAGCAAAAGAGTAACCGTAATTCTCATTCAATCTATTCTTATTTCGATGACGTGATGATGCCTATCTCTTCTATTAATTAATCCATTAGCTAATTGATTATTCTGGAGATGGTGTAGTAAGTGCATGACCGACTCTGCGGTCACTGCACCAAACGCTGTACCCTCTCTACCTATCGATAAGCAAGCTCATAAATATACGCCGCGCCGTGGCCCAAACCAGTCAATCATTATACATACTAACAGATCACACGTGTTTCATTGACTCCGGTACATAGCCACAGATACTAGGCGATAATGGTAATACCATAAACAGTGGCACACCACCGGATTTCCCCTTAAATACTAGTACCTCCCAGTAAATATTGGATGCATACATATTTACACTCATTGTGTATATGCGTTGGTGTTTGTAGACTACAGACTCACTCACCTTCCAAATAATGTTAGGTGGAGGAATACCGACCGCGAGGCACGGCAGTTTCACGTCTTCCTTGTAAGTAGCGGTGAATGATTCATCGAACGAAGCTATTTTTGCAGGCACTGAAATCAAACAAACGGAATCGGTATGTACTTCCAAGTAGTTTAAACAAAAATGGCAAACAAATATTCATCACATTTGTATCAATCAAAGAGCTGATAATATGGCGATGGGTTCCTGAAAGTGGGGACATACCGTTGTCGCTAGGACTGGTGGATGACGTCGGTGAAGGCTGTCCCTCTCCGATGATGGTGGAGGCGGTCACCCAGAAGTCGTAGGGCCCTGGTTTCAGGTCAGTTGCAGAGTAGCTGGTTTGGGTCGCCAAAACCTGAATCAAAATAATACTTCATAAGTCTTCTTGGTCCTTTTTGATGAAAATTCCTTGTGTTATTGGGTGTGAAAAAAAAAGTTTAAATATTTTTTTATGAATTTACCTATGTGCTTCTCAAATAATATCCACTACTCCGGCGAAGAAAAACATTTAAGGAAACCTGCATTGTGCACCACAGAAAAGTGTATACATTGAACAAGTTTAACACATATAATACAGATATGTATTATGTAATGTTATTAAAAAAATCTGTATTTACTTTAAAACAAATTATGGAATTTGACATGATTGGCTATATCCGTACCTACTACAACAGTGATGTCTGACTAAACACCTTGGTGAACAAGGTGCCATGTCAGTGCTTCCCATTTGTCGTGCCGGCAAGACTGAACTAGATGGAAAACATGAACAATTGACACAACTAGTGACTGACCTTGTTGCCTTGCGGCTCCGAGCCGCGCGCCTGTGTGTAGACAGTGTAGTGCGTGACCAGACCATTGGGCTGCGGGGGCGGGCGCCACGACACCAAGATTGAGTCCTGCCCCATCACGAGGGCCTTCACCGATCGCGGCGCCTCCGGAACTTAACATTTGCAGAAGTAACATATTACCACAGAGCACGGAATACCGCCGCCCGCGCCCCCTCCTAGAGGCGCCCTGAGCGCGATTTCCCTACAACGCCGTTAAAGCCTGTAGGCGTGGCCTATGACTTACATATGTGTGTTGTGCGTGTGCATTTGTTTTGTGCGTGTGCCTAACTTGCTCCTCTTTGTGTGTAGTGTCGATACTAACACACACACACACACATACGAAGCGCTAGTAGCACTGCGTCCAGTTATTGGGTTTCAAATATTATCGCTTAGGGCGCCTCTAGGAGGGGGCGCGGGCGGGGGTATTCCGTGCTCTGTGCATATTACATTCGAAAATATAGTACTAAATTCTTGTTAGCTAATCTAGGATCTACCTACCTGGCAGCACTACATAGAGTTCTAACTTGAAGAGCTCGAGTTCACGACAAGAATTAACTTATTAAAGCTTGATGCATAGGTTAGTTCATACCATCCTGCTCAGTCTGGCAGTGGATAGGGGTGGAGCGAACGCCGTCCCCGCCCGCGGTGGTGGCGAGCACTTCCATCGAGTAGTTGGTGTACTTCTTCAGGCCGTGCAGTATCGTTTCGCTGCTCGGAGTGATTTTCGCATCCTTCGTTTTCTCGTCTACAAACATTTTCAAGAAGATGAAAGACTTTCAAAGATAACTCGGTGTTATCTGTGAAATAATCATACAATTTATTCAAGGGAATAAGGTTCAGTAGCCACATTTGGTAGAGTGGCTCAAGAATAAATCTATATACGTGTCCCAGATTCACCGCATAATATTACAACCACACAATTCTTTAAATATCAAATTAAATAAATATTATAAAAAATAAACTGAAATAGTATATGACAATTTATCTAAAAAAAACTATTTTAAAAAACATTGTACCGAATTCAAAAAACAACTAGAACTTAAAAGTGTTAAATAATAATATATTGATTCATATTCGGACCCTTGAGTTGAAGACGGTACAAAACCACAAAAGGGGTCCATCTATAAATTTTCAGGTTGTTCAAATAGTTTGTTGTAAACTCACCGTACCACGTGTCGCTGGGACCATAAATGACCTTGTATCCCTTGATGATTCCGTTAGCGGAGGTGAGCGGTGGCGACACCCACGACACGCGGATAGTCTGCGCCGTGAGCGTGGTGCAGAGCGCGTCGTGCGGCGGCGCCGACGGCGCGCCCTCCGCAGTGTACGCGCGCGCCTCCTCCGACGTGGGCCCCGATCCCACCTTATTAAATGCTTGCACTACCACTGCATACTGCGTGTAGGTCCTGTTCAAGTGTCCACTCTCTATTAATATACTTCACATGTTTTTAGGCACATTGGATGGTAGCACATAATTGACCTCCGAACATAAAAAAACAATATACAGGGTGTTCGGCACATGGACCGACAAAATTTTTTTGTAGGTAAGTGGGGTCATTTGCAAGGTTTTGACCTATGACACCTTTTGTCTTATGTCACGTGGTATCGCGATACGATTTTTTTTCTTTATTTTTGAAAATTACCAAAATCTCAGCTTTAACCCCTTGTAACTTTTTTGTTTATGATTATATCTGCACGAAATAAAATGTATTTGGTTTTATGATGTATCCTTGTTCTAGGAAAAATATCATTCGATGATGTTAATACCATGAAAAGGACTTATGACCTCCCAAAGTCCCAAAGACGAGTAAAAATATGACAGAATCTTAATTTCTTAATTCATTTAAAAAAAAACATGACAGCAATTGAGAGCTTCATTTTCCTTTAAAAAGTTCGCTGGTTTACGCCCTTTCCAATATACCACATGCCATACAAATCTCTCACTGTGGCCAAATTTAGGGACAGAGGCCAGAACAGAACGACAATAACTTTGTAACAGGGCCACCTTATCGATGGTCGCTTTACTTATTGAGAGCGTTTTCAGGAGCATTTTCAAATTTAGAACATGTAACGGTCGCGCGGGTACTGTTCAATTTCAATTCCAACTACTACTGCTTCCATTGTTAATGTTTAGACTCTTGCAAATTATCCCAAATTTTGGCCACATAGTGAATGATTTGTATGACATGTGGTATATCGTTGGAAAGGGCGTAAACTAGCGAACTTTTTAAATGAAAATGAAGCTCTCAATTGCTGTCCGTTTTTTATTTAATGAATTAAGAAATTAAGATTCTGTAATATTTTACTCGTCCTCGGAACTTTGAGAGGTAATAAGTCCTTTTCATGGTATTAACATCATCAAATGATATTTTTTCTAGAACAAGGACACATCGTTCAATCAAATAAATTTAATTTCGAGCAGATATAATCATAAACAAAAAAGTTACAAGGGGTTAAAGCTAAGATTTTGGTAATTTTCAAAAATAAAGAAAAAAAATCGTATCGCGATACCTCGTGACACCAGACAAAACGTCGCTTTAGTTCGTATTTCTCCAACAGACCAAAAAGCAAATTTTCCAGGAGAGCACTTTAAAGATTTTTTTCCTAAAAACGCACAGCTCGGTAAGACATCGTATAAGTAATGCATTAATATGTTTCATACACATAAAACAATATATTTAAATAAAACATCGTTAGATTAGTGGCCTGTGCCACTGTGTGTGGGCCTGATGTAGTAAGTGTGGTACTCAATGTTAAGTTCGTATTTGTCCTACATCCGATATGAAGTTTAATGCATATAAAGGCTGTTCAAAATAACAATTTAGTTTTTATTATTTATTATGGAACATAGGCCATATTTAAAAATATTATCGATACCAACCTAAAAGTTTAAGTTTTTATAGAACCAGGCATGATGCCTAATACCACACACACTACATGGGAATTAGGTGCCATGCCAGGACCTTCCTTATATTGCACGGCTTCATTGAACTGGATTGAAAATACGGACAATTTTCATTGCCGCTTCGACCATCGTTCATTCAATGCCGTGGTACCACCCCAGGCGGGATTACCACTCGCCCTACCACATAGTTAGTAAGGAAGGAGACCTCAAACTTAAAGTGAAATCCAAACAAAACGACTAAAACTTTAGTCGCCTCTTACGAGGTGCATGGGAAGAAATGACATGGGCGCACTTGTATTCATTTAACCTTCCGGAACCCATACAGTACAGCACAAGTGGAGCCACCATACAATCACAACCTCACCAATCACATAATAACAATATAGTTTTAACTCCGAACTCTCGCCAACACCCTGTACACAGTTAGCATAACCGTTGAGATTCAAACGAAATAGTATGAGATAGAAATAAAACAATGAATATTACCTGTTGCGATCTATTTTAGTTTATAGTTAGTGTACACCTTGATACATGTTTTAGTAAACTTTCACACAAAAAACTTCGATAATTGATTCAAAATTACTAAAAATTCACGCGTCTGTGAAACGACTTAGAGGCGCGTGAATGATGACGGCTGAGAAAAGATCACGTGGGGCATTCTTAGCGCTGCTATTGGTTGGTCTGTCGGCCTCATACGCCCGCAACGAGCAGTGCTGACCTCGGATGTTAGAGTGGATATTAGATTAATGTATACGGATTTTAAACGAAACCGCCGTTACGAATTTCGGTGTTCATTTGTCTAATGTGAGGATGTTGGAGAAATACGAACGGAACATTGACTTATTTTGATGGACCTTAGACAAATAATTAAAATAAAAACCACCTTAGAGCTAAAAAAATTATATTTTTTTACATGAATATGTAGAGAAAAATATACCAAATCATACTGCATACATAACTCAATTTCGTCAAAAATGGTCTGTTAGACACTTGAAAACTGGAGTGACGAAAAGGTGTCATAGGTCAAAACCTTGCAAATGACCCCATTTACCTACAAAAAAATTTTGCCGGTCCATGTGCCGAACACCCTGTATATCTGCTCTTAGAAGATGTGAGGATGACAGGAGTTAAGAAATTTTGTAATTTTTTTCAAATATGCACAAGAATGATTACACTCACTTGAGGTTGCCGATTTGCAGATGATGCTCCTTGCCAGATTCCTTCGATATATCAACAGTTTCGAAAACGAACGCCTTGTCGCTCGACGCCAGCTTGTTGCCTACGTAGTAGCCTTGGATTTCTCCATTCCAGTCCTGAGGCAGCGGGGACTTCCACGTCACCTTCAGCGTGTGCTGATCCAGGGGCTCCACTTTGACGTCCATCGGTGGGCCGGAGGGTGCTGTAACCGCACATATAGGTAACAGAGTTTAAGCATGTTGAAAATGAAGCAAATAGTTTCATAAACTACTATATCTTGTTGAGCGTGAGAAGAGAAAGTGACAGAAGGTAATGGATGCGAGTACCGTTTATAATGTAGAGCAGAGGTAGCATCACTTTGTTTATTTAATAGATAGACTTTTGTATAAGGCTATTCGAACGTAAGTGTACAAAGGGCTACTTGTACCTTCTTCAGCGGTAATAATAGTGACAGTCTCGGAGGGATCGGAGGTGCCCAGCTCGTTCTCGGCGACGATGCGCAGGTGGTAGGTGGTGGCGGGTCGCAGGCTGAACACTCCCGCCTCAGTGGAGCTGCCGGGGACGAGCACGCGGTCGATGTCCTTCTCCCAGGTGCCCTTGGAGCGCTTGTACTCGATTTGGTATTTCTTAATGGGAGAATTGCCATCGTACGGCGCCGCCCATGACAGTTGCACAGATCGTCCCGATTTATCCAGAACCTTTAGGCCGTAGGGAGCTTCCGGGACCTCTGGTTGTGGGAATTTTGAGGATATTCAGATTAAAGAGGTTAATAATATAATTTAGAGAAACAATCAATTTCAATCTAGCAGAGTAATAAAGCAGTGACAATTGCTTATTGAGAGAGTCGTATTGCGGAATATTGTACTTTTGGTATTTCTTAATTATACTTATTTCTGTCACCGGGAAAGTTCTGCCACTTGGTTTTTTTATAAAAGTAATTACTTTTGAAATAATATTTGCAAACAATTATTTTGAATGAATATTGTGAAGATATGAATGAATAAAGATAATGAGACAGGGGTAGGTGGTTACCTTGAACGATCATGTTGATGCTTGTGTCGTCGGAGCCAAACGCATTGGTAGCGACGCAGGTGAAGAGGGCGCTGTCGGCGCGCTCGGCGCGGCGGATGCTCAGGTCGGACACGACGCCGCCCGGCAGGATCTCCTCGCGGATCGTGTAGCGAGAGTCACTCTTCGGGTCCAGCCGCTTGTTGTTCATGTTCCACAGGATTCCGATCGGCTGAGGAGAATATTTATACTCAACATACAATACATGGTGCTACAGATCACGAAATCAACGATCAACGAGAAATGATGTTACGCAAACCTCTATTGTACTGCTATTGATCACAGTCAAAAAAATAATAATGAATAGTCCAATACCCTTAAAAAAATTGTTTTTGTGGAATTCATAGTAATTTATTTTGTAATAGTCAAATTCGACCTCTTCATACTTTAAAAAATTGTACCACGCTTACCTGGCAAGTTATTTTAAAAGATTGCTCATTTAGTGTAGTTCTAATGATAAAATATTTGCTATATTTTCCTTTAGAAATATAAATATTACCATTTTAGTGCAAAAATGAAAGTCCAGCCCGGTCGATTACCAGATTCAAACTACGAAATTATGCCGAATTTGGCCGACATTTTTCGAAATTTATGGCAAATTGTTAATTTTAAGAGTAAGATTTAAATAGAAATTAAACATAAAATGTTCATAAATATAACATTAAAAAAAAAAAATTTTTTTTGTTTAATAAATTCCGGTCATTTTAATTTAACAAGTGTTTTAATTCGAATTACTAATTTACTGAAATGATTTTACAACGAGTTCCTTTTGCACTAAAATGGCAATATATTTTTTTTAAGGAAAATAATAGTAAATGTTATAAAATTTTAAGAACTACCTAAATGAGCTATTTTTTAAAATAACTTGCTAGGTGGTTTTTCTCTTAAAATTAATAATTTGCCATAAAACTGCGAAAAATATCTGTCAAATTCGGCATAATTTCGTAGTTTGAATCTGGCAATCGACCGGGCCGGACTTTAATTTTTGCAATAAAATGGTAATATTTTTTTTTCTAAAGGAAAATATAGCAAATGTTTTATCATTTTAAAAACTACACTAAATGAGCATCTTTTAAAATAACTTGCCAGGTAAGCGTGGTACATTTTTTTTAAGTATGAATAGGCCGAATTTCACTATAAAAAAATTTATTACTATGCATTCGACAAAAAATTTTTTTTAAGTGTTTTGGACTATTCGTTATTATTTTTTTTTTGGACTGTGATCAATAGCAGGACTATACAGGGATGCGTAACTATAAAATAGAATTTAGAATATGGAATTTTGTACCCGTGGCACTCGAAAAACTGATCCAGGGTGTAGATTTTCACGAAATTTATAAAAGTGCGAATATCTCGAAAACTAACGATTTTTTATTAAGGTCATATTGTGATATTCTGGTCAGTAATGAGCTGGCCTATCAGCCCTCCAAGGGATAACGTTGACTTTTGGGACAACCTGTATAAGGGAGGTAGGTATAGTGCCCGGGACGGATCTCGGCGTGTCGTCGCCGCAGCGGGCGACCCGCCACGCGAATAAACTATACAAGTACGGTGCGGGTGCGAGGGAGAACACCGACGAACCGCTGCGGCGGCGACACGCCAAGATCCGCCCCGCGCATTATACTTACTTATTTTTTATTTTCTGTATTGAATTTTAGGAAGACTTGCTCACTAATAAAATAACAGATAGACTTCGATTTCTGCTAACAACACCACATACTAAGAAGCGTTACTAACGTACGCGTGAACGGGTGAAACGCGAGACGGCCATCTGGCAACACTGTGGCGGTGTTAGTTCCGCTCTCAGCCATGTTCATTTCAAGCCTTGTCGCACTGTTTTTTTTTTCATCAATAGCAAGGTGGCCTCTTGACTTTTCAGTTGAGGCTCAATGTGCCAGTATCAAGTTGGAAGATCCAAGCAAATTCGAACAATGTCTAAAAAAAATATGACTACTAGTCAACACATTGTAAGTATATTAAAAAAAAATTTAATTAGATGACTGTGTACCTATATTTTTAATTTATTTTGAACAATAAAGTTCTGGAAAACCGAAATAATACGCGGATTATAAAAAAGTATAGATAGGAGGTGGACAGAATGAGCGACTTGTGCCGTAGGCAAGAAAAAATAATTTTTTTTTATTAGGTACCATTTTGTTCGTTTTGTCCGGTCTATTGCTAGTTTATCTTTGGTCTTTTCAATGCAAAACCATATTGGCAGATCGAAGTAAAAGAAGATAAAATAAAAAAAGGTTTTGTGAGCACGATCGAAGGGAAGCACTGACATGGCACCTAGTTCACCCGGTGTTATGGGCTTACATCACCGATGTTGTAGGTGATGTAGCCAACCGTGTCAGTTTCCATAAAAAAAAAAGAATGAGCAAGTAGAATGTTACCTTTTCTCCCTTGGCCTGGCACTGCAACACGGCGGGCTCGCTTCGTCGCGCAGTCTGGTTTCTATGTTTGATCTCAAACTGAGGAGGAGCTGTAAACAGGTCAATATATATTATATCTTATTCTATTACTTTAATTAAAGTAATAAGATAATAGCAAGCAATTCCTGTACCTATATATAATTCGTGCTAGTTCATAGGTAAAAGTGTTTTTTTTTAAGATTTATTTTTATTATTTATTCTTATTTAATGCAATTAACTAGTGCTAATATTGAAATACAAATATATTATTTAAATGAGTAGCAGCTTACCTTGTACGCTGATCAGAATAACAGCAGACAGACCCGAACCAATTCCGTTCACAGCCTCACAGAGATAGTAGCCTTCATTCGTTTTCTGAATGTTCGAAACGGAGAGAGTGCCGTCTTCCACTTTCACGTTAGGGTTGTTCGGTTTCAGATCTTTGTAATCGCCGGGTGTGTCTCCTACAATGGATTATAGTGTACAAATTCAAATTACAGAAAGTCTTGCTTGCATTTTTTCATTATATCTGATGGCTAGAGTAGCCGCTTGCAAATAGTAAAATTAGGGAGATAAAACATTATTTTATTGCACCTGCATGATTTTTAAATTTTTTTTTTTTTATTGAAACTGACGCAGTTGGCTACATCACCTACAACATCCGTGATGTCAGCCCATAACACCGGGGGAACTAGGTGCCATGTCAGTGCTTCCCCCTTTGATCGTGCCGGCTATACTGAACTGGTCGGAAAACACAACTATTTACATAGCCGTTTTGACCGACGTTTCATTCAGTGCGGTGGTATCAATCCGGGCGGGTTAAACCCTACCACCAAGTAAGATTAGGAGGGAAGGGACCTACAGTTAAATAATGTAATGTTATATTTATGTACTTGCATTATTAGTAAAATATGTAGGTCGTTCGTTCTAACCTGAGGCGTACAAATACATTCACGCATGACGGTGAGCATAACATTCTGCGAGTGCTGTAGTAGTCCTCAGGTCATGTATAGGTGCATGTTAAGCATTTGTTTTAGAGAAATGCATTTGTGTGCGTACGTGTGTTCGCCTCAGGTTAGGCCGTCCATGCTATACTTAGATAATAGACTCTCAAGTGCGTTGTCCTTATGACGTGACCTGTACTTATAGTAGGTACTTAAAGATGATTACCTTCAGCCCTCTTCCACGTGACCTGGGGCTTGGGGAACCCATCGGCCTTACATTCAACCTGAGCGTCGGAACCCTGAGCAAATGCTTTATCAGTGGGTTCGAGAATCCAGCGCGGGGGAACTGAAAGCATCACACTAGTTATAGCCAGCCAGTATATCAGTCAAAGCTTTACTGCAGTTTTAAAACTAGATTGACTTGAAACCTGTAATATCCTGTATAACCTGTAAATCTGTAATAGCATTTATGTGTGAAGTCAAGTAAATTAGATATTAAATATTTTTGTTTTTTGTTTTAGATTCTTTCTATAAATTTCAGGTCAATCCAGTTCGACATTTTTCCAATTATTCCTGAAATAACAATCTATAATTTCATATGCTAAATTCAAAATGTTAACATTATTTTAGAATATTATTTCAGATATAATTAAACGTTTTAGAATAATTATTTCACAACATAATGTCACTTTGAAAATTTGACTACAACCCATGGGATTTTTTTTAGATATATAAATAAAAATTAGTAAATCATAAAAGTATTCAAACTAAATTTTTTTAAGGTTTGAGTTTTTTATTTCATCAAAAATGTTAGTTTACTGGTGTAATATTTAGATTACTTCCCAGAAGAACTTAATGTAAGTAACATTTTGCTGTTATTATTTCAGTTTATCGACGCATTCTGAAGCAACAAGATATGTTTTTAGCACACTCTTTTCAATAACAAATCAACAAGTGATTGCATGTCAAATGTTGCCTCAGCATGTGTGGTGTTGTGTGGAAGGAAGAGGTAATCATTCACCTCCTACTGCGAGCAGACCGCTGTACTGAGAGTGTGCGTAGTAAGAGAGATGGGACAACACCGTACGTAATGTAACAACGTATGACATCAGCATTCCGATTTAGTAGGAGATGTATGACCTTGTGAGATCTGCAACTCTAAAGTTGTTTCTATAATTAAATGTGCCAGCGTGGTTAAAAGTGAGTTGAATTAAGATTGCATTCTTAAAAAAATTATGTAACCACAAGTAATGCGATCGGGATATTATTAAAATAAATATTTTGACTCAGAAGGCCTGAAACATTTGTGTGTGCAAATGGTACCTCATAAAAAAACGTGCAGAAGTAATTAAGTTATTGTTGCAGTCCCCACATCTTACTAACTAGTATACGTACAACACATTTATATGCAACCACAATACAATTGAGCAACTTTGTTTTGTTGACAAATTAGAAAAAAATATAAGATCTTTTTGTAGGCAAAATGGCAGGTAGCCAGTGTAAGTACTCTTGTAAAAATATAAAATACTCATTGCTCAATTTGTATTTACATAAAGCTTCCGAGAAGTGAATGGCAGCGCTGTAACAACACGATGATATCCTGCCAACAAGTAGCGCAATGCAGAACGCAGAAGCTTTAAGCAGGTTCCAAAAATCAATGTTTGATATCTTAGTAGAATATCTAACTACAACTCAAAATAAAAGGGATGAAATGAAAATACACAAATAAAAACAAGCATTTGTCTATTTCAGTGTTAATTAAATAATGCACTTGCAATTGGCTGTTAGTAGACAAATGCGATTAGTACACAGAAAGCAATGCATGCAAACTTAACAACACCAAATAAAAAAAATACAGACGGGACTCGGGAAACGGAAAGGGATGCATTATAAAAAGAGAGATGAGGCGGGGTCGGGATGATGTTTCGTTACAAGAACATGGCCGAGTTTCAATCTAACGGTCTACTCTGTGCGGTAAGCTCGCGACAACTTCGCCGTTGAAATGGAAGAGACTCAGTATTGAAACCATAAACGTCAAGAAAATTTAGAAATGTCATTAGGTTGCAAATTGTCTTAAGTTACCCTACACAACCAGAGTGGATGTAGTATTGGAACAGCCGGCTGGTTGAGCAGCCTGGCAGATTTAGCGGCCGGCGTGACGAGAGGAAACAACCTGTATGAGTAAACTGGTCTATCAGCCGACACTGACCACTGAGCCACCGGCGATGGGCCGACAAGATCGCTCTCCAAATACCACCGAAACGCTATTGGGAAACCCCCTTCGTCACGAGGCACGTCAGTCGTAACCCCCCTCTGAAGTATACACCGATGTGAATGACATCTGTTGAGTATGCGGTAGTTGTGCGAGAAGATGTCAAACAAAACAGACCTAATGAACCAAATGAGATAAGAGATCTAGCTACGAATGTAGAATGAGAATGGCAAACCCTTGACTTTGAGAGCGGCTGAGAAGTGATCTGCCCCGGCTTTGTTAGAGGCGACGCAAGTGTAATTGGCGGCGTCCACCAGACTGACTTGCCTCAGGGCGAGGATGGAAGTGTAATCGTCCACTCTTTGTGTAATTCGAAGGCTGTCGGGGATCTTGTGGCCGTTCTTAAGCCACTGAATGCTGAGAGGGGTGTCTCCAGTCTGCACGGTGCACATGACGCGAGTCGAGGTGCCCCCGTTGATACCCTCGCCGTGAAAACTGAACGGGTCTATCACCGGAAACACTAGGCGGACAATATGCAAAATAAGAAAATGCTTTCGGATGCAACACCACCAAGTTCTAGCTAGCTTTACTTTACTATCTTAGCGTGATCACGCTTTGAATGCCAAGCGTTCACCATGCTAGGAGTACATAACGTAAGGGCGATTCTTACTATATTGAAATACTACCATGAATTTCAAGATTTGCTGTAAAGTTTGCAATGCCGGCAGGATTTTGAACGACACAAGTATACTGTCCACTGTGTGCCCAGTTTGCTGGGTCGATGAGAAGTAATGAAGCTCGCTGGCCAATTTCAGTCGTAGAAATACTACTGTGAGTGTGCAGGGGTTCATTCTTAAAGTACCACCGAATTTTTAAAGGTGGATCACCCTCAGTGACCATACAGGTTACTTGGGCTGCTTGCCCGGCGTAGAGCGGAGACTCAAAAGAGAAAGGACCGATTCGAGGTAGAACTGGAAAAATATGGTACATGTGAAAATTAGAAATTTAGATGGTTCGATGATAGTTGTGTAGCATAAGAAGGAGTCGTGAGCTATGAGTTTCATGGACTGTGTATTATTATTAGATTGTTGAATAAAGTTCAGGTGTAGCTGTGCGCGTTCATTTGGTTATTGTGCGCTTGTAGTGCTTTTGTTAATTTCCTTCACATAGTTACATATAAGTATGAGCTCCATATCCATTCATAATCCAAAGTTGGAAACATGCCATTTACTACAAGCGTCGCAGCATGTTCTGCCCGAGCTGCTGCGTTTTGGACAATGCACGTGTAGTTCCCTTGGTGGTTGGCCGTCACGGAATTAATAGTGAGGATACTGGCACGCTGCCCAAACGGAGTCGTTACAATGTCCCGAGGTAATGTCGAGTCCATAGAGTCGCTGCTGAAGGTCCACGATATTTCTAAAGGAGCGTCTCCTTTTGTGGCCAGGCAGTTGACTTGAACGGCATCGCCAGGATTCGACGGGACGTCACCAAAGCTGAATGGCACTATCAACGGAGGAACTGGGAGAAAAAATACCTCAAAATCAATCAAGGAAATCTCAAACATGGTAAAAGATAAATGATGTAAGAGGAAGCCATGGTAGTAATGTGTATTGAATGAGCAGCACACCCTTCACGACTAGTAGTGTCGTATGAGTCGCCGAGGCGGCACTATTAGTGGCGACGCAGGTGTAGTTTCCCGCATGTTTAGCGTCGATCGATTCTATAGTGAGAACACTGCTCCGTCTGTCCATCTGACTTATCCGTACCCCTGGCACTCTATTGGCGGGTGAGTTGTTAATTCTCCAGTTAATAACGACTGGCTGGTCGCCGTGGGTGATGGTGCATTGCAATGTAAAGTAGTCGCCAAGAAATGATGGCTCGGGCCCGGCAGCGAATGGTGCGATTTTGGGAGGAACTGAAAGAGAAGATTGCCTAAGTAGTACGAAAATAAAAATATGAAGTCTAAGATTCTAAGAGAACAAACCGTAGACGATAAATTCAGAGGAATGAGTTGCCTTCCCGGCTCGATTTTCACCCATACAGCTGTAGGTCCCAGCGTGTTTTGCATCGACTGAGTCAATAATCAAGATGCTGCTTCGTTTCGAATGTGAAATGCTGTAGTCAGTAGCACGCTTCGATATCGCCTGACCGTTGAACTGCCAGGTGATGGTGATGGGGGTATCACCGTAATTCACAGTGCAGGCCACTTGCAAGTATTCTCCCACGTTCGAGGGCTTTTCCCCAAATGTGAACGGTATAATGTTCGGGGGTACTATAATTGAATTGAAGACAATGATAATTTTCTCGAGACGCTTGCATAACTTAGACAAACAGGGAAATCGTCAACAAAGGCGAAAGTGTAACAAAAGTTTGAAACAAAATGTCAAGTTATGTCATCATCATCAAACATTATGGGTCATAGATTTGGAAAAATCAATATTATAAGAACTAATAGTTTATATTAAAATACCGCACAAGCCTCAACCAGACGTGCCATCAGTGAGTAAGTACCATTAATGAGGAGGGAGGCGGCATGGGCGCTCCTCCCAGCTTTATTCTCAGCTACACATTTGAATTCGCCCGCGTGACTGTGTGCAACGGATGCGATGCTCAAGATGGCGCTACGCTCTCCGATGTTGAACACGGTAATGCCCGAGTGAGGTGGTATGGGTTTGTCGTTAAGCATCCAAGTGAGCTGCAAGGGATGGTCGCCCTCGATGACCGAGCACGGTGTAGTCACCACTTGACCGGAGTTCATAGCCGTGTCTCCGAATGTAAAGGGTTGGACGACGGGAGGAACTAAACAAAAGATCAGATCATTCTACTACAGCGGTTACGGTGATGGTAATACCAATGACATTCAGTGTTGCGGTGTAGCTGGATATTCCTGCTGTATTTTTAGCTGTGCAGGTGTAGTTCCCACTGTGGCTTCCCATCGCCGAAGCTATGGCTAGAATGGATGCTCGATCGCCCATCATAGTGGTAGTTATGTCCGAGCTACGTACAATTTCTAGTCCGTTGAAATTCCAAGTAATCACGAGCGGTTTGTCGCCCTTCGGTATGTGGCAGTCTAGGTGGACAGACTCGCCAGCGAAAACAGCTTCATCCAGTTCAAACGGTTTTATATGAGGAACAACTGGATAAGAAAAATAAAAGGTTTCTGTTAGGGAGCATTTAATAGGTACAACTTATACTTATTAGTCCTGACAAAATAAAACATGCTACAGTTTTGTGGTTTAATTTGTGTATATACCCTTCACGTGGAGAGTAGCAGTGTATTTATCTTCACCGGCCCGGTTTTTCGCTATACAGGTATAGTTTCCGCTATGAGCGCCCATTACGGATGCAATAGAGAGAAAAGAAGTCTGATCCCCCATCTTAGTGGTCTTGATGCCCTTAATATGCTGATGAGAAGAAATCTCCTGGCCTTGGAAGCTCCAAAAGATTGATAAT
This sequence comes from Nematopogon swammerdamellus, assembly GCA_946902875.1. Classification (NCBI taxonomy): domain Eukaryota; kingdom Metazoa; phylum Arthropoda; class Insecta; order Lepidoptera; family Adelidae; genus Nematopogon; species Nematopogon swammerdamellus. The sequence continues at coordinate 13,010,665 of OX336339.1, forward strand.
GGACGGTCGCCCTTGCTTATGTGACAAGTCATCTGAACGGACTCGCCATAGTAGATGGACTCTTCCAATTCAAATGGCACTATGTGTGGCGTGGCTGGATGTGACAAAGGAAGGAAGATATTTTTAGTTAGGGTCAAAATGTAAAAAAAAAAAGAATAAATGCGTGCACGACTCATACCCAACTATCAAGTTAGCTCAAGTCTTTCCATCGGACCTTTAATATTAACAGCGGTCGAGTAATTAACATAGCCAGCTCGATTGCTGGCAGTGCAAGTGTAGTTGCCGCTGTGCTTTCCTGTCGCCGTGCCGATGCTCAGTACAGAGGCCTTATCTCCTAACTTCGTTGTCGTTATCCCCATGTTGTTATGGTAAGGAATTTCGATGCCTTGAAAACTCCAAGTTATCTGAAGAGGTTTGTCCCCTTTCGAAACATGGCAGGTGAGATGCACGGACTCCCCAGCGAAGATAGACTCCTCCAGTTCGAAAGGGATGATGTGTGGATACACTGACCATAAATATTTTTATTTAGAAAAATAACTACATTAACACATAATCATCAAAACATACCTATCTGACTTGTTGACACTGCCGTGAGAACAGGCACACAAACCACAAGCGAGACCCCTAATTGTCCTAATCTAGACAAAATGGATATGCTCGGTACAGCAACCTTCGGAAACCAAAATTAAATTAACTGTGCAGGAATAAAAGGGAAAAATAAAAGTATGTAAATAAAAGAAAACAACCACATTGGAGAATTGAAGCGGTGAAAGATCTTTATTCACAAAGTGCTATCATTCACAGATTCAATTAGAATGTGATGAACTTGAATGAGTTATTGAACTATACCGTGAACGTTTAAGATTGTGGAGTAATTAGTGGAACCGGCTCTATTGGTTGCGACACAAGTGTAATTCCCGCTGTGGCTCGCAGCAACCGCAGAGATGGACAGAAAGGAAGTCCGAGAAGTCATTTTCGTCGTCAAGATCCCGAGATGGGAGGAGTCCTTATCGAATCCGTGAAAATGCCACTTAATGTCAACGGGTAGATCACCCTTCGAGACTTGACAGTTGAGCTGAACCGACTCTCCGGCAAAAACGGACGTATCCGCCTCGAATGGAACGATGTATGGCGAAACTGTCGAATGAAAATCAGGAGGGTTACCCATTACTAATTATAATGCGTTAAAGTGAAGCGTGCAGCGTGCCATGATTACATTGGTGGAGTGAGGCGTGCTCCGCGCGAGCTTTCGGTACCGTTGACGTGCACGAGAGTGGAGTGAGAGGTAGTGCCGGCGCGGTTGGTGGCGCTGCAGGTGTACTCCCCGCTGTGAGCGGACGCGGCGCTCGCTATGCTCAGCAGGGACGTGCGGTCGCCCACTTTCACAGTGGATATGCCGAGGTGAGAGGACAACTCTCGCCCGTGGAAGCTCCAGGATATTGTTAGGGGTCGGTCTCCCTTGGACACGTGGCACTGGAGTTGGACAGACTCGCCAGCGAACACAGGCTCCTCCGCTTCGAAAGATACGATGTGCGGGAGAACTGAGGATACCCCATTAGATGAATTTGGTCAATAATGATACAAATAAAAATTACCATATAAGATATTTGTAAATATAACAATGTTATTTGTATTATTATAACAATGTGCTAAGTTTTATTAAGTACTAATATTACATTACGATAAATAGGTTTACATATTTATTACATAGCGTAAAGTGTGATACTCTTTACTTTATGTGTGTAACTGGTGCCAGCTACGGTGTTGGAAGCTGTGCATGTATAGTTTCCGAAATGTTTTTTGGTCGCAAATGAGATCGCTAAAACGGAGCTCCTCGCACCAAGCTTGAGTGATGAGAATAAAATATTTTCGGGATGTGAGGGTGATTGCAGTAATGAAATAGAAAACAAAATTATAACTTACATGCAAAAACGAACCTAATTGAAGTTGTAAATATACCCTTAACATTGAGAACCGCTGAGTAGCTAGCGTTTGCAACAACATTAGAAGCGGTGCAAGTGAAGTTCCCCGAGTGTTGAGCCGTGGCCGTGGGTATGATCAAGACCGAGCTCCTATCACCGACGTCCATTACATTGACACCCATACGAGAGGACAAATCTCCACCCGTGAAACTCCATTTGAAATGTAAGGGCTTGTCTCCCTTGGGAACGTGACACATGACTTGGATTCCTTCTCCGTAAAACACGGACTCATCAAATTCAAAGGCTGATAGTATAGGAGCCACTGAAAACATTTCCAAACACAATTTGGAAGTTTGTGAAAACTGTCCCAATTAACTGGTCCAACGATTTTCCGCTTGTTGAGCCTATGTACATACACAATTTAATGTTAACGAATTTTTTTTAAAGTAATTACCTAAATACCAACCAAATGCTATGATTATAGATATGCTACGCCAAAGTTACTTCATTGAAGGAATGGGTGATGATGACGGGAATAAAAAAACTGTTCTATTAGGGGGAAAAAAATAGGTGCCAGGGCAGTGTGATTCACTGCGTCAGCTTTGTTTTTCATAGCGCACGTGTAATTGCCATGATTATAATGACTGACATACTCGATATTCAACTGACTCCGGGCGTCTAATTTGAGTCAAGACGACTCCTCTTTCAGCATTCATGAGTTTTTCATTAATATACCAGTCGAGATACTGAGGGCAAGATCTATTGCACACGTGACTAGAACCAGCTCTTGATCGTTGACAGGTTCATCGCCTAATTCGAAGGGCATGATTTGTGGAGCGACTACGGGGAACAACAATAGGTGTAAGGAAATTGTGAGAAAAGTATTAGATTAGGATGAAAGCAATTAATACAAGAATGAAACCCTAAGTGAATGAAATGAAAGTATCTCATGGTACCGTTGACATAAAGCTGAGCAGTATGGTTCACAGAGCCCGCGTTGTTCCTTACGACACAAGAATAGTTCCCCTGATTGTAGTGACTAACTGATTCGATGTTCAGTTGACTAGTGCGTTTGGTCTGCACCAACACTACTCCTTTCGCACCAGACTTGAGTTCCTTTCCGTTGAAGTACCAATCAATGGTCAAAGGAGAGTCTCCCTTACTGACAGCACATATCACCACGACCATCTCTTGATCGTTCACGGGGTCTTCGCCGAACTCGAAAGGCATTATTTGTGGAGATACTAAAAAAGGAGGATAAAGAAAATGTAGAAAAAAAAACTAAACTATTAACAGAAGCATTCGACATTTCATTGTAAGGGTACCATTGACATCGAGTGTAGCAGAGTGTATAGCTTCCCCAGCGTCATTTTTCGCAACGCAAGTGTAATTTCCTCTGTGTAACCCTTGTATGGAATCAATGCTCAACATTGAGATTCTTCTGCCACTTCTGGCTACGACTATACCATCGCCATTTTTGACGGGTTGACCATTAAACACCCACGATATCTCTATTGGCATGTCACCTTTGTTCACAGTGCACGTCAGAGATACGGTATCGCCGGCGTTGTACGTTTCCTCTCCAAAATCGAACGGCGCTACTTGCGGAGAAACTGTATCACAGGCATGGCTCTAATAAGTTAAGGATAATTCAGGACATTGTGGGTGGATATTAAAGAAATATATAAATGTTAAGAGGGCAAATACAAAGTAAGCCATACTACAAAAAGGCATCTAATAAAACATTTGTCTAATGTACCATTGACATATAACTGGGCTGAGTGACTACTGCTACCGGCTTGATTTTTTGCAGTACAAGTATAGTTTCCCATGTGGTTGTGTTCTACACTGTCAATGCTCAGCATGGAAATTCTCTTGCCATTCCTATTGATCATAATTCCCCCTTTGTTGGATGTAAGTTGATGGTCGTTCAGATACCAATATATTTCGAGAGGTAGATCTCCTTTTCCAACCGTGCAAGTGAGAGAGACTGTTTCACCCGCATTCAAGCTGTCCTCGCCGAAGTCGAATGGTGTAACTTGTGGTGCAACTAAATATAAAACCGACTTATCCATATAATTTCTGAAAGCATTTTCCTAATCAATAATATTCCAAGGTGACTTTGCTGAAGGGAAAGGACAAAGATATGATAAGGAACTTAATTAAATAAGTATGTCCATTTTAAAATAATGGTGTTTCATTTACCATTAACAGATAACTCTGCTGTATGATTAGTGTGGCCAGCAGCATTGTGAGCCGAGCAAGTGTATAAACCGCGATGGATTGCAGAAACGGACTCTATCGTCAACCCACTGGCCTTTGGACCCATTTTCATGACCGATATGCCTGCAGTCTTATGCACTGGTTTTCCGTTTAAGATCCATGAAATATTGACAGGGGCGTCCCCCTTCACCACCATGCACTGCAGACCGACCGTGTCTCCGGCATTGGAAGGCTCCTCGCCGAAAGTGAATGGATTTATTTGTGGAAGAACTGCAGATTTATATATATATACTACAGATGTTTCGATCAATTGGGCATAGGACAAAGAGGACTTTGGAAAACTGAATAGACAAATCTTCTACACACTTTGCTTATTATTTTATATGTTACCATTAATGGAAAGTTCTGCAGTATAATTAGTATGCCCAGCTGCATTGGTAGCGGAGCAAGTATATGATCCTCTATGATTGGAAGCTGCTGAATTTATGGCTAAGCTGCTAGCCTTGGGTCCAATTATCATGATACTGATTCCAGAAGTCTTATCAATAGGCCTGCCATTGAGTCGCCATACAATTTCTACAGGTGCATCTCCCTTTGTAACCATGCACTGAACGCCCACAGTGTCACCGGCATTGGTTGCCTCGTCTCCGAAAGTAAATGGGTGGATCTGAGGTAAGACTGTCAAAAAAATAATAATAATAAAAATTTTATAAAATTAAAATGTTTGCATCTGAAAATGTTTAAAGAGGAAGTGGATGTTTGAAATAGCTAATATACAATCAAATAATTCTTTGAAAGAGCAGAAACCGTTGACTTCCAAAATGGCGCTGTGATTGGCTGATCCAGCAGCGTTTCTCACTTCACAGGTGTAAGTTCCTCTATGTGCTCCGTTCACCGAGTCGATGCTCATTATTGACATTTTCTTATTCATGCTGCCGAGGGCGATGCCTATGGTGTTGTCTGGTGTGACCGCATTTCCATTGAGACTCCATGCGATAGTTATTGGAAGGTCTCCTTTGCTCACAGCACACTGTATCGATGCTGTATCGCCGGCGTTGGCCGGTTCCTCTCCAAACTCGAAAGGTAAAATTTGAGGTGGAACTGGGACAATGAGGATTCATAAGATAACTCATACTATGCAAACAAAGTATTATGAAGCTGTTAACTTTCTAATAGGTCGTTAAAGAAAACAAGTATTTATTTTAGTAACCATTGACGTGAAGGACAGAGGAGTGGTTGGTGAAACCAGCATTGTTGATCATTTTGCATGTGTAGGTGCCGCGGTGAACAGCGTTTATTGCGTCAATGTTCAGTATTGAGGTCTTCTTGTTGACATTCATCAAGACGATTCCCATTTTATTTTCAGGGGTGATGGCTTCGCCATTTAAGCTCCAAATGAATTTGACGGGCAAATCTCCCTTGCTCATGACGCAGGACACAGATGCAGTGTCGCCGGCATTCACCGGCTCATCACCAAATTCGAATGGAGTCAGTTGCGGTGGAACTGAACAAATACGCAAGTAAGCTCGCAGTCAATTTTTTATTTTAGTAGACATTCTTTATTTATTATATACCCAACATGTATGTTCGTAGAGTAAGGCTTTTATTTCTGTTCCATTCATAATTTAGAAAAGGTAAATTTGAGACTTAAGGATAGGAGATTACTGAAGTAATTTAAATAAACAGTAAATAATGTAGATCTGGAGGTAGAACCGTTGACTTCTAGCACCCCCGTGTGGTTGACGAATCCAGCTTAATTTTTCACTTCACAAGCGTTGTTATGTTCCTCTATGGGTTGACCTACTGAGTCTATGCTCAGAATCAAAGTTGGTTTGTTTATGGCCTGTGAGGACGATGCTGGTTTTGTTTCTTGTCGTTTTCTGTTTGCCTTTTTAAGCTATCTATCTATAACTATCTGGATAGTTTCAATGGGCTAGTTGTCCTTGCTCATGCCGCAGGACACTGTGGTGGAGTCTGCAATTTGCCGGATTCGTTCCAAGTTCAAACGGTGAAATTTGTGGGGCACTATGGAACGTGAGCACTAGCATAAAATATAGTTTGTCCAAATGGAAATTATGTAAAAGCAGGCTTCCAAAAGTGGCTTGGGAGTGCTCGGGGTTACTAGGGAGTATCGGCGGACGCTCTGTACCTTTGGCGAAACATAATCTTTCAGTTTTTTTGTTTAGAAATACCTTATTTTACATAATGTTTTCGATCAAATAGAACAGTTGTATATTTAGTAAAATTCTGTGGAAAAAGACATTTAGGTTAACTTTTAATTCATTATTCACTAAACCAACAATCTCACCTAAAACTAATAGATGAAGTGAATACCCTACTCGGCTTGATAAGCAGCAGCAATACGTTCTCCACTTGCTCATGTACTGCTCCTACTGTCCTGTCAGTTGGCAACTTATCATATACATAAGTGGAGCTCTGACACTTTTGCGTCTTTCTCGTTATGTTAGAACAAAATGGGTCTAAGATATATTCTGTGTTATATATAATATATAAGGTGAGAGCTAATTGTGTGTGAGAGAAGGTGGACTTGATTTTTTAAAATCTTATTTTGGTGTTGACGGAAATCTGTCATTTATTTAAATTTATTTGTTCCTAAAGAAGGCCGGGAGGACTGGAGGACAATTAGAGAGGTGTATGTCTAGCAGTGGACGCATACACGCTGACTGACTTATTACAGAAAACGCCATTTATAATTTTTATTTGCGTGGCGTATCACTCTGATGAAGGGGCATCTCTTAGTTTTAGGTGAGATTGTTGCACTGAACACATAAATATGCTAGCTTATTGAAATGTTAGTCACCTGATTTGACATAAATATACATTTTACTTTAGATAATCTATTTATTTATACATTACTCAAATGCTGTTATTCATGTTGTTCAGTGACTTTGTACCTAGATAGTTGCAAAGTTGTAATAAATTATCAACTTCTGACTGCACAGTTCATGTACTTATGAACTATTTTCACTCTGCAGCTCCAAGTTTACCACTCGCTCTACCCAACAAGTTATATTATAATGTAAGAATATTTGCACGTATGGCGTTATTCTATAATACATTTATTACCTACATTTTTACATACAATTTTGAGAATAAAGAAAACTATCTCAGTAAAAACAATTCATAATGTAATGGCAAGTATAATAATATTAACACTTTATTAGAGTGAGCAAGTGGTAAATCAAAAGTAAAACTTCTCAAATACACCAACAATAATCCAGAACACACCTCCAACTATAGAACCGTACTAACTTGAATATATTCAAGTAATCGTAAACAGAGGAAGTGAGAAAACATTTATAATTTTTGAAAATACAAAAGAATTTACATCTAATAAAGAGAATAAAAAAAATGGTCAAGTGCGAGTCGAACTCACGTGGAGAGGGTTCCGTAACATTCTGTTTTCTGTGAGAACTTGAAGACTTAGATTTCGTTTAGGTTTTCCTATAAGAGAGGCCCTATATTAACTATTATTTTCGAAATTTTAGACTCATTATTAGTTTTGGAGACAAGGGTGTGGCAATGCTAAATGTATATTTTCTGTGGTATCTTTTAAATTATGCATTTTAAAATTATATGAAAAATCAGACCACTTTTGTAAAAAATTGGATGGAAAATTTCTGTAATATCTCCTTAAATCGAATTAATACGAGAATACACTAGCGAACGAAAAAAAAATATTATGAATGAATACTGCCCTGAGCACTTTTTAAGTTAGAACAACTGGGCTAGATAGAAGGAAGGCGAGACTGGATAATTGTCGTCTCATGTGTCTGTGTTGGAACTTTAGAGTTGTAAGTGTAATACTGCAAGTTGAGGTGACATACCCATGACTTGTAGCTCGAGAGCGCCGCGCGCGCTGTAGCCCTGCGAGTTCTTGGCGACGCACGTGTAGGTGGCCTGGTCGCTCATGCGCTCCACGTTCTCGATCACCAGGGTGCCGTTCGGGAACACTTTCTGCTTGCGGTTTATGGGAAGCACTCTGGAATAGTACAAAGCGATCATGTTTAGCCAGAAGATAACAATATATTAAATATTCCCTTATGGAAATCTTTAATAGGCCATCGTAAGTGTTCATTCTAAGTGCATAATTTGTATAACTTGTGCTGTTGATTTCCTGAAAATAAAAAAGGTATTTCAATAGTAGGTAACGATACGCTAAGGGGTGTATGTGTATCAGATACTGATCACGTTCCCATACCAATATTTTTTTTACGATATAAAAAACATATTTATTAAGGTGAAATACGCGCACTTCACGTATTAAATTTGAGGAGTGAGTAGGTTTTTTATATCGTAAAAAAAAAAATGGTATGGGAACGTGATCAGTATCTGATACACATACACCCCTTAGCGTATCGTTACCTACTAATGAAAGACCTTATAAGGTGCTTCATTATTCATGTCAAATGTTTCGGGAGGGTTGCATACACACTCAAATAAACACGTTGCAAGAATCTGCAGTTTTGTTAGAAAATGAGTAATTGTTGTGGCAAGATTGAGAATAAAAAATTTACACAAGAAATTTTGACGTAACGTAACTTTTATTAACTTTCATAGTAAATGCGGTAACAAATTGCGCTCAGTATCAAATGCTGCAATATGGCCTAGTAGTGAAATCAACGCTTCGCATGTTCTAACTAAATCCTTCTCATAAATCTAAAAATAATTACAAATATGGAAACAAATGTAAAAAATACCCAAAGGGTAAAAACACAAAGTTTTTTCCTGTTTTTTGAAGTTTGTCAAAATGAAAATTACCATCTTGATTCTTTACGACTCTAGACCGAATGAATACATTATAATAAAATATATGTAAGTGAGGAATTAGAACACGCCACATACCGGCCATCTCGCTCCCACACCACAGAGTCGATGGGATAGCCGGCGACGGGGCAGTGAGCGATGAGCGAGTCTCCGGCGACGATGGGGCGTTTGTTCATGGGGCGTACGTACGGCAGTCCGTACACGTTCACGCGGCTCGAGTGCGACGCGCTTCCCACCTGAACCATTCAGTCACAATCATGTAAGGCCCATCACTTGCCTGAAGCGTGCTGAAGGCAGCAAGCGAGTGAATGAGAATCTTATACCTTGTTTGCTATACAACAGATAAAGTATATACAGTTTATTGATGCGGAACAATGTAGTGAACGATTGATTATAGATGTAAATAGTGGTAAGATGTACCTTGCTCGCAGCAATGCAAGTGTAGAGCCCACCGTCGTTGGTGTGTATGGAGGAGATGTTGAGATGGGACTCGACGTTGCCGTCGGCGGTGACGAACTGTCCGACCTGCACGCGGTCGCCGCTCGCGAGCCGCTCGCCGTCCAGTTGCCAGGCGATGTCGGGCGTGGGGTTACCGGACGCCACGCACTTCAGCTTCACGGCCGGCCCGGGGTTCAGGGTCTGCTCGCCGAAGCTATGCCGGATTTGCGGGGGTTCGACTGCAATTTGAAAATTCGACAAGTTCTTTATTTGCTGTTCATATTATAACCTTTTCAAAAACTGGGTTGCCCATATAGTACAAAAGCTTATTACGGAGTGAGTGACCCGACATTCATTTGCATTTGATATATAATTTGTAGTGGTAAAGGTTCAGGCCTAATCATTAAGCATATTTAAAAGTGTGGGAAGCCAAAGCGTTAATAAACTTTGATGGTTAAAAATTAAAACTCACATCTTCCACCGAGTTTGAGTTCTGCGCTTGCTCCAGCACTCTCCTGGTCGTTTCGAATGAAGCATTGGTACATGCCCTTGTCTTCTTTCTTCACTGAGTCGATCCTGGAAATTTCATAACCTGATTCACGTGCTCCAACTGGGGAGGTGTTAATACATTAAGAATAAGAAAAAAAGCATACCTAAGCAGAGCATCATGATGATTAATATCCTTGCTGTCCTTAAGCCAGGTGATCGTTTTGATGGGGTTGCCTTCGAAGCGACACGTGAACACGGCCGGTCTGCCGAAGTCTACCGTCTGCGTTGCGGGCTCGATCGTGGCCTTCAGTGGCGCCGTTACGGTCAATACCGTTTCTACCGACTCACCTGAAACCATGGTTGAAAATTAGAATTTCTGCCGCTAAATCAATTGGTCGACTGTGATCCATAAATGTATATATTTCAATAAATCACCTCCGACAGAGTTGTTAACGACACAAAGGTATTTGCCAGAGTCTTCAACAAGTGCTTCCTTTATAATGAGAGTGCCTGAGACTTGTTTCACTCTGTCGTTTAACGTGACTGGTTGTTTCCTTGTTGTACCATCGATAAACTTGTACCATCTGAAACAATTAGAAACAGCGTTTACGCATCTATAATATTCACACAGTTAATTGCTCATTTAGCATTTGTTGATATAGGGATTCGAACCCGAATAGTAGGACTGTTAATGAACAATTAATAAATAGGAAAAGCTTTGTTCAGTGATAAAATTCAGTCAAACCATATGAAGACGTTTTATGAAGAAGAAATAACTAAGAGCATATAGATAAACAGAACGGGAGCGCTATAGATATAGCCTACCTGAAAAGAGGCACGGGAAACCCTTGGTTCAAGCACAACACGGTTCCCATTTCACCCATTGCCAAACTAAGCTCTTGAAAGCGACCTCCAGACAACTTAGGAGCAACACTGCTTGTGGGCTCTTGCAAACAAACAATTGATATCAAAACCAAAGACGAAGAAAGACATTTTTATATGTGGCTGTGGGATGGGGTACCAAATAACGCCAACCAAACGATGCAAAACCGCAACTAGGGGTTACATAATGGCTTCCTGGATGGTAAATTAATTCAATTTACAATAGAATTAACTAAACACAATTTGGTATAGAGAAAATGCCACAAGTCCATACAAAGCAATAGAAAACCACCAGGCACCAGATGTGACGAAACATCTCGCACTATCCGTAAAGTACGTGGTATGATAGAGGCTATCCGGACGAGTGAACGATGGAAAGTGACAAAATCGTAGATGAAAGCCAAGCACAAAGTAAAGATTAAAGCGTTCGAACAAAGAAAGCAAGAGCACCCTGACACTTACCAGGCAGGTGTCTCGCGCCGCTCAATCGATACTTTGTCTCGAGGGGATCATCACTCCTTCGTCACATCACCGGCTAGTGGTCTGCAACACAACCACACCCTCGTTAATCCATCTAAGCACAACTGGCATCTATTATTCTACGGAGAACAATTATATCACTAAAGTGGTGTGAGTGTGACGACGATCAATGTGAAAGATGAATGCGTGCGACAGATAGCGCGAGAGCCCCGAGTTTCTATGTAGACGACTTATGAGAATGGTAGAATAAGAATAATAAGAATAAAAAGAATTATGTCCGAAAGACCTTCCTGTAGACTTACCTAAACAAAGGAACGGGATACGCGGCTACCTGGCAGGTCAAATAGGCCACGTCTTTTTGAGCCACCTCGAAAACTTCCCAACCTTCAAACTGTTTACCCTCTTTTCTGGGTGGAATATTATTGGTAGGCTCTGGAAAAATCAGGAAACTTTCAACAAAGGTAAAAGGAAAATGTTTGACTGTTAGGTTTTTAACATAGATTTCTATGCATTTAGGCCAAATTTCAGTAAACCCAGGCTAGCAAACCCAAGAGTGAAGTGAGTCTGTCTTAGTACCGACAATTCAAACAACCACATGTTGGTAGAGAGTAAAAACGACTATCGCCAATGTTTACTTCGACAAGTGTGAATGCTGTGGCTGAAACAAACTTACCTAAACAGTGGGACGGGGTATGCGGCTACATCACAAGTCACATAAGCGGCTTGATCTTTGAAAATTGTGAATATTTCTCCTCCTTCAAATTTTTTGTTTTTATCGCTTCTGGGTGGGATATTATTTGTGGGCTCTGTAAAGTATTATTTATTACCTAAAAAAATGCATTATTCAGGTCTGTCATACCTGAAAATTGGTACAGGGAATCCTTGCACTGGACACAAAAGAGCTAATTCGGTGTTTTCCAAGAAGTGGATTGCATATTTTGGGGTTGAAGAAACGCTGGGAGCGGCACTTCCAATTGGTTCTGCATGATCGACAGGAAAAACAGAACATACTTTATGACAAATGATGCAGTAATCTTATTCAGTAAATATTTCTAAACTTGCCTGAATATTGGAACCGGAAAAGCCTGAGCTTGACAAAGAAGTCCAAAACTTTGCCCTATTTCACGAAGAAAGGTGCTACTCTTAGAATCACTCGAGAACGCCGGTGCTTTTGCTCCCATTGGTTCTGAATAAATGTGAAAAAAAAAACATTTTAAGAGTAACTAGTAATTATGGAATGCAGCTTACCGAAAGAGTGGTACTGGAAAGGCGGCTACTTGACAAGTGATGAATACTGAATGCATCGATGCTACTACTAAAACTTTCCAACCTTCGAATTGATCGGCGATTTGTTTTTTGGGCGCCACATTACTAGTAGGTTCTGAAATATTCCAGTGTAACAGTAGTCACGCAGTCAATGTTTACGAAATCCATTTAACTAGCCTGAAGACAGGGACAGGGAATGCCTGATCTTGAAAGCTCATTCATTTCCACGATCTATTCGATCATTGAAGAGCAAGTCGAAACTATACCAATGTCGCGCACAAACGTTATACTGCGAGCGTCGCTGGAGAACGTAGGCGCTTTAGACCCACCCAAAACAGGAATATCAGTTCCGCAAAACACAATAACATATTTTGAAACTTGCCTGAATATCGGAGCCGGATAACTCTGCGCTTGACACAGGAGACCGAAACCTTGATAGAGATGTTTACGAAATATGCTGCCCATGGATTCGCTCGAAAACGTTGGCGACTTCACGCCCATCGGTTCTACAACAAGGGTGTTATGGTCCAAGATGGAATACTAAAATTACTTGCCTGAAAATTGGGACAGGAAATGCCTGAGCTTGGCACAATAATCCAAAGCTTTGACCTCCATATCGTCTTAGGGCGGACAGGGTGGAATCGCTCGAAAAAGTTGGGGGTTTAGACCCGACAGGCTCTGTGTACAGAAGATAGGAAATTTTCGATTAAATTTTCAGTAGGTGCCGACTTGAGAAACTTACCTAAATATTGGGAGCGGAGATGCCTGTGCCTGACACAGCAAAGCGAAACTTTGTCGAACACTTCTTACGAAAATACTGCCCTTAGAGTCCGATGAAAAGGACGGGGCCTTAGCTCCAATCGGTTCTATAAGAATATACGATACAAGGTTAATTTGTGGAATAACGCAGAAACACACCTGAAAAGTGGTTGAGGGAAACCCTGAGCCTGACACAGCATGGATCCACCGGTGCCGACAGTAATCATATAGTTGTAGGAAGCAGCAGTTGTAGGAAATGACGGCGCTTTAGCAGTAACGGGCTCTAACATCAAACAAAACAAAACGAACGTGTATAGCCTGCCATTGCGAAATGTATAATTAAAATACCAGAATGTTGGAAAGATGCCACAAAATTTTTCAAAGTAATCTTTAAACATTTCAAACAAACCTTGTTTTATTGTACTCACCTAAAGGTTGGAACGGGGAAGGCCTGAGCCTGGCAAAATAAGCCAAAAGCCTGTCGAGATGCCTTCGTCAATGTCGTGCTCTTAAATTCCAACGAAAAAATTGGTGCCTTGAAACCGATTGGCTCTGGTGATAAACGATTAGATATAAAATATAAGCACGAATACTAGGGTCTCCTTACCTGAATAAGGGCACAGGGAACGCCTGAGCCTGGCACAGGATCGCGAAAGTTTGTCCCATGTAACGAGTGATACCAGAATATTTGACATCACTGGAAAATGTTGGAGATTTCGATCCCATGGGTTCTAAAAATTCAGGTTTGGTTTCATTGATGTACCTACTTGAGCACCACGCATATTATTAAGTTTAATTATTCACCTGAATAACGGCACTGGGAATCCCTGAGCTGGGCACAATACGTCAAAGCTATGCCCTACTTTCCTCACATACCACCCCAGCTTGTTATCGGTGGAAAAGCTAGGTGACTTAGATCCGATCGGCTCTAGAACGAAAACGGATAAAGATTACGCGAATCGTATGGAAATGATTCTAGCAAATACCTGAATAATGGGACGGGGAATGCCTGCGCCGGACACAGCAGAGCAAAGCCGTGTCCCACCTGCCTCACGAACCATGCTAACTTATCATCAGTGGAAAACGAAGGTGACTTAGATCCGATGGGCTCTGTAACCAATAACTCACCCGTAATAATATGACTAATGGTAAATACGAAATGCTAATTTCTTACCTATGAAGTGGGACGGGAAACCCTTGAGCAGGACAAGTCAAAGCGAACACTAGGTGGCTTTGAATGAAGAACCAAGCGAGCTTTGAAACGCTGGAGAAACTTGGTGCTTTGTAGCCGATGGGCTTTACAAATAATAGAGACACTATTAAAATTACCTGAATAGGGGCACCGGGAACGCCTGTGCCGGACACACTAGAGCAAATCCCTGCATGACATCTTTGACGAACCATGCCATTTTGAAATCCGTTGAGAACGAAGGCGATTTATATCCGATAGGCTCTACAACAAAATGTGTTAATGATATCATATCGTACCTGAACCGCGGAACCGGGAACGCTTGGGCCAAGCAGAGCAAAGTGACGCTAGAGCGCAAGTGGAACTCCACAAATTCTATTATTTTGGATGGCACCTTTGGTCCTGCACTGTTAACTGGCTCTATAAAGGGAGAATAAGCTATAATGTAACTTTAGGTCGTTGACAGATCGAAAGGTTTGTTGATACATTTTTGAACTAAAAAGATTACCTAAGTATACAAAGGAACTGAAAACAATTGCGCGGAACATAGTAACGCCAGAGTAGCATTCATTAGATTATTGAAGCCTCGAACGCTATCTATCGTTGGGAACTTCGGAGGAAGGAAGAAACCCATGTATGCAAAATGCAGTTTAGAAATAATGGTAGCGATACCTGTATACTGGGACCGGGAACCCTTGGGCCGGACATAACAGAGCGAAGCTGTGACCTTGTCTCTTTAAAAACGAAGAAGAAATGGTCTCGGTTGAAAAAGTTGGCGATTTTGATCCAATTGGTTCTAAGACATAAATTTGCAAGGATTAGAAAGAAGACCATAATACACAAACATGTTTTAACTATCAATAAAGAGGAGTTACCTGAACACTGGAACAGGGAATGCCTGAGCCAAGCATTGTAATGTTACAGTACTGTTTAAGCTAAATACGGCAATCTCTATTGTTCGGGAAGGAACCTTAGGAGCGGCGCTGCTCACTGGCTCTAGAAATACACATACGTTTGAAAGAATATTAAGTAGGTATGATAAAAGTTACCTGAAGGATGGGGGTGGAAATGATTGAGCTTGACAAAGTAAAGTGACGCCTGCACGGCTCTCGGTATCGAATGTTCGACTTTTATCCCCACTTGCGAACTTCGGAGGTACCCGACTGACTGGTTCTAAAGTATACATACATTTACTGAAATTAATTATTTATCATCAAACATTATCTAGTTACCTGAACAGAGGAACCGGAAACGCTTGGGCAGGACACAAGAGAGTTAGGCTCGCGTTTAGTTTCGAATCGAATCCTCTGGAATTGTCCATTGTAGGAAATTTTGGGGGTACACGCCCAACGGGTTCTATTGAAAAGAAAAATTAAATGACAAAAAAATATATATGTACCTGTATACGGGGACAGGGAATGCCTGAGCAGGACATAATAACGTTACACTGAAGTTTAATGAGTATGTATAGCTTCTCCCCGTTTCCACGGTGGGGAATTTCGGCGAAACTCTACCCATTGGCTCTGTAGATACAAAAAGTAAGAGTTAAATATTTTTACCTAAAAGCGGGAACAGGAAACGCTTGCGCAGGGCACAAAAGTGGAACTCCTTCCCCGGACGACGATTTGAAAGTTCTACTTGTGTCACCGGTTGGAAATTTTGGAGAAACTCGACCCACGGGTTCTGTATCAACAATTAAGTGATGGGATAGAGTACACGCAGAAACTTATTCTCACCTGATAGACGGAACTGGAAAGGCTTGGGCTGGGCATAATAAAGTTGATTTTTCTGCCTGCACCACATCGAACCCACTGGTCTTCAGGGAGTTGGGGAATTTTGGCGAAACTTTTCCCATTGGCTCTGTGTACAAATAGATTCGGAAAGTCCCAATAATATGCATTGAAAATTCTATTGAAGTTTTGAAAACACAAAAAAATTCCCTCTAAACGCTGGGACAGAAAAGCTTGAGCTCGCAAAAATTTGACCAACTGATCGAAACCGAAATCCAACAGGTGACCTCTTTGAAAATGGAAATGTCGGCCTTGCAGAAAGGAATTAATTTATTGATAACTACTTATGTATTCAACTCACCTAAATCACCCTAAATGCTGGGACGGGAAACACTTGAGCCTGGCACAACAATATCATACTACAGTTCGACAGAGAATGAAACAAACTACCTTTGTCAACACTAGGAAACTTGAGAGACACCTTCTCCAAAAGTCATGATAACAGAAAACATAAACAAGTCTAGCTAAGGAAAATGTATCTTCGTCAATAAAACAGGGAATATTACCTGAAAGCTGGGACGGGAAAGGCTTGAGCAGGACACTGTAACGTGTACGCTTCGTTCTGCTTAGCGTCGAACATGGTGCCTGTCAACACTGACGCAAATTTCGGGGGGACTCTTCCGACAGGCTCTAACGAACGATTGGCAAATTCAGCAAAGGTACTACTACTAAAGGATTAAGCTATAGTCCGATGATTCATTACCTGAATTGCGGAACAGGGAAAACCTGGGCCGGACATTGGACAGTGAACGATGCCCGGGGGAACCTTCCGACAGGCTCTAACGAACGATTGGCAAATTCAGCAAAGGTACTACTAATAAAGGATTAAGCTAAAGTCCAATGATTCATTACCTGAATAGCGGAACGGGGAAAGCCTGGGCTGGACATTGGACAGTGAACGATGCCTTAACTCTAGTCATAAACATCGAACCCACTTGCAACGAGGAGAACTTTGGCGGGACGCGGCCCACAGGTTCTGAGAAAATCAATCAGTTCAAGTGCTGGCCTATTTACATAATTTCAACAAAAGAATGATGAGTTACACATACCGAGATGTAGGTACTGGAAATGCCTGCGCTGGGCACAACAGGGTAATACTGTCGCCAACATAAGGCCGGAACCCACTCGTGGTTTGAGCATTTGGGAACTTGGGTGAAACTCGACCCACCGGCTCTGTTGATGTTGGGAGAGGGTATGTTTAACACACGAGTCACGACCTACGAGTATATTCTCATCTACAAGTTGCTAACTGCTTTCTACTTGAAGCAGCGGAGAAGATCCTAACCCGAGACTATAGCGAACCCAGAATGCCGGACAATGTACATTTTATTATTTGCAAATTTGTTTTTAATGACAGTTTGGCTAGCTCTGCAGGGTACCCTATCCCAACATTCAGGCAACAAATCAATACGATAAAATAACATTTTCGATCCATAGATACAAAATGTTACTTTAGCAATATGAAATTACAATCGATAATACAATTTTATAGACTCTCCATCTCAAACCTAATAAAAAACTTTTAATTTGGTCTGAGCTCTCAATGTGTTCATTAGATTGTAATTCCATTACACAAGTGCACAACAAAATTTTATATAAGTGCCTCTATTTTTCTTTCTTTCAAATATTGTTTAGTTCACAAAGTTTAAATTTATAGGTTAGTCGTTAACATCAGATATTATTTGTTTAATCTGTAAAAAAAGAGGGCTAAATCTGGCAATTCGTAATCCAAGTAAGCAATATTTACAAATTATAACGTAGGTAGGTGGGTAATAAATAATTAATATTACTAAAATATAGTTTACAGATCTTGAAGTGATATTAGGTAAAATGTTAGTTATTGCGAATTTCCAGATAGATAAAGTATGCTTTGTGAGTATTTTTATGTTACATTTGAACGATTAATGAACTTATAAATTAAGGAACATATTATGAAGGTATTATAGGTAGGTACATAACGTTTTCAATGGCATTTCTGTTCACTAATCGTTCTGCGTTCTCCAGATGTGTTCAAATACTTATTCAGTAATAATAATTATCACAAAAAATTTTAGTTGTAAAGAATGCACATTTTTAAGGTTCCGTATCCATCCATCCTAGTCTACGTAAATCCATAATTTACCTAAAGTTAAAGAACATAGAAAAACTAATTGAGACTTCCTTAGTCCTTATAAATTGAAGTTATAATTTTTTTCTAACAGCTCTTCTTAGGGCTCCGTATCCGGTACGGATGCGTATATGTTGGCAAAAATTAAAACACAAAACCTCGTATCTTGTTTTAATTGTGAAACTTTGAATATTTGTATTATATAATATTATATAATGATCTACAAGTTTTGAATGTCTTTACATTATCTAAGAAATTTTCGAAATAAGCATTTATTCTTAGTTTGGGACCGATATACCTCGTATGTCGGCAACTTATCGTAAAATTAAAAACACAAAAACCTCGTATCTTGCTTTAATTATAATAAAATTTTGTGTGTAAGAAATACCTTTCATGAGTGTGCGCGGTAAGGTTTCTTTTGATATTATCTACAACTTTCGGAAGAACAGTTTTCATGTTTTCTAATAAAATTTCGAAATAAACGGGTTTTTGCTCTCCTGAAAAATCCAGATTTTTGAGATACGAGTTTTTCGAATGTGAACGACGTTATGGGAAATGAAAGTAGGAAATTGATTCAATTGTTTTAATGTATAGTTTGTTTAGTGTTGTTTAATGTTAAACTGAAACTACCGGAACGCGGAATAATTGTTCCGAAAAATTAAATGTATAAATACATTTATGGGTTTTCCAATAGGGACGGGTCGATGTTGACAGGCTGTGGCGGCCATGTTGTTTTGGCGGCAACTGTCAAATCAGTGGTTCATTAATCAGTAACTGATGCCAAATCATCATGTCAAGTTACACGATTGAGCAGCTCAAACCTAATGACCATGACAACTAATGACAACACCGTTTGTTCGCTGCCTGGGCTTCGGAGCGTTTGGAAGAGGACCTCAATTTTGGCCGAAAAATAATTTTTAGCGACGAGGCACATTTTTGGATGAATAATGAATAGCTATGTTAACAAGCATATATGGAACGAGGACAACCCACACGAGGTTCACCAAGTGGCAATGCATCCACAAAAAGTTACTGTTTGGTGTGGATTTTGGGCCGGTGGCGTCATTGGTCATTGTCATTGGAATATTTTTTTTTTACGATATCAAATACCTACCCATTCTATGAAATAATTGTTGAATAAACTATTATTTTAGTAGGATGAGTAGGTATCCGAATACTACGAATGTGGAAATTAAACCGACTGTACTTCATTGTTTTGTTCTCTGGTGTTGTTGATTTGCAGGTGGATATTTATTAATTATGCTAAATGAACTTTATAGTAATAAAAACATAAGGAAATATCACGTGACTAATCTGACCGGTAACAATGAGTTAACGCTTTTATGGCCTTTGACTGGGTTTAGATGGTTTTATACTATTATACTTATTACCTTCTCAAAATGAATTCGTTACAACTATAGTTATAATCAATGTATTTGTAAAAATATTAGTTAAACAGAAGATAAAACGTTTTCGTGATGATTACAACAGGATTTAAATGAATAAATAGCTTAGAATATTACATGTGCTTCTAAATTATCAGACAATTACTTCACGTAAAAGTTTATCAATATTTACTAACAACAATTAATAATAAATTACAATTAAAATCGGCATCAAATGGAAGCGTGAGGCACATATAATGTTAATGTTACATATTGTTGCTGTATTCACGATATTGTAATACTCACTCGTATTGTCTCTTACACAATATACGAGTATGTCGTCATCCATTCATTTATATTTGTAATTACGAATAATTGATTACATAACATAAACAACACATAATTGAAAAATAAATTAAATATTGAATTAAATTATAATTCAAATTGCATTCAAATCAACTATCGTGGAGACAGCAACTAAATGGTAATTATCGCATAGTTTCTGCATCGTTGCAGGCTTGCCAAGTTTTTATGATGTCGTCACGAAAGTAACTACTAATATGATAAGCTCGTACTTAAGATACATTTCAAATATTTAGGAGACATATGCTCATACATCATACATAACATTTACATCACCTCTGTCTTTTTATTAGAAAGCTCGTTTAACCGGGATGGTTCTTTCTTAGCTATGTTAGTAATCAGATAATCAAGTAAAATGAAGTAATAAAAAAATTACCGACCGATTGGGATGCGGATTTTTTTCACTTTGAAATAAAAGTTAAATTACAAATTAAAAAAACCCCCATTAAAAAAATTTAATTTGTTATTTCACTTTTTTATCATCAATTGATTCGTATACTGAAATGTATGTGTCGCAGGGTTATTGTAAGATCCGTTTCATTAGAATAAACCTAGCGTTATTTATTACTTATTACAAAACCCCAAATAATAGCTAATTTATTTTAATTTTGATTAATTCGACAATTAATTTTTGATGAAGATGAGACGGCACGCGCCAGTCCGAGACGTCGGCCAAAATGACCGTGATTACCAACCAAGAATATTAAGGTTTATTATAGTAATCCTGGTCGATGTGGTGTGGGAGATGAGACTCGCACTTTGCCGGTTTTTTGGTTTTGTCGCTGTAGACGGATAAAGAACCCTGACGACGTTTACAATCAGCGTGTTTGCATGAAATTGTCTAAATTTGCAATAACCCCGACAAGATAGCTGTCAGCCGCGATAGCTCAGTGGTGCAGACGGTCAACTGTCGCTATTGAATGTTAGGCAACGCTGGGTGCGGTCAGTACTTGGATGGGTGACCGCTGACCGTTGGGAGGCTGACCGAAGTTCGGATTCCTCGTAAAACTGTAGGTCCCTTCCCTCCTAATCTTACTTGGTGGTAGGGTTTAACCCGCCCGGGTTGGTACCACCGCACTGAGTGAAACGTCGGTCGAAACGGCTATGTAAATAAGTAGATTGTGTTTTCCGACCAGTTTAGTGTAGGCGGCACGATCAAAGGGGGAAGCACTGACATGGCACCTAGTTCACCCGGTGTTATGAGCTGACATCACGGATGTTGTAGGTGATGTAGCCAACCGTGACAGTTGCCATAAAAAAAAAACAAGAGGTTAGGTTTTTTTTAATAAATCGAATATAATGTCCTAGGTTTATGATAATAAATAAAAAGGGATCTTACGATAACAGTGCGATACATAATATACATATATACATATAATATAACAGGACAGAATAATGGATCACATTTAAAGTGAGTTCGTGTGAATGAGTAAAGCAAGGCTGCAACGACGCAAACAAGCGCGAGGTGTGCTGCTGGCTGCACTCACCGGTGATGACAAGTCGTCCTTTGGTAGCGCTCAGCCTGGTCTCCCCGGTGAGTCTGTGCTTGGTGCGGCACTGGTACGACTTGTAACCATCTTCGGGACCGACATCCCTAATGTGCAATTCGCCGGAAGGTAACACCAAATATTTGCCCTCTGTTGTTCGCCATGAAAGAATAAAACGCAAGTTATAGCTATACAAATTTTCAAGTTTAACCAGTGAATATACTTTCATTTGGTTTGTTTTAAGAGTATGCTAAAATGTATTATAGTTCATGTGAGAATTATGAAATAGTGTTATGCCGCATACGGCCGCTGATAAAACTTAAATATTTCAAATTGCATGCATACTAGCCTAAGGTAGAAAGGATTAAGGATGCGGGTGGGCCGTGAAGCCCTTGGACCGACGGGAATTATGTAGGTAGAGGAACCGCAAATGGAGCCTTTTATGGCGAAGTTTCCCAAATAAGGGATGGGATCAGAACTGCAGATCAGTATCGATTAGATTTGCAACGGTACCGTCCAAGTCAACGGAGGGCTCGATTTTCATCTCCAGGGCGTCATCGCCATCTCCGATAATCCACGAAGCGACCGTCACATACTCGGCGACGAAACTCGGAATGTGACATTTTAAAATAGCCGCATTCCCTTTCAAGACATATTCTTCCATCAAATTGACGGCGTAAGTTTGCGTCACCACTGGAACAATCAAAATTTATAATAGACATTTGATAATTGCTTATTAATTAAGGGGGGTAAAAATCTCATTCCGATTTCTAACTCTACCTACCTAACAATCGCGTGTAACAACAGAAGGAGTATGGTTAGGAGAGGAGTACAGGAACACGTAGGATCCGATCTTCAAGGGAGACTGTACCATCCAAACTGACTGTAGGATCTGTTTTGATCTCTAGAGCATCATCCCCTTCACCAACGATCCAGGACGCGACTGTGACGTACTCGGAGACGAAACTCGGAATGTGGCATTTCAGAATGAAAGCATTACCACGCAATACGTTCTCCTCCATCAAATTTACCGTGTACGCCTGTGTTACGACTGAAATCACAACAATTATCGCCATTTATTTGGAGGATCAACAATACCGATTAACGGCGATGATCTGGGTTTATTGTAATTCGGCAAAGGGACAAGGGATATAGGGAAAACAAAGTATCAGGACAGGACGGTATAACGAACACCGGATGCGACTCTGGCGCTGTAGGTACCGTATTCGTCGTTCGAGATGTATTCTCCGCCCGCAGTGTCGTGCCACGATATTATTTGCACATGGTCAGAAACAAACGAAGGGATGTGACATTTGAAAACCGCCGCATTTCCTTTTATAACGAAGAGATCATACACTTGGGCCTCGAAGTATTGGTTGACAGCTGAAACGACAGAATATGTGGTTTATTGGAGCGAGTGCATCGAGTGTGAAGTGAGTCAATATCGAGAAAGCGAGTGACACCAACGAGAGCCCCGGACGGCGCGCGACAGCGCTGGCGGGACAGTTCGGGTGAAGGACTGAAGCGGATAGGAACAATTGGAATGATTCGACAATTGCTCCTCGCACCATTACCGTAATTGTCTTCGGTGTCACCGTTCGGGGAGGAGGTCGTGTACGATTCCCCGTTATCCATCACCCACTCGAGGACCTGTACGTAATCTGCCACGAACGACGGTATCAAGCACTTGACGATCGCAGCGTTGCCTCTCAGAACATACTCGTCGATCACGCGCGGCTCGTACGCTTGATGCACCACTGAAACGCTATCTTTTAGAGAAAATTTGCGGAAAAGGAAAACTTGGGTAATTTGGAAAGGCGATGGAAGGAACTCGAAGATGCAATATCATCGACAATACCGGGATCAATAGCATCCTGGGCGCCAACGGTCGCCTCGTCCACAGTCCAAGAAACTACTTGGACGAAGTCTGCCACGAACGATGGCACGATGCATTTGAGCAGCGCCGTATTGCCGCGAAGCACAAATTCATCGTTGACGCGGGCCTCGTACGTCTGCAGCACGGCTGCGACACAAACCTTTCGTCAATGATTACGATTTTAGATTTTTCGGACTAAGCGGACGAGGAAGGAAAAGGAAATCGTTGAACGAAGATTCGCGAGCCCTTTACCCTCGTCCCCGCCCGGGGAGTAGGTGCCGCCTTCGCTGTCGGTCCACATCTCCACCGACACGAAGTCGGACACGAAGCTCGGCACTTCGCACTTCATGAGCGCCGCGTTTCCTCGGATGACGTACTCGTTATCGGCCTCCGCCTCATAAGACTGAGCCACCACTAAACATTACATACATTTTAAGACATGTATTTACTCGTAAGGATTTTTGGATGGAATGACAGGATTTTTAGTAGTGTGGTAAGTAAGGGGTAAGTGGAAAGCAATTAGTCCAAATATTTTTACCCTCCCCGCTTTGTTCGTCGTTGAGGCTGTAAATTTCGTTTTCACTTGAAATCCAAGACTCCACGTAAACAAAGTCACTCACGAAAGATGGTATCTTGCACCGCATGATTGCGGTGTTGCCTTGGATAACGTACTCGTTTTCAGCTTCGGTGACGTAGTATTGAGAAACGACTGTTGAAAATATGCCTTCTTTAAATTAATTAATCAATGGATCTGTGGGACTTATGGATGGATAACAGGAAAGGTTGTACATTATGTTATGCACCAGATCGGTGGTGCTAGGTATTTTACCGAGGTCCTCGGATTGTTTCATTTCGGCCCCTGTCTCGTCAATCCAAGCTTCAACCTTAACGAAATCCGCAACGAACGAGGGAATGGAGCACTTGAGGACTGCGGCGTTACCCTTAATTACGTACTCCGTTAGAATTTCTGCTTCGTAAAACTGGTTCACAACTGTAAGAAAACGTCTACGTCATATGACTGGGAGTGATTGAAATCAACATGGAATATGATGTTTCCATCCAGACGATTCTCAGGAATGGTTAGAGGAGAACACGGAAAGGAGGATATAGTATACTCTCGTTGGTGGAGGGTTACCGATGTCGCTAGTCTGTAGATATTCACTTCCGTCCGATCCCACCCAGGCTTCTACTTTTACAAAATCGGCCACAAAAGATGGTATATTGCACTTGAGGACTGCTGTGTTGCCGCGGATC
Organism: Nematopogon swammerdamellus; assembly: GCA_946902875.1. Taxonomy (NCBI): domain Eukaryota; kingdom Metazoa; phylum Arthropoda; class Insecta; order Lepidoptera; family Adelidae; genus Nematopogon; species Nematopogon swammerdamellus. The sequence continues at coordinate 13,035,363 of OX336339.1, forward strand.
ACATACTCGGATACCACCTCTGCTTCGTAATATTGATTCACGACTGCAAATGACATCGTTCACATTTTGATTTTGATTTTACATTTGGACGTCATAGGTCAGGTTCTTGAGGAAAGTGGATGGAGGTCAGGACGGCGGGTGTGTGTTGCTGCGGTCGACGCGCAGTACCGTCTCCTTCCTGCGGTGCGTCTGCGGTGTAAGTGTTGCCGGAGTCGTCCTGCCAAGACGTTACACTGACGAAGTCGGCGACGAACGATGGGATCGAACACTTGAGAACGGCCGCATTTCCTCGAATCACATACTCGTTGTTCACTTCGGATTCGTAGAACTGCTGGACGACTGTTTTATGGTGAAATATTTTGTCAGTACACTTTCAATCGAGTGAGTTCGGCTTCGTGCGAGTGAGAGGCTGAAGGAGTAGTGACGGAACATTGGACACAAGGGAGTCGTGAGATTTTGGATTAACCATAATTTTCCCCGGGATAGAAGTCCTCGTTCTGGTCCGTGTGCCAGGAGACGACGGCAATGAAGTCGGCGACGAAGGACGGCACCTGGCACTTGAGTATAGCGCTGTTCCCAGTAATGGCGTACTCCTTATTCACATCCGTGTCGTAGTGTTGGGAGACAACTATTTGCAAGAACAGAAGCACCAAGCAGCTTGAGATCAATACCAAATCCGACCTCAAGATTTAAAATAGTCCCTGAAAGACAACTACACCCTGGATATATTAATTTAGATAATATTTTACCCCTGAAAGAAATGTACACATTTAAGTGTATGATATGATAATATGAAAATATCTTTACCCAAACAATAATAATTAAAACATCGGACGCAAGTTTCTGCTACATACTGTATTTTCAATTGAAACAAAGCATTCGCAGCATAAGTTTACCCTGAACATTCGTAAGTGAAATTATTTGAATAAAAATGAGAATGTGATTTGATTACTATTTATTTTATTGACCTTTTTTTTCTATTGAGCTTGTATGCAATTATTTAGAACTACCGAATTGGTTATTATTTGTATTGAATCTAGTGAAAATGTTGAGTATTTATATAGCACGATGGATTTTCCACATACAATGCTCCCTGAAGTAAAATACTTTTGACTTTGACTTTGAAACAAAATTCATTATAAACCCCTCTTTTTGCGACGGGGGTTAACAATTACAGATACATGGTTGTCGGGGCTGTGGCGCGCGACGAGCGGAGCGCCCTTCGAGCTATGTACCCCCGCGTATCTAGTCCACTTCGCCCATGCTCCGACCAGCCAATATCACCTCCGAGAAGGTAGGTGCCATATCGGAGACTTCCCTTTAGATTGTTGACTATACTGGACTAGAGGAGAACATAGCCGAGGCTGCTATACGGTCATCTTACATCCAGTACGGCAGTGCTAACCGTTTAGGTTTACGGTTTAGAATTTTTTCAAGTGAATTAAATATATATATGTAAAGTAAAGTAAAGTACATTGAAATGTATTTAATAAAGTAGGAGTTGTAGATGATCGCCCAGTGTTTATATCTGTTTACAGTGTATGTGTATATCAAAATATCTGCTTAGCCAGGAAATATATGCAGAACCGAGTGCAGAACGCTACTCTTTGTTCATATATTCACCTGCATGATATAATATTCAAATTACGAAGCATCTAAATGTCAAAAAGTTTTGTTTGCAATAGTATTCGATTATATAATAAAATACCAGAAAAGATATAAAATTAAAAATAATTATATTTTGTTTAAGATAAAATCAACCCTTGGAAAGAAAGCCTATACTGTAAAAGAGACCTTAGCCGATGCATCTTAATTTTTTTTTTTACAATTACTACGTTGTACTCGTAGTATGCCTAAAGTACCTTATTGAATGGATACATATTACGTAGCAAAATTTAACTAGGGCTGTTTACAGTATCTACTAATTATCTTAACAAGTCTTTGTCTTGCTCTCAAGCTGCATTTTTGGATAAACTGGAAGCGCTATATAATATGTGGATAGTCATGACATTTTTGTAATAAAAAAAACCTGTAAAGTTTCTTGTCGGCTGGGCTGGGGTTTCCAATACGTACACCTTTCTTTCAACTAGCTGGTATGAGAGGCGTGTAGTTTAGGCTTTTACGATTGTAAAGATGTATGTTTTATTCTGCGGAAATTGGTAGTTTCGGAGAAAAAAATATAAAGAAACCTTTTTTTATCGTTTATGCGACTTTGTCACACTCACTCGCTTGCTGTACAAATACGCTTACCCGGGACTTGTAGAGTAAATATTTTTTGTACTTGTAGAGTTTGAAGTGTGTTTCGTACAAAATGGTCTATAGATAAGTAATGTGTGTGTTGCCATATAGACAACATTTGAAAGGACAATGGGGGTAATTATGAAACTTAGCGGAAAAACTAAATCCACCGCCCCAACATAACCTGTTAGTGTGGCTGTTCCCTAGAGTGTTTTTATAAGCCGGAGGCGCGGAGGGAGTGCAGCCCCCGTTCGCCGTAACAAAGCGCAGGCACTCGTGTAAGCCGAAGCTGCGGAGGCGAGCATGGGTGGCTGCGCTGTTTTACGCAAGGACGGCGGGGCTGCACTTCCCGCAGCTCCGAAGAAGAGGCAATCCTAAGTCGCTATTGAAAATAAATTCGCGGAAGTCGCCATTTTGTATGAAATTTTATTTTTAGCAATAAAACCAAATCCATCGCGCCGACTTTTTCACTCCAAGCGGCTTCCCTCACCCAAATACTACTAAGCCATACGAGGGCATCGATTGAGTCGATTCATTTAAAAGCCCTCATATTATAATAACCGATTATTTAATTGACTTCCATTGAACTTAATTTAGTCCTTCAATTAGGGTTAATCGGACGTAAAAATGGAAGTGTTCCGCGGTGAGTACATAGTTTGCGGCCGCTGCTCTGTAATTAATTGCGCGGGCGGGACACGAGCGGCGGCGCCGCGCACGCCGCATGCCGCACCGCAACCAGTAAGCACCGCAACGGACTTTACAGTGGAAACCAAACTTAAATGCGTATTGGCCTGAAGTTCGGCCGCTTGACTGCGCATGTATAGTCAAATAAAATATACAATCGAATATTTTGCCAGAAAATGTATAAAATTATTTTACATTATCATTTGTAGGTAAAAAAAAAGAGTCTTGCTTTATATTATTTTTATATATTACTGTATTATTATATATTACTGTATTATATTATGTTTTTGCACACCGATGTATCGATCATGGTTAAAAGCGGTTTGAACTGACGACGTGTTGGTGTCGTTCGGGCGACCCCGGTAAACGCACTTCGTCAATAAACATTTATCATGCTAGCACCACACATAGCTGTATGTACACATATATTTGATAAACATTTCCGTTTCGTCTCCTTTTAATGGCTTGGTTAGAGTGAGATAAAAATAAAATGTTTGCAACAATCACGAATACGAATAACCATGTGTGAAACCACCATTAGTAGAAAATCTACCGCGACACTACGGAAGAAACAAATAAATATTGAGTGACTGTACAATGGCGCACGCACAGATGAGAGGGGGGCGTGCGCGGGCGACAGGACGCGGGCGGCGGCGGCGCGCGGTCGTATCCTAGCAACGCGGGGGAGCGCGGTAGGGTGCGCCGGTACTCCCTTTGCACACCTCCCGTTCTCCCCCCCTCTGCCCTAATAATCGTCTTTTGCGCAGACACACGGGCGCATCTCACAGCCGCATTTAAGTTTGGTTTCTACTGTACTTGACTGATGTACGTACATAATATATTATAGGTATGTATACATTATTCGCAAACAAATAAGTCATCAGGTCGAGGCCGGCTGATAACATTCAATATGAAAACAAAATAGATTTCACAAATTTATTCCACGAACCACATATGGAAATGGTTAACTTACGGAATAATTACCTGCGTATCTGTTTACTACAACAAAGTTTATCCGCCTACTCATTCTGATTGCGGCGAGAAATTAATAAAATCTATTAGGTTTTTTTTACTCTCGAATGCAAAACTCTTAGCGCGTCTTGCACCAACACGAGTTTAAAGTTAAGTAGCGAGTTATGGATTTAAACGCGGTTCACACATACAACGGGTGCTAGTTTAACGAGTTAAACTGGTTTATATATTAAATTTGTGTTGGTGCAAGTGGGCCTTATTTAGTATTTATTTAAATCAATAAAATAATTTACCCATTTGACAGTTTGGATGCGAGCTGGAAGAGCCATTAAATAATATTTTAAAAATGAATTGAATAAAATATTACTAGCGCAAGGACGGGCCCATACGAACTCAACAAAATTGTCACTAAAGCACAGAATACTTAGTAGTGACTAAAGTGGTGGCCAAAGCGGCAGGTGGCCGAGTGGTCTGGGCGTCGGTTTTTCTTGCAACAGGTCCGAGGTTTTAATCCGGTCGGCGTGTAATGAGTTTTATTTTATGGGTAAATTTACTTCCCTACGCGTACACCAGCTACTTCATCGCATCGTTCGGAACTGTAGGAGCCTTCGCTAGGCGAGGTGGTAGGCTCAAGTTGCTTGCAGCCGAGTGGATTTATACCATCCTACTGAATGTAAAATGGCCGCACAACAGCCGTGTTCTCCTCTAGTTCACTATAGCCAATAATACGAAAGGGAAGTCTCCGACATAGTACCTTCTCGGAGGTGATATTGGCTGGTAGGAGGCTCTGACTCAGCTTTTGTAAATCGATTTAAACCTTATTCTATACGCTTAGAACTTTAGTAGCAATGAGAGTTTTTGTGTCGCGCTCCGGTTTGCGTTTTACATTATGCACTAGTAGCGACAGAACAGAAGCATTGTGGAGACTACGTAGACAGACTGTTAGAGGGAGTGTGAAGTGCACTGACCGGCGCGCACGTTGACGTCGCGGGAGTGTATGGAGCCGACCGGGTTGCGCGCCAGGCAAGCGTACACCTGCGCGTGCACCTCCTGCCGGTAGTCCTCAGCTCGGAACGGCGGGAACACCAGGTTGCCATTAGCGAGCACCTGTTAGAGGACCAAGACGCATTTCACGTTTTACTCGAGCAGATAATACAAGTACAACATACCTACATAGATGTTTTAAGATCTCACATTATTTTACTAGGTGCACCTGACCGGAGGACCGGCACCATTGAGGGGTGTGGAATTGATATGTAAGTAGACGGCATAAACGATCGTGGCAGTCAGCAATCTGGTTTTCAGAAGAAAAGTAATTTTTCCTAGTTCTTTCTACATAATAGGTTTATAAAGAAATGTAGGTACATATTTAATTAATACTAGCTGAGCCCGCGGCTCCGCTCGCGTGAAATTCGTATTCCAAAGAAGAATGTAAGTAACTAAGGGCGAGGCCGAAGGCCGAGCTGCGTTCAGGTAATCGATAAACCTTCTTAAATAAAGTAACTAACTAAGGGCGAGGCCGAAGGCCGAGCTGCTTTCAGGTAAACGATAAACCTTTCTCAAATAAAGGAAGTAAGTAAGGGCGAGGCCGAAGGCCGAGCTGCGTTCAGGAAGACGACAAACCTTCTGGAATCAAGGAAGGAACTAAGTGCGAGGCCGAAGGCCGAGCTGCGTTCAGGTAAACCAAAAACCCTCTTCCGCCTTCGGGCCTCGCCCTTAAAGACTTCCTTTCTTCGATAGAATATAATATCGTTTACTCAATCTATTTATTTCATATAAATAAAAAAGTAATATTAATAACTAAAGAATTAAACCTACCTAACAAACATTAAAATAACTATCAAAACGGGCATTTTCAAATGTTCTTAGAGCACTTGCGGCATTACCCCGCTGGATGGCAAGGCTTACCCTTTGAATGAAGTACATAAGCCCTTGATGACGGGACACCAGTTGCGTCAACCAGCTCAAGCCTCTTTTGGCTTCACTGCTCCACGGACCGAGGGTTTCAACCGCAAACGCAACAAATTCGAAATCTTGAATTATATTTCTATATTTGCTGCGTTGGAGGCTCTCCGCCCCAGCCTCGGCCGCGCCAGCCGCTATGTCCTAACGTGACTTGGAGCCAATGTGAGAACCAAAGTGGCGTCCCACATCAAAGAACTACCCTTAGTCCATGGCACTAAGGTCTCTAGCATCGGGCCTCTTGCCATCCAGCCGGGAATAACCGCGAGGTTCTAGGATGCACGGTATATTTGCCGTTAGAAGCGTGGACTTTATAATAAAATTTAAATTAAATTAACTCAATCTTAATGTTAATTAACTTTATTCGAGATGGTTTAGCTTCTTCCTGAACGCAGCTCGGCCTTCGGCCTCGCCCTTAGTTACTTGCTTTCTTCGAGATGGTTTATCATTTGTCAGAACGTAGCTCGGCCTTCGGCCTCGCCTTAGTTGCTTACTTTCTTCAAGATGGTTTAGCTTCTTCCTGAACGCAGCTCGGCCTTCGGCCTCGCCCTTAGTTACTTGCTTTCTTCGAGATGGTTTTTCAATTATCCGAACGTAGCTCGGCCTTCGGCCTCGCCTTAGTTACTTACTTTCTTCAAGATGGTTTAGCTTCTTCCTGAACGCAGCTCGGCCTGCGGCCTCGCCCATAGTTACTTACTTTCTTCGAGAAGGTTTATGGTCTTCCAGAATAGAGCTCGGCCTTCGGCCTCGCCCTTAGTTACTTATTTTCTTCAAGAATGTTTTTCTTCTTCCTGAAATCAGCTCCGCCTTTCGCCTCGCCCTTAGTTACTTTCATCGAGAAAGAATATCGTTTACGTGAGCGCAGATCCGCCTTCGGGCCCGCCTTTAGTTACTTACTTTCTTTTTTTTAAATACGAATTTCACGCGAGCGAAGCCGCGGGCAACAGATATATAAATTTTATTGCACCAATGACAGCGACATAACTTCTACTTTCAATTATTATTTTTATTTATCAAACAATTTGTCACCGGCCAGCTCACGTCGAGATGACAGTTCTCCGTTGTCAACATGACATTTAAAATTGTTTTTACCTTTACTTTGGACTACGTGATTTTAAACGCGCAATAATGTTTATAATTGTTAATTTTTTTTTATTTTTGTTAATTTTTAGGGTTCCGTAGTCAACAAGGAACCCTTATAGTTTCGCCCTGTCCGTCCGTCTGTCCGTCCGTCTGTCTGTCCGCGGCTTAGCTCAGAGACCCTTAGATATAGAAAGTTATAAGTTGGTATGGGTATACATATTAATAACGCCGACAAAGTGGTAAAATAAAAATTTTGAAATAATTTTTTTTTAGGGTACCTCCCCAACACGTAAAGTGGAGGAAGAATTTTTTTTTCACGTCTACCCCATCGTGTGGGGTGTCGTTGGATAGGCCTTTGGAAAATATTGCGGGTTTGTGAAAAACATTTTTCCATTTAGGGATCCGTTTGCGAATTATTAAGCTTTTAAGTGCTAATTTTTGTTAGAGTCAAGTGTCCCCCCCCTCTGCCAGCTAAACGGTTGTTATTAGATATGTGAAAAAATTCACAGCAGTAGCACATATATCGAAATTAAAAGGAAAACTATCACAGCTAAGTAGGCTGTACAGGTTGACGAGTAATAGTCGACGAACTTATAAAATGTACGGACGACAGCCATCATTTCACTGTTGAAGAACTTTTTCAAATTAACATTCATTTATTTCCCTTACAAAATTATACAAATAATGGAATAATTTATTTTGATAGGGTTCCGCAACTACGGAACCCTACACTGCGCGTGGCCCGACACGCACTTGGCCGGTTTTTTTTACGTATTATGTTAACCCGGCATATAAACTGTCACTATACAAAGTTTCGTCTAATTCCGTTCAGTGGTTTTTGCGTGATGCGCGTACAGACAAACAAACAAACAAACAAAAATTTTAAAAACTGTTCTAACATGTTCAGTATCTAATTTTAAGCCACCCTGGTTAGTTTTTTTCCGAATACATTCAATGTACAGACTTTCTTACCTTTACGATTTTATTATATGTATAGATTATAATATAATGGCTACTTGGGCTCTCTACATACGTAGTAGCCGAAACATTTAAAACTTAGAACCGCTGATACAATAAATCTGACGTGTAAACCGCTAATAAAATATCATCAGTTGTTTTACCATGTCGGTTACCATCAGCGTATGTTGTAGCTACATTTAGTTTCTACAATCGCCTCGTCGTAAGATGTTGTATTCGACATTGGCTCATTGGCGACGAGGCCGTTCACACACGGCTTGTGCGATGCAGCTCAAACAAGTTCAGCGAGACGTGAGGTCATTCTATCTAGACTAAACCTAGACAGTTTACGTGCATTTTGGCTCTCACGTGCGGGGTCGGTACTTAAACAGAATACCCCCACTGCATCTCTCCCCGTGCATGTCGTAAAAGGCGACTGAGGGATAAGGACAAGATGCCGTGGATACGGGCGACAGACTAGCCACATCTCACCTTGGCACGGTCCTTCCACCGAGTCATGAGCAGGTGAGTCTTCGTGCCTTATATACTTGCTGCTTGATATTTATCTTGTCCTAATCGAGGTCCTAATACTTTGCTAAATGTGGTGGTCGGTGTTGTGCGGTAATTTACAGGAGTGTAAGTACCTACTCTGATTAGCACAACACCGATTACTCTGCTTACTCCGATTGTCGGGATACAGCGTGTGGTATGCATGGAGGTGGAGCAAATTGAGGTATGTAGGTATGTATGTATGAATATATTATATTGGATTTGCACATGTCATTCTCAAGTTGGTAGGTTGACTCACTACAATCAGAGTCTCCATTCAAATCTTGGAAATATGCGTAACCAGTGTATTATTATATTAATTACTAGCTGTTGCCCGCGGCTTCGCTCGCGTGAAATTCGTATTTCAAAGAAGAATGTAAGTAACTGAGGGCGAGGCCGAAGGCCGAGCTGGGTACAGGTTAACGATAAACCTTCTCAAAAAAAGTAACTAACTAAGGGTGAGGCCGAAGGCCGAGCTGCGTTCAGATAAACGATAAACCTTCTCAAATAAAGTAAGCAACTAACGGCGAGGCCGAAGACCCAGCTGCATCCTGGAAGAAAATAAACCTTCGCGAAGAAAGTAAGTAACTAAGGGCGAGGCCGAAGGCCGAGCTTCGTTCAGGAAGACGATAAACCTTCTCGAAGAAGGTAAGTAATTAAGGGCGAGGCCGAAGGCCGAGCTGCGTTCAAGAAGAAGATAAACCTTCTCGAAGAAAGTAAGGGCGAGGCCGAAGGCCGAGCTGCGTTTAGGAAGACGATAAACCTTCTTTAAGAAAGTAAGTAACTAAGTGCGAGGCCGAAGGCCGAGCTGCGTTCAGAGCCTGCGGCTTCGCTCGCTTGAAATTCGTATTTCAAAGAAGAATGTAAGTTACGAAGGGCGAGGCAGAAGACCGAGCTGCGTTCAGGAAGACGATAAACCTTCTGGAAGAAAGGAAGTAACTAAGTGCGAGGCCGAAGGCAGAGCTGCGTTCAGGAAGACCATAAACCTTCTCGAAGAAAGTAAGTAATTAAGGGTGAGGCCGTAGGCCGAGCTGCGTTCAAGAAGGCGATAAACCTTCTGGAAGAAAGGAAGTAACTAAGTGCGAGGCCGAAGGCCGAGCTGCGTTCAGGTAAACCATAAACCCGCTTCTGCCTTCGGGCCTCGCTCTTAATGACTTGCTTTCTTCGATAGAATTATCGTTTACTCAATCTAAATATCGCTTAGTTACTTACTTTCTTCGAGATGGTTTATCGTTTATCAGAACGTAGCTCGGCCTTCGGCCTCGCCATAGTTACTTCCTTTCTTCAAGATGGTTTATCTTCTTCCTGAACGCAGCTCGGGCTTCGGCCTCGCCCTTAGTTTCTTACTTTCTTCGATATGGTTTATCATTTATCAGAACGTAGCTTGGCCTTCGGCCTCACCTTAGTTACTTACTTTCTTCAAGATGGGTTAACTTCTTCCTGAACGTAGCTCGGCCTTCGGCCTCGCCCTTAGTTACTTGCTTTCCTCGAGATGGTTTATTATTTATCAGAACGTATCTCGGCCTTCGGCCTCGCCTTAGTTCCTTACTTTCTTCAAGAAGTTTATCTTCTTCCTGAACGCAGCTCGGCCTGCGGCCTCGCCCTTAGTTACTTGCTTTCTTCGAGATGGTTTATGGTCTTCCAGAATACAGCTTTGCCTTCGGCCTCGCCCTAGTTACTTACTTTCCTCAAGAATGTTTTTCTTCTTCCTGAACTCAGATCCGCCTTCCGCCTCGACCTTAGTTACTTTCATCGAGAAAGAATATCGTATACTTGAGCGCAGATCCGCCTTCGGCCCCGCCTTTAGTTACTTACTTTTTTTTAAATACGAATTTCACGCGAGCGAAGCCGCGGGGAACGGAAATATAAATTGCACCAATGACAGCGACATAACTTCAAAAAAATTTTTTTATTTATTATAATTCGTCACCGGCCAGCTCACGTCGAGATGACAGTTCTCCGTTGTCAACTTGACATTTAAAATTGTTTTGCATTCGATGAATCCACGACATGAATCAAATAATCAAGAAACTTTTACTTTGGACTACGTGATTTCAAATGCGCAATGATATTTTTAATAATTTTTATTTTTATTATATTTTTTTATTTATTATGTTATTCCGGCATATAAACTGCCACTATACAAAGTTTCGTCTAATTCCGTTCAGTGGTTTTTGCGTGATGCGCGTACAGACAAACAAACAAACAAAAATTTTAAAAACTGTTCTAACATGTTTAGTATCTCATTTTAAGCCACCCTGGTTAGTTTTTTTCCGAATACATTCAATGTACAGACTTTCTTACCTCTACGATTTTATTATATGTATAGATATGTATAGATTGTATTTACAACGAATTTATTCACTGTTTGATTCAATGTGAATCAAAGCCTGTTTGACAAGCAGTCAAGGTCGCAGTACCTATGGCAGCAGTACGGTACTGATTCAATCAGAATACTTTATTTGATACTGCTCAATCCTTAGGATATTTAGCGTGATGGTATATAGCCTATAGTGAGCCTGAAGAACTACTCTTTACATTGGTCTAAACCGCATTAAATAAAATCTGTTAAGTGGTACTGGCTGGAGTTTACCTCAAACATACATACATAAAGACAGACGTTCCCTTTTATAAGAAGTAGAGAAAGAGATAGAGAAGAGAAGAAGAAGAAAATATACTCTTTATCCTATGTATTTACATCGCTTCTACCAAACGCAACTGTTTACAAGTCTACACCAACGCAACACAACAGAACTGCTAACGCCATCTATTATGATGACCATTCGACACTAAGTTCCGTTCATACTATACTTTATTTTATACTGCTCAACCCTTAGGATATTTAGCGTGATGATATATAGCCTATAGTGAGTCTGAAGAACTACTCTTTACATTGGTGCAAACCGCATTAAAATCTGTTAAGTAGTTCCGGAGTTGACAGATCCCTTTTATAAGAACTAGAGATAGAGATAGAGAAGAGATAGAGACCTCGATAGAGACAGAGAGTAGAGAAGACAGAGAGATAACAAGTTATGCGTAGAATTGGGCGTTAAACCGACGAAGACGTGTTTTTCCAGTGCTTGGTACACACTAACAGTCTATATCTTAAAAACTACTGAACCGATTTTGATGAAACTTGCACTATTCCCTAAGTTAGAAGATACTTAATCCAATAAAAATTATGGCAATTCAATTTCTAGTTTCCGAGAAATTCGTGGACCGATTTTGATGAAACTTGCGCTATTCCCTAAGTTTGAGTAAATGTCCAATAAAAAAATTCACAGATCTCGTGCATTACATGACTTTTAGGGCGTCAATCTCATTCAAGGGAGCCGCATAGGACTTACGCGGCATAGTTAAGTGTTTCTGGCTCCGCCTTGGATTCGCCTAATATAGAAAACGAACCTGTCGCAATCCAGGGACGTCGCCGACTGCGGTGCCGTCGGCGCGAACCCAGATGACGTCTGGAGCGGGCGAGCCGCGCGCCGCGCACTCAACCACGGCGCCCGTCGTGTTGCTGAAGTCCACGCGGTTGGGGGGCTCCTTCATGAAGATAGGCCCGATCGTCTCATCCTCGCATCGACCTACAACAATACAACATTTACTTATATTATCGTGTCTATAGTGTAGATATTGAGGCCAGCCGCCATATTGACTAACTGTAATAAATTACAAATTTAAAAAACCGCAGACCCTTAAAAAGTCAAAAATAATGTCCGTTTACTTACTGAAAGGAGTCGGCTAAGTATGTAAATACCCGCTCAGCTCCTTTGAGGAAATATTATACAAAGTACTAGTACGCTAGTACATTATATATCTTTGCTCAGCTCTGAGCTTTTATATTTTACTTTAAGTACTCGTACCTAAGTAAACGGAAATTATTTTTGACTTTTTAAGGATCGGGGTTTTTTTAAATTTGCAATTTAACTTTTATTTGAAGCTTTTTTAAAATAAAAACCGCATGCAAATCGGTCCAATTTTTAAGATAATAGATTTTTTTATTCCTTGATTATTTGGTTACAAACATAGCTAAGAACCATCCCGATTAAACCAGCTTTCTAAAAAAACCGCATCCAAATCGGTCCATCCGATTGGGAGTTACGATGCCACGGACAGACACACCTTTTGCGTCGGGTATTAAAAATAACATTTCTCGAAAACCCATCGAGTGTCGTATAATTGTTAGAACTTGAGCTATTCAAAATATACTACACTATAGTCTGTTAAGAACTAAAAATAATTAAATAAAAAATAAAAATGTTTTAAAACATGAATTAAAAACGAAGACAACAAGGCAAGCAAGTTGATCTTATATGCAGTAATTCGGGCACTCTCTTATTCTAATTCGTTTAAAAGCCCGACTACAGCATTTTATACTGCTATTTAGACCAACGACCTTGCTTTCTTTGTTTTCATAGTCCCGTTTTATAAATTTTTCATTTATAGACTTTCAGAAGGCCTTCGATTCGTAAATTAGAGGCAGCGGGAATTCGAGGAATGATTCAGTTGATTCAAAGATCTTAAGAACTGGGACAAAAGCAACGAAACACGAAACAGCGGTTAGTGATAGATATGTCTCAGAAGTCAGAAGTCATGTCAGTAGTGGCCTATGGGTCTATGGGGTGGGGTCCCATGACAGCCAGCTGGGCAGTGTACTGGGGCCCCGTCAGTCAGGCAGGCACCACTTGTCCTTTTATATTATATATAAAGATATAAAGATATAGATAGAGACATCAGCTGCGGGAGCACAAATGCGTCGATAAGCCTATATCGATCGATAAACATCTATTCGTCTTCTTCTATTCTACTTCGTCGAACGAAGCAGATATATGTTTATCGATCGATATAGGCTTATCGACGCATTTGTGCTCCCGCTGCAAGACCGAATACCGACCGCCGAAATAAAGGCAGAAAAAATATCAAGACTACAATCAGTACAGAGCGAGCGAGCAGATGTTTAGAGGGATGCGTTCTGATTGGCCGAGAGCGAGCGAGCGCCAGCAGCAGCTGCTCTCTGCAATGCCTGTCGCGTCTCGTGTCGTCCCGTCTCCGTCCATTCGTCTCGCCCTCCGCACGCACCGCAGTTCGCAGCCACCAGCAGTTCGTTGAATTTCGAATTCAACATTGCAGTTTTGTTCCTTTGTGACGTTGCGTGGCGGAGAACGGAGGAGAGAACCGATATGGTACATCTACCATGTAGAGAGTACATGCGGGCGGAGGCGGACATTGACAGCGCATTAGCGAAACACGCGGCAATTCAGTTGTTGTACCTGTACTGTTTATTGAGTATTCATAAGTAGTTTTACTAGGTACTCTCGAACTTGCCACAATTTGTCTTTTATATCCGGTTCGATTACACCCACAAAGAAGAGCCGTCAAGAAACTTCGCAGAGTAAGTAGGTAATCGTCCCTTTGGAAAGATTATGACGTGAATTCAAAAAGCTCGGAAGCTGGTTCTTCCGTGCATATTTGAACATTGGAAATAGATACAGGAATAAGAGTAAGATCAATCGACATTGGTTGCCATCTGGCTTCTAAAAAGCTGGGCGTACTCAATAAGATGCGACGCTACTCTACTTCACGCTGCCTCCGCGGCGCCTCCGCGCCGCCCCCCGCCGCCCCGGGTCAAAGGCTGGCTGCCATGCCGTTACAGGGGTTGGGATTATAATGGGATTATAACGCCATATATGCACAAGCAGTGCTGTATAAATCGCAGATTAGGTCCTGCTTGGATTAATGCTCGCACCTGTGCTGTTGATTGCGCCTCTGGACTCGATCCAGCGTCGAGCCGTGCGACTAGTGGGCGACCCCGAGGTGTCCCGCGATCTAGAATCAATGCAACTTCGTAGGGATGTCCGTGCCCTAAGTGTGTTCTATCGCTTATTCCACGGGGAGTGCTCGGAGGAGCTGGTTGACGCGATTCCGCCATCCGTCTGGGCAAGGATTGCATCTCTACACGCTAGCACAGATTACTAAATAGCTAGACTTACCGCGGAAGCATATACCAATCGGCATAGAAATATACTAAGTCAATGCCTATCGGTTATGCAGATCTTTCCTCCACAGAACGGGTAAACTCTGGAACATTCTCCCTGCCCACATATTTCCCCCCAAGTACATTCTCAGGTCCTTCAAGAGAGGGGTGAACGGGAACCTGTTAGGCCGGCATGGCATTCGCAATTCCCGCATTCGAGCGAACGTCCATGGGCGTCGGTACTTCGGTAGACAGGCAGGCTTTCTATAAAAAAAATCTGCTTGATCACTAACGTTGCGTGCGACGCAAGTTTTCCTCTGCCTTTACTGACAAAGGAAACCCACCCCTACAAACTCGCTCGGATCTGAGACGACTACTTACCTTAAAATGTGGAACCGATCATGAATCGACTAAAATGTGTATATAGCCTAGCTGCTCACTTGGTCTAGTGATCAGGTGTCGTCGTCGGTAGCGGGCACCGAGGTGGTAGTGGGTGTCGAGCAGTGGGCTGCACGCAACGCAACACCAGTGAGTGGGCGACTCACCGGCGGCGATCGATACTTGCATTGCATAACATTTATCGACAGAACTAGCAGTTATCCAAATCATTCAGTCAACGTATTCGTCTATCTATCTACCTACATAATCAAATGGAAATGGAAATACTTCTAACAAAAGGGGGCCTTAAATGAAGCCGAGCCCGTGGGCCGTGGCACGAATGCATACATCAGACGGCACAAGTTGGTCGGCCACGGTTCTACAGTACAAAGCAACGCCGGAAGCTAAGAGAGAAGGGAGCGCACGGTTTTGGAAGCAGCATTGTTACCAGCGCCAACTTGCGTGCGGCAATGAATGGATGGCAGGAATGTCAACTTGATGCGTGTTTGAAGAAGAAGAATAGAGGTGTACAAGTTCAACATGCAAACATACAAACTTAATTCCGATGCCTTTTGTTCTGAGTTCTGTAAGTCATATTCCCCATACCTAGGTAATTCATTCATACACATTCCTTCATCTACATAATATTATGTATTTCCAAACCAGGAATATCGTGAATGTTTAAAAATATATATTGTATTGTCAACCAAGTAGGTACTTGTGTATGGTGTGGTGTAGGTATATAAACCGCAGTGGTTCCTGGCAGTTGACATCTCAATCTCATTCACTTTCTTGCCAATTTTGGTTCACAGAGAAGTTGTGACGCGCGCAAAAAAAAAAAAAATACAGACGAATTGAGAACCTCCTCCTTTTTTTGGAAGTCGGTTGAAAACTCAGAGCTGCGCGGGTATTTACTTAGCGGTCCCCCGACTCCTTTAAGTTTGTAAACGGAAATAATTTTTTACTTTTTTAGGGTTTTTAAAATTTGTAATTTTTATTTTTTCGGGTTCCGTATCCGTATGGAAGCGTTTTATTAGTTAGGGAGGGATAAGTCGCCGACGACCGTGCAGTTAGTAAAAACAATTTAAAGGCTTGTACCTGTTTGCTTCCAACACAACATTATAATCATGTTTAAGATATTCCACGTACTCTCCGGTACATTCACTTCACACGCCACACAACCGCTTAGCTCACTGTCTCCGTACTCGTGGAGCGGAATTCTGACACATTGTCGTCCGTCGTCCACGAATAAGTTTGAAAAGTGAAGTAAGCAGTTCAAAGTAAGTTTTTCTGTACTCTAGTGTGCAGGGATTACAAATTATCTATATAACGAATTAACTTATGAATTGAATTGATACCTACTACCTAGTTGCTGAAGTCGTTAAAACTAATAGAAGTACATACATTACATACATATCACACACGCTGAATCCCGACAATCGGGGTAAGCAGAGTAATCGGTGTTGTGCTGCAAGAACTCTGGTAAATTACAGCACAACACCGACCACCACGTTTCGCAAATTATTCGAACAAGATTCAATCGATCAAGCAGCAAGTAAGGCACGAGGACCCACCTGCTGCATGACTCGGTGGAAGTACCATGCCAAGGTGAGAGGTGGCGAGCCTGTCGCCCTTTAGCACGGCATCTTGTCCTTATCCCTTAGTCGCCTTTTACGACATGCACGGGGAGAGATGCAGTGAGGCTATTCTTTTTATTAAGTACCGGCCCCACACGGTACATATTATATACATAAATAAGATAATGTAATTCACAAAAGTACTTTTCAGTAATATGTATTCGTAAAGCGTAGTTTAGTTACACGCTTGGCATTCACGTGGACCCCTTATCTAATAAAAAGTAAAGGAATCTGGTTCCTGTACAGAGACCACACTGAGACCCTGGAGATAAGACACGCCAAGCCCGGCACGCGTGTGCGTAGTCTCGGAACTCGGAGGCATAATATACATATAATAGAGCTATGTCAGGCAGAGCAGTTGAGAGCAGTATGGCGGCAGGCCGTTCACCTGACGCGGACGTGACCGGTGACCGGTGACACCGTCCGCGCCCCTGCTTCTTTACTTCCTCAACAATATGACATCCCTTCGCTTCGCGCGTAAGAAAAACCCATCAAAACCTTCGTATAGCGTAACCATCCTTAGAAAAAAAGTCAAAACCCTACGGAAGTAGACGCAAAACTATTTTTACCGACTCAAACCACCACTACAAGTAAAAATATTTCTTCATATCCTGATCCTTGGGTTGAAATATGGTTTACTTATTTATTATCAAGGAAATATAATTTCATACGTTTTAGTTCTAGTTGGTTTTTTAAAGTTGGTCCAAATACCCCGTATCTGTACGGAACCCTATTATTGCTAAGTCCACGCCGCCGTCTGGCTGGCCTATCTTTAAAGGGCTGTATCTTTTGAACCGTAATAGGTAGCCGGTTGAAATATTTACTGAATATGTGTTATTTATTATGGCGGCTGACCTACCAAATAATTTAAATAACACCGGCCAAGTGCGCACCGAGGGTCCCGTATCGCCTTGTCACGGTTAGCGCTATTCACGCCATCTAGATGGCGTGTTATGAAATGCTTCATATTAGTTAATGTCATGCTTCATAATCTATTCGGTAGATGGCGCGCGCGCATACACATTTTGGTTTCTTCTATCGGAACCCCCGTGAATTTTTTTACTTTTTCTTATTTTTATTATTTGTTGTTAAATCGGCCATAATAACACATTATTTGTTTGACAGACAAACAGACAGACAGAAAGGCATACGGACAGACAGACAGACAGACAGACGGCGTAGGCTTAGTAATAGGGTACCTGATACGGAACCCTAAAAAGAAAAATTAAAAAATTAAGTGGGGGTTCCCATACAGGAAAAGTGTTTTTTTTTTCAATGTTTTTTTTTTTTTGGTGCGAAAACCTCGGTGCGCGAGTCCGACTCGCACTTCGCGGCTTTTATTAATTTCACCATAATATAGCGGTTCATAGAACACACTTTCCTTCCAGTTTTTGCCATTTCACAGTGTCAAATATGACCATAAAATCGGACACGTCCTTTTTATTCCAGAAATTTATAGATTTAGTTATTTAAAATGCTAGAGTAAAACTCCCCCGCCTCTGCGACTTTTAGTTTAGGAGAAATAAAATTTTGAAAATTACCCTTTTTTAGTTTCGAAAAAACGAAAAATAGTTCTACAATTAAAACTAAGCTACTTATTTAAATTTCACTCAGCCTTATCAAAGACCCTTTCGAATATCCACATTTGAAAAGTTATTCGAGGCTGTGAAAGTTTACAGAAATCGAATTATATATTTTTTTTATTTTTTTTATTTTATTTTTTTTCTCCTAGATCCCGTAGTAGTAGGCGGAGATATTTATACCGAAAATAGTTCACTATTTCCTCTGTCCGTTAAAAAAAAACCGACGCCTAATTCCATGGGTTTAAGAAGTTATGCTCATTTTAGTGCAATTATCAAGTTTCGGGCAATAGGGTTGGCACTTTACAAAATCTTTTATTTTTCCGCAAAATGATGATATGGTCCCAGCAGTGGATGTATATGGACTGGTCAGTTAGTCAGTCAGTGTGTAAATGTTTACTGCTGGACATACGCCTCCCCAATTTTAAACATAGTAGCCGACATGAAATGAAGGGAAACACTGACATGGCATGCATACTTAGTTCTCCCGGTGTTATGGGCTGACATCACGGATGCTGTAGTGTAGGTGATTTAGCGAGCCGTGTCAGTTTCCATAAAAAAAAACCCAAAAAAAAAACAAAAACAAAAACCAAAACTAGCTAATTATTATTAAAAGAAATCACGAAACAATACAATAAAATTAATCAAATGTCAAAAATAAATAAATAAAAAATGGAAAATTTTTTATTCATTCTAGTAACAACCCTAGCCCATAGCGAATAACTCCTGTAACTTCTTAATCCCATGGAATTAGGCGTCGGTTTTTTTTTTAACGGACAGAGGAAACAGTGAACTATTTTCGGTATAAATATCTCCGCCTACTACTATGGGATCTAGGAGAAAAAAAATAAAATAAAAAAAATAAAAATAAATATAATTCGATTTCTGTAAACTTTCACAGAATAACTTTACACAGAAACACTCGAATAACTTTTTAAATGTGGATATTCGAAAGGGTCTTTGATAAGGCTGAGCGAAATTTAAATAAGTAGCTTAGTTTTAATTGTAGAATTATTTTTCGTTTTTCCGAAACTAAAAAAGTGTAATTTTCAAAAAATTATTTCTCCTAAACTAAAAGTCGCAGAGGCGGGGGAGTTTTACTCTAGCATTTTACATAACTAAATCTATTAATTTCTGGAATAAAAAGAACGTGTCCGATTTTAAGGTCATATTTGACACTGTGCATTTGGCTACTGGAACCTAAAAATACATACTAGTTGAATTCAGAACCTCCTCCTTTTTTGAAGCCGGGTTAAAAAGGATTTTCTTTGATTCGCCATACATAAACATTGAGTGAGTGTACGAGCACATGGTACGAGTGATGGCGTACGAGTACGTACGTGCACGTGTGTATATTTGACTTGTGTGTGGGTTGCCTCATCCTTCTAACGGATGCGCTACTTGCCACCTACCAGATAACGCCTCTGTGACAATGCCAGTTATTTATGAGAATCTAACGCAGAAAGAAGCGAGCACGATATTGCCTAACGCACGAGTCTTAAATTTGAATAACGCTACCATGGTTATGCTGGGTATTCGAAATGGTAGCTGCGGAAACTCCGTCGTTCACATAAAACTGACAAACGGCTTGTTATATATAAGAGCCTAGCTAGCTAGACTGATTAGGGTAACACTTATTTCGAAAGAAGAATAGAATAGCTGGATCAGCCTGTTTCTTTTTAACCCCCGACGCAAACGGAAGGGTGTTATATTGTGGCCGAGTGGTTTGGGCATCGGCTTCTCATGCGAGAGTTCCGCGGTTCGAATCCGGTCGGCGTGTACCAATGAGTTTTTTCTCACGAAAAAATTTACGTGCATACCTATACCTGCTGCTTCACCGTTCGGAACCGGTGTAAAACTGTAGGTCCCTTCCCTTGCCCCTACTAGGTGCTAGGCTCAAATTGTAGCCGACTGGGTTGATACCACCGTACTGGACTGGATATAAGATGGCCGCATAACAGCCTCGGTTGTGTTCTCCTCTAGTCCAGTATAGCCAGCAATCCAGGGAAGTTTCCGGTATGGCACCTACCTTCTCGGAGGTGATATTGGCTGGTCGGAGTCGGAGGATGCGCTTTGGCCCCTCCGACTCAGCCACCCATACCGGATTACATAAAAAAAAACGTGCGTGTTTAACCTCGACTCGACGCAAACGGAGAGGTGTTTTATATAACTTATATATAAGTTTAACGTGTGCGTGTATGGGTGTGTCTGCTGTGGCATTGTAGCTCCCAAACGGATGTCCCGATTTGGAGCGGTTTTATTTATTAGAAAGCTGGTTTAATCGGGATGATTCTAAGCAATGTTTAATTATGAAGTAATAAAAAAATTACGCCTCACGGATGGACCGATGCGGTTTAAAAAAAAAACTCGAAATAAAAGTTAAATTATAAATAAAAAAACCCCCTAAAATTTCCAAAATTACTTACTTAATGGAGTCGGGGACCCGCTAAGTAAATAAAATATAAAAACTCAGAGCTGCGTGGGTATTTACTTAGCGGTCCCCGACTCCTCTAAGTAAACGGAAATTATTTTAGTGTCGAATAATTACATTCCCTCTCTCACACACCGTGGTGTGAGAGAGGGAATGTATTGTGTAAGAGAGGGAATATAATGTATCCCTGTTCGAGCTAGTCTTGTTACGGTAACATTGCTAACAACACAGCCAAGCGGTGTTAATTTGGAGTGAAGTGGTTTCCTTTTCATAACAATTCCAAGATCGAATAGCGATATAAACGGTGTGATCTCTGTCGCCCGGCAGCACACCTCCCGCACGGGTGACACTTAGGATTACCAACTCTTGCCACGGAACCCTCTGTTTGAACAACGCTCTCAACAGGTTCGTACTACACGTATGTACTCAGATAAGTAATGTGTACCTACGACACATAGGTAATGGATATTTATAACGAGAGACCATGCAGTTTGCATGCGGATTGAAACTGGTCCAGCCAGCCAGCCTGGGGACACCGCACCGGCGGCGCGGGTCGGGCGCGGCGCTGTTTGGCGGTGGTGGGATGACATGACGCTAGCGATAGCGGACTCGCTAACAACACGCATATTTCAACCAATAGCCGGGCCGGATGCCTCACCGAAGGCATTCTGATTGCTTGAGATCGGCGAGTGAGTAACGCCGAACGCCGGTACAGGGGCAGTGCCTGGCTGACTGCTGATGCTGAGTCAATGTTGTCCTTCGTATCCCTCGCTTCGCACACGCGAGGCGATGAACTCTGCTTGCTCGCATACATTATTGTACCTATGCGAGTTGGCCTGACATAATATGTGATCGTCGTATGGTCATCGTCGATGACGAAGTATGCATAGTCAGGCTTCTATGAGTAAACACGACGAGAACATATTCCCTGGCCCATTTGTACCGCCCAGTAGCGACCGCGCATGGCATCAGGCACGGCCGCGGCGCCACCTCCGCGCCGCGCCGCCGCGCCGGAACCTATTCTCAGAACGAAACGAAGGCTCCAGAAATAACTTCGTCTCTATACGGTACGGACATTCCGAGCATTTTGTTTCGCTGCTATATATTACGACGCTATTTTATGGATCAACTTTTATAGCCACTCTATTGCTTTGCGGTCTACATCAAGTGCAGCGCGCGCTTACCAGGTAACGCGGATCTAAGATTCATTCATGATAATATGAACATTTCCCTCTGATTTTTCCTGCTCGTCAAAGATTCCAGTTCAGTTACACAGTAATACACAGGAGTTACAGTAATACACATTGAAAATGATACCCATCATCATCATGATAAGAGGTTGTTTCAAGACAATTTGTGAAAATGTTCGGTAGTTCCGCGGCATCTGTATATTAATCAGTAAGGAATAGGTGGAGAAAACGCAGGCAGGTCAATATGTATGTAGGAATATTCAGAAGACTCTTTCTGTCGACACTAATAGGCTGGACGAGGACGGTGTGAATAGCTCGTTAGTAGGCAGCTGACATCTCCCAGGGCGCGGGCTGTCCCGGGGATGCGAGCCCGGTCGGTGCTGCGCTGAGCCTCTACCGCGCCCCCTCCCCCGCGACGCTGCGCCCCTCCGCGCTGTGCTGCTGAAAGGCACCCCGCGCGCGCCGCAAATCAAATCGCGTGGCGCGCCCATATCGATCCACCCCGCGCTGGTCGGTCGCCGCACTGCCCCTCCGTGCCCTCCCGCCATCCCGCAGCTCCGTCCGTCTCGTCGTCGCGTGTCGTTGGCTCGCGCTCGCTCGGTATAGCCACCCCCGCCCGCGTGACGTCACAGGCCCGGTCAATACCCCCACGAATACTTGGGCACCGACATACTCTAGCTAGCACTGTACAGTAGCCGCGCCGATTCATTCATACCACTCGATAGTACTACTACCAAGTGAATGGTATGAACATTGCGCTGCGGTGGCGGAGGCGCGTCGGCGGCGGAGGAGGCGGCAGTGGCTAGTGTTAACCTGACTAAGATTGATCCTGCGTGTCCTCCTGCCTTGAAATTATTTGCATGTGAGCGATATTCGATTAGTAGTCCAGGAAACGAATGATTGCAGCCGGAAAGCTCGAAAGCAGAAAGTTTGACTTCGGAACCTTGTTCTGACTAGTTTAGGAGGTAAACATACTAAAAGTCCCCACCACTGGGGGGTCCGAAAAAAGGCCGATTTTATTTGCAAATAAAAGCAATGTACGAGTAACTATGACAAAAAACGTGAGGTAAAAAACAAATTTTTGAAAATCGGCCTTTTTTCGGACCTTATATCTCGACAACGATTGAGAATTGGTAAAAAGTGTATAATATCAAAGTTGTAGAGAATTTTATCACCTCTTATTCCGTAATTGAACAGTTTTTCCTATGATGCACCGTTTTCGAGATATAAGCGAAAAACCGAAAAATGGGACCTTCTTTGTTTCTGTTTACTTACTTCAAGGAGTCGGGGGTCGGGGGACCGCTAAGTAAATTCCCGCGCAGCTCTCGCGCTATTAACTAATTTTGAAAGACCTAGGTTATAAGAAAATGCTAGATCTGAGAGCGCACAAAAATCGTACCCGTCACAGTCGCCTCATAGAGTGGTGAATACGTGTCGATAGCGAAAGTGTTTCAGAGACACCGTTCCCCCCTCCCCCCGCCCTCCCCTTAGTCCCCCATCCCTCAACCCCGCCCTGCGCCCTCAACACCGCGACGACTTAGAGTCGTCGAACCCTGGAACGTTCGTTATGTATAACTCCTTTATCACCTCAACTTCACGAGTGTCCGTGGCCGTTGGCCGCGGGCGGGCATCATTCACCCACCATACATATTGTCAGTTCAGCGCACACAGCGCAGCGGCTTGCCACCAATATTCACTTCCTGTCTACTTACCCATTTGTTACCGACACCACTCGCTACGTCCTACCTTTAACATCCTACCTACAACATCCGTGATGTCAGCCCATAACACCGGGTGAACTAGGTGCCATGTCAGTGCTTCCCTTCGATCGTGCCGGCTACACTGAACTGGACGGAAAACACAAACTATTTACATAGCCGTTTCGACCGACGTTTCATTCAGTGCGTTGGTACCAACCCGGGAAGGGTGGGGAAGGGTTCACCCTTCCACCGAGTAAGGTAGGAAGGGAAGGTACCTACAGTTTTACGTGGAATCCGAACCACGGTCAGCCTCCCAACGGTCGAGCGGTCACCCATCCAAGTACTGACCGCGCCCAGCGTTGCTTAACAATCAATAGCAACAGTCGACTATCTGCACACTGAGCTATCGAGGCTGACAACCCCCTCAACCCCGCAATTTACCTATACCGATGATGGTCGACTTACTCACACTAACGTATTCGAAAACAATTACTACTGGTCCCTTGCCTTCCCTTGTCCCTTACTTGGTGGTCCATGGTAGGCTCAAATTGTATAGAACTGGGTTGGGAAACCGTACTGGACGAAAGATTACCTCACAGAAGCCTCGGCTATGTTGTCCTCTAGTCAAGTATAGCCTTAAAAAAACTGCCAAGTGCGAGTCGAACTCGCGCACCGAGGGTTCCGTATCGTCATGTCATGGCTAGCGCCACTCACGCCTATCTATGGCGTTTATGAAATGATTAGTTAAAATGCTTCATAATCTATTTGCTAGATGGCGCGCGCAGATTTTTTACTTTTTCTTATTTTTATTATCAGACAGACAGACAGACAGACGGCGTAAGCTTATTAATAGGGTCCCGTACCGGATACGGAACCCTAAAAAGCCTCCTATTTGGCTCCTCGGTTGGGAGGCAATACACTGGTCGGAGCAGGTGTTTTGGCTCCTCTGATTCAGTCACCGGATTGCATGAACAAATTGGCGGGACACAGTCGGGGATCGTATCGTGGACTGTGCCGTGGACTTGTGGTTTAAGGCGGTGACAAACGCCAAATACGCAAAACATGCAAAAAGTGCGACAAAGAAGGTCCAAAACTGACCAATTGACACACATTCAGAAAATTAAAAAAATACCAACCTATATTTTGGTTCCTTACCAACAAAGTGCATTGCTGGTTTTTTTAATAATGAGTAAAAGTAAGTAATAAACATAAAATTAAAAATATATAAAAAAAGCATGAATTTTTGAAAATCTGAGTATGTGTGTATTATTACAATTTTACAATACCACCGATTCAAAGGTCACAAAGCTCTGAGAAAACTCTATTCAATTTGTTTTATTATTTTATCCACGAAAGGAGATAAAAATAAAAAACAAAAAACGCCTACATGAAATTATTGACGTAATTCTTCAGTCGGAAGGGTAAAATTTTTGCCTTCGTCAATTTAGCAGGCACTTCAATACTAGATACAATTTTAGTTCCGGGCTCGCTTGCTCGCTCCTGCCCTGCTGCGCCCGCGTGTCGGTCGTCATTTCTGTCTTCTGTGTTTGGATCGAATGGAAAAAAGATAGGTAGGTTAGGTATATTTGTACCGTGTGGGATGGTAATTTAAAATAATAGCCCCACTGCATCTCTCCCCGTACATGTCGTAAAAGGCGACTGAGGGATTTTTTTATGTAAACTGACACAGTTTGCTATATCACCTATAACATCCGTGATGTCAGCCCATAACACCGGGTGAACTTAGGTGCCATGTCAGTGCTTCCCTTTGGTCGTGCCGGCTACACTAAACTGGACGGAAAATACAAACTATTTCGGGATATGACTCCCTTCTTGAACACCGTGTATATGTATGTAGCTAGCTACATACATTATACGAGTATTTGAGCGTCCATTTGTAAATTGTTATTTAGCATTATTCATAGTGCAATAGAAGGGGGTATATTGATGTGTCCATAGACCATCCATATCTATTAGGACGCTTACTATACTACTATCACGTAGTATCACGTAAGTATATTACGTACACTATTCGTTCAATGATCTGACGAATTTTGATATGGTAAGAAATACATAGGTAGGTAGGTAGGTACCATCGAATTAGAAAGGGGTCTGGAAGGAGCATAGCACGGCGACTGAACGCAAGCGAGTGAAGCTAAAAGTTGGACGCCGGGGATACCCGCGCAACCTGCCGCACACCCGCAGCGACCTATAATTGACCGCATATTGGACTCATTTAGACGAATATTGACGGCTTCAAATGTGCGCTAGAACGTTCCTTCCAGATCCCTTTCTAATTCGATGGCAGAGCCTCCCGCGCCTCCACCGCGCCGTCGCCGCCGCCTCCGCCGCCGCCGCCGCCGTGCCGCCTCCGCACCGCACACCGCACGCTGCTACTGAGTTACCGCACCGCACCGCACCCCACCGCACCGTGCCATGCTGCCGCCGCGCGCGCCGCGCGCGCCGGCCGGTACCTATGATGCTATGATATTTGCCATACATACCTAAATGCCTATCTACCTATTACCTACCTACCTATTTTTATTTTAGTTTTCATCGATAGTCTATTTAGAGGTTTATAAAAAGTGGTAAGTACATGAACTAAAATAATTTGGAAGAAATTACAATAAAATGTTATTTAGGTAAAATAATAAAAAATAAAAAATTAGAATCACGCATCAGTTACATAAGCCACAATCATTTTATTAATTAAAATAATAAAAAAGCAAAAAAAAAAAAACATACGAAAGTGGGATTCGAACCCCGAACCATCAACTCTTTAGGCTGATAGCGACAAACTACGCTAAATATGACTTGAACGTGCGAATCGAAATGAGCAGTCGCATGGTACATTATGTAGAATTCCCGAATGCTCAAGGTCGTTGGCGTTTGTCACGGCCTTAAAACGTCTTCGAAAAACTACGCATGGAATGGAAAGAAGTTAAATTACAAATTTTAAAAACCCTCGACACATCAACAACCCTTAAAAATAAAAAAAAATCATTCCAGCTTAGCTAATGCAAGGCGTCGGCGGACCGAGTTTAATGTTTTTACTTTGCGGTCATTAACAACGCTGAAATTATTTTTTAATTTTTAAGGATTGTTGATGCATCGGAGGTTTTTAAAATTAGTAATTAAACTTTTATGTATAGCTGTCGTAGTCATGCATGACTGGAGGGCGTGCGTGACTCATTGGAAGGGCAATGAAACAATACGTTTACTACGCGTCCCAGTCACGAATATGCTGAGAACTACGAAAGGGGCTCGGTGGAAAGTCAGAATAACTACTATGGTGGCTATACACAAAACTGTCATGGTAAGATAGAAGATTATAAGACGTGAGAACGTCTTTTAATTGTGAATGTATGGAGCCGCGTCTAATATTTGCTAAACGGTCGGTGTTGTGCTGTAATTTATCAGAGTTCTTGCAGCACAACAACGATTACTCTGCTTGTCCCTTACCCCGATTGCCGGGATACAGCGTGTGGTATCTTTGAACTTTTATTAATTTTGTTAGGTTAGGTTACAAATATATAAGTTAGTTTTGTAATAATTTCTGTTTGTTTACTTAAAGGCAACGAGCTGATGCGAAAAGGGATATCCCTTCCACCAATAGGAAGAGTGCTGATGATCTTCGAATCGGCTGATGTCACAAAGTCAGATACACAGCTGACACAGAGCCAGACACACAGACAGATACACAAACAGACAGAGACGTCAAACTTTTAACACCCCTCCTTTTTCGTCGGCGGTTTTATAGGCCCTTGGCTTGGAAGAGAGGAAACTGAGGAATGAAACTTTTAGGGAGATCAGTTAAGTGGCTCGACTCCCTCCCTTCTAAAATGTTGGACGTTTTGACCCATCCTGTGCGACGACGCCTACCGTTTCGCGTTTGGAGTTAATTCGTCACAAACGAATAAACAAGCAGTACTAGGTCGGTAAATATCTGACTCTTTCTTGGTTGTGTGCGTGCATCAAAGAACAAAGGACCAGCTCAGGAAGTCAGGCAAACGGAAACTAATTGATTGCGAGTGACAGTAGTTTGTATGTCTCTACACGCACTCCGTCCTCGTCGTATATAGGTGTAGGACTGATTAGGCAGCAGTCTAGTACGTGAATGAGCTGCTAATAGACACATCAACGTGGGCACCCATGACACAATGGACAGTCGTAATCACGACGAAGGATGTGTTGAAAGAATGACACGCCATGCGCGAAGTTTCGGAACTCTTGATTTGATTGGGCGTTGAGTTGAGCTGTAGCTGCTCCCTACTCATATCAAACAGGCCAGTAAGTACTAATTGCCGAATGCAACAGAAACACACATAAAACCTCGCAAAAAAGTCAGGGTGCCTAAGCACATGGCTCTAACTAGCCAATATCACCTCCGAGAAGGTGTCACATAACGGAGAAATCCTTTGTTCTGGCTTTAATGCACTACAGGAGAATACAGCCGAATCTTCTATGCGGCCATATAACGTCCAGTATACTACGGTGACACAAACCCAGTCGGTTACAATTTGATCCTAGCAAGGCAGGTAAGGAGCAAGATGAAGCTTCCGTATGGATACGGAACCCCAACAGGCACTATCATGGACGCTGTTCGGAGGAACTTGCTTCCCTCATTCCTTGCCTTCTGCCTTCATCCTTGCGCCTGCTGGCATGGCGCCTCACTGAGCGTGGTTTCGCGAGGAGAGGGGTTTTTGGCTCTGTCGACTGTACCATTGGTCTCTCGACACAGCCACCCATGTTGGTTTACATAAAAAAAAACAACTTACCGAAAGCTAATAATCCGAAGATTAGGAGCAGGGCAGGCCCGAGCGAGTGGAGGAGCGGTCGTGCCATGGTGCACACTTGACGCACGCAGCACGCGGCGGCGAGCAGCACGACCGAACAACACTTCACTAGCGCGAGCAACACAACTATTGACACCGGATGGGGTCCGGGCCGGGCGGGGCGCCGGGCGGCGGCGCGGAGGGCGCCGAGCCTGCTTCCGAGGGTCTCCTGAAACAAAACAACACATTTCCATCTAATAAACAAGTATAGAACATTTTCCAAGTCAAGAAACTATTCAATACTTTGTTAGATAGAACACTATTTTTAGGGTTCCGTACCAAAATAGTAAAAAAGGAACCTATCACATCGTCGCCCGTCTGTCTGTCTGTACGTCACAGTCCCTTAACGTCTAAACGGTTTGTCCTAGAAAATTTTAAATTTGTATGAAAATAGGTCATTTTTAAATACGCTAAGGTCAGATGTATTTGCGAAAAGTTAAATTACAAATTTAAAAAACACCAAATAATGCCCGTTTACTTACTTAAAGGAGTCGGGGGGGGGCGCCATACCTTTACTTTGAATTGTTGGTTGGACAAGGAATGGTCATTCTGGGGTGTGGTCTCACGTCGTCGTCGGTAGGGCAGTGATGTGTGATGGCGATAAGCGCTCGATAGCGTTCTCTTCAGACGGATGTAACTGCCTAAAGCTTTTATTTTTATTTGCTTCATTCAGCTACTGTGGGCGCGTAGCGTTTCTTTTGGCAGTTATTTATTACTTAAGAGTCCGTAATACCTCAGCTCCAATTCTAATTTCGCCCCCATTTCTTCGAGCAACCTCACTCTATATACCTACCGCTTCCCACACTAGTGCTTGAGGTCACGCGAAGTCAACGCGATCTTGTTACGGTGAACTACACTATTTTCGGACAGGTTACTCTTAGGTAATAAAATTCTCCGAATTAAGGTAATTGTTTTTTTATTGTGAAACTAATGGTTATTTTTTAATTAAAAAAACCATGGACAAGCTTTACAGTATTGAGGTTAGTTATTTATTATGCAAAGTTGCATCCTAATTTAAAGTATTTATTGAATACTAACGATTTTATTTTGCGGGTTGGGAACTTTGCAATATTTTTTTCTATCGAGAAAATTTAATGGAACCAAATTTTCGCCAAATATAATACCTAGTATTAGTACTAAACTTTATCATATATTTATTATTACAGAGTAATTTTTGCAGTATTGTTGACATAAAAGAGGCTTATAAGAAGCAATGTGAGGTATTACAGACTCTTAACAACACAGTAGCTACGTGAAGCTTCGTTACCTACTTTTGCTTCACTTCTGTCTGCCTAATAAAACGAAGAGAGTTTGATTGAAATTCTTTAGGCGGACATTTAGCCTTTGTGAAATTATATTGTCAGTACAAGTACTACATGAGTAGGTACGTACGAAACACAATAATGGGACCTATGACTACTAATTTCTGTCGGTATAAATTTGGAGTGTCGGCCCATACAAAACTATTTAAAAGCCTTCCTTAGGAAAAATCTGTTTTCTACGTAATTTGTCCGACATTAATTTGTTTTTTCTTTAATACATACATACCACACGCTGTATCCCGACAAACAGGGTAAGCAGAGTAATCGGAGTTGTGCTGCATGTACTCTTCTAAATTACAGAACAACACTCACCACCAGGTTTAGCAAAGTATTCGGACTAGTTACATAAGTATCAAGCCGCAAGTAAGGCACGCATATCCACCTGCTGCATGACTCGGTGGAAGGACCGTTCTCAGGTGAGAGCTGGTGGCTAACGCACCGCGTCCAAATCGGTCCATCCGTTTGGGAGCTACGATCTACAGCAGACACAGTCAGACACAGCCATACACACATACACATACATTTTAAACTTATAACACCTCTCTTTTTTCGTCGGGGGTTAAAAATATGCGGTAATATTGCTAAGTACTGACAATTCATCCATTATGCATGGCTTACTCACACGAATAGTTACCTATAACTATAACCTATTAGTAGACGACGATGATTCTTTTAACAGTATCGCCCACTAGCTCCAACCAACCAAACCTGCTGGCGACCCCTCGACTCGAACTGAGTGAGTAGCGGAACTAATAGCCGGGTGTCAATGAAGAGATTACACCCGAGAGCCATTAGCATTGCATTCTGTGTAATTCTTCTTATAAATAAAATCTCAGAATTAAACTCTTCAGTAGTCTGTCATCCGTCGTCGCACGGGCGAATGTTTTGTGATTGTCGAGAGTGATGTTCATTAATTATTCATAGAGGCACTACGAGGGCTACTCAATTTAGAGGTTAAATACCATTTATTGTATTTCAAAGGACTCGCCAAGATACACTTTTCCATTCGCTCGAACCAGTTTTGGAAACATTTATTCCACTCCAACGTTGGGGTTGCCAAAATAGCAGATTTGTATGCTTCAACCGATTTTCTGGGCGGAAACGTTGACCGCGAAGACTGCTTGATTTTTAGGAAGGAGAAGAAATCATTAGGGCTCAAGCCAGGTCTGTACGGAGGGTATTCCAGAATTTCCACATTGTGCGAGCTTGCGTTGTCATGGTGCAGTATAATACGGCATGTTGAATTATTTCCAGGAATTCAGTGATAATTTGTGGCAAGCCGAACTCCGTTTTTGTTAACTGTGCACTTCGGCTGTCAAAGTCGTTAGGTTGATAAGACTGAATTTACCCCCCGCTTACTTCCTCATCTCTCCGCCGACGCCTATCAGTACACACACACACAGCAAGGGCATAGTAACAGGAGACATAGTCGGGAGATATAGGAGGAGAGATAGTCTGTTTTAACTATGGCAAGGGCGTGTACTGATAGGCGTCGGTGGAGAGGTGAGGACTGAGGAAGTAAGCGGGGGGTGAATTCAGTTCTGCCAACCTAACGACTTTGACAGCTCGAAGTGCACAGTTACAAAAAAACTGGCCAAGTGCGAGTCGGACTCGCGCACCGAGGTTTCGCACCACAAAAA
Organism: Nematopogon swammerdamellus; assembly: GCA_946902875.1. Lineage (NCBI taxonomy): Eukaryota > Metazoa > Arthropoda > Insecta > Lepidoptera > Adelidae > Nematopogon > Nematopogon swammerdamellus. Next base: position 13,066,495 of record OX336339.1, read on the forward strand.
AAAACACGTTTTCTTGTATACGTTTTCCCCTTGATTTTTTACTTTTTCTATTTTTTATTATTTGTTGTTATATCCGCCATAATAACACATATTCTGTGAAAATTTCAACGGGCTATCTATTACGGTTCAAGAGATAAAGCTCTCGGATGGACAGACGGACGGACAGACAGACGGCGTAGGCTTAGTAATAGGCTTCCGTACGGGATACGGAAACCTAAAAACGGGGTTATACCAGTCAGCGTTAACCATATTGTGATGTTCAAGCACGATGGTGACAACGCAACGTGACCAGTCTGCCACGAACGAGGCAACCTTTTACTTTGAATTGCTCCATGAGCGTATGACTATGGTCGATTTTGGCTCGTCTTATAGAACCAGACGGTCGGCTGCTGCTGTAAATTCGTTCTGCTCATAGCGAGGGAATAATTTTAGGTACAGTTTTTAAATTTCAGCACTTTTCAAATTAAATCTATATAGAATTAAAGTATAAACTATTGAAATTATTAATTAAAACTAACCTAAAACAAAACTTACCTATCTACCAAAATAAAACTAAACATGCAACTATAAATAAAAAAATTCTTCTAGGTCGGCCGAGGCAGCCATAGTCCCTAGGACGCATAAAGCGTTCCCTCTTTTTGAATTTCTAGGCTTATGCAGCGTATGAAGAAAGCCTTGGCACGTACGTCACCGGACTTATCCACTAGCAATTTGCCGATGGTTTCGGCAAAAGCCAGTGCGTCCGGTGACCACGCACCAACGGTTCCTCTTTCTACCGCAAAACCTAGAAACTCAAAGAGGGTTTTTAGGGACTCATACATTGTATTTTTTCCGAGCAGCTTGTGCTGCGGCCGCCCGGCTGAACGCGAGGAATCTGGATCGTAAGCATAAATTCAAGATTCGTCATCCATCACTGATAATGTCATAAACGTGTTTTGACTCTCCTCGGTCGAATCTAAATTAATATTCTAAATTATTGAAATTTTTGAGACATTCATTCATTCAACTCATTGGATGAGTAGTTTGGTCGAAATTCATCGAAATTTGAGAAAAAGTGCACTATTCGTCGTAGGTAATTAAAATAATAATGTAGCCCTTTTATTATCCCACTGTTGTGACATAGGCCTCTCACTTCACGCCACGCATTCATATAAGGTGAGCAGTAGGATCGGACGGAAGTGAACGCAATCTCTCATTCTCAGAATAAACAGGCATTGTCAAAACATTTGAAACATTGAACCGACTTTAAAAAACAACTACTTGGAACAAAAATAATAAAAAACCCCCGACCCTTAAAAAGCAAAAAATAATTTCCGTTTACTTACTTAAAGGAGTCGGGAGACCGCTAAGTAAATTCCCGCGCAGCTCTGAGTTTTATATTTTATTTACTTAGCGGTCCCCCGACTCCTTTAAGTAAGTAAACGGAAATTATTTTTTGCTTTTTAAGGGTCGGGGTTTTTTAAATTTGTAATTTAACTTTTATTTCAAGCTTTTTAAAGAAACCGCATGAAAATCGGTCCACTTTTTAAGATAATAATTTTTTTTATTACTTAATTACTTGATTACTTGATTACAAACATAGCTAAGAACCATCCCGATTAAACAAGCTTCCTAATAAAAAAAACCGCATCCAAATCGGTCCATCCGTTTGGGAGCTACGATGCCACAGACAGACACACACACACACACACACACACACACACACACACGTCAAACTTATAACACCCCTCCGTTTTTTGCGTCGGGGGTTAAAAATAATTAAATAATTGAGTTGAAAGCGGTACAAAAGCACAAAAGGGCTTCATCTATAAATTTTCAGTTTGCTTTTGTACCGCCTTCAACTCAATTATTTCATAATTTTTATTTTTAATTCTTAGTTGTTAGGGTTCCGTAGTCAACAAGGAACCTAGAAAGTTGTAAGTTGGTATGGGTATGCATATTAATAACGGCGACAAAGTGGTAAAATAAAAATTTTGAAATAATTTTTTTTAGGGTACCTCCCCTACACGTAAAGTCGGGATACATTTTTTTTTCACGTCTACCCCATCGTGTGGGATGTCGTTGGAAAGGCCTTTGAAAAATATTGCGGGTTTGTGAAAAGCATTTTTCGATTTAGGGATCCGTTTGCGAATTGTTAAGCTTTTAAGTGCCAATTTTTGTTAGAGTCAAGTGTCCCCACCCCCTGCCAGCTAAACGGTTATTAGATATGTGAAAAATTCACAGCAGTAGTATATATATCGAAATTAAAAGGAAAACTATCACAGCTAAGTAGGCTGTACAGGTTGACGGGTAATAGTCGACCAACTTATAAAATGTACGGACGACAGCCATCATTTCACTGTTGAAGAACTTTTTCAAATTAACATTCATTTATTTCCCTTACAAAATTATACAAATAATCAAATAATTTATTTTTATAGGGTTCCGCAACTACGGGACCTTACACTGCGCGTGGCCCGACCCGCACTTGACCGGTGTTTTAAAGTCGGTTCAATGCTTTTTAAAACAGTTTTTTATTTCACTCTTTTTAGTAATATCACATATCACAGAAATCGGTTGTCGTGGAATAGAATTATTCACACATTTGACACACTTAACAGTCCATATCTTGAAAACTACTATACCTAACCAATTTTGATGAAACTGCACTTGCACTGTTCCCTAAGTTGAAGTAAATGTAAGATAATAAAAAAAGAATGGTCTCAATGTGATTATTAGTTTCGGATAAATGCGTGGACAAACATATACACATACAAACATACATACACCTATAAAATTTTGTACATTTGTTTGGAACCCCTAATAGATTATCATATGTGAATATTGCAGTTCCAATAATATTACATACATACGTGTCGAAATGATAACCTCATTTTTATTTTGAAGTCGGTTAAAAAAGAAAACGAGGCGAACAGAGCCGCGGACCGCACATATGCAGCATCATAATGTTACATGACGCCGACTTCACTCATTCATTATCATTACTGATCTCTGACTTGACCTTGTTAACTGCTGGCATATGGGTGCTCTGGGTCGGGTGATTGGGTCAAATCAACACTTGTTTCCATGATTAACGTACAAATACGTACCCCACCCGCATGATGAGATAGAATCAAGATAAATATTATTTTAAGCTCCGCTTTTGTGGACTGCATCCGTAAATAGAGTTGGGCTCGCGTAGCAAGGTTCCGTACCTAGAACGAGGAATTGTTATCTGTGCTGTATATTGTGCGCGTCGAGGTGCGCGCTGTATAAATTGATCCTTTTAAATTCATCTAAGTCCGGCTTAAACCGACACACGAGTCACACCATTTTATATTTTTAACCCCGACGAAAAAAGGGGTGTTTTAAGTTTAATGTGTATGAGGGTGTGTATGGGTGTGTCTTGTCTGTGCTATCGTAGCTCCCAAACAGATGGACCGATTTGGATGCGGTTTTTTTTTATTAGAATGATGGTTTAATCCAGGGTTTAATCTGGGTGTTTCTGTTGTTAGCTATGTTTGTAATCAAGTAATTAAGTAATTCAAATTAATTATCTTAAAAAGTGGACAGATTTGCATGCGGGTTTTTTAAAAAGCTTGAAATAAAAGTTAAATTACAAATTAAAAAAATTCCCGACCTTTAAAAATTCAAAAATAATTTCCGTTTACTTACTTAAAGGAGTCGGGGGACCGCTAAGTAAATAAAATATAAAAACTCAGAGTTGCGCGGGGATTGGAGCTCCTGCGACAGATTCGTGAGCAGACAAAACAATAATAAATTAGTATCCAGCCCAATGAAAAATTTTGTGCTACAAGAAGTTCATTGTTTCTTCATAGCGTGTACAAAAATAACGCATGAAAGTACTTGATCAGATTAATTTGAATGTTGATGTTTAGTTAGTTAGCCGACGAATACTGTTCCCAGAAGTCCAAGTAAAATCAACAAAACGTTCAGTATTTTCCTTGCTGTGTTTACTTTTCACACCGCACATCTCTATTTTTATTCTATTTAGGGAGCCAGCAAACGAACACAAGCCGGATGTTTGTTTAGTTAGTTAATCAATGCAATATGCACTATGCCTCTGCCTGCACCGATGCACCGGCAGTGGATCACGCAGCAGCAGTATCATCCACGAACCGAAACTGTAGATTCAAGTTTGCACATTGCAATTATTCTGGAGCGTGTTCGATATTAGGGATTTGATGGAATATCGTAAAAGGATCCTGCATGTATCCGGAGCTCTCATCTATAGAATCCTGTGAAGCAGTGGCTGAAAGTAACCGCTGAAACAATGTTTTTGTCTGTCACGAGAATGGATAGATAAATAAAAATATCTAAATTATTTTAAATGTTGTTTTACTTTAGCAAGCCGAAAGAGCCGCACGTGTTATCCAGTGGATTGATATGTGCCGACGGAAGCAGGCGTGACGAGACGGGAGACGGCTGGTCTAACTAATGGAAATAAATAACACCCGCTCTCGCAGCGCACTGTGCATACATTTACTGTACAAGCAGCCCGCTCATCGTACGCTAACCCAAACAGTAGCTAAAAGTTCGTTCACATCGAATAGTACTATCCAGTTACCTACTTCCTAGTTACTTTATTGCGCAACATTTAACAAATCGTCGTCGCCGCGTAGAATTTTATTGCACTCGGCGACGACTGGCGGGTACTGGCTGTGTCTTGCTTGCCAACTGCCTGCTGTCTTGCAAAAGTATTCATCTTGAAACAATATTATGCGAAGCTATTAAAGGTAGACGAACTCGCTCGCGCATGCTTATCGTTGTATGATGTCAAGGTTATACGGTACCTATCTACATTTATTCGGGTGATTGATTAGGGTCCATATTCCACTCACCGGAAGTAAAATAAATTATTCGGGAGCGCGTCGCGTCTCGTCGTCGTCGCGTCAGCGTGTTGTCGTCCATACATATAATACATATGTAGTGGAATATCTTAGAATCAAATGGATAGCAAGACCACGACCACCAGGAGTGAGTAACGATGAGGAAGGGCGTCATCAGAATCTTTATAGGTAACATAGACGTCTATGATACGTAGCTTTATTATTTTCGCTTATGATATCTCAAGGCCACAGTATGGATATTCAATATTGTTCAGTGATGCTTGTGAAATGTGAAGACTTCAATCAAACAATGATATTGTTCTCGTTCAGATGTAAATTATGAATTGAGCCTGATAGGACAGAGTGTTGTTTCGTCGCACCGCGCACGTAAATCGATGTATAGGTGTTGTGCGGTTGCATTGAGTGGCAGTGGCCCACTTGCACTGCCTGCAACCTGCAACGCTAGCAGAAGCAGAAAGAACGTTATTGCGAGAGCAACACCGACCGCATATGAAGTCTCTGAAAGTTCACGGAAATGTGATTATGTCGGCAATGAACCACGTGCAACGTCCGCATTATTGGTTGCATTACGTAAAGTAATGTACCTACTTGGTAGCGTAGATACGCTGGGCACGCTACTCATGATAATATCGCGCTCATAATTATTGCAGTATATTATGCAGTGTCGTGCATGCGCTGCCCAACGATGTTCATTTGTAGTTCATTCAGTCAAGGTAGTAAGTACCCACCTACTTGCCTACCTACCTAGGTAGGCGTTCGTCACACTCGCTCACGCTTATCGCTTCAGATTCAACGTCGCGCGCCGTTTCGCAGGCGATTTGATTATCAAATCATTTCAACTGGCTTGCTGTTGTTTTGTTTGTACTGATAATATGAGTTCAAAATGTTTTATTAATTTTCCTCGGAGCTACAAACCTGTTACTGAAGTAATAAAAAGGAATGAACACCTGCCGGCAAATAGCACAGGGGCTGGATCGTAATAATAATATTCACAATACGGTTGGTTACCTGCTCTCGAGCGGAACATAATATGGGGACAAACAAAAACATCGAGGGGTTTACTCCAATTTTCCCTCCCTCAAGTTCCCTCCCGCGCCGCGCTGGGGCGATCCCACTTGCTGCAGATGGAAATAGCTTCATTTCGTTTTGTTCTACTGCACAGCCCTAAATTAAAACATTGTGCGTAAACACCAAGTCAAGTAAAGTCACCGAAAGTGGTCTTCTTCATGTTATGCATAATATTTAGCTAATACACACCTATTGAGTTAGGTATTACCACAGAATACTTAATAGTGGTATTACTTTTAACCTCGCCGCCGCGCCGCGCCGCCGCCGCCGCACAGTGCAGTGAATGTATGGAAGAATGGGACAAAAATCGAAATTCCGGCTGTATTTAAATACAATTTTTATTTTATTCATATTTCAATATATAACATTATTTTTTATATATAATAGCTATATATATAGAATATAGATCATATATATATATAATTAAACTTATAATTAATATTAAATTACAACGTTAAAATTAATTAGAATCTGAATAATCGTCTTCCCTTAAATCTAAATTCGGTAGGTATATCTAGATCTACATTGCGAGACTGGAGCCATTTTTTTCAAATAATCATTAACATCGCCGTCTATTCTCACATATTTGTGTGTAGATACCTTCCTCTGCGAGGATATAACCTACTCACATTTTTTATACTTTTTCATCGTTCAAATATACTCAAACGAGAATATATTTCGTTGAATACAACTTGTTTGCGGTCATTTTTGCTGCTGTTTATGCCGCAAGCTCCAATTTTTGTATGACGATCCCCTCTCTGAAAAAAAAATCATAATATTACCTATTGGCAGATATTGGCAGACAAACTTTACTAAATCTGAAAGTACATTAATATAGCTACAAGAAAAAGTAAAAACCTCGAGACACTTTGCGCACTTTTTTTTAAAGCTTCGCCAAAGTTTGCAATTGCATTAATTATAGATAATTTTCAAGGGTATGTTTAAGACCTAATAGAAAAATAAATCTTAAACAAAAAGACAACATTTATATAACGTATTAAACTACGTACCTTGGGCTACAGAATCCATTTTCAATCACTTCAAAACACTTGCTAATACTTTTGTTAGGACACTCGATGCAACGGACAACATAGAACTGATAAGAGGGATTAACTACTCGCCGCGACATTGTTCCAGTTGGAGGGGTGATCATGAGCCAATGAGCGCAGTTCACGGAGTATAACTATAATTCCTAGAAGTAATGCCTTATCTACTTTACAACGGCAGGATGAAAGTTCATGGAATTTATAGCTCATTTTTCGATTTTTGGTAAAGGCTCACTGCACTGTGCGCCGTCTCGTTCCGTCGTCGGGTGAAAAAAATTAGAAATTACCTAGCGCAAGTTCATCGCATCGCACATTAATAATATTATCGTCGTGTCGTGACCATTTTGGCAGCTTTTTAGAACGGTAGCGATACTAATACTAATTAACACATACGAAAAAAAAAGAAAACTAAATTATTATTCTGAAACCGTGCTGAAATAAAAATAGCTTAGTGATTGACGTAAGTTAACAGAAATCGCATGTATGATAATAATTGATAAAATAGCCATATCCATATTTATTTATGTACCTACCTACTCTTCCAAACTTATAATAATTCAGAGCTGCCCAAATTATATAAAGTACCTATGCCGCACGTATCATGTACGTACACCTACATACATACATGCATAGAGTAACATCCTCTAGTCTCTACACCAGCGCGGTTCCCAACTATTTTCGTCTACGGAACCCTAAATGATCGTCCTTCTATTGGTGGAACACCAAGTCAATTAAAAAGTTAATTAGCTATAGTGAACATAAAAAAACCAGCCAAGTGCGAGTCGAACTCGCGCACCGAGGTTCCGTATCGCCATGTCATGGCCAGCGCCACCCACGCCATCTATGGGCGTGTTTATGAAATGCGTCATATTAGTTAAAATGCATGATTAGTTTAAAATATGCTTCATTCATAATATTTTCGGTAGAGAGCGCGCGCGCATACACTTTTTAGTTATAAAAAAAAAAGTTTCTTGTATAGGACCGTGATTTTTTTTCCTTATTTTTTTATTATTTGTTGTTATATCGGCCATAATAATTAATAACACATATTATTACGGTTCAAGAGATACAGCCCTCGGACAGACGGACGGACAGACAGACAGACAGACAGACAGACGATATAGGCATAGTAATAGGGTCCCGTACCGGATACGGAACCCTAAAAACTAAATTTATGTGACCTATACCAAATTGATACTAAATTGTTGGCGGATTACGATGATGTTTGATTTGAATAGCAAGACTATTACACGTTTGATTAGGGAGAGCGTTTTGTGCTTTTACTGGTTATAACCCACGGAACCCCCGTGACCCTTTCGCGGAAACCCAGGGTCCCGCGGAACACTTTTGGGAACAGCTGCTCTGCTATACACTTTATACCTACTGATAAATCGGCATAGCAGACTCGATGTAGTGTAGCAGACGGTTAGCGAGGGGAACATCATCCAACGGACATTGCCGAATAAATGAGTCACGGGCACGCAGCGCCGCACGCAGCGCAGGCAGGCAGGACGGAGACGCATCGGGCGGGGTTCGAGTCTCGCTCGCTACGCATCACGCACGCACTGCTGTTCCGAATTCAAAGGGGCACCGCTGTGCAGAGGAAACGGCGCATGTGTAGAATATTACGTGTACTTATATAGAAAACTGTTTTAAAAAACAATAACCGACTTCAAAAAGAACTACCTAGACTAGAAACTAAAAATTATTAAATAATTGAGTTGAAGGCGATACAAAAGCACAAAAGGGCTTCATCTATAATATTTGTTTGTGCTTTTGTACCGCCTTCAACACAATTATTTCATAATTTTTAGTTCTAAGTAGTTGTTTTTGAAGTCGGTTAATGTTTTTTAAAACAGTTTTTAATTTCACTCTTTTTAATAATATCACAGAAATCGGTTGTCGTGGTACATAATTATTCGCCCATTTGACACACTTAACAGTCCATATCTTTAAAACTACTGAACCGATTTTGATGAAACTTGCACTGCTCCCTAAGTTGAAGTAACTGTAAGCCAATAAAAATGCCAATAAAATCCGTCACAATCCGATTAATAGTTTCGGAAAAATGCGTGGACAAACATACATACTTACTATATTATAAAATTATATTAATATATTAATAAAATATATAGTAAAAATATTAAAAAAAAACCATTCAACCAACAAAATAGCATTCTTTCTAGTGGAGTGGACTGCGGTGCGACCACGACGCGGACGATGCCGCGACGGAGGCGCGCGAGGCACGGTGTTACCGCGTGATCGCTGCGTGCAAAAAGGAAATAGCTACGGAACCCTCTGTGAGTGGCGCTTAACAGGTTTCAGCCGTCCCTTTAGGTAGTAACTATGATGAAATCTACATAAATTATATTGAACATTTTATTTTGAAAGATGGTTATGGTTTTGTTGTTTTGCCTAGAGCCAATCTATCTAGATAAGTATTTCAGCAGCTGGCTGGGGCACTGGGGTGTTGGCGGCGGAAGGTCGTTGGCTCGGCGAACGGCTAAAGGTCAAAGGCCGATGGGCCGGCCACGATCTGTGAATGTAGTGTAGGAATGTAGTGTGAATTCTGGTCTAGCCTCTCATTTCACTGGTTCAATGCAATTAGGTTGCATTCTAATATGGGAATCGACTTTTGGATGGCAGATACACTGACCGTCTTTCTAAGAAATTGGGGAAAATCGTCTTCCTTCCTTCCACACAGAAACTTGAGGAAGGTGAGGAACCCTGAGGAAACCTCTAGCACAGATTACTTAATAGTTACTTCGTAACAGATAAATCACTCCATAGAAAAAGTTCCATACCTTCGGCTTTAATAGCCTACTGCTTCACGTCGCCAATCGCTGCGTGAGAAAAAGTACCTAAACGATCCAGTGTAAAGTGCATTATTGCTTTGCAGCTGCGCGCAGTTGCGTGGGCGAGCGTGTAGGTATGTTTCGCGCGGCTGACGATTTTTTACTGAAATAGACCGCCGGCGCGGAGGCGGCCCGCCCCGGGCGGTAGGTAGTTAGCGCGCGCAAGTACATAAAGTCGTATTTTTAACCCCCGACGAAAAAAACGGAGGGGTGTTATAAGTTTGACGTGTGTGTGTGTGTGTGTGTGTGTGTGTGTGTGTGTCTGTCTGTGGCATCGTAGCTCCCAAACGGATGGACCGATTTGGATGCGGTTTTTTTTATTAGGAAGCCTGTTTAATCGGGATGGTTCTTAGCTATGTTTGTAATCAAGTAATTAAGTAATTAAGTAATAAAAAAAATTATTATCTTCAAAAGTGGACCGATTTGCATGCGGTTTTTTTTAAAAAGCTTGAAATAAAAGTTAAATTACAAATTTAAAAAACCCCCGACTCTTAAAAAGTCAAAAATAATTTCCGTTTACTTACTTAAAGGAGTCGGGGGACCGCTAAGTAAATTAAATATAAAGACTCAAAAGTTGCGCGGGAATTTACTTAGCGGTCTACCGACTCCTTTAAGTAAGTAAACGGAAATTATTTTTGACTTTTTAAGAGTCGGGGGTTTTTTAAATTTGTAATTAATCAGACGAAGTAAACTGACAGTAGCTAATGTCACTTTGCAAAATAATGTTGCCTTATTTAATGTAATAGTGATGTGCTACGATAAAATCTAAACTTGTTTTATGGTTTGGCCATCTGCGATCATAAACAATACTTTTAGTATATTTTTTTGTTTTCTGGGTTTGGCATTAAGAGGCTGAAGTCCAGTGAGTCCGGTTCTACATTTTAATGCATTGGATTGTTCATTTCGAGAGGTTGCGCCTCATTCCATTCTTACCTTACTAGGTGGTAGGGTTTTTCCCGGCCGGATTTCTACCACCGCACTGAATGATACGTTGGTCGAAACGGCTATGTAAATAGCTCGTGTTTCCCGTCCAGTTCAGTGTAGCCGACATGAAATGAGGAGAAGCACTGACATGGCACCTAGTTCACCCGGTGTTATGGGCTGACATCAGATTCAGGGATCGGAATTAGGTAGTGTGATTTGGTACCAAAGTAGGTAAAGTTCGCGAGAGGATATAATATGGAGTTGTTAAAACCACCACTTTGTTTGGGAATTCTGAACATTTCCTGGGAAATTTCAGGGACTTGATTTTTCTTCGGGATCGTATTTATTGACTAAATACAAGCTTCTTTTGTTCTTATGTGATTTTCTCTAGAGTGGCCGGTCATGGAGATATAATTTTTTTCAGAAATATTTATTTCTACTCAATTTACAGGAAAACCGGGGAAGATGTGATAAAATAATCTAAGAGTGTATCGAACTGCTTGAAAAACAAGACCTAATTTGTTGTCGTACCATCATTGGTTCCCGATTTATACCTCGCCGCGATTCTCAATTATGCAGCCCCCTTTCCTGATTTAATTTCTCCAATGTTGATATTTTTTCGCCTGAATCTTATTTCTAGAGGAAATATAAGACACTTTTATTCTTACACGTTTTTCAATAAAATCGATATTTCGGGAGAAAAAAAAATCTAAATTTTTTTTTTCCAAAATGTTCTCGATTGGTTGTTTTTTGGCGGATTCTTATTTTCTAAACAAAATATAAGACGCTTTTATTCTTACACGTTTTTCACTTAAGTCGATATTTCCGGAAAAAAAAAAACAACCTATTTTTTCATATTTTCTCGAATGTTGACGTTTTTTCGCCTGAATCTTATTTCTAGACCAAATACGAATCTGTAGTGAACATTTAAAAAAAGGGGCCGACATTTTGAACTTTTTAGTTACTGGACCGATTGCTTTCAAAATCGATATCTGGGTGTCTGTGTGGGCTCTGAATACGAATCTGTAGTCAACATTTAAAACAAGTGGCCGCCATTTTGAACTTTTTAGTTACTTGACAGATTTTATTTATTTTTTTTTTTTTTTATTTATTTATTATTAAGAAAACATACAGCCAATATCAGTTACAGTAGGTACATTGTTTTTTATGCAAGGCGTATGGCCAATTACATGTTTCCCTGTTTAGTCATTTATACATGTTTATTATACATAACATAACTATTGTTAGGAGCTTAAGTTACCTAAATGGGCATACACTTTGATCTGTCTTAGTATGTGTGTATGAGGGTGTGTAGGGTGTGTGTGTGTGTGTCAGGGTGTGTGGGTGTGTGTGAGGGTGGGTAAGGGTGTGTGAGAGTGTGTGTGTCAGGGTGTATGGGTGTGTGTGAGGGTGGATATGTGTGTTTGAGGGTGTGTGTGTGTTTTGTTTTTGTTATTTTATGTTATTTTGTTTCACTCGTCAATTCATGTACGACTTTACTTTTAAATGTTTGTTTCGAGCATGTAAATATATCTAAATCAGCAAATCTAATGTTATATGTGTGAGTTATCCTAGGAATTACACTATTTTGCGTGTAGTTGGTGGCGCAGAGCCTTTGGAAAAATAATGTGGTGTGTCTCGTTCTGCGTGTAGACGCGTTCAGGTTCAGCTCCTGGAGCAGTTCAGCGCAGTCAAGGTTCCCCCGCAGAATGTCGAAGAGCAGCATCATATCTAATACAATTCTTCTTTTTTCTAATGTAATTATGTTGTAAAACCTACAGTTGTCATCGTAGCTCATGCCAGATAGTCTGTTGTTATAGGTGTGGTAATTTAAAAATTTTATAAATTTTTTTTGAATCTGTTCTATCCTACTTATATATTTTGCATACCTAGGTGACCACACTGTGCTTGCGTATTCGAGAACGCTGCGCACATAGGCAAAATATACTGCCTTTATGCAGGCTACGCTTCTGAATGGTTTGCAGACTCTGGTCACAAATCCTAGATTCTGGTAAGCCTTGGTAATGATAGCATCATAATGTTGTGAGAGAACAATTTTATTATCCAAATTCAACCCTAGATCGCGTACTTGATTAGCAGGAGGAATTGGAGCGCCATTCAAAAAGTATATGTATATTAGAGGATTCCTTTTACGTGTAAATGTTAAGTGTTGGCATTTATTTATGTTTACTGATATTCTATTTTTTATGTAATAATTAGAGAGGCGATCCAAATCCTCCTGCAATCTGTAGCAGTCATTGATGTCGCGTATCTTCAGGCTTATTTTTTTATCGTCGGCGTAAAGTATGTGCGCAGCGTTCAGGAAACAGCACCCAAGGTCATAAAGGTATGCAACATAAAACAAGGGACCTAAATGTGATCCTTGCGGTACACCTGAAGTTATTTCCACCCTATTAGATCTAAATCCTCCTATAACAACGTTTTGGGAGCGATTCGAGAGATATGATTCTACCCATCGTAGTAGATCGCCATGTATACCGAGTTTTGAAAGTTTTGCCAGAAGTATGACGTGGTCTACTCTGTCAAAGGCCTTTTCAAAATCGGTATATATGACGTCCACTTGCCCGCCTTTTTCCATGTTTCTCAGAGTGTCATTCGTAAATACAGCAAGATTGGTAGTGGTTGAGCGACGTTTTAAAAAGCCATGTTGCTCGCCAGGTATACCTCTTGTAATGCTAGGGTAAATATATTCATAGATTAATTTCTCAAAAATTTTTCCAAAAGTATTGATGATAGAAATAGGACGATAATTGTCAATTTTACCTTTTGATCCTTTCTTGTGAATCGGAACAATATTTGCGCATTTCCAAGTGTCAGGGAATATTCCTTCCCGAAGAGATCTATTGAAAATAATTGTGAGTGGTTTAACTAAAGTGGTTGCACATCTGTTGATAAATATTGGAGGGATGCCATCGCTCCCAGGACCCTTTGTTAAATCTAGTTTCTTAAGAACATTCAATATACTTTTCTGCGGTACATTGATGCGACTTATTGTGCCCGTATCTCCGTGAGAGGGAGACGAAAGATCCAAGTCTGAGTAACACTTTGCGGGTAAAGAGAAAACACTTTTAAAAAATTCACTAAATCCGTTGCAGATTTCCGAGCCATTCGTGTATCGATTTTCACCTAAGGTTAACGTTTTTGGATATCCTGAATTACTCCTTTTAGATTTAATATAAGTCCATATTCTTTTAGGATTGGATTTGATTAAGTTTTCGGAGGTAGATATATAGGTACGATAACATTCTCTCTGTATACGGCGTTGCCGCGCGCGCAGCAGAGAGAATTCGTCGTAGTCACGAGGGTTACGAAAACGCATCCAGAGCCGGTGTACTTTGGACTTCTCACGAATTATTTTTATCAGAGCTGGGCTGAACCATACTGGGTACTTACTGTTCCTGGGGCGAGCCAGAGGCACATGCTGTTTGATACAGGTGAGTAAAATATTGTAGAAAGTATTCACAGCATCATCTACTGAACCGGTAGTGAGAGAAATGTCCCAATTAGTGTTCGTCAATGTATCATTTATCTTCTCGTAATCCCCCTTAAAAAAGCGGTAGCTAGCCGTTGCCTGAATATCGAGCCTAGATAAGAACATTTCTGTAGTATCAATATTTAATGGTGGATGATATTCATCAATTCGTACAAGAGGATCGTCAGATATGTTAACTTGCAAGTGAAAGTTACAAAAAATTAAATCTAAAATATTATCGGATTTGTTTTTATGGTAATTATATTGGCGCAAACCGAAATAATCGCAATATTCGGCGAGTTTTACTCCCGCCTCTTGCATTTCTACAGAACCTTTTTTTATGTGCAGCGGTCCATCATCGTTCCACGAGATGCAAGGTAAGTTGAAATCTCCACCAATAATATAATTATTTTCAGAGGCATCGTCGCGTGCGCAGATCTTTGAGATGGAAGCAAGAACGTTATCAATGTGAGAGGGAAGCGAGGAGGCGGGGGGGCGGTGAGGTGGTATGTATACAGCACCGATGTATAGATCACCTGCGCCGGCGGCAGCTCTGGCGGTGCGCAGGCGCGAGCGGGGAGAACGGAGTGCGCGTGCAGGTATACGAACCCATACCATCTCTGTTGATGGGTGTGTTAGTGACTCACACAGCTCAGAGCAGAGTTCGCGACGCACACACACCATCACACCGCCGCCCGACCTCTTGTCGCTTGAGTGGAGATCTCGATCGAAACGATAAATATCAAATATATTTTTGTCACAGACTTCAGAGTCGAAAATAGCATTATGCAACCAGGTTTCCACAAATATATATACCTGGTATGTGTTAGAAAGAATATTTCCATACATTTCAGTGGTCCTCGTTCGAAGACCTCTTACATTTTGGAAATATATTTTAATTCCTTGTTCAGCCATTGAAATATATTATTTTGTGTACCAGAAAATTATGATTATGATGGATATTATAGAACGTTGGAAGAATGAGTAGCGAAAGTATATTACTAAATGTGTTCACTAAAAATAAATAGTAAAATATTATGTGTGATAAAATTAATTTGAGATACAAAAGATTATATAAATGATATGCAAGCACATTTTCTTTCATCCAATCTGGTGCCCTATTGTACATTCGACCGGATGAAAATACCTGTTTAGTTGTATAATTTCTGATAACTATTTGAGAAAATAATCTATTGAGGGTAAGTTTTGAAATATTCGTGATGAGAATAACAAGTAATGCTGGGTGAACGTAGGTTATACAAGGTAGTGTGTGTAAGCGCGTTATCTGTGTGCATGTCGTGTTTTGTTTGCATCCAAGTTTGTAAGATGAGGTGAGTCTGCAGTGAGTTTCAGCGGTTACGCTGTAGAGGTAAACGGTAGTATATGCATTTCTGAGTAAGATTAATATTATGTTTGCTCGTAGTTTGTGGATCACAGATTGTGTTGTCAAAAGGTTAGTGTGTGTTGTATGTGTTTTTATGTTAGATTGTAAATAGTGTAGAACCAGTACTGTGGCGTGAAGATACGATAAATAATAATAGTTTAGTGTGTGTATATGTGGTGAGAGATTTGAGTGAAGGGAGTGTATAAACAACTTCTGCCCATATAACATTAATCTACATAATTTGACATTTGACCGATATACAGTAGAAATAAACAAAAGTCAATTCACCCGTATTTTTTCTACTTCTTCGGGTCTCCTGATTTCCAAAGCATTTGCTGTTGAGTTCCTTCTTACAAAGATCTTGCAATTTTTGGTCCAGACGTATTCGTACCCAGCAATCTTAGCAGCATCTTTACATCTTTTTAGAAGGATTTTATTTTCTGGAGTTAAATGCTCATTCACGTAAATTCTTCTGGGTTCACCCGGTAGTCCGACGTCGGCTGTGTTGATGCCGCGAGTTTTCCTGAGGCCTGCGACCACATAGTCCTTTTGGCTGCGGCTTCGAAGTTTTACTACAATGTTTCTCGGACGGCCAGTGACAGGAACCTTAGGCTGTACGCGGGTGATGTGTTCCACGTCGGCGTGTTCCAGTCGTACCCCTGCGTGACTTGCGATACTGGTGAATATGTGCAGAAGGTTTTCGCTTTTTGCTTCGGGAACTCCTGATAATTCTAGGTTTAGTGATCTTGCGCGTTGTTCTTGTTGGCGATGTACGTCTTGTAGGTGTGCGAAGTTACCTTTCAGTTCTTCGAGTTCAGCAGTGAGGCTACCAATGTGGTTGGTTTTGTCCTCCAGGAGTGCAGTGCGGCTAAGAAGGTTGTCATATTGGTTTGAGACGAATGTCACCGTGGTCATCAGTTCTTGTGTGTCCTTTTTTATTTCGTTATGTTTGCTCTTGAGTTCATCCATCGAGATCTTTAATTCGGCATTTTCTGCGCGCACTGAAGCTAGATCCGATCTAATTTTAGTGGACGTATCATGTAGGTCGCTGAGACTGCTGTTTATGGAAGACACGACGCTACTTAATTTAGTTAATTTGGATGCTTGGTCTTCAGTAAAGGTTTTGAGCATGGTCATCATTTCCGATTTGAGCGTATCTAGGAAATCTGGGGCGTCTTCGGTAGTATGATCGTTCTCTGGCTTAGAGCGTTTTCGTAGTTGCACGCCGTGTTTGCTGAACAATTGGGGGATCGTCTTATGTGAGTGGGATATATCGGGGTTAGATCCATAGAGTTTGTTTGGAGAGTGAACCGTTGACATCGTGATGACAGTGTGTGTAGTTGCGACCTTTTACTGGTTGGCCGTGCCGATGGTGATTGAACACAGGTGAGTTACAACTACAGACAAGGTGGTTGTTGTCTGTGTGTGTCGGCCGTCGCGTCGACTGAGGCGCTGAGCGTGTGCGTGCGTACGTACTCACAGGTAAGTGGTAGGGTGAAACGAAGAAGCGAGAAGACGTGAAGGTTATAGAGCGTTGTCACTTTCTGAATTCGTGCTCAACAGCGTAGACGTCCGCTCTCCTCGGTGGCCCAACGATGAATCACTTTCAAAATCGATATCTGGGTGTATGTGTGGGCCCTGAATACGAATCTGTTGTCAAAATTAAAAAATGTGGCCGCCTTTTTGAACTTTATAGTTACTGGACCGATTGCTTTCAAAATCAATTCAAAATGTCACTTTGCAAAATAATGTTGCAAAATAATGTTGCTCCTGTCATTGACAGGAGTTGCCAGATGCTATTTTTCCAATTTCCCCAGGTTGAAAAATTATTTCCCCAAAATTATACTAGAAAAACAGTGTTTCTGATAAAAAAATATAACACAATTAATAGTTATCTATTCATAAATATTATATAAACGACTTATCTGTCATTGACGAGAGTTGCCAGATGCGATTTTTTCAAATTTCCACAGGTTGAAAAATAATTTCCCCAAAATTATAGTAGAAAAACAGTGTTTCTGATAAAAAAAAATATAACACAATTAATAGTTATCTACTCATAAATATTATATAAACAACTTATCTGTCATTGAGAAGAGTTGCCAGATGCTATTTTTAAAATTTCCCCAGGTTGATAAAATAATTTTCCAAAAATTATACTAGAAAAACAGTGATTCTGGTAAAAATTTTGTTGTTTCTAATTGTCGTGAGTTCAAGTTCCGATTTAGCAATTTAATTCAACATTCTTAGGGTGTAACATTTTTCTGTTAATAAAATGCTTTTCTAAATCCTTAGCATGACTTTAATTTCTATTTTATATGTTTGGATTACACATCTATTAGATCCTGAAAACCCCTATCGTTTTTTTATGATTTATTTTATATTTTATAGCTATTTTATATTAATTATTGAGTGAGTGATTATTATCGATAGTTTGCGTCACAACACTATTTATTTTTTCTCAAAACCTGGCATCCCAGCAAACGTCAGTTTACTTCGTCTGATTAAAAATACGACTTTAGAGTGCGTGAGGCCTGCCTCTAGGTACCACGACCTAAGCACTTTTAAATGATCGTGTTTGTGTTGTGGTATACAATTTTGAACGAAGGAAAAAGCATAATTTATAGAGATCGCCTCATGCACTGCAGACTTATAAGAAGGTTATAAGTACAGTAGGTAAGGGGCAATGATAAGGGGTAACACTTTCATCAGAAATGCAAAATTCAAAATCCTACGCAGATCGACCAGCCTCAGCCGCTCCGGCTCACAGGGGTGCCTGCGCTTTGTTACGGCGGACGGGGGCTGCACTCCCTCCGCGCCTCCGGATTATAAAAACACTCTAGGGAATAGCCACACTAACAGGTTATGTCGGGGCGGTGGATTTAGTTTTTCCGCAAAGTATGTTAATTACCCCCCTTGTCCTTTCAAATGTTGTCTATATGGCAACACATACCTTATCTATCTATACCACATTCTGTACGAAACACACTTCAAACTATTATATTTACTGTAAGTCCCGGGTGGTACCTTGCCACGGAAGTGTATATTCGTAGGTATACCTACGAATAGCCCTGTCCGATCGGACATGTCTATTCGTAGGTAAACCTCACAGAGCATGGAACGATATTCCATGCTCTGTGGTAAACCTGCATGCAGGTATGCAAACTGCACTATGGGAGTTTTCAACGAAACGTAACAAAAACGACATGCGCCGCCTCAACATTAGGTTAGGGTTAAACCCTGGTTATTTTTTTTTAAACCAACTCGCATAGTGCAGTTCGTATCTACGAATACCTCATACCTGCGAATACCACTGTCCCGCCTGGTAGGTCTATTCGTAAGAAATCAAATAGGACACTCCCAGTTCTTAGTTAAAAATCTCTGTTTGGCATACTACGAGTTCTTAGTTAATGGCGTACCTACGAATAGCCCTGCCCCCTTGCCACCTTTGTAGTAGAAAGTAAGCGTATGTGTACAGCAAGCGAGTGAGTGAGTGTGACAAAGTCGCATAAACGGAAAAAAAGTTTCTTTATTAATTTTTTTATCCGAAACTACTAATTTCCGCAGAAAAATTACGTCTTTAGAGTCGTAAAAGCCTAAACTACACGCCTATCATACCAGCTAGTTGAAAGAAAGGTGTACGTATTGGAAACCCCAGCCTCGGACACTTTTCTGGGGCCTATAATTGATTGGCTATGGACAATTAAAACCATTGCCTACCCAATTATTATTATTATTTTTTTTTTTTTTATGGAATCTGACACAGTTGGCTACATCAACTGCAACGTCCGTGATGTCAGCCCATAACACCGGGTGAACTAGGTGACATGTCAGTGCTTCCCCCTTGTCAGTGCATCGTGCCGGCTACACTGAACTGGTCGGAAAACACAAACTATTTACATAGCCGTTTTGACCGACGTTTCATTCAGTGTGGTGGTTTCAACCCGGGCGGGTTAAACCCTACCACCAAGTAAGATTAGGAGGGAAGGGACCTACAGTTTTACGAGGAATCCGAACCTCGGTCAGCCTCCAACGGTCAGCGGTCACCCATCCAAGTACTGACCGCACCCAGCGTTGCTTAACATTCAATAGCGACAGTTGACTGTATGCACCACTGAGCTATCGAGGCTGACATTCTATTAAGACATTCTATAGAATTATCTAATAGAATTTATGCATAATCTATCCATAAATGTATAAGATACCTATCATCTAAAATTTCATAAAACAGGTGCTCCGCTCAAAGACTACCAACTTTTCTTAGGTTTTGATAGTGTCCCGGTCAGTACCTGCACCTTCATGGCAACCCTACTCAGGAGGCGTCTCGACTCGAGTCGTACGTAACGGAGTTGAGCGAGGCAAGGAAGAAGGAAGAGGAGTCCTGCTTCTTGTTATTGATCGGCGGCGGTGAGGAGCGGCGCGGAGGCGGCACGGGCGGAGCACACTGCCTGCCGCTCCGCCGAGCTATCGGCTCCCTTAGTTCGTACTCAAACTTATCTATTATAGGACGGTGGATTAAGTGAGAAAAGGGGGCTTACCTGCCGACAATGACCGAGACGAGTTAAATCCAATAGAATGCACAAAAACGGAGCGCACACACGACAGAACACGCGTACGAGCGGCCCCAACCAACTCGTCGAACGATCACTCGCGGAGTGCGGCGGGCGGGCGGTGGTGGGGTGGGGTGGGTAGGTGCGTGCGTGCGGTCGCGGCGAGCGGCGCGGGGCGGGCGAGGCAGTGTTGGCAGGTGCCCATATGAATTTCCCCCCAACTTTATCCAAAATCCCCGAAAATTCGCGTTTTGAAAAAAAACCCCTAAACAGTTTTTGCTCATTTTAAAAATAAAAAAAAATCTTTTAAATTAAATTCAAACTCTCCCATGCCATCTACTATTTCTTAACAATAATTATTTTTACCTTCACTAGCATTTTTGTCAGTTTCATTTAGCAATTACAATGCCTACATACAATAGGTATCGTTTTGTTCTTTCGTAGGTACCAAGTAGTAGAGAAACTAAATAACATGAAGTTAGTTATTTACCACATGACATTAGCAAAGATTTGTAGTTCGCATTTTTTTGGGTTTATCCCTTCTTTTGGTTTAGTTAGTCACTTTTTTTTAAACCATTTAACCTTTCGGTTAGGCTAAGGTCTTTTGACCATACTACTTTGTCTTTAGTTAGTTACATATTTAGTATTACGTACAAAAACATTTCATTTCTCTCCTCTTCGTTCATCAGGATAAATGTATGTAGGTGCGATGCGAATTGTGTTTGTACTTGAATGATTGAGGTACTCAAAAAACCTCCAAAATTTCCCCCAAGTTTATGTCTCCCCCCGAAAATCACCCCAAAGAACCCCCCGAACCCCGCCCCAAAGAAGAAAAAAAAACCCGAATTTGCAGGGAATCCCCCCATCAGGCAACACTGGGGCATGACGGGGCCGGCGCGGCGCGACGGCGCGGGAGGCTGGGCTGGCGTGAGCGGCGCGGAGGCGGAGTCAGTGGCGTGAGCGGTGCGGATGGCGGCGCGGAGGGCGGGGCGGCAGCAGCGGGGCAGCGCGCGGCGCAAGCGGCACATAATAGAACAAAGGAACAGTTGCGCTGTAGATCAGCTGATTGTAAACGCGAAGTGGCAGAAACGAAACGTAACAAAAACGACATGCACCGCCTCAACATTAGGTTAGGGTTAATATAGAGAAGATTGCGTCGCGTAGCGACGCATCTTCTTTATGTTAACCCTGGTAATTTTTTTTTAACCTCCAAAAAATCACAGCTGATCTACAGCGCCATCGTTCCTTTGTTCTCTCCTGTGCCAGCCCCGCGCGCGGCGGCCCTATCTGTAGCGGGCTGCGGGGCGGGCGGCGCGCTCTATAATGACGATTTCAAATGATGGGCGATTGAAGCTCCAATTGACTGTGCTGCACAGTAATTTGCAATAATTGGAGCTTCAATCGCGCACGCACATCTCATTCGAATGCTGAACTGTGTGTGTTGAGTTGAGTTGAGAACGGTAGTATCGCTCATACTTAAACAATGATTTCAAACGCAGATATAGCATTTCTTGCAATAACTCTCGCGGTTTCTGTTCAGAAAAATAGTACAAATTGGTAAAATTGTACAAATTGAAATACCGGTTCACTCATGAACATTTGGAAAGAACTCTTCAAGAAACTTAGCCTGATTATTATAAAAATGTTCTTCGAATGGACTAGAAATTGTTTATAATGTTACATACCTAAATACCGAGATACTACATAAGTTACATAACACACGCTGCTGTATCCCGCGGCTCCCGCCATAGTTCTCCCGCCGACAATCGGGTGAGCAGAGTACCTACAGACCGCGCGCGAGCTCCGACGATTTTTAAGGAATGTTGACGTAATGACCTAGTGCAGTGATTTATTCGATTTACGTTATCGATATTAATTATGAAATCATTTTATAATTAGTTACTTACCAATCTTCACACTTCGAAAGAACGCGTTTTGCCATTTCGCGGGCTTGCCTAGGAAATTATGATCGACTTTTTTTTCTCCCTGTTCTCATTGCTCGTGCTCGCAATTTCTTCTTCATCCATATTAAATCGCATTTGTACACACAAAATGAAATCGGTTAATAAATAACTTAAGAGTACCTAAGGGATTAACACGCGATTGACTAATACGCGCGCATAGGTATTACGAATACGGCAACGATAAGCGTGCTCAAAGATTATAATACTACTTACCGTGTGGTGCGGGCTCTCGCGTCAAGGCAAACACTCGTACTGCGAGCGCGCGGGGTGTGAAGCGACGGTCGGGAGGGGCGCACGCACACCCGCCCGCTTCCCCAGCCCCGGATTCCTCGGAGCTCGCGCGCGGACAGTAATTTGTGTTGTGCTGCAAGTACTCTTGTAAACTACAGCACAACACCGATGTACCATATGAAGACCCACCAGCTGCATAACTCGGTGGAAGGACCGTGCCAAAATGAGAGGTGGCTACCCTATCGCCCTTATGCACGGCATCTTGTCCATATCTAAATTAATTTAATATCTTCCCATTTCATTTCATATAATAGTTTAGAACGTATTGCATCTAACATTTTGGTCGTCAGCGCCATCTGACGGTGTGTTTGTGAATCTTTGTTTTGTCTCTTTGCCATCGTAAGCATTCATCGATTTTCCACGTATACTCCGTTCATCCTAGGAACTAATGCCGAGCGGTTTCTCGCTCTCGCAACGGCATTACTCTTCTTTACACAGGACACAAGGTTGTGTTTGTGAGTCATAGTCATAGGTGTATGCGAAAGTCATCTCAAAACCTTAACGGCGCGTGCGCCGCTGCGCGTGGAGTTAGTTTTGCGTTTTTATTCTGAAAAGGTTTCAGGTAGCCAGGTGCAGTCGGCCGGTTAGTCGACGCATTAATCACGTATTAATTGTTTTGCATATTTTCACGTGTTATTTGAAGTTTTGTATATTATTTGTGTTGGTGGGTTATCTATCCACCTACAATATAACGAACAGCTGAAGTAAGTAGATTAGGCACAAAGTTTAAATAATACATAATTTTAATATTAAATAATTTACAGTGAAAATATAAATATTAAACTTTATTCCAAGAAAAAAATAAAAATAAACAGGTTTATTGCAAAATTTACATTCATCAAATAAATAAAAAATAATTCGATAAATTTTTAAAATTTAACTATATTCATAACCTCAGTTCACAGTCACTTCAATCACCCTTTGCGAGAGTGAGAAGTACAGAGAAAGAGAAACCGCTCGGCATTAGTTCCTAGGATGAACGTAGTGTAGATGTGGTTGGATGTCGTCGCCAAAGGAGTAGCGCGCCTAGTCACAAAGGGGAAGTCGGCGGAAATTATGCAGAAATAGACGAAATTTCTTTTCGAAATTATAAAAATATCCTAAATAGTGTATTAAACATACATACATACATAGCACACGCTGTATCCTGACAATAGGTTCAAGCGGACTAATTGGTGTTATACTGGAAGAACTCTGCAAAATTACAGATCAACACCGACCACCACGTTCAGCAAAGTATTCGGACAAGATAACTATCAAGCAGTAATTAAGGCACGAATACCCACTGCTGCACGAATCGATTGAAGAACTTGCCAAGGTGAGAGGTGGCTAGCCTGTCGTCCTTTAACACGTCATCTTGTCCTTATCCCTTAGTCGCCTTTTACGACATGCACGGTGAGAAATGCAGTGGGGCTATTATTTTTAAGTATCGATCCCACACGGTACACGGAACGGTTTTTTATTTTTCTTTCGTATATGTCGACTTATAAATTTGTAGTCATTGTGTGATGGTTTGCATTTGCAACGCAATGGACCGTTTGTTTTTGTTCACGGTAATCTTTGCTTTTCACCTTCCACAATACAGAACAATTCCTGGAAAAGACATGAGTAGTACTCATTGAGTACCTACAAAACAAAATCGCATTCTGTATTTAGATCGGCGCTAGAGGGCAAAGCCGCTTAACATCGTGTTCAGGCACGCCCGTCCGCCATGTTCGGTGGCGCAGTTGAGACTGAAGAAAACGATTGTCTTTGTCGATTGTCGTCAATGAGCGTCAATGGACGTTCATACGAAATGTTCCATCAATTGCCTTCAATCACGTAGTAGCGAATGACTGTAGCTTCAATCGGGCCGGTAAACGATCAATCGCACTTTGTCAATCGCGTAGAATTGACAATCGCAATTACTCGTCTCCGAGATCCCTAATAACTGTCGTACAGATCGTTCACAGATTATGCAAAAAAGATGGCGGACGGCGGAAGTTTGTCGCGTCGTCGTTGTAATTAAAAAAATATATTGTTGTGGTTCTCGCGGGCCGAGAATTTATACAACAGACGTTAAAGCTACAAAAGAAATGGCTGTATGCTCTAATGAGTTTTGCCTGTTTCGGGAGGAGACGAATTAAATAAAAAAAAAAAATTTTTACCTCTGTCTGACACATGTGACATACATGACATGTCATTGTATCTTCCGCTAGGTTGGCAGCACTTGCTGTCACCGGTCCTAAAAAGGGTTACTTGCTATTAATATTTTACCCGTGGTGGTGGAAATTATGTATATGTACCTGTTGTACTTACTTGTAGTGATAAGTTCACCTTTGCGCACTCCTTCATTTTTTGTTTCTTGTCGTCTACTGTTCTTATTTCAATTTGTGTGCAATAAAGAGTTTCTATTCTATTCTATTCTAAAAATATGTTCAAATATTTCGTACAGGGAAATAGTACGAACCAATTAGAATCAGTACAACAACAAAATAATTGAATAAAATATATCAAATATTGTTAAGCTACAATATTGTTATATTTTCATTCTTTAGAGCAAGTCAATCGGATAGGTACTTTCTGAGATATCGGCTTCCAAAGTTAGAGTCAAACGGGCGGGTCGTATTTCTAGCTGTGACGTCATTAACTTGTGCGGCGCAGCGCCCTTGCTGCGCCACCCGTACAACGTTGGTGCATTTCATTCATTTCGCGTAGTGCTGCTCTCATAGCTAGTCGGTCTGTCGGTGTTATATACGGTGCATAATAATAATAATGTACAAATATTGTTTTGTGCCCAAATGCAAAAGTACAACGTTCGCAACACCACATAAAATATTCTTATGCGTGCCAAAAGATCATAATGAAAGAAAAAAATGGTTCAATCTGGCAAAGAGAGACGACAAAACGCCGACATCATACAAAACTCAGTTCCACTGCTGCGAAGACCATTTCGAGGTAAGTCTTTATTTTTTTAAGGTATCTTCCTAAGCAATAAACTGACCACCCTTAGGTAGGTATCCACCTCAAATCTCTTGTACACGTACCTATTGTTTCAAAATGAAAGGACAGGACCGTACTTCAAACAAGATGTTAACTTCTGTTAAAATGTTTATTTATCAAATAATGTAGGTAAAGGTTTTTCGGGTGTATGATCACGATCAGTATGATGGTGTCGTTGTTGGAAATAAGTTTTAAAAGCGACTGTAGAGCGAGTGTTTGTCAGGCGGCCGGGGGCGCCGATTTGATTGTGAACTTCTTTATTCGAAAATAGAGTTCAGTTTCTTTATACAGCCAAAGCCGATTCAAAGCGATAAAGTTAGTAGGGTGCGCCCTCAGGCGCCCAACAATTTATTATAGACAATATTTTAATTTACAGATACAAGAGGACATGGAGAACTATATGAGATACAAGTTGATGGGTGGCTCAGCAATATTAAAAAAAGGAGCGTTTCCCCGTAAGTTCGATTGCCAGAAAGAAAAAACGTGTGTTGAGCGGCCAGGCTACGAAAAAAGAAGACGAATAGAATATTACGAAAAACTCTTAAGCCGAGAAATCCAACATGAAGATCTGCAGATAGCGCCAACTGAATTCATGGAATGTGAAGCTTTTTCGGAAGTCATCGATCCCATTAACGTAGAGGCGCAAGGGAGTGAAACTGAAGTCGAAAAAAAATCACAAGATAAAGGGGTACAAGTTAACCCGAAAACTCATAACAAAGAGACAAGTACAAATAATACTAGCCATAAATATTTCAAGCACACGCGCCAAGACTGTACTCGCACTACAAATACTACTCAGGTAGACCTAAATGAGAGCTTCGAATCAACTGCTACTTCTGATTCAGCCTCAACGTTTCATCAATCGCACCAGGAAGATGATTCATTTAGTGATCATGAAATGTACAATATAGAGTATAAAAAACATTTGCAAAAAGGAACGTTAATGGCTATGGAACGCCAACCTAAACTACTCATTGGCATTCCGAAAGACTGTTATGCCTGTATACAATATTTATGTGAACGAATTCGTAGACCGCAGACTGACGTACTAATGACGCTGAAAAAAATTCGATGGAATGAACCAAATGCTTTACTGGCAGTAAGCTTTGGGATATCCGAAAGCTATGTTGCGAAAAAATTTCAGAACACTTTGTCTTTAATCGCTATATGTATGAAAGATCTTATATATAATCCACCTGATAAAGACGTAAAACTAAACTTGCCAATACCATTCAGAAAAAGGTATTCTAGAGTAAAATGCATTATAGACTGCTTTGAGGTAGAAATAGAAAAACCAAGTAACGCCGTACACCAGGCACTCACCTGGTCGCAGTACAAAGGATGCAATACTATTAAATACCTTTTGTCCATTACACCTGATGGATTAATCAATTTTGTATCGGAGGGTTATGGTGGACGAGTTACAGATACGGTACTCTTTGAAGATTGTGGCTTGCTTGACATGCTATCGGTCGGAACGGTAGTTTTAGCAGATAGAGGTTTTAAAAACATCGCCTACCTGTTAGAAAATAAAGGATGTAAACTGCTTAGGCCTCCTAGTGTAAGCTCTAGTTCATGCTCTAGCAGAAGTGAAGTTATGGAAACCAAAAGAATCGCTGCACTGCGAGTACACGTGGAGAGATCAATAGGAAGACTTCGGGATTTTCATATGATCTCACCCCATGCAAGAGTGGACATAGATTATGTAAAAATACTCGATAAAATAGTAATCATTGCTTGTGGTATTGTAAATTTGCAGAGTCCACTTTTTAAATCGTAAAGGCATTGTTCATGTTGTGACACATATTTTTACGCCCACAGGTTGTAGTCACAGGCACTAGCCCATAGAGGAAGTAGTTTATAGAACACCTAAAAATGTAAATAAACCCAATATATATATATATATATATAGTTAAGTAGCAATAGTAAACTATATTATAACTAAGATTAATAAGATTGTATGATTTTTTGTAATGTTTGATTGCTTTTGAGAATACATATTTTTTTAACTTCTTTTTACCTTTATTAAGTGATAATATGAAATAGAGAACAAAATATTTTCATCAAAAAGAATTTTATTTTTATATAAAAAAATACCAACTAAACAACAAGTTTATGAAATATGCAGTTTTTCCAAAAATCTGTACATTTTTTAAGTAAATTTATACAATATTCTTCATCGTATACAACATCGTAAATATCTATTTCTCCATCTCTTTCAAAGTTGGCGCTAGCGATACAGAAATATCCCTTTTTTTTGCCCGTGAAAAACATCTGCAACTGAATCTGCGCTTTATATTTATTGACCAATAAACCATTTTTAATATAGTTTTGTTTAGTTTTTTCACTAGTTGGGCACTTTATTTCAATAACGGCTTCATTGGTCAAGCCGTCAGGGGTAGCTCCAAGCACAGGCCAGTCACTTCTTAGAAAAATACCACATTTTTGTATTATTTCTTCCTTTTTGATTGAAATCTTAGTTAGAACCTCTTTTTCGAGGCGTTTGCCTCTGCTCATGGCAGCAGTTTCCTTAATTTTTACAGCACCAAAAATCTGTTCTACTAATACACCATCATCTGTCTTACACTGAGATGCTTCATGAGCCTTAGAAGCCGTGATCCTACAGTATCTCATTTCGTACCACAATGGTGAGTTGGCTTGAGCTGCAGTAGCACGTTCTACTTTTTGACAGTCTTTAATCGTCATTTGTGTTGCGCAGAAACTGAAAAATGTGTCTGCAGTATGTGGAGTAGGCTGTTCTTTGAAACTGTGCATTAAGTAATGCACTGAGATTGCCGTTGCAGTATGATAGCCAAAATAATTCATGAGTTGACATTGCCCTTCTTTCATGTTGCTCACGACATAGCTTAAAAAAGTCCCTTCATTAAAATTTTCAACTTGTGGCGTGGCGTTTCGTGAACTGGAACCGATATCTTTGGCTTTAATGAACTTTTCTGAAGTGCCTACATTGGCCAGTCGTGATTTTGCCCAATAACACTTGGTATCGGTGGTCGATGGTTCTTCGCTCCTGCGATGAACCCACATCAAAAAGGCGACAGCGTGTTTGCATCCTCCCTGATTCGCTGCACAGTCTTCGCACTGGACACTCACTATTTCTTCTTTTATTTCATTACACACTAATGTACACTTATATCCCTTATTTCTCACTTTGTGTTCTGGAGTAATCTTTGCTTTCACATAGCAAATATCTCCATCTCTCTTCACTTGGACGTACCCGACAGCATCATCTCCGTAAGATTCGCGACCTGATCTGAAAGGAGATTAAAGTTATTATTTTCCTAAAACATTAAACTATTTGAATACAGCCCTGGTCGGTCAGGCCCTCGGTCAGGCCAGTCGTGAGTTTATGGACGCCAGGCAAGGCACAGGCAGGTATAGGGATGTAAGTGAACACTACACAGACCACGTGCGATACATCTGTTTTGCTTACAAAAGGCATTTTTGAATAGAAATAATAATACAGTTATTTTAGCTTACTTTAACTAGTCGTATATGTGAAAACATTTAGCTGCTATGCTATGGTAACCATAATACAAAACTATACTTAGATGAACTCTTTTAGCATTGAACAAAGGCAGGGTACTAGAAAAATACTGAAGCATATGAAATTAGGTATTAGGTGTAGAATGTACTACATCAGTAGGTGGGCAATGTAGGTCCTAGAAACTCAGTTCACAGTCACTTCAATCACCCTTTGCGAGAGTGAGAAGTACAGAGAAAGAGAAACCGCTCGGCATTAGTTGCTATGATGAACGGAGTATATTATGTATATGATATATATAGGGAAATACGCATATCACGTGACATCTTCTCTCCCTCACAGCTGCGTCAAAGCTCTCCTGCAGTGCCTTAAAGCTCTCCTGCGCTGAAGGACACGTTTCACGGTTCATTCACGGTGTATTGTGTTTTGTGTCCCTTTCTAATAGGGTGACCTAGCGATTTCTCTTGTGGGACAAATGAGTTCACAAAAAAAAATTCCAACCTTAGGAACAAAGCTAAACATTATAATTAAAATATTTTACATTTTAAGAAAATTATATTTATCCCGGTCGGGTTGGCACCACCGCACTGAACGAAACGTAGGTTGAAACGGCTATGTAAATAGTTCGTGTTTTCCGTCCAGTTTAGTGTAGCCGACTTGAAATGAAGGGAAACACTGACTTGGCATCTAGTTCACCCGGTGTTATGGGCTAACATCACGCATGTTGAAGGTGATGTAGCCAACTGTGCCAGTTTTCTTTCATAAAAAAATATATTTTATTATTGAACCTTATAGTTAAGTCCTCGCCTCGATGAGATCTAATCTACCCATCTGTCAGACCTTTTTGACATTATAATTTTCTCATATAATTTTCTGTAATTAATGCGTAAGCTATTTTTTTTTCGCAAGTCATTCCGTGTAATATCTGCTTCACTGGGAATAATACTGCTTTCAGCACGTCAAGCGCCCTATTTCTCTTCGAATTATTCTTAGTCCGGGTTTGTCGTATTCGTATCCCACAACACTGAATTAGTTTCGTAGGTTTCTATAAACAGTTTTAGGATACTTTGAGAGGCGTCTCCGGAATCTATAGTCGGCGGCGCGGGCGGCGACGAAAAAAACGTCTTCCTCCATCGCTCTCGATCGCAGTCAAAGAATATCGCAGCTGCGTCTATACGAACCCTAACCTAATGTTGAGGCGGTGCATGTCGTTCACAGATTACCAATATATATGTCTTTGATGTCGTTTTTGTTTTTGTTACGTTTCGTTTCTGCCACTTCGCGTTTACAATCAGCTGATCTATAGCGCAAGAGTTCCTTTGTTCTATCATGTGCCGCTTGCGTGTGTGAGTTACTTGCCCAAAGAGCAAGAACCCTCTGGCACATGAAAGAACTAAGAATAGGAATTTTGGCCTGCCTGCGCGATCAGCTGATTGTAAACTTCACATCACAAACTGTCAATTTTTTTTCGCGCGCTTTTTGTCGACCATTGTCCGTCCAACGTAACAAAAACGACATGCACCGCCTCAACATTAGGTTAGGGTTAACATAGAGAAGATGCGTCGCCGCGACGCATCTTCTTTATATTATTAACCCTGGTTATTTTTTTTAAACCACGAAAAGGTCACTCTTACCACACTTTCCTTCGAGCCGAAGTCTGGCGAAAGGAGCCAAAGGAGCCAGACCGAGGTCAATGTGAGTGACGTTTACAATCAGCTGATCTATATCCTATTCCTTGGTTCTGTCATGTGCCGGACCCTGAGACTTGAGAGACAGGTGTTCTAAGTGTTGCGATGTCAGGAGATTTTCTCCTAGATTCAGGAGAATTTCAGTGGTGTTAGGAGAAGTTTGAAAGGAGAAGAAGTCAGGAGAGTTGGAGATAGGAGAAAGAACTCACTACAGCGGGTCTACCGGCGGCGTTAACTCACTCGCTAACTCACACAAATACTCGCATATTTCCACCAATAGCCGCCGGGCCGGATGCCTCACCGAACGCCTTCTGATTGGTTGAGTGAGATCGTTTCTCATACTCACATCTCGGCTAGTGAGTAACGCCGGTACAGGGGCTGGAAGAGATTTAGGAGTGAGAAACTTGGGATTAAAATAAAAACATTTACTAGTAACAAACAAATATGTTTATGTACGATGACAACACAATGAATGAACTGTCTGTCAATCCACCAACCAACTTCTCAAGTCACCAAATACGATAGGATTTGTCTTTGGATAAGAGCAAGGTTCATCTTCTTGCTCTTTGGATAGGATAACTTGACACTCTAGACTCTAGTGTGTGCGTGCATCTATCGACCGACCAACCGAGGACCGGGCGTGCCGAACCGAACGAACACTTTGTTTATAATCAAAAATGTATCAAATAAAAAAATAAAAATCGAACCCTAGAGTTGAAGGCGGTCGGTTATTTTTGCTTGCTTTAGCACCACCGCCTTCAACTCTAGGGTTCGATTTTTATTTTTTTATTTCATACATTTTTGAAGGCGGTTTTATAGTTTTTTAAATAGTTTTTTATTTCACAGTTTTTTTAGTAATTTTTATTTGCTATTAATGTACTCGGCGGAATCGCTCGGCCTTCGGCCTCGCGATTCCGCCTCGCTTTCCAATCCGATCTTGACCAAAAAAAAAAAATGGGACCACCTTGGAGCTAGACTGAACCGAACACAAAAAGAATCATCGAAATCGGTTCACAATTGGGGAAGATATTGCTGAACATACATAAAAAAAAAATACATACAGCCGAACATAGAACCTCCTCCTTTTGAAGTCGGTTAATGATAACATATGAAGTATTCTTTGTAATAATCAGTGACGAGACGAGGTGAATGAATGTGAGAACGAAGTAACTTTTTGGCGATAGTGAATATAGCTATGAATGTTATACACTATAGTCTTTTTTGGGTTCCGTAGCGTACGGGTACGGAAGCCTATTACTTTAGCCTACGTCGACAGTCTATCCGCATTACTTTTAAGGGCTGTATATTTTGTACCGTACTATGTAGCTGGTTGAAATTTTCACTTAGTAAGTGTTATTTATTATTTGCGAACATCTTATCAAATAATCAAAATATAAAAATAATAAAAAATTAAGGGGTCCACATTTTTTTTGTTTATGTAATCCGGTATGGGTGGCTGAGTCGGAGGGGCCAAAGCACATGCTCCGACCAGCCAATATCACCTCCGAGAAGGTAGGTGCCATACCGGAGATTTCCCAGGATTGTTGGCTGTACTGGACTAGAGGAGAACACAACCGAGGCTGCTATGCGGCCATCTTATATCCAGTACGGTGGTACCAACCCAGTACCAACAATTTGAGCCTACCACCTAGTAAGGGGCAAGGGAAGGGACCTACAGTTTTGCACCGGTACCGAACGGTGAAGCAGCAGGTGTAGGTATGCACGTAAATTTTTTCGTCAGAAAAAACTCATTGGTACACGCCGACCGGATTCGAACCTCGGACCTCTCGCATGAGAAGCCGATGCCCAAACCACTCGGCCACCCGCCGCAAAATACAAGAAACATGTTCCGCGGCTTGGTAAACAAAGTCTCCGAGAGGTAAAGAGGTCGAGGGACGAATTAAACTGGGTCGGGCACCCTCGGAAAGTTAAAATTCGTCCTAAGATTTTTTTAGGATGAAAATTTTCTAGGTGGTTTTGGAAGTCGATCTTTTTTTTTATTTTTTTTATGGAAACTGACACGGTTGGCTACAACATCCGTGATGTCAGCCCATAACACCGGGTGAACTTGGTGCCACGTCAGCCTTCCCTTCGGTCGTGCCGGCTACACTGAACTGGACGGAAAACACAAACTATTTACATGGCCGTTTCGACCGACCTTTCATTCAGTGCGGTTGTACCAACCCGGGCGGGTTAAACCCTACCACCTAGTAATATAAGAAGGGAGTCATATCCCTTAGTCGCCTTTTACGACATACACGGGGAGAGATGCAGTGGGGCTATTCTTTTAAAATACCGGTCCCACACGGTAGGCCCTACACGATCTAGGAGAATTTAAAAAATTGAGGTGGCAACACTGGATATTCTCTTTGACTGACAGTTTTCTTTCTTTCGTCCCGCGTCCCGCAGCCCGCTTGTTTCACCCGCAACTCCGTATGGCAATCGCAAAAACCGGGTTTGACCTTGCGGCAAGGTGACCGATATAACGTTGAGTTGAGTAGAGTACGCTTGCTTCCTCAAGTTCCTCCTTCCATTCAGTCGCCAATAGCCAGTCAAAACGCCCGGCCGACCTGGCGTCTGCTCTCTCCGCTGGCTGCTGACATAGAGTTTGTGTAGCGGGCGAAGAGTGTAGACCACAAAATGAGCGTGCAGAGCGACAGCGACAAGCGCAAGCAGATCTCGGTCCGCGGGATCGTGGCGGTGGAGAATGTCACGGAGGTGAAGAAGACTTTCAACCGGCACGTGCACTACACTCTGGTGAAGGACCGCAATGTGGCCACTCCCCGCGACTATTACTTCGCGCTGGCGCACACCGTACGCGACCACCTCGTCTCCCGGTGGATCCGCACCCAGCAGTACTACTATGAGAAGGATCCCAAGGTTCGCCGCCACTCTGGCCCTTTGCACTATTTCTAAATATGTTACCTATCTTTTTTTATGGTACCTGACATTATTTATCTAAGTTTTTTTTATGTAAGCCAACATGAGTGGCTGTGTCGAGAGACCAATGGTGCAGTCGACAGCTAAAATCAGCTCTCTCGCGGAACCACACTCATTGAGGCGCTGTGCACGAAGATTTGTGAACTGTTGCGGGCTCTGATATTTGAAGACACCCAGGTTAACCTTTTGACTTCCCCAATATTTAATATGTTACACCCCCCTTGGCTTCCGTGTGCGAAATTTGGTGGCCCAATTCGCGAAATTTGGTGCGCTCGCGCACGTAAACTCAAATATTTCGTAAAGTAATGAAGTCAAATGAAGTTCCTCACAAAACGATAAGTATACAACAAGTGAGGATTCACTTATTTAGAAGCACAGGCGTATTTTTTTTAACTCCAGGAAAAACAAAACACACCCAACATCTTTTTCTGAATTTTTCTAACCTAAAATTGCCAAATTACCCTATGAGAATCATATATTGACGTGTAGATCATGAATTTAACTATTTAAATAATTCATTCTAAAACTCTATACTAGAAAGCAGTTTACCATACTGCCAGAAATTATGTATAAAAAAAAATTGCCAGCCATAAAAATAATAATGTATCTATAGAATTGGTCTAGACAAAATTTTTATCTGTACATTCCAGCATTCTCACTCGTACTATGTAATAAGAAAAATTAATAGAAATTGCAATTTTCTGACCGGCCCTTCCGGTTGTCAACAGATGTAAGCGTTTTGGGGGCTGGCCGGCCCTTCCGGAAGCCAAGAGGTTAAACAGAACTTCATTATTAGAACAATATATGTAAAATTAACTTTAATTTAAACATGTTCATATGGTCGCGGTCACCCCTAAGTGTCATCCAACGTCGTAAATCTAGTGTCGTCCAACAATTTGACGGTTGAAGTTAAATTTCTCATACATTGACATTTTAACTGAAGGTTTAGTTATTTTGAACCGCTACCATGTGTTGTTATGTCATTGAGAATGTGCGTGCAAGTGAATGGTTGCGTGTGTTGTTGGCAGCGGGTGTACTACCTCTCGCTGGAGTACTACATGGGGCGGTCGCTGCAGAACACAATGGTGAACTTGGGCATCCAGGGCGCGGTGGACGAAGCGCTGTACCAGCTGGGGCTCGACATCGAGGAGCTGGAGGAGTTGGAGGAGGATGCGGGGCTCGGCAACGGAGGCCTAGGCCGTCTCGCCGCCTGCTTCCTCGACTCTATGGCCACACTCGGTCTCGCTGCCTATGGATATGGTAAACACTTTTTTACTATACTCAATACATTTGTTTTACGGAATTGGACAAGGTTGGCTACGTCTCTCGTGCCACCTGAGATGTCAGCCATAGCCAGTGGCGGGGCAAGACTTAAATATGATGTGGGCAAGATAAATTTTGCGAGACCCTCTCTGGTGGAACTAGAGAATGGATTTTATAGATTTTCACTGTTGAAATGGATTCCCGGTATACCGATCAAATCAAACATTTTTGTCAGCATACCTTTCGTCGATAAAAGTAAAAATTACAAATTTAAAAAACCCCCGACTCTTAAAAAGTCAAAAATAATTTCCGTTTACTTACTAAAAGGAGTCGGTGGACCGCTAAGTAAATTCCCGCGCAACTCTTGAGTCTTTATATTTAATTTACTTAGCGGTCCCCCGACTCCTTTAAGTAAGTAAACGGAAATTATTTTTGACTTTTTAAGAGTCGGGGGTTTTTTAAATTTGTAATTTAACTTTTATTTCAAGCTTTTTAAAAAAAACCGTATGCAAATTGGTCCACTTTTTAAGAGAATTATTTTTTTTATTACTTAATTACTTTATTACTTGATTACAAACATAGCTAAGAACCATCCCGATTAAACAAGCTTCCTAATAAAAAAAACCGCATCCAAATCGGTCCACCCGTTTGGGAGCTACGATGCCACAGACAGACACACACACACACACACACACACACACACACACACGTCAAACTTATAACACCCCTCCGTTTTTTCGTCGGGGGTTAAAAAAAGGCCGCCAAGTGCGAGTTCGACTCGCGCACCGAGGGTTCCGTACTATCACACAATATATTTGTGTTATGTATGTACAAAAATAATTGTGTTTTGGGGCATCAAGCAACGCCTAAATAAACACCACAACATTGGTTTGACTGTTAGGCATTCGTGTAGTTGAAATATACGAAAATAGATTTTTATATGACATAACTAAAAATTTACAATTTTCTTTTACTTTTGCTGTTTTTTTTCCTTTGCTTGTGCTGTGAGACCTTGTTTCTCACCAAATTTCATGATTCTAGGTTAACGGGAAGTAGGTACTGTATAGGATTTGATTTGATTTGCCAGTAGGAAAATATGTGATATTTTGTTTTTATGGAAACTGACACGGTTGGCTACATCACCTACAACATCCGTGATGTCAGAAATGAAGGTACCTACTACGGCCACTTGATTTGTTGCAGAGCGAACGACGAAAATGCATTTGGGACTTTGCGCTCCAAATTTAATTTTCAGAAACTAACTAAAAGTAATTTAATAGATAACTCATTTTAGTTTTAAAACTCTTCTAGAAGAAATAATTTAGTGCCTTTATGTGCAAGATATAATTGAGAGAAAACTAATTCAAATGCTTTAGACATTTTATTTATATATTTATATGGAAATGTATTATGGTAATAAATCAGACAAAAACATTGTTCGAATCCTGATTGTTGATATTCTTTATCTTGACTGGATAGTCACAAAATGTACGGTACTAACATGCGATGCAATCTGTAATGATATGATAAATTCTAAGCTAAGCATTTCGTTCAAAACCGAATTACATTCACTGAGTGTGTCTTATACTTTCGTGTGATTTTTTAAACTCTCAATACATTCAAGAACATCATCAAGTTGCATCAAGCCTACACAGGGGCGTGCATCCCATAAAGGCAGAAAAGCACTGCCTACCCTGAGTTAAAGCTTCAATTCCACCTATCCAAACAATACAATTAAAACATATAGAACTACTCAAGTTCACGACAAAACGTATCATTAAAAATTGGCGCGCGCTCCTCCCTCTTGGCGCGGCCGGTCGAGCGGACGCAACGCCACCGCGCGGCAAAGGCACACAATACGACTACCTGGTGGTCACTCACACTATTACTCAAATCCTGTGTCATTATATGCTGGAATTTTGCGTGTGTATGCGTGTTTCGATGCGCGATTTAGTACGCCAGGGCAGGACTGCCTTTCACTAACACCACAACAATGCCTCGTAATGTAGGTGTAGCTGGTCTAGCATCGTTCCCGCACACGCGCGCCGGCGGCGGCGTGGCGGTGCAATTGTCTGGTACAGTTTATAAAGAAGTGTTATAATCTTTTGTTTATGTTTTTACAAATAAGAAAAGTACCGCCCCTCTTCTCTACTTATTTCTATTTCATCTTTTTGTAGTCAATATACGGCACTGCACTGCATACTCTTTATTGAGATTGGTTCTGTTTAAATCACTCAAAAGGCGTTTTTAAAAGTCACCCTTAGTATCTGTATTTATGACATTGTGTAGTTAATTAAAATTTATTCATTTTATGGATATCTGAGGTGCATTGAAAAAAAAATAATCTGCTGGACAGAACATCTTCATGTGGACATGAAGAAGATGTAAGAGATGAAAACGGGGCTGAGGTAAAAATTCAAATGAATTCAACTTGTTTCTAAATTAAGTACTTATTTTGAATCTTAATTGTTGCCTGCCTACCCGGTCTTAAATGTCTGTGCACGCCACTGAGCCTACACTGCCTCTGTCCTGCTTTCTCATCTTGTGTCTGATAAAGGCTTTATAGTAGGCTTTAGTTGTTTACTCGGGCTCTCTTTTATTACATCTAGCTGAATATTTTTCACGAATCAAAGCTGCATGAACTTTCGAGGCGCGAGGCCCCTCGGGCCGCGAGGCCGTGGGCGGTAGCCCACGTCGCCCACACCTTGCGCCGCCTCTGGCCATAGCCATGGCCTACAGACAGTTCGCCACAACTACCTAGGTTGTTATACTGAGCTGGCAAGGTAGCATAATTTAGTAGGTATGACAATTGTTTTTCCACAGATTTTGAAAACAAAAAATTATCTTTACATTTTAACCTATCTCCCATAGTAATAGATTTAGTAAATTTTATATAAGCATTTTCCCTGACACAGGAAATGTTATTATTATCGAGAAGTTAAGGTTTCTTAGGGGTGACACTTATTGTTATGTTGACTTAAGATAAAATTAAATCATAACAATGATATAAAGATAACTAAACTCATTAGTGAACAATAACAATTCCAAGAATACTCTCAAATTCATCTAGGCTCAATAAAATAACCATAGTTTAATATTGTCATTTAGCAATCTTCAATTTATGACGTAGAAATTACAACTGCCGATGTGGTCTGACTAGACTGGCATCTGTCCAGTTAGTTGTACTGGTGTGGTTGTGCGAATAACGCTATAGTTATGATTACCTAAATTACAAAATATAGCTTTTATGATAACCTGCAATATGTTGCCATGATAAAATATATATATATATTTTTTTTCAATAAATGTGCCTATTGATTGCGGGTGTGCTGATTTTGCGATTATCCTCCAGCCCTATTAATTAAGCCAGCCTCCATGAATGCGATAGGTGGCCAGATCAGCTCTACAAGTTTTCTCACAATATTTAGTTCATGCATATAAATTTATTCTGTTTTAAAAAGTTATTTCACAAAAATTTCACAGCTGGGTTTTCAACGTCTGACCTGACACCACCACCTTACCACTAACCTGATTACATCACCCAAATTTTTTTAAATGGAAAAATAATGATTATGAAATAATATATTTTTATGGTGAAATGGCATTCTTAACCTTCAAGCGGGCGCGCGGTCATTTGTAACGGCAGCGGTCGCGCGTAACCTAAAAGACCTATGGGATATTTCAGGGTTTTAAAACACTAATTATTTAATAATAATGTATTTTTTTGTATTTAGACACATTATCATTATGTTGGGACACAATATGTTAAAAAAAAATAAACTAAACTCAGATAAAACGAAATTATAAAATAAATAACATAGGTCAAATTTTCTTTTGATTAGAAAGCAATTTGGCAACACAAAATCTTCTTATGTACCCCTAACTAGCTTTATATAGTATAATACAATCAAAATAACAAAATCAGTTGCCTCCATGAGATCACATAATAATGATAAAATCAAAATCAAAGTATTTATCATCAATTTAGGTCTAGTTTTCTTCAGAATATGTTTCTTCGGCAAGATAAAATTTATTGATGTAGCGTGGGTCCTGCAAACATTTCTCAGACATGATGTGAATTGTGTCTTCCATTGCCTCCTTTTTTTTTGCTGAACATATTTTGCACCTTCGTCTGCATGTGCTGGAACTACTTCTTGGTTCATTACCAGCAGTGTCTTCAACACTCGTTGTATTTACGCAACTATTTCACTATTAGTCAGCGGTTGACGAGTCATTTTTACAATAAAAAAACACTATTACAAGCTTAGTTCAATGATATTTGTTGATATTCCAAAAAATTATCTCGCGTTGAGCGTCGCGCGTAACCTTTTCGACGACAGGCGCGCGGCGTCCTTTCGACGCCTGCGCTGCCACTAAAACAAATGCGATCTGTGCCCTCCGGGGGGCGCGGTGAGGGGAGGTAAACTGTTTATTTCATGAACAGTGAAACAATGACAGGCTGCTAGGGATGGGAAATGCAAGCGACAAGAAATAACGATGTGATGAACGAAAATGTATTGAGTGCGGTCGATTCGACGCCGCGCGACCGCTTGAAGGTAAAATCTACAAGGTGTCTAAGGATGCCAATTTTAATAATAAATAACAACATCCTGATTTGCTCCCTAAACCTCCAATCCGCTGTGATAAATAAAAACAAAATAATAAGGACTAGCTGGGAGACAGGCGCGGTGGGCGATAGGTGGGGGGTTTTGTTTAATAGCTTAACACTGTCAAAATAACTTGTACCCACTTTGAAATAATGTGTTTCTTATTACCTGTTCGCTCCCATAGGGGCTCATCGGCGCCAAAACATTTTAGTCTGACAACTCCCATAGGGGCCGATCGGCCCCAAGAATTGCCCATCTTCGCGCAATTCTGTGGTCGCAAGTTTTGGTCTATTGCTATCTCAGTCAACAGTTCCTATAGAGAAGACAGAGGTAGATCGATAGCCGATGAAATTATTTTTCCACAGATGGAACAAAATGACAACACACAAACAAGAAAAAAAAAAGTCTGATATTTTGTTTGAAGATTCCTTGTGTTTCTTTATTTTTTTGTGGATAAGATTCAATGGCCTCGTACATACGTTGTTCGGTGTCTTAGTGGCAGCGTTCTTCATCTAAAATTTGTTATATGGCGAGTAAAGGGTTTTTTGTGGATAAGATTCAATGGCCTCGTACATACGTTGTTCGGTGTCTTAGTGGCAGCGTTCTTCATCTAAAATTTGTTATATGACGAGTAAAGGGGATTTGTCAATTTTAGGTTAGAAAACATTCTGTAAAAATTTTGGGTGTGTTTTGTCTTTCCTAGAGTTAGAAAAAATCCATCTGTGCTTCTAAATAAGTAAATCGCCACTTGTTTAACATAGTTTTGTGGATAATTTCATTGGCTATTAGTGAGAATAAAGTTGTTAATCTGACTTCAATATTTTACGAAATATTTCAGTTTATGTGCACGCGCCGCATGGCGCCGTATCTTCAGGTGGCGAAAATGACATGAGACTCACGGGAGTTGATGTTTTTAAAGTGTGAGGCTCAACGGATTGAAAAAAAAATGATAAGGCTTTCCCACCACACTAAATAAGAAATATATACAGTTCAAAATTAGAAACATCTTCTTGTTTTTGAATACATACATACATACATACATAGCGTCACGCCTGTTTCCCGGTGGGATAGGCAGAGACAGCGGATCTCCACGTACCACGATCCTGACACACCTCTGCCGCCTCTTCCACTCCCATAATGTTCTTCATGCATGCTCGTCGGTTACGGGTACTACGCACTTGCCCCTTTTTGAGCACATGCCCGATCTGGTCCAGGTAAGTGCGTCTAGCTAGGGCGACCCTTCCCGACTCTTCCACTCACATTTGCTTCATAAATTTCTTTCGTTAATCTCCTATCATTCATTCTTCCAACATGACCGAACCACCGAAGCATCCCTTTCTCAATCCTTGTCACTAAATCTTCTTTCAGCCCACAGCGCTCTCGCACTGCACTATTTCTCAATCTATCTTTCATTGTAACTCCACACATACTCTTCAACGCGCGCATTTCTACAGCATTAATCCTGCTTTCATGCTTCTTCTGCCATGCCCAACTTTCACT
This sequence comes from Nematopogon swammerdamellus, assembly GCA_946902875.1. Classification (NCBI taxonomy): domain Eukaryota; kingdom Metazoa; phylum Arthropoda; class Insecta; order Lepidoptera; family Adelidae; genus Nematopogon; species Nematopogon swammerdamellus. The sequence continues at coordinate 13,107,402 of OX336339.1, forward strand.
CCCTTACATAAGTGTAGGGGCCAGCACTCGACCATGGACAGCCAAACGTGCCCTAGTAGTGTTTTTGAAGTGCATTGAAAATAAGAAACGGGCCTACAGGCATCCGGTACGAGTACGGCATCTTCGCACAGAAGATCGAGCACGGGGAGCAGAAGGAGGAGCCGGACGACTGGCTGCGGTACGGCAACCCGTGGGAGAAGGCTCGCCCCGAGTTCATGCTGCCCGTCAACTTCTACGGCCGAGTCACCGACACACCCGACGGGCCCAAGTGGGTCGACACGCAGGTGCGCCCTACACTTCCCACTTACGCAATGCCTTTACTTGTTTATATACAAATGCCGTACTGTGTGGGGTCGGTACTTAATAAGAATAGTCCCACTGCATCTCTCCCCGTGCATGTCGTAAAAGGCGATTAAGGGATAAGCGGCCTGCAGACACCCCGGTCGACTTGTGGTTTTCATGGAAGACATAGGCTGGCTGGGGTAGCTGGAGATCGCGGGGTTTTGCACGAAGGTCCCCAACCAAGCGGGATTAGTTTGCAGGCCTAGAGCCAACCCCAAACCAAACCAAAACAACAAAACAACATACAAATGCTGTACATCACTACTTGTTCCATAATTTTTTTAAGAACATTTCTAGTTCTTTAAACAAAATGTAAACAACGAGGTCTACATAACCTGCTGCACCCGCAACAATGTACACAACTATTACATGTCTTCCTGTCGGAACTAAATGTCATGCTAGTGCTTTGGTTGTGTCGGCTACACTGAACTGGAAAAAAAACATACTTTTTTTTTGCCGTTTCGACTAACCATTATAAATTCTTGTGTAATGGTGTTGTATTTATGTTTTTTTTTATTTGTAAGGTATGTGAGCTGTGTACCTTTACAGTACATTTAAATGAAAACACACATACACAGACACACACTCTCAAACACAATAAGGTTCTTCAATTCCCTTGGAAACAAGAAAATTATATTATGAAATATTTTATTGAGAGTTCAAGAGAGCAATGAGATTAGATACACTAATTAGAAACACTAATTAGAAATTGCATGGCTGCAATAATGGCGTACTCGTGATATTCAGTCTGCCCTGTGTGAACAAAATTGTTGATTCCATTTTCTTGTTTATCTGACAATGAATCATTATCATGTCCACTGAATGTGAATGACTATATGTACATAAATGTCATAACATAATTTTATCATCGTAATTTATATGTTATGTAAACAACCAATCTTACTGGAAGAAAATATTATGTACATCAAGAAGAACTGTGGTATATTATTATTTATTTATTTACACATCTATTTACAATAATTTTACATTTATCTATACCTAAAATATACAAAAATTATATATAAAATTATTATAAAACAAATGGAGTTTCCACCATCGGCGGCGGGGCGAACCCAAGCTTCCGATGGTCGGGTCCCAAAGAGAGGAACCTCCGGACGATGCTTGGAGTGTCGAGCAGGGCTGCCTTATGGATCTGGCCCTTGACCCAACCACTCAGCGAGAGCCTCTTAAGGTGGTCATCGAGGCTCTTCGCTATCAGACTATGGGAACAACAATCGTCGAGTCGACGGGCCACATTTTGGTAACCTCGTGCTGCAGATCCAGATACTTCAGCGTTTTCTCTGCTTTCTTACTAACGAGATTACCATCGTGCGGCACGGCGATATCGTCGAGCGTTGCGCGCCTCGCCTCCCGGTCCACTATCACAATATCAGGTCTATTCGCTAGAATAGTCCTATCTGTAATAAATAATGGACCGGTTAGAGAATTCAAAATCCGGATTTTTTTTCAAATCCGGATTCTAAAATGTTCACCACTTACAAATCTGGATTATCCGTATTTTTCGAATTTTGGTAAAAAAATTGGCAATCTTTAAACAGTCAGTCAGTCAGTCAGCGTGTAAGCGTCCACTGCTGGACATACACCTCTCCAATTTTCCTCCAGTCCTCCCGGCCTTCAGCGACACGGAACCACTGCTTCCGCCGACGTACTTGATATCGTCGTCCCACTGGCGGGTGGTCTTCCCACATTCCGTTTTCCTGTCCACGGCCGCCAGTGTAGGACACGGTTACTCCAACGGTCATCGTCTCTTCGGCTAACGTGCCCAGCCCACTGCCACCCGGTGTCCAATATCGACTACTTTGGTGCGTCGGCGGATTGCCTCGTTACGCACCATATCACGTAGCGATTTTCCCAGCATGGCTCGCTCCATTGCTCGCTGGGCAACTTTCAACCTTTGGACAACAACGACCGTCAGAGTCCACGTTTCACACCCGTACGTTATAACCGGGAGGACACACTGGTCATATATACGGGTCTTTAAATTTTGCGGAAGTTCAGACCTCAGGACGAATTTTAGCTTTCCAAAGGCAGCCCAACCCGGTTGAATTCGTCTCTCCACCTCCTTAAGCTGACCTTGTCCTTACCAAGCCGCAGAATTTGACTGAGATATGCGTACTCTTCAACCTGTTCGATCACTTCTCCGCTAATAACAATTTGTACTCCCGTCATAACCTCGGTCGCCATGGCCTTGGTTTTGTCCCGGTTCATCTTAAGACCAACCTTCATCGACACTGTATAAAGGTCTTCCAGCATGATCTGAAGCTGATCTCGGGAATTTGACAGAAGAACAATCTCTATTGCCGATGGACCCGGATATGTTCGGTGAAGACATCGCAAGCTCACCTTCAAAAGGAAAGGGCAAACCAGTAGCGGCTTCCAGAAGGTCAACTTTTTGAAACCTGGAGCCAAAAAGCTGCCCAAAGATAGGACTAAACCTTCTTCAATTTTGGGAGCAGCAAGGATTGGGAATTGTTGATGGACACACATGAGAAGCATTACCAGATGCCTTCGGAAATCTGTACCACAGCATTAAGACCGGATATACTCATATTCTCAAAAGCGACAAAACATGTAGTACTTGTTGAACTTACGGTTTCATGGGAAAGCCACATACCGAAGGACCACAACATCAAACTTAACAAGTACTGCCACTTAGTAGACCGGATTGTGAGAAACGGACAAGACAGGCTCTTCAATCTAGGGCTGCCAAAACCGACGCTAAGCTCATACATGGAGAGAGCTTCGAAAACGTCACTGGAAGCATCCTACAGAGTATGGATAGGTAGAGAGAGGGAGGTCGAGAGCGGGACTGGTCTTTCCCCGCGTCCTAGTCAACGCAGACTAGCTGACGAGGGCTTGAAGCGAGCCGAAACGTGAAGCATGCGCGGGAAATTTAGAGTGGCCACTCGCTAGTCCCGGCCTCGATTAATACCCTCCTCTACTGCCGATGGGCCCGGATATGTTCGGTGAAGCCATCGCAAGCTTAGATCCACACCTTCCTTCCTTCATCGGCGAAACGCAGATGACTGAGAAGATCTCCATTCACGTTTATACCCATGTTGTCCCACTCAAGCGTCTTGAACACATCTTCCAATGCGTTTGTGAAGAGCTTGGGTGAGATCACATCCCCCTGCCTTACGCCTTTACCAAGGAGGATGGGTTGGGTATTCTCGTGAAGCCTCACAGTCATCGTCGCGGACCGATACATATTTCGGAGCACCTCGATGTAGCGGTGGTCGATTCTGCACCTGAGGAGGGAGTTTTAGACAGCCCATTTTTCAACTGAGTCGAACGCCTTCTCATAGTCGACGAAGGCTAGGAAGAGCGGCTTGTTGTACTCCTCGCATTTTTGCACCACTTGTCTCACAGTAAATATGTGGTCCATGGTGCCTTATCCTTTCCTAAATCCAGCTTGCTCACGAGGCTGATACTGGTCCAGCCTCTGTCAGCCGACTCGTGAAAGATTCTTAAAACATTTTCTAGTAATTTTACTTTACAATTTTACACGTAGTTTCATGCTAAACTATTGGTAGTTTGAAGACAGGTGTAATAACAGGAACAAATAATAAGAATGTCGCGTTATGCGTGTGCGTGTTGTTATGAGCGAAAATTTGAACGCCACGCAAAATTCGAAAAAACCGGATTTTAATGTCAAAATTCGAATATACAAAAAAGCACACAAATCTGGATTTTTTTAGTAATTTTCGAATTTCGAAGAATCCGGATTGAAATCCCTAGGACCGGTCCCAGTAGAGTGTGACATGACCGTTCTCGAGAACTGGCGGCGGATTGTACTTATAGCTTACTATAAGTACAATAAGCACTTCGGTACCTACAAGGTTGAACTTTAAGGCAAGTTGCTGGTGGATAATCCTGGCTACTAGGTTGTGTCTATGCAAATACTCGGTGTTGGCAAGCTGCGAACAACCTGAAATCACATGTCTGTCAGTTATTGTTTAGATACACTAGCAGCTTAAAGCTGATGCGTGTACATCGAAGTAGGTAAATTCGTGAATGTATATCCACATAGTATGTATAACAATATAGTGGTGTATTTTTTTTGCAGGTTGTGTTCGCGATGCCCTACGATAGTCCCATCCCTGGCTATCGTAACAACATGGTCAACACTCTTCGTCTCTGGTCTGCCAAGAGTCCCGTTGACTTCAACCTCAAGTTCTGTGAGTCCACATATTCATAGAGGGTCACTTCATAGATTTAGCTAATCTGTGGATGGTCAGTGTGCCATTGACATATTTTGTTATGTAATCCGGTATGGGTGGCTGAGTTGGAGGGGTCAAAGCGCATGCTCCGACCAGCCAATACCACCTCCGAGAAAGTAGGTGCCATACCGGAGACTTCCCTGGATTGCTGGCTATACTGGACTAGAGGAGAACACAACCGAGGCTGCTATGCGGCCATCTTACATCCAGTACGGTAGTACCAACCCAGTCGGCTACAATTTGAGCCTACCACCTAGTAAGGGGCAAGGGAAGGGACCTACAGTTTTACACCGGTTCAGAACGGTGAAGCAAAAATCAATGGCTGTGGTACAGATTTCTGAAGGCATCTTTTTTTTATGGAAACCAACATGGGTGGCTGTGCCGAGAGACCAATGGTGCATTCGACAGAGCCAAAATCACCTCTCGCGAAACCATGCTCAGTTAGGTGCCATGCCAGCAGATTTGCGGGCTGTTGCTAGGCTGTCTAGCCTGTTAATACGACATTTGAATACACCCAGGTTAAAGGATTTGGGAAATACACTCGCCGGAAGACAGTTCCACACCCTAGCGGTGCGACAAAGAAACAATTTAGAGAAACGATGGTTTCTCAAAAGCCCAATGTCAACAAAAAAAGGTCTCTGCGAAGAGTCATGCGGAGGTAGGACGGGTGGCAGGGAATAAGGGATGCTAGTTCCACAGAGCAGCGTCCGTGATATTATCTGTAAAACAGACTAACGGAACCCACAAATCGTTTGTGACTCAGAGACTCCAGATCATCTGTAAGTTTCGGGTCACCAACAAGACGGATGGCTCGGCGCTGTATCGGGTCCAAGGACGCAAGCAGATAATGGGGACTACCCTCCTAGATGTGACTGCGCCACCCATACCGAATTACAAACAAAATGTCACTGTAACCGGACTTCCAAGGATTGTACAATGGACTGCTTATAGTCCAAGTATGCAGAACGGGACCCACAGAAATTTAGGGGAAATCGCCGCCAGAACAGGTGACTCTCCACACCTCTAGCCAAATTCTACAACTTGTATGTATTTATTTTGGAACCCTATATGATTGCAGGTCTCCTCAGGTGGTTCAGGGTAGATTTTGTATTTCAACCCTTGCAGGACATACTATTAAAATACAACACAGCATTAACACTGATAAATTTGGAAATGTAAATATTGATCCATTGAAAATGGTATAGTTGAACTGATTGAAAAGTAATGATTTGTTTGTTCAGTTAACTCGGGAGACTACATCCAGGCGGTGCTGGACCGGAACCAGGCGGAGAACATCACGCGGGTGCTGTACCCCAACGACAACTTCTTCGAGGGCAAGGAGCTGCGTCTGCGGCAGGAGTACTTCATGGTGGCCGCCACCCTGCAGGACATCATCAGACGCTACAAGTCTTCCAAGTTCGGCAGCCGCGAGGCCGTCCGCACAAACTTCGACTCCCTCCCGGAGAAGGTAGGATGATCATCCAGTATATGTACACTCGTGCATTTTGTCAGTATATTTCTATGAATCTGTTGTTGCCCTGCAGGAGGTCTCCTGAACATCAGCAATGCCTTCTGCTTCAACTAATGTCGGCAGAGATTGTTCAGGGTTCTCTGAGTATCTGTGGGCTAAATGCGCATCAAGGAAGAAGATGTGGAACTAAGCTTGCGGTGGCTTCACCGAACATATCCGGGCCCATCGGCAGTAGAGGAGGGTGTTAATCGAGGTTGGGACTAGCGAGTGGCCACTCTAAATTTCCCGCGCAAGCTTCACGTTTCGGCTCGCATCAAGCCCTCGTCAGCTAGTCTGCGTTGACTAGAACGCGGGAATCCACCAGTCCCGCTCTCGACCTCCCTCTCTCTACCTATCCAAATTTACTGTAGGATGCTTCCAGTGACATTTTCAAAGCTCTTTCCATGTATGAGCTTAGCGTCGATCTTGGCAGCCCTAGATTCTTGAAGATACTGTAGAGCGACTTCGCTGGTAGTCCTCTTGCTCCGACTTCCACACCGAAGAGATCAGTCTTGAATTCGTTTCTCACAATCCGGTCTACTAAGTTGCAGTACTTGTTAAGTTTGATGTTGTGGTCCTTCGGTATGTTGCTTTCCCATGGAACTGTAAGTTCAACAAGTACTACATGCTTTGTCGCTTTTGAGAATATGAGTATATTCGGTCTTACTGCTGTGGTACAGATTTCCGAAGGCATTTGGTAATGCTTCTCATGTGTGTCCATCAACAATTCCCAATCCTTTGCTGCTCCCAAAATTGAAGAAGGTTTAGTCCTATCTTTGGGCAGCTTTTTGGTTCCCAGGTTTCACAAAGTTGACCTTCTGGAAGCCGCTACTGGTTTGCCCTTTCCTGGTCCGTGCAATTGACAGGTTGATGGCCTCTCTGATGATTTGGAGGACTTTATCATGACGGTAGGAATACTGTCTTCGCTCAAGTAGTATTTTGTATCCGCGTAACAAATGTTTGGCCGTGCCTACGGACTCCTTACATGACGGGCATAGTCTATTTGTAGATTTCCCCCATCTATCTAGGTTACTCGGGTCAGGAAGAGTAAGCTGGAATGCATTTAGGTAGAACTATAAGCAGCTCAGGGGACCAGTTGTATATTATGGATTTCCACTTCAATGCAGGAGGGATGCAGAAGTCGCCCACTGTTAGCCAATCATTCTGCATTTCTAGGTTTAAGGCGTGAAGTTTGAAACCTTATTCCATGTCCTCCTGAGCAAAACCTTTCAGTATTTCTTTATCAGACTTAGCTGTTTCTATGCCCAGTCCAGATCTATTGATGCGTGTACCAACTTGGAATGATTTATAGAAGTTGAGTCTCGATTCCAGTTCATCTGATAGCGATGTGTTGGGTAAGGCTTGAATTAAGGCGCTATCATTGGAGTCTTTGAGTATACATTGTTTGGCTATTCTCGCCTTTTGATAAAATATCGACGTTTTCTTAATGTTCAGTCAGCGTTGACGAGTCAGCCGGGTGAGCCAGTCCAAACCATGACTTCAGGAATCTGGTCACATAAGAGTACAATTTAGTCAGGTTTTGCTTTATGAAGTCGTAGACGAGAAATGGCCATGAAAGTTTTGATGTCAGATAGTTATCATAAATCCATGCCTTTTGTGTACCCAGGCGGGGAAGATTGTCAGTTTGGCGGAGGCTCTCTTCGAAAAGTTGGACAATATCATCAGTAGGATGCTCCTTTCCTCTGCTGGTAATCCTTTTGCCCAAGAATTTAAAAGGGGCTTCATCAGCCATGGTTGCGATTGGTTTTCTGGCTACTGTCAGACCTGGATTGCTCGAGGTAAACTTTGAACCTTTCCTTGTTAAGCTCAAACAGTAGCACTTCGCTGGTTTTACTATTTGGTGGCAAAACAACATAACAAGTAGTATATGGAGATTTTAGAGATTAAATTTTAGCTTGAGCCATAAATAACTTATTGATACGTTATTCACATTTTTATCCCACTAGCAACTTAATCCGAAAGCCGAATAAACATATCACGTCTTGTGTCATAGGTACTCAGTACTAACATGTCTAAAAGAAAATAAGATTAGTGTGTATTAACTCCTTAATAATAAAAGGCACACCATTTAGCCTTCGTCCATAATAACCTCCGTCAATAATGCTTTCCAAAATGCAAGGTGCATTTGCGGACGCACAGATTTTTTCCAAGTCTGTAAGTGGCGGGTGGCCGAGTGGTTTGGGCATCGGCTTCTCATGCGAGAGGTTCGAGGTTCGAATCCGGTTGGCGTGTACCGATGAGTTTTTTCTGATGAAAAAATTTACGTGCATACCTACACCTGCTGCTTCCCGTTCGGAACCGGTGTAAAACTGTAGGTCCCTTCCCTTACCCCTTACTAGGTGGTAGGCTCAAATCCAAGGCCGACTGGGTTGATACCACCGTACTGGATGTAAGATGGCCGCATAGCAGCCTCGGTTGTGTTCTCCTCTAGTCCAGTATAGCCAGCAATCCAGGGAAGTCTCCGGTCTGGCACCTACCTTCTGTTTTGCCCCCTTTGGCCCCTCAAACTCAGCCACCCACACCGGATTACACAAAAAAAATGTGGAACCCCTTAATTTTTAATTTTTTAGGCGCCATTTAGGATTAAGGGTTGTTTTTGAGTTGTATTATGTGTTATTTTAGGGTCAAACGTAACATTCTATTAGAATTTTGCGTCAGCCAAATAAACATATCCAATATTACATCATTGTATCAAAATTACATAGGTTCAGTGCAAATTAAACTTAACACCAACATACGTTATTGTGACTAAACCTCAAAGGAGCCAGAATAACGTAACACTCAAAAAAGAATATTAATTTTAATTAATATTTATAAAAAAATTATAAGTTTGTTAAATGTGTGAGCCATTTAATAATTCATTAACTACTACTGTTAGTAGTTCTGCTTGCAAAGTGAAATCCAGAGTATAAGAACTAATTTGTATGAAACAAATTGTGCCCTCCTGTAAAATCGACTTTATTATGTTAACATGTAGCTGGATGTCTACAGTTAAGCATTATGTCTATGCACCGACCGCACCAGCTCTGTGACTGGTCTGTCTCTGTGCTGGAGTGAGGAATGTAGGGCGTGGGTGTGTCGACAGGTGGCGATCCAGCTGAACGACACGCACCCGGCGCTGGCCATCCCGGAGCTGCTGCGCGTGCTGCTGGACGTGGAGCGTCTCTCGTGGGAGGAGGCGTGGCCTCTTGTCACCAAGTGCTGCGCCTACACCAACCACACGGTGCTGCCCGAGGCGCTCGAGCGCTGGCCCGTCTCTATGCTGGAATCGGTGCGCTCTTCTCTTACTAAAGCTCTTTATCTATATATCTATATCTTTGTTCTATCTGATTGTGAACAGCTAAATATTATATGACCTATGAAGATGATGTATGATAAGTATGATAATTGTACCGTGTGGGGCCGGTACTTTAAAAGAAAGGCCCCACTGCTTTAAAAGAAAGGCTCCCTTCTTATTTTACTAGGTGGTATGGTTTAACCCGCCCGGGAGGTACCACCGCACTCAATGGAAGGTCGGTCGAAATGGCTATGTAAATAGTTTGTGTTTTCCGTCCAGTTCAGTGTAGCCGGCACGACTGAAGGGAAGCACTGACATGGCACCAAGTTCACCCGGTGTTATGGACTGACATCACGGATGTTGTAGGTGATGTAGCCAACCATTTCAGTTTCCATAAAAAAAAAAAAAATAATCTGAATTATATGTAGCGCCGAGCTGTAAAACCAACATTTTGCGGTCTGCTAGATAAAAGGTTTATGTACCTTAATATTTTGAGAAAACTCCACTTGTACTTTGTTGAATGTTATGGTCAAATATTTCAGTAAAATGTTAACCCATCTACACATGAGTTAAAATGTTTCATACAAATTTATTAGCAGTACACTGAAGTATGTCTACAGAATGTCTACACCGGCCTATTCTGCAACAAATATATGAGATATAATATTGGAATGGTTGCAGGTGTTGCCGCGGCACATGCAGCTCATCTACCACATCAACTTCCTGCACCTGAAGGAGGTCGAGAAGAGGTGGCCCGGCGACATGGGCCGCATGCGCAGCATGTCCCTCATCGAGGAGGACGGAGAGAAGAGGGTCAACATGGCGAACCTGTGTGTCGTCGGCGCTCACGCTGTCAACGGCGTCGCGCGTCTGCACTCGGACATTTTGAAGGTCCTTCATTTGTTTGAAATATTTTAATCTCTTTGACCGATATCTGTTGATCTTCTATCTGGTTCATTAACTCATAGGATTCATTTATTTAGAAGCACAGACGGAATTATTGAACTCCAAGAAAAACAAAACATGCTTGAGAATTTTTTCCGAATCTTTTTAACCTAAAATTGACAATTCCCTCATACAAATCACACATCAATGTGTAGATGAAGAATGCTGCCTTTAAAATAGTAAGTAAGTAGTTTAAGCCAGCAAACGTACGTACATGGGACTTGAATCCTGTGGATTGGAAGAAAAACAAGGAACCTTAAGTTAAAAATTAAAGACATCAAAATAATATTTTGATGTCTTTAAAATTGATATATTATATAAATTTTTTTAGTGTGAAGGCGGAGTGCTGCCACCGTGTGATGAAAGTCGCTAGTATTTTTAACCATAAATTGGCTATTTTAGCATATTTTACTAAAAAATCATTGAAGTAGTTATTAGCGATATTTTCAATCTCTGGCATAGGTTGACCTGGAGCGGTCGAGTTGGGACTCCAAGAGTTAAAAAGAACTGTTTAAATGCAATGTTTACATTTAAACAGGAAGTTTCCTGTTTAAATGCAAACAAAAAGCTTCATGAATGTCATGGGCTAAGATAACGGGTCTCAAGTAATGTAGGCAACTGTTATAAACTTACATAATATAACAACAAGAATGTTAAGCAACGCTGGGTGCGGTCAGTATTTGGATGGGTGACCGCTGACCGTTGGAGGCTGACCGAGGTTCGGATTCCTCGTAAAACTGTAGGTCCCTTCCCTCCTAATCTTACTTGGTGGTAGGGTTTAACCCGCCCGGGTTGGTACCACCGCACTGAATGAAACATCGGTCTAAACGGCTATGTAAATAGTTTGTGTTTTTCGACCAGTTCAGTGTAGCCGGCACGATCAAAGGGGGAAGCAATGACATGGCACCTAGTTCACCCGGTGTTATGGGCTGACATCACGGACGTTGTAGGTGATGTAGCCAACCGTGTCAGTTTCCATAAAAAAAAAACATATTGCAGGCGTCCGTGTTCCGTGACTTCTACGAGCTGTGGCCAGAGAAGTTCCAGAATAAGACGAACGGCATCACGCCGCGCCGCTGGCTTCTGCTGTGCAACCCTGGCCTCTCCGACCTCATCTGCGACAAGATCGGCGAGGACTGGACCGTGCACCTTGAGAACCTGCAGGAGCTCAAGCGCTGGGCCAAGGATCCCAGCTTCCAGGTATCATATTATTCCATATCTGTTTAGTCTATATCAGTGGTGCCCATACTTTTTTCTATGAAGATCTACCTACAAAAAATTAAAGCTAGTGAGATCGACACGTGTACCAAAGGTTTTCGTTGTTAAATAATTTGTAGTAATTTTTGTTTGAATTGAAAACTATGTTCACTACATCCTTTATATTTGTTACTATTGCGGTGGTTGTGAAAGACGACACAACCCGGAAAATGTTAAATCACATCAAATATTATCAATTCCTCCATGTTTCTACGAGTCACTTCTTGCTCTACATATTTTAAATTTTTTTTTTTTTTTTTTTTTTTTTCTCCGTGCTCCATCTGCCATCAGCTTTATAGCCTTTATCAGATTCGTTGCATGTAATTTTCCTTTTGGAAGCTGCTGTCCATCAACTACAGCTTCAACTTTAATTGTGCAGCAGGATTATAACTGCTCGGCCGGTACATTTTGCCGCTTTAGTCGCGACACTACGTTTGTTCTGTCCAATAAGCCCACCGCCAGAGTATTTACGTGCTGCTGGAGGCGGATCTTATATTTTATTGACCGCTTCTGGATTTCCTCCTTCACAGTTGGAACTTCTAGGTATTGGTGGATCTCATCATTCCGAGAGAACCATGGGGCTTTGCTAATACATCGCAGGATTCGGTTCTGGACGCGTTGGAGTAATTCCGTGTTGGATGTGCTAGCTGACCCCCACAGTTCTATGGCGTAGGTCCAAACAGGCTTGAGAATCAGGTTGTATACTAGGAGTTTGTTTGCCAGTGAAAGTCGGGATCGTCCACCAAGCAGCCAGTACATGTTATTAAATTTGATCTTAAGGTGATCCCTTTTTGTCAGAATGTGTGTCTTCCAGTAGAGTCCTCTGTCCAGATGGCAACCCAGGTATTTGACGACAGTTTTGTGGGGTAGAGTCTCGCCTTTCATCTGTACCGGTGGACAGTCACCACGCCTCAAAGTGAAAGTTATGTGTGCGGACTTCGATGAGCTTGCTTGTATACGCCACTTGTTTAGCCATTCATCAACTTTGTGGAGGTGTTTCTGTAGTATGTTTGATGCCAGTATAGGGTCAACGCTGCTTGCAAGGCATGCCGTGTCGTCAGCATAGGTTGCGCTGAGGATGTTATCTGATTCCGGTAAGTCAGCTGTGTAGATGGTATACAATACCGGGCCAAGGACTGATCCCTGCGGAACTCCTGCTCCGCATACGTGGAAGGGGGAGTACTCCTCTCCAAACTTCACTTGGAACGACCGCCCATCCAGATACGAGGCTATTGTCATGTGTACCGTGTTTGGAAGTGTTTTCTTTATCTTATATAGTAGTCCTTTATGCCAGACTCGATCAAAGGCCTGCTGTATATCCAGGAACACCGCCGAGCAGTATTCCTTTTTCTCGAATGTGTGTCTTACCTTTTGTACAACACGGTGTACCTGCTCGATTGTCGAATGTTGGGATCGGAATCCAAATTGGTGGTCAGGTATGATGTTTTCTTCAGTCATTATTGGCTTTAGACGACTTAGGAAAATTGTTTCAAATACTTTCGACATGACGGGAAGCAGGCTGATTGGTCGGTAGGAGGAAACTTCGTTTGGTGGTTTTCCATCTTTGTAGATCATTATTATCTGAGACACTTTCCACAGTCGCGGGAAATAATGCAGTCTGAGCATGGCATTGAAAAGAACAGTCAGGAACACTACAGCTTTCCTTGGCAGTTTTTTAAGCACTTCGGCTGTAATCAAGTCATGTCCTGGTGCCCGTTTGTTTTGTAGCCGCCTGATCAGCCTTACCACTTCTCTTGGAGTTGTAAGTTTCAGTGGCAAAGACATTTGCTGGTCGCTCTGTAGGTACTCGTCAATCTCCGCCTCTGTTGCCTTGTCATTTGAGACATTGGGTTGAAACACCTTTTGCAGAAAATCACCAAACACGTCAGCCTTCTCTTTACAACTTCTGGCCCATGTGTCATCAGCTCGTCTCAGAGGTGGAACAGACTTTTGAGGCTTCCCGGAGGTCTCTACTATCTTCCAGAGGGAGTGCTCATCGTGTCTTGTCGGAGACAGTCCTTCGAGTTTGTTTTGTAGTGTCTCATTTTTCACATTCTCGATTAATGATTTGAGTTCTCGTTTAGCCTTGTTGAGTCTTACTCTGTCTACTGGATGTCTGCCATTTTGCCACTGTCGCCTTAGTCTGCGTTTTTCTGCAACCTTTTCCCTAACCTCCAAAGGGTAATTTTCGGGTTTTGTTTTACCTGAGTGACAGGGAGTCGATTTCCACGCGGATTCTTGGATAGCGTTCGTGATGGTGAATACCGCATCCTCAACTTCATCTGTTTTGAGGGAAATTTGTAGATTTATGTTCGTCTCCAGGTGGTCCTGGAATGCACTCCAGTCAGTTTTCTTGTTATAGAGTGTGCAAGGCTTCTGCTTTATAACAACCATGGTACTCAGCGTCATTATAATAGGTGTGTGATCCGATGAACTGTCCAGGCAAGATTCAATGCTATGATACAATTCGGTTATACCTTTTGAGACAAAGAAATCAAGAAGATCTGGAGTCTTCTTCGGATCAGTCGGCCAGTAAGTTGGCTCTCCGGTCGACACTGCTTCCAAATTGTTGCTATCCATACATCTTTTTAGATTTCGCCCTCTTGTCAATGTCATTCTTGAGCCCCAGTGTATATGTTTTGCGTTCCAATCACCGCCAACCAGGAACCTGTGGCCGAGCGTACCAAAGAATTGGGTAAACATTTCTTCATTAATGCGATGTTTTGGAGGACAGTATATGGACGACACAGATAGTGGACCCTGCCAGTCATCAACTGATATGGAAGTTGCCTGTAAGTAATCATGTCGGTACTCGCACAATTCATGATGTTTGATACTGCTTTTTATTATTATAGCAGTTCCTCCGTGGGCAGTGTCATCTGGATGATTAGTAAGATAGCATGAGTATCCCCTCAGTGTAAACGCCCTTCGGTCTGTAAGATGTGTTTCGGATAAGAGCAAGATATCTAATTTGTAATTAGCCAGTAGTAATTCCACTTCGTGCTTGTTTGCTGCAAGTCCATTAGTGTTCCATGCGGCAATTCTCAAGTTGTTAATGAATTTTGCCGACGAGTACGGTAATTAGGCCCACTAAGTTTCCTATTTGTTGTACTAGAGTGTCAATTTTCTCCGATTGTTTGATAAGAAGAGATTCTAGTATATTGGTTGGCTGAGATTCTCGCTGATCTCTGGTATTCTTTACTGCATCTGCATAATTTTGTCTGGCACCCGGTGTTTCATTGGAAGTATCTTTGACCGTATGTTGCCTAGTTGAGCTGTTGTTCATTCCATGGTAGTTAGAACTGATTCCAGGAGGTTGAATGTTGACATCCAAAGGATTTCTATTTAGAGTTTTTGAAGTTGGTTTTGGGAATTTCCTGGCCAATATTTCTCTATAAACTTGACATCCTTTATAGTTTGCAGGGTGTTTTCCGAGACAGAGAGCACATGTGGCTGGGGTATTCCTGTCCTTCTTTGTACAGTCCGATGTCTTATGGCTGCCTGCACACTTGACACACCGATATGGCCTCATACAGTTGTTCTTTGTATGACCATACTGCTGGCACCGTATACACTGGGCAATTGTTGTCACCTTTTTCGGATCTTCGATCTGGACTCTTTGATTGTAAATGTATTCCAGCTTCTTTACTTCCCTATTGTTGATGGAGGGCTCAAGATTCACGAAAAAGGTGTCGAGAGGTTCTTTTGTAGTTCGACTACGGGCACAGACAATCTCTCCTCTGACTGTGTTGCCTGTTGCTGCAATACTTTCTATTATTTCATCCTTTGGTGTAGTGTGATGCAGGTGTTTGATTACTATTCTGTAGCTCCTCTCTTCCTTTCTTGTGAAAGTATGACCTATTAGTCCTTTACTCCTTATATGACTAATAAGTGTTTTATAAGTTTCTACAGAATCGCTAGTGATCCTTAGCTGGTTTTTTGATATGACTTTATAGCTGTATGTTCCTTCCTTTATGGCCTCCTGAATTAGGTCCGAAAGTTTTTTCAGGTCGTCAATGCCATAGAGAATTATTGGTGGTGGCTTAGACGGTTTTGGTGTTTTCGCTGCTTTATTTGTTTGGCTGTCGGACTGCTGTTTGTCGGCGTCCACATCAAGACCACTGAAGCTATTTCGGATCGGTACTGTTGGGGTTCCCTGTCTGGTGTTTAGCAGTTGCTCATTAACCTTTGTTTGTTTAGTTTTATGCGGAGTTTTCTTATGTATTTTGGAGCTTGAAGTTTGTGAGTCAGGTGACCGTTCCCTTTTACGCAGTATAGGGGTTCTTTGCCAGAAAACCTTTGATATGTCACTATTGGAGTCTTTATCCCCGACCGATTGTATCTTTGGTTTTGGCAAATTGTTGGTTGATAGATCATTCAGTGACTGACTTCTTGTATGTGTCTCAAACATGCCCCTGTGGAAGGTCTGTTGAATTAGTTTCGGTGGGTATATCTTAACTGTGTTCGCACTCTGCTTGTTTAGGCCGGAAACATTGACTGACGGGGCAGTCTGTGTGCCCGCTCTCTCATAGAGAGAGTGGGCACTTGCAATTTCCATTTGCTCCCCAGCAGCATTTGCCAACGCAGCAGCCTGGCGGCCCACTGCTACGTGGCCTTCGGTAATAGATATCACGCCTTCCAGCCCGGGTACTGGAAGACGACGGTGGTCAGCCGGATTGCGAGACGAGATTTCTTGTGGATGTGGCACAAAGTTGCCCCCCCCAGAATACGCGGGGCAGCCTGAGCTATGCTCAGGGAGGGATTCTCCAGCGCGGCTGGTACCCTCCTGGGGTAATTTCTCTTGATTTGTGTCGCTCATCGAGATGTTTTGTGGGTTTATAGCTACAGAGGGCCCCATACCTCTGTACGGTTTTAATTCAGAGTTTCCTTCTCCTAGCCAACAGCTACCCTCTGAGGCTGACGAGTGTTGGCTCCCGGGTTTGTGTTTAACGGAGTTTTCCTTCTCCGCCCAGGATTTGAAGGCTATTTAATTCCTCCCAGCTCCCAGCGGCTGCCACCAGCGGGCTGGTGGTTGTCGGGTTAGTCAACCGCCGCCCGATACTCGGCGTTATTACTCTTTTAGCACCACCCAGGGAGCACGTGTAGGGAGTTAGATGGTAATTCCTACGGACGCGAGTAACGTTAGCCCCCCTTCATATTTTAAATGATCGACCTAAAAGCCTCTTGCGATCGACCGGTCGATCGCGATCGACCGTTTGGACACCACTGGTCTATATCATCCACTCCATTGTGTGTTTTACATTTTAGCAGTTAAGCATAACAATTGTCGCACTGGGAAAGTGGTGGGGATGTGAACAAAGATAAAAAGTTGATTTTGCTATAAAAATTTAAATCTCAGAGTGTAAAAAATCTGTCTTGAGCTTGTAAATAAATAAATCCTCACTTGTTTTACATAGATTCGTGGATAATTTCATTCGCTATAAGTGCAAATAGAGGTTATTGATCTGACTTCATTATTTTACGAAATATTTGAGTTTATGTGTGATGAGATGAGTTTGTGTTCATGTGCGCCGCACTGCGCCAAATTTTTGCACGGCGAAAGTTGCCCGGGGGTCAGAGGTGGAGTAATCATTATTATAGCCTGTGGGAAGCCGACAGGTTAAATTCATTAAGTATGGAATATTTCTTGAAGACCGCTTTCTATCATCGACAGTGAGGCAGAATAGATTTAAGTAATTTTCTTACTGTGATAGTGCGTGCAATATTTTGGGAGAATGCGACTGCGTACTTATACAGGGTGTTTGATGACTATAGGTCATAAAGCAAACCAGGTACTCCTTAGCCTATTTGGAGCAAAAAAGTTGGATGACATTTTGTTCTACGGTGAACTTGTTTTTTTTCCATACTATTTAGTTTTGTATGGAAAAAAAAGTTGCTATTCAATAGTTACCCGAGAGTGTCGCTTCTTTGTTCTTGGAGCTTTGTTCGCTCCGAACAGACCTCGTTCAGGCAGCCATAGTTGAAGTTAGTGAAAAGTTTGTTAACCAACACTGAAATACACCAAAAGCCGTTGAATCACTAGCAACAACCATTCCTAGCACTGAACAGGCAAGATGTGAGAGTTTTGACTCGCCAGGCACACGAATTTTACCTTGGGATGAGATGAGTAGAACCATCGGAAATAGTGTTGAAATAGTTGTACAGCACTTACATCAATCCATGATGATCTATTCTCGGTGCATCAGCCCCCCTCACTCAAATTATTCCGTGGCGAAGAAAAAGTCAACTTCACATAAGTACATGCTTACCAATGCTTTCATTACATTCACCGATTGTGAATGATCCAAACAGCAAATAAGAACCCATCACTACACAATTAGCTCGGAGGCGATTAGGTAATACTATGTTGTGTGTGTGCAGCGGTCGGTGATGAAGGTGAAGCAGGAGAACAAGCTGAAGCTGGCGTCGCTGCTGGAGCGCGACACGGGCGTGCGCATCAACCCCGCCTCCATGTTCGACGTGCAGGTGAAACGCATCCACGAGTACAAGCGCCAGCTGCTCAACGTGCTTCACGTCATCGTCATGTACAACCGCATCAAGCGCGACCCCTCCGCCCCCTTCACCCCGCGCACAGTCATGATCGGCGGCAAGGCGGCTCCCGGCTACTACATCGCCAAGCAGATGATCGCGCTCGCGTGCGCCGTCGCGCACACCGTCAACAACGACCCCGAGGTGGGCGAACGCCTCCGCCTCATCTACCTGGAGAACTACCGCGTGACTCTCGCCGAGCGCGTCATCCCCGCCGCCGACCTCAGCGAGCAGATCTCCACCGCGGGCACCGAGGCCTCCGGCACCGGCAACATGAAGTTCATGCTCAACGGCGCGCTCACCATCGGCACCATGGACGGCGCCAACGTGGAGATGGCGGAGGAGGCGGGCGAGGAGAACCTCTTCATCTTCGGCATGCGCGTGGAGGACGTGGAGGCGCTGCAGCGGCGCGGCTACAACGCGCACGAGTACTACGAGCGCTCGCCCGAGCTGCGCCAGGCCATCGAGCAGATCCGCAGTGGCTTCTTCAGCCCCGGCGACCCGGGCCGCTTCGCCCACATCGCCGACGTCCTCCTGCATCACGACCGCTTCCTACATCTCGCCGACTTCGACGAATACCTCGCCGCCCAGGACAAGGTCTCCACCGTATATCAGGTATACACCTTCATCACTAGTTTGGCTGTAATTATTCTTTTGTCTGCCTGTATATTTTCTAATCCACGAAACATCCGGGTTTCACACAAAGAAATTCATGAACCTTTTATAAGCTATCTAAACTAAATAATTTGTTACGGAATTCTATAACCGTGCCGAACACAGAAGTAGCAGGAATCAAAGGGATTGCAAGAATTACAAAACTGTCTTCCTAATAGCACCATCATGTGGCATCATCAACTATGTGGGTATTAATTAAGCGAACGGCATTGTGCGGCAGGACCAGGCCAAGTGGGCGGAGATGGTGATCATGAACATCGCCATGTCCGGCAAGTTCTCGAGCGACCGCACCATCGAGGAGTACGCGCGCGAGATCTGGGGCGTGGAGCCCTCGTGGGAGAAGCTGCCGGCGCCGCATGAGGGTGTCTAGACGCACCACAGCCTCCACCGCACCTTCGCCGCGCCACTAGATATGAAATTATTTCCAAATTCTTGATTTGTCAATTAGTGACAGTATTCTAAAGTAATGGCTGTGGTAATGCTGTTGTCCAGCAAGCAGCTACTTTAACTAATGTGAACATTTGCACCTGAGAGATTCATATGCGATAAAACAATTTTATTATAAACATAATCTTACGCCTTAAACTGCCGAACTCATCGACCCTGTCAGAATTAATATTTATGGGTTTGTTACTATCAATTATTGAAATAAGCATTTTAGTGGTAAGTATAGTATTCCCTCTCTCTCTCTATACTCGCGACACTTTGTATTATAAGACGATTTTAAAATGTGAGGTATGTTTGATGTTTGTGCCATATAGATTAAATTTTGTTGTGATTTTTATAAGTGTTTTCAAAATAAGCACTCTTGTGTTCAATTTAATAAAAATACGGAAGCAATAAAGAACAGTGTAAGTAGTCTGGGGTTTTTATGAATATTATGTTTATGCCAATGTTTCTAAATAAAACTGCCATAAATTCGTTACATAACATAATTGTATTGTTACTTTTTCTTAAATATATTCTTTATTATATACAAATAAAATGCTTTCTTATTTTAGACATTGATAAACCTTAAAGCACTATACCTTTATACATTCTTATTTGAAAGCCAGTCTTGTCAAACAACAATTTACATGATATTAACATCCATTTTGGTTCTAGGAATTTGGCTGTTATCTAGCAATAATACTACTTAGTTAGAGCATAGCGTGCGTGAAGGAGGAATATCTTGCCAATTTTCCTTACTTAATGGACGGAGGATGTAGAGCGCTTGTGTGTGAGGTGCAAGTATAATAAGCAGGAACCATATAACATTAGCTGCACTTAACAAAATAAACAATACTTTCTGAATAATAATTGTGCATATTATTGCATGTGCACAGCTTATATTATTTAGTATATTTTGTTATATTAATCCAATGAAATATGTAGAATCCGTGAAGAATCAAAAGGCACTGACTATTACATTAGGCACTAGCAAGGCACTAACTATTTACATTGTCGTTTCAACCGACCTTTCGTTCAGTGCGGTTGTACTAATCCGGGCGGGTTAAGCCCTAGTAAGGTAAGAAGGGAAGGGACCTAAAGTTTTACGTGGAATCCGAACCACAGTCTGCTTTCAACGGTCGAGCGGTCACCCATGCAAGTACTGACTACGCCCAGGTGTGCTTGATCACGACCGACAGTCGACCGACCGCACCACTGAGGTACCGAGGCTGACTAAACTGCACATTAAATTATAGCAGAACAATGCCCCTTTGAATGAAATTAGCTTTGTAGATTTTAAACCAATAATAAAGTTGTGTAGCCATAGGCGCCGACTACGTGGGTGCTCAGGGGCTCCAGCACCCACGAGGTGTGAGCAGTGGGTGCGGAGCACCCACGACGATAGATATCAAAACTGATCAGTAATAGGATTTGAGCTATGATAAAAGTGCCTTATTTACTTACAAGCCTTTGAGCGGCCACATTTACACATTCGCACTAGTGGCGCGACGAATAGCGAACGTTACTATAGTACTCCTATATTATTCCATACCATTCAATAGAATATAGGGACACTACATGCGTAGGTACATCGTGCAAATGTGTAAATGCGGCAAATGCAAAACATTGTTCGAACGTTTTGCGAATCCATGCGGCCGGGTGCCGGGAGAATTAGTGAAAAATTGGAGAAGCTATGTCCAGCAGTGGACGGCAACACGTTGATGATGATGATAATTGTTCAATAAAAAAAAATTGCATGAGCACCCACGAGGATTTCTAAAAGTCGGCGCCCCTGTGTAGCGATAGTATATTAACCTATCACATCAACGGTGCTAGGACTCTTGCAGAGGCTCGATTATGAGATTTTTTAGCATTTCGTTGTGTACAAGTAACATGCACAAGTAAATATTTGTATCTCAATTTTAGCACCAACTCGCTAGAGGCGCTGAAGGTTTTATCCATACAATTAATTGTTACTTCTACTCAAATGTCATAAAATTTCACATTCAGGCCTCTGATAAATCTAAAAAAAAATTAAAAATGTTAATGTCTGTTAAGCAACACTTGGGGGCAATTGCCAAGTGTTAGTTAAGTAATATGATTGTAGAGCTGGGATAAGAGAACCATGTGAATAGGCGTGCTGCGAGCCCGGCCTAGCTGTCGAAAGGTAGCGGGTTCGATACTAGGAGTAATGGGTTCACGCATAACACGAGCTTAGCGGATGATGTGACAGTCGTGTCAGATTACATAACATTTTGTTTCTATAATGTTATGTCAGGCGTACTCATATACCTACAAATCGATTGTATGTAATAATGTGAACATTCTCGATGCACACTGTGAGATAGTGATGCAAGCGTACTAGACTAGAGTGAGGAGTGAGGAGTGTCAGTGCGCGGGCGCGGTGTAGATGTGTCGCGGCAGTAGGTCGCCGCGCAGGCGCAGCACGCGCACGCGCTCCGGGTCCGCGCGGAACGTGAACTCGCCCAGCAGCACGTCGTCCGCCCAGATCTGCCACTCGGACGCGTCGCGCACCAGCCGCACCCGGACCTCCGCCCCACCTCAATGTACAACATTCTCTAAATTTATATATGTGTTTCGTTATACAGGGTGGGGCAAAAGTAATCACCTGATGTTCTTTGGCTGTAATTTTTTATAAGAATGAAAAACATTGGTTCTAATGATATCGGTCAAGTGTCCGCCGTCAGAATTAATGACCATACGGGCTCGTTTTATGGTATTCTTCATCACTTGTGTCAGAACTTCCGGCGATAGGTTCTTTAAGTGCTTCAAGAGTCCGAGGATTGCTTACATAAACCCGGGACTTTAAGTAACCCCACAAAAAATAGTCTGTTGCGGTCAAATCGGGTGATCTGGCCGTAGTCCGAAATTCACGCTGCTCAATACCACAGACGAATTATTGCGCAAAAAATGCGCGTTCTTGTGGAGAATAGCGTTCCATGGCTTATTGACGTGTATTCTGCATCTGTTTACTTCACAAATGTCAAAACAGAATTGACATTTGCCGCCATTTTGAAAAGTTATAGCGTCGTCCAATAGGGTGATTATTACTTTTGCCCCATCCGTTATATAGGTACCTAGGTATACTGCGCGGGACGGATCTCGGCGTGTCGTCTCCGCAGCGGGCGACCCACCACACCACGCGCATACACTATACAAGTACGGTGCGGGTGCGAGGGAGAACACTGACGAGCCGCTGCGGCGCGCGGCGACACGCCGAGATCCGCCCCGCGCATTATATATATTATTATATTATATTATTGTACCGTGTGGGGCCGGTACTTTAAAAGAATAGCCCCACTGCATCTCTCCCCGTGCATGTCGTAAAAGGCGACTAAGGGATGTGACTCCCTTCTTATATAACTAGGTGGTAGGGTTTAACCCGCCCGGGTTGGTACCACCGCACTGAATGAAAGGTCGGTCGAAACGGCTATGTAAATAGTTTGTGTTTTCCGTCCAGTTCAGTGTAGCCGGCACGACTGAAGGGAAGCGCTGACGTGGCACCAAGTTCAACCCGGTGTTATGGGCTGACATCACGGATGTTGTAGGTGATGTAGCCAACCGTGTCAGTTTCAATAAAAAAAAAAAAAAAAAAAAAATGTACTAACGAAAGCAGTTGACGAGTAAAACTGTACACTTATGCCGGCACTTCACTTGGCTTAGCGTATTCGTGTTTGTTGCAAACATTTTAGTTTTATCTCGCTCTAAAGAAGCCATTAAAGGGAGACGAAACGGAAATTTTTGCCAAATACACGAATACGCTAAGCCAAGTGAAGTGCCGGCATTAGATTAGTTGGGATGTAAACAGGATGTTTTAAATCATTGCCAGAATACAATTTTTTGGAAACTTATTTCTCGACTCAACTATGCCATAGAATGTTCGAAATGTAATAATTTTATGGAACTTCACCTTCGCTAATTTAGGTCCGAGCTGATGGAAGGGGTTGCGTATATTACTGCATAAGTTGACAGCGACGCAGTAGCGTGGGCCGGTTTAAAGTTGACATAACGTAAGATAGTGTAGAGGTGTGAGAGAGAGACCTATAAGCCTGGCCGTTGCCTGCCGGCGCTCCTGGCCCCAGCAGCCGTCGAGCCAGGAGTTGAGCACGACGAGCTGGTGGGAGCGCGTGGGCGCGGCGCACAGGCGCGGGTTGACGTGCAGGTGCACGGCGGGGTGCGGCCACTCCTGCCACTCCTCCGCCAGCTCCACGTGGAACGAGTGCGGCAGCGCGCGCACCCGGCCGCATATCACCACCTACATTATGCGGAACTTACACTCTAGCTAGTAGCTAGCCAGTAGGCAGGCACATCGTCGATTGGAATATCTCCCAATAACCCCGTTGCTAGATCCAGCCAGCCACCGACACTAAGCTGACAACATTATAAAGGTTTTATTGTTTATTGAACCTGACACGGTTGGCTACATTAGACCCGTGATGACAGCCCATCAAACCTTGGTAAACCAGGTGCCATGTCAGTGATTCCCATTGGCCGTACCGGCTACACTGATCTGGAGGGAAAACACGAACTACATATTATTTTAATAGCGGTATCGACCGTTGCATCCAGTGTGGTGGTATCATGCCGAAAGGATTAAAACTATACCACTTAGGTAGGTAGTAAAGTTTTACGTGCCATCCGAACCAAGGTCAACCTCAACGGTCGGACGGTCATCGATTCAAAGTCCGACCGCGCTCGGGTGAGTTTAACGTCGAGATCGAGCGGCGATACATCGCACCGCCGAGCTTCCGAGGCTGGCAGCAGAATGGTTGTGTATTGAGAGCAACCTGTTCCCCCTGGCGGACGCCGTGCGGCAGCAGCGCGCACGTGTTCGCCCTCCACTGCGGCTCGGCGGGATCTGGCGCCGCGTCCGCCTTCAGTCTGTGCGGCGCCTCGAGCGGCGTGGGGAGCGCCAGCGGGTACTGGTGCGCGCGGCGCACCTCCACGCTCGGCTGAGCGATGTCCGTCACCTGCACCCAGGTGGCGCCGCCCGGCGGCAGCCGGTGCGAGAACGAACAGTAGTGCTCGCCGTCCACCGCCACGAGCCACGCGCTCTCCGCCACCAGCAGCTCTACCGTGAACTCGCGCCCGGGCTTGAACGGGAATGCCCTGGAACAACACCATTATACGGTTTAATTACACAGTACAAATTGTGTGTGTGGTAGTCGAGGCACCAGCGTCTGAGGTCTAGAAAAGAGGTGGTACCTGAAAGAGGTGGTCTCCTCGGAGCCCCAGCTAGTGTGCTTCCTGCTGTTGCGCACCACGTAGCGCTGCGGCATGCGCGGGTTGAAGTGGAATACGATGTCGCAGCGGTCCGTCCACGAGTCCCCGGAGCCCACGTTGATCGCGAACCTTTATCAAACAGCAATAAATGATAAACAAAGAAAATGTAAACCTACTAATAATACTGTAAGGGATGGTCATGAAGTAAGTTACTATGTTTTATGAGATACTGCGTCTGTAGACTATGTATGATACTAAAACTAAATTACGATTTTTAGAAATATTTTCTGTATATACGTATGTTCCTCCATAACTCTTAAACCGATCATCCGAATTGGATTTTTGGGGGCGTTAGGTGGGGAAAGACTACGCGCAGTGTTTTCTGCAATAGCCGCCGCCGGTACGAACGCAAGAAAGCGCTGAAATTAGTTCTTGGCATGATGTATGAGCTTACGTAGTTTTACTTTACGTGGTTATTAGGGTTCCGTATTCGGTACGGGACCCTATTACTAAGCCTACGCCGCCTGTTCGAGGGCTGTATCTCTTGAACCGTAATAGGTAGCCCGTTGAAATTTTCACAGAATATGTGCTATTTATTATGGCCGATATAACAACAAATAATACAAATAAGAAAACCGGCCAAGTGCGAGTCGAACTCGCGCACCGAGGGTCCCGTATCGCCATGTCACGGCTAGCGCTACTCACGCCATCTAGATGGCGTGTTATGAAATGCTTCATATTAGTTAATGTCATGCTTCATAATCTATTCGGTAGATAGCGCGCGCGCATACACTTTCGGTTTCTTCTATGGGAACCCCCGAGAATTTTTAACTTTCTTCTTCTTTTTATTTTTATTATTTGTTGTTATATCGGCCATAATAACACATTTTTTGTGAAAATTTCAACGGGCTACCTATTACGGTTCAAGAGATACAGCCCTCGGACAGACGGACGGACGGACGGACAGACAGACAGACAGACGGCGTAGGCTTAGTAATAGGGTCCCGTACGTGATACAGAACCCTAAAAAGTAAAAAAGGGGGTTCCCATAGAAGAAACTAAAAAGTGTTTGCGCGCGCGCCATCTCCCGAACAGAGTATGAAGCATTTTAACTAATCATGAATTTTAACTAATAGAAGCATTTCATAAACACGCCATAGATGGCGTGAGTGGCGCTGGCCATGACATGGCGATACGGAACCCTCGGTGCGCGAGTTCGACTCGCACTTGGCCGGTTTTTTTCTTGACATACGGAGTCAGTAATAAATTGGTAGGTAACATGATATAATATGTAATGTAATGTACTATAATGATGCAGGTAGGTATAGGTAGGTAGGTATGTGTGTGGTGCGATCAGCCCCTGTACCGGCGTTACTCACACGCCGATGTGAGTATGAGAAACGATCTCACTCAACCAATCAGAAGGTGTTCGGTGAGGCATCCGGCCCGGCTATTGGTTGAAATATGCGAGTATTTGGTGCGAGTTAGCAAGTGAGTTAACGCCGGTAGACTCGCTGACCTGGGAATGTCCTCGGAGGGTGTGGCGACGACGAGCACGAGGCTGCCGGCGACGAGGGGCTGCTCCAGCTGCTGGTCGTACTTCAGCCCGTACTCCGCCGCCGAGTGCTCCTGTTCACACACACACACATACACACCGGCACCTTACTTATATGCAAACTAGCACTATATCCAAGTAGGTATGCAGGTATTTAGGAACGAACAAACAGAACACTTTCCGGGTAATAAACTATTTTGCAATTGCATTAAGGTATTCGTAATTTTTGAGGGTTACGTATCCGTAATACGGAAGATTATTACTATACCTACAACGTTTGTCTGTCCGTCCGTCCGTCCGCCCTTCCTAGGGCTATATATTTTGAACCGTATTGGGTAGCCGGTTGAAATTATCACAGAATATATGTGTTATTTTATTATGGACGATATGCCAACAAATAATAACAAAATCTAAAAGTATAAAAATAAGGGGGGTCCCCATACAAGAAATGTATCAATTATGAAATGTATCAAAACAATCAATTATGTTTACACTACTCAATGATAGATGGAGCGACAAGCAGTTCGGTATGGCAGACAGACAAAAGATAGACGGATATGGTTTTTTAACAGGTATGGTATAGCGGATCTACGGAACCCTTTGTGCGTGAGTAAAACTCGCGTTTGGACGATTTTTCATGTAATTCTTTATGGGTAGTGAACTAGTGAGTGAGTCAGAGCGGCGAGACGACGCGAGGCACATGTTCCGACCAGCCAATACTGATCTCCGAAAAGGTGCAATACCGGAGACTTCCCTTTGGATTGCTGGCTATATTGAACTATAGGAGAACACGGCCGAGGCTGCTATGCGGGCATTTTTCGTCCCGTACGGTGGTACTAACCCAGCCGGCTATAATGTAAGCCTAAAGGGAAGGGACCTACAGTTTTACACCGGCTCTGAACTGTGAAGCAGCTGGGGTAGGTATACACCACAACATTTTTCAATTAGAAAGGACTTAGGTACCTAATGGTGTACGTCGCGTCGTCAGGTCGGCTTCGATTCGACCGATTGTGCCAATATGTTTTTTTAAAGTAGTTACATTTGGTCGGAGAGGTTCGAGTTGTTAACAATTAGGTTCAATGGTATAAATGTAATTCTCCAGCCTCAGTGGTGAGGTCGACCGACTGTCGATCGTGATCATAAGCACATCCGGGCGCAAGCGGTCAGTATTTGAATGGGTGACCGCGCACTGTTGGAGGCTGACCGTGGTTCGGATTCTACGTAAAACTGTACCTAGGTCCCTTACCTTCTTACCTTACTAGGTGGTACGGTACCACCGCACTGAATGAAAAGTTGGTCGCACTGAAATGGCACCTAGTTCACAAAGGTGTTATGGGGTGACATCACGGATGTTTGTAGGTGATGTAGCCAACCGTATCAGTTTCCATAAAAAAGGTAGGCACTAGCTAATAATCAGTTAACCGCGTAGCGTAGCCAACTCCACCTTGCCTGCGGCGCGGCGGCGGCGGCGCGGCCTTCTTTGTTCCGCTGCTGTTATCGCCTACATACCTTTACAGCTTCATCCGGATTGTGAAAAACTGCATAACTCCCGCGGTTCGTGTAGAACCTCGACGAGCGGGTCGACGACATTATTCACGCTTTGCGATATTCAAAAGTGACCTTCTCCTTACGCACAATGAAATGAAAATGAAACTCACTAGTTTTGTCGATACGATACACAATATTCTATATCCTTCGATATCTTTGAAACACAGACAAATACATAATATAGCTACGTGCATACATAGATACTACGTAGGCACATTGATAAGGTGGTCCGATGTAAAAAGTTAAATCTAAGCTATATGATCGGTTCTGCCTGATAAAAAAGCAGATAATTTCCCGGCAATACGGAACATACTCGTAGATAACGCAGTGACACTACTAGCTGTGTATGTGCAAAAGAGCAAACAATCTCTGAAAAGAGTGTAGGTACACAGTCTGGTCGTGCAGGCCTTTGAATGTGTTCGTATAGGAAAGTCGGCGTGTGACTTGACATGATAGGATAGTCAAGCCACAGTCCCGCCCGAGTCTCATTCGTTACATGTATACACCTGCATATATGATACACGACGCGCAAGTGCGAATTTTAGCAAATTAACGAATAAACTAAAATAAATTGCCAGCCCATCGTGGCATCATCGTCCCGAGTTGAATTTATGTAGAACGTTTAACAGCGAGCTCAATTAATTTGTCTACTCGGAATGTTACAATACGTAGTACCTATCCCCAGTGCGTTAATTCAGAGAAAATTCTTCGCAACCATTGCCTATCTAGCGCCGCATGCGCATTGCGCTCCCGTTTCCTATGTAGTAGGAGTTGTTAGGTACTTAATTAAACGTGAATGCCACATGAGATCACTCAGAAATATCTGGGTCACACCTATAGGCTCCTTCGTAAATTAGTTGAATTGAGCCTTGAGGCGTTCTTGATATTACCTACCACTTGGAAAGACGCATGGCACGAGACTTGCACGGGGCATGACACCCCCTAACTTTTCATGATCCATTAATAAAACTAATAACAACTTAGTAATGGGCTTCCGTGTATGGATAGGCAGCCCTAAAAATACAATGAACCGCTATGTAAACCATAGGTGCAATTTATGAAATAACTATTAACCCTTTTTACAATCATCCTAAATCCTAAAAGGCTGACAGCCTTTTATTAGGTTTCCGTACTTCGAACAGAAGCTAGGCCTAGCTTCTGTTCGAGCCCGTCTGTCTGTCCGTCCTGTCTGTCTGTCTTACTGCTGTAACTTTGGAATCGTAATAGCTGGCTGGAGGATATGTGTAATTAATTAATTATGGCGGATATAAAAAAAGAATTAAATAAATATAAAAGTAAAAAATTAAGCGGGGTCCCCATACAAAAAAAACCACGTTTTTTTCAAGTTTATTTTTTGTGGTGCGGAAGCCTCGGTGCACGAGTCTTGTCTTGTATGGGGACCCGCCTTAATATTTGACTTTTCAGGGTTCCGTATCCGGTACGGGATCTACTAAGCCTACGCCGTCTGTCTCTCTGTCTGTCTGTCCGAGGCCCGAGGGCTGTATCTCTTGCTTGAACCGTAATAGGTAGCCAATTGAAATGTTCACAGAATATGTGTTATTTATTTATTATGGCCGATATAACAACAAATAATAAAAATAAAAAAAGTAAAAAATTCACGGGGGTTACCATAGAAGAAACTAAAAGTGTATGCGCGTGCGCCATCTACCGAAAAGAGGATGAAACATTTTAACGAATCATGAATTTAAACTAATATGAAGCATTTCATAAACACGCCATAGATGGTGTGAGTGGCGCTGGCCATGACATGGCGATACGGAACCCTCGGTGCGCGAGTTCGACTTGCACTTGGTCGGTTTTTTTTAGGGTTCAAAGGGTTTAAAGGTGGTCCGATGTAAAAGGTAAAACGGAACTCTTATAAGATCACTTCAGTGTCCGCCCGTCTGTCACAGAGGTTTTTCTAGAAAACTTCGTAACGTATAGAAACGATTATTTTTATTATTAGGACATGATTAGGACCGGCTACCTATTACGATTAAAAAGATAGCCGGCGTCGATCAAGTGTGAATTTAGTAGCGGATTATTAGCGGTCAAGAAAGGAAGCTATTTTGTATTTTCCGAGGTATTTTCTCTCGCTATACTGTAATGATTAGTTGTAAAAGGTGTGTGATGGACGATTGATGATTATATCTAAAGCGGACTATCTGTGACTTTTATTTGGAAAGTGAAGTGTCATTAACACGCCCCGCCGCCGCGGCGGAGGCGGGGCGTAGGCTTGTAATAGGCTTCCCATACGGATACGGAACCCTAAATAAGAACGAGATCAGTGATCGAGAAAAAAAAGAGTTTCTAATGAAGTGGGTAGTAAACGTTTGGTATTAAACTTGTGAGAAGATTGGCTAACGCCGCAGTGTGTACAATCGTAGTATATTTCGGTACAGCCACACTCCGCGGAAAACGGAAATAAACACTCAGTGCAGGCGCACTCGCTCTAGGCCCGAAATAAAACCACATAATGAATTATTCCGACAAGATAATCCCCTGAACTTGTTTTCTCAACTCAACTCGACTCATCTTATTAGCACTTACCTACATATATTTGTCGTAGACGGTAAAAAATATTTTTTTTATGGAACCCATAAGGTGTCTAGCGGCGCCCATGGACATTCGTTCGCATGCGGGGGCTGCGAATGCCATGCCGGCCTGACAGGTGCCCATTCACGCCTCTCTTGAAGGACCGAATACTGTACTTGGGGGGAAATATGTGGGCAGGGAG
Source organism: Nematopogon swammerdamellus (assembly GCA_946902875.1). NCBI lineage: Eukaryota > Metazoa > Arthropoda > Insecta > Lepidoptera > Adelidae > Nematopogon > Nematopogon swammerdamellus. The sequence goes on from OX336339.1 coordinate 13,137,732, forward strand.
AGCGTTCCAGAGTTTACCGGTTCTGTGGAGGAAGGATCTGCAAAACCGATTGGTACGCATCCGCAGTAAGTCCAGCGTGTAGGGATGCAATCCCTGCCCAGTGCGCGTTGTACGGAGATGGAAATGGGACGGCGGAATCGCGTCAAATAGCTCCTCCGAGCACTCTCCGTGGAATAAGCGATAGAACACACTTAGGGCGCTGACATCCCTATACGGAGTTGCAGTGGTTCTAGATCGCGGGACACGTCGGGGTCACCCACTAGTCGCACGGCTCGACGCTGGGGATCGAGTTCAAAGGCGCAAGCTGGCATATTATGGCTGAGCCATCCCACAAGTGCGAGCAGTACTCCAAGCAGGAACTAATCTGCGATTTATACAAAAGCAGACTTTGGCCTGGCATGAAGTACCGTCGCTCCTTATTGAGTACGCTGAGCATTTTAAAAGCCAGCTTGGCCGTCTGGCTGAAGGGTGACTGGTATAGGATCCGTGTGCCGTACTGTCATTCCGGTGTAATTCTGTCATTGATATGCAGAAGAAACTGTTTGGGTGGGTGACATAGCACATATCCCTTTGGTACGCCGGCATTCATTGACATGGCGTCCGACGAGCAATCGTCTACCAGGACCTGAATGCTACACCCATGTATGTAGGATGTCGACGAGCGACCCAGTTGCAAAGACCAGAAGGAAGTCCGTACGCCGGAAGCTTGCGCAGGAGCGTTTTGTGCCAAACCCTGTCAAATGCCTTAGCAATATCGAGATCATGTCCTTCAAGCGATTGCCCCCAAAGGTGAGTGACGTACGCTAGGGATCGGTTTTGCCGAAAGCCATATTGCCGATCGCTGATGAGGTTATTTGTCTACAGGTACGCCATAAGCTGGGCATTGATAATGCGCTCTTGCATAGTATATTGTATTTCTTATAACGAGCCCTTTCCATTGATACATCACATCACATAACGCGTAAAAACATTTTTACTATCTACTCGTAATTTGCCGGCATGACATTCGCATCTGATGTGGGGGCATCTAAATTCGTTCATTTACGCTTACGTCTGTGATCGGGTCATCCAACTCACAGATTACATGTACCGATGTGCGGAAGGACATGGACCGAGGTCGGTCACATGTTGGTCCCCATAAAATAAACGATTTTTTTTTCAACTGTTTTTTTGTTATTGCTCTATCGTAAAAATGGTAATATATACAAGCGTCAAACTTTGTGAGATTATAGTGCAAAGTCTAAAGTAAAATAACATATCCTAAAAACCGGCCAAATGGTCCGGCTGGCGCTAATGATCCCGACCGAACTGAATGAAAGAAAAAAACATTTTTTTTATACCTAACACAAATATTGTGTGGTGGTACGGAACTCACCGTGCGCGAGTCCGACTCGCACTTGGCCGTTTCTTTATGTCAATATCCAAACTGTCCGTTTTAAAGGTTGCGAAGGTTTAGAGAAGGTTGCGTTTTTAGGTCGACTTGTAGGTGCCGGCACGCTGCTGCCTCCGCGCCGATCAATACTTCTTTTTGTCTTGATTCAGGCTACTATATTTACGAATGCCTTTTCTGTGGCCTTTTCTCTATTCTACATTACATTTGTTATAGGTACATAGGTATGTGATGGTCAATGTGTGCTCTTCCCCAAAAAATCTTATTATGGGCGCAGTTGTTCTCTAGGCCAGTAACACGGCTGTTTTCTTGGGAAGTAAGTACTAAGGTGGATGGAAATATTTTTTTTTTGAGATTTCGTTTTCCCGTAGTGCGAGATTTAGGTGATTATGTTACCGTGCCGGACACCAGAGGCTAAATCTGTATAAAAAAATAACTAAGTAGATTAAGAAAAATAACTTTGACGAAATTGGAAATTGTTTTTAGTTCTGCATGAGCATTACCTCAAAATGAGAACTCAAATTGTTTACGAGTAAGTATTACAATACTAAGAATTATTATTTATTACCAACCACAATCATTTGGCGTTTTGTAAGTAGGTATTTCATTGTTGCGTTTTATGTTCGTAAAATATTCCAATGTCCTAATAATAAATAATTTTACGATAACATTTTAATTATATCAGTTTAGTAGCTTGTGCCCGCGGGTTCGCTCGCGTGAAATTCGTATTTATAAAGAAGAAAGTAAGTAAGCCCGCTACCGTACATTTATTTCGGCGCGCGGAACAATTCTGTATGAGAGCCACATCTTAGCGGAACCGGAACTGAATTTTATTCAACCTATTCTGTGTCACGTATAGTTAAATGTGCTTGTCGAATTCGGATGATCGGTTTAAGAGTTATGGATGAACATACCTAGTAACTTATTCCATGACCTGAACATCCCTTACAGATTTATTATTAGCGAGATTATTATATTGATATTCAGGTATAATCAGTAATATAGTAATCATTAGTTTATATAAGCAAACATTTTATTTTTATCTTTTACGGATAGCGCGACATGTGACATCGTTTCACCTGCAAGTAGGTGTCTAACGATGCCCATGGACATTCTATATGCATGGGAATTGCGAATGTCATGCCGGCCTGACAGGAGTCTTTTCACGCCCCTTTTGAAAAACTTCAGGCTATACTTGGAAGGAAATAGATGGGCAGGGAGTGCGTTCAACATTTTCCCGGTTCTGTGAATAAGACCTACAACCGGTTGGTTCTTCCGTGGGTCGTTCAGTGGTAACTCAATTGAATAGGGGTTAATCCCATCCCCTGCCCAGTATGCGTTGTGCGGAGGTGGAATGGGAACGGCGGAATCACGTTAAACAGCTCCTCCGAACACTCCCCATGAAATATACGATAGAACGCACATTTTTGTAGCTATTTTTAAATTTCGATCATGTTGGTGGTGTAAAATAGCAAAAAGTCGCTGTAATGAATTTAATCGTTTAGTGCACAAATCACGCAACTCGAGAAAATTATATCTCCTAAAAACATTTTTCCACGCAAGACAGGTCCAACCTAGGTACTCTTAAATGTCACGGCACAATTCGAGTTTGACATATCGTCATTCTCCTGGTAACATGTTTACCTAACAGAAAAAATAGGATCGCGTCTGAAATGAGTTGAATGAAAAGTTGAAGGTAGGTATGTGGGTTTCCCTTATTATGGTGATTGGTTGGGCTTGCCCAGGGAAATTCCCTACTGACTGACGACGCGACGTAGTAGGTAGGCTAGACTTGGACGTAGGTGAACGATTGCTTAGCATGACCTGGCAGCAGGAATTTGTGAAACAACGTTACACGTGCAAATGCAATTTTAATAAAATAGGCTTTTGTTTTTTCTGACATCAAACATTTTAGATTAAATGTTGGCACAAAAGGCGAGATAATATAAATAAATAAAGCGGAAAATGTGCAACGGCGCGCAGATTGACATGCGCGTATGATCGAGAACTACTCAATCAATTCGTATGAGGTTTTAACTGACGTATTCAGGCACATCTAAGGATTACTATAGGATATTTGGCGCGAAGGGAAGCCGCTGGAACACCTAGTAACAGATAAAAGGAAGGTTGCACATTTGATTGCTAATGTACTGATGCGTCATGCAAAACCGACGAGCATGCATGAAGAACATTATCAGAGTTGAAGAGGCGGCAGAGTTGTGCCAGGATCGTGGCACGTGGAGATCTGTTGTCTCTGCCTGCCACACTGGGAAACAGGCGTGACGCTATGAATATATGTATGTATTGATGCGTCATGTGATGCTTTGTAGATTTAATTTTATAAAACCTATATCGTGCTATGTTCAGTTTCTAAATATCTAGCAATAAATTGTTTTGATTGTTTTCATTGACTCATCAAAATGTAAAGTGTGGATGTCCTCCACCCATATATTAGTCATACAAAAACAGCTCAGAGCGAACTAACACGCCAACTTGGAAGTTGCTAGACACCTGTGTGAATCGCAATGAGACAGACAGACCATGTATTGACACGGACAAGGTCCACTGTTTAATAACATGCACTTTTAAAACGAACTGCTAAAGTCGATTAAAGGATAATGATACGGATATACGAACGAGCGAGATGCATGTAGGTACGCACTGTATGATTTCTGATACATATACTGTTGATATCCTGAAAGAATTAATAGATAATAATATAATTCAATCAAACAGCCGTAATTTGAAGAAATCCGGAATCCGGACATACTTATTCGTGGCTTTATCTACATAATGTACAGTCACTGGTTGCAATGGACAAATGTATGATCAATTGATCATGAAATAATCTTATTGGCGCGATTAGAACTTGGATGGGTTAGCGTTCGAGCGTTGAGGCTGACCGTGGTTCCGATTCCACGTGAAATTGTAGGTCGCTTATAGGTACCCGGTACTGGGCTCCTATGTAGGTAACCGACAGGGTTGTTACCACCGAATGACGAAACGGCTATGTAAATACCTATGTAGTTCGTGTTTTTCGTCCAGTGCAGTGTAGCCTGCACGACCCCAGATACAAGCACATTCTGCAAGAGGATCGCGATTGGCTTTCCAAACTTAAAATTGTGGGTACATAATTATTATGCAAGATGGACGAAAATGTCGGTTTGAAGAAAACATCTACAACTCAGCCACTATCCCATGCCATATGTGAGTACGGTGGTGTGACGGTGGCGCGGAGCGGCGAAAGGTGGTGCGGCAGCGCCAGCCTGCAAGCCGTCTCAGGTATCGAGTATCGACCAGCTCAATCAGACGATCGATTTAGTTGTACGCATGCGAGAGGACGGCTGGCTGTGTCACTGTCATGGTTGTGGAATAGCCATGAACTATTGCGCGAGCTCACACTTCAGTCCGTCCGAGCTAGACCGAGGTGCGGCCAGATAGCGGAACTGAATCTAGGGCAAGCTGCCAACGAGAAGTCTATTATTTACATCGAGTGCAATAAAACAGATACTACAGCGTCTGCAACTGACATCATCGTAAAGGATTTTTCGTAAAATTTTAAGTGGAACTCACGATTTTCGGGGTTTCCTGGATATAACTGACAGAGACGTCGTAGGACTCCTGCTGACAGAAAAGTTTCTTAAGTTTTCTGCAGAGTTCTGGACACTGACAACAGTGACTGCCTCCGGCCGGCGCCGCGGCCGCCGGAGGCGTCTCCACCACCGAGGACACGCGAGTGGCGTCGCTCACCATCTCTGCTTTGCACTAGCGCTTAGGCCGCCGTCGTCGCCGCGCCCGTCAGCGTTAGGGCCCGATTTCCTCGAGCAGTGTTTCTCGGTTGAATAACTTTTTAGGAACTAAAGTAGTTGCTAATTGGCACGACACCGCACGAGCTCGAGCGAACGATTACTAGGTAACTAAACAACGAACGGCCGGCGCGGCGGCGGCACCATCACACTTATTTCAGTCGGAGCGCCCCCGCCACCGCCGCTCCGCTGCCGCCTCCGCGCCGCAGTCTGTGTCGTGCATTCGCGGTGAAGTGAAAATAATTATTTGCTCGTTCGTTCACTAAATACCTATATACCATCTCGTACGCTGCGCTGTGCGTATTTCGTACGTGGGTAAACATAAACAAAGTGAAAAACGCGGGAAAGAACGCGCTTTCTGCGGGGAAAATACGGAAGTGCGGGAATGTATGAAAGCGCCATCTAGAGAAAAATGCATGAAAGTGCTGGCGTAGTAATGAATGATGCCGTGGATGGAATGGAAACACGTAAAAAGTGTTTTTTTAGTGGATAGGTGGCGCTCAGTGTTTTGTTTACAAAATATTAGTTTTCATCATGTTTTCATCTTGCTCCCCCCTAATCTATGTTACTCTATTTAAGATATCTATGATCTTGCTTCAGTTGCAATTGGTTGCGTTGCAATCCTCTTTGATGCAATATTGGTAATCTGTGCTTTGATGTGCTTAGCAAGCTTTAATTTAATTAATTAGTACCCCAAATCGAAAGAGACAACGAGATAAAGTAGTAATAACAAAAACAAATTTGTGGTAATATTATAAACCAAAGGTGAAACCAACCTCAACTACTAGAGCATCCTCTGCAAAATCTAGCTCGTCGCGAATGCTAATATAACCTTCTTCCACAACGTCGCAATACATCGCCGCCGACACCGGAGATCAGCGAGCGAGCAGGCCAGGCAGACAATAGGCAGTAGGCACAGAGTTGGCAAAGGGCAGGACCAAAGAATTAAAAACCATACCATAAGGGCGAGTAAAGCCTATAGCAGTGTTGCCAACTCAAATTTTGAATTTCTCCTAAATTGACTTACATAAACTCCTAAAAACCTCAACGTTTTCATCCTCCTAAAAATTCTCCCGTGATTCAAAATAATTCAAATTATAGATAGGTATTTGATCCCATTTTTAGGGTTCCTTATCCGTACTTGACCCTATTACTAAGCCTACGTCGTTCCTTTGTCCGTGTGTGTGTCCTAACTTCTCACACACAGAGTGTCACATTAGTCATTCATTATCCTATCACGATGTAGGACCGGTGAACTATCTTTAGGCGATTTGTTAGCGACAGACTGAAGCCAAAAAAGACGACACTTACATAAGACGAAAAGTCATGTAGTCAAGGTTGGATGCGAGGTCACTAAAAATTATCGTACGCGAAGTCGAAAATGATGGTATTTGGGGCAAAATTATCGGACGCTGAACAAAATGATACAATTGATTAAGGCGGGAATATGGGTCAAATTGAGAAATAGGTCAACTTTAAAAAAAATGTTAGAGCTATTGGAAAACATAAAAAATCTATAAAAAATATATCTTATGCATTGGTCTTTAACTAACAAAATCTACGTTTGAAAACAATTTTATTATTTTGGAAAAGGTGTTAAATAAATTAAAAAAAAAAAGGTTATACTTTCAAATTGAATGTTCTGGAAAATTAGACATAGTTTCAATACGAGACTTACACAAAAATGTACATATGTTTTTTCTCAACAATTCTGCCGAATTATTTTTAACCGACTCCAAAAAATGAGGAGGATAGAGTACGGAAGATTTTTAGTCCTTACAAAATGTGCCATTCTGGTCACTCCTGGATGGCATAGATTTTCATGTATCTCATACAGCTTATTCTTCGTTTGTATAGCAGCCGCTTGAGTGACTCGTGCGTGACAGAGTATCAGCCACCACATTCTCTCGTCCGTCTGTATATGATTTCATAATTAAAGCAAGATAGCTCTAGTCGCCAACGTTGAATTTTGTCGTTTTTAATTTTGCTAGCATGATGTTGGTCAAACATGTATGAAACTGATTTTTGATCTGTGATTAAGCGAAAAGGCCTGCCTATTAGGAAAGATATTCAACAATAGCATATGCTTCGTTCTCGATTGCTGCATGCCGTCGTTCGCTCTCTGACAGCGTTCTCGAAAAAAATTCTACAGGTCGTCCTTCTTGTGAAAGTGTTGAAGCGATTGCAAAATCTGATGCGTCTGTTTCGACCGTGAATAGAGCAGCGAAATCAATGGATTGAAGTGCTGATTTTGCTATTTCACATTTTAATGCATTAAATGATTCGATCGCCTCAGACGTTAAGGGGAAACATCTTGATTGTACTAGAGGGTGTATTTTTTTTCGAGAAATTAGGTTACCATTGAGCGTAGTGAGCGAGCATTCCCATTACTCTACGAAGAGATGCGATATTAGTTGGAACTGGAAGTTCTGTGAGAGGGCGTAGACGATCTGGATCTGGTTTTATTACTCCGTCACAAATATTATAGCCCAGTATGTTTATGTTTTTAATAGAGAATATGCTTTTCTGTTCATTTAGAGTCAGATTATATTTTTTACAGGCGCTCAGAAATGCATTCAAGTTCCGATCGTGATTGCTTTGGTCGACTCCACAGACAGTGATGTCATCGAGATATGAAAAAATTCGTTTTAAATCTTCTTTTATAACGATGTTGTCGATCACCCTTTGAAAAGCTGAGACACCATTTGTCACTCCGAATGGGACTCTGCAAAATTGATATAAATTACCGCAGGCTTCAAATGCTGTATATGGTCGTTCTTTTATCAGTATCGGAATTTGGTGGTATGCGCTTTTATGATAAATTTTTCTGAACACTCTATTTTTCGAGACTTTCGCTACGATGGATTCGATTGAAGGCAGGGGATAAGCATCCAACTGGGTGTACCTGTTGATAGTTTGAGAGTAGTCAATACACATACGTTTCTTGTGGTTTTGATTTTTCGTAACGAGTACCTGCGCTCGCCACGGAGAGACACTTTCTTCTATTATTTTATCTGAGAGTAGTTTCTTTATTTCAGCTTCTATGAATTGCATATTCTTAGTATTATGTTTTCTAGATCGAGTCGCTATCGGCTTACAGTTTGGGGCGATATTTGGAAATATGCTCACTGGATCGATGCTGGCTTCAATGAGGGCGCAGATTTTCAATGGCGGTCGAGGGTCGCCGTAGTATATTTCAACTGCCGAGTACATATCTAGTACGTTTTTGCCTACTATGGCATCGAAACATAAATTTTTCATGACAAATAAGTCTGTTGTAGTCGTGTCGCCTTGGATTCGTACATCCACAGTGCAGAGCGTGTCTATGTCCATGGCGAACATTGAAGATGCCATTGATACACGTTGGTTGCAAGGAGTAGTCTTTAAGTTATGTTTATGGACAAAACGACTATCGATGCAACTCGGTATGCTACCCGAGTCTATCAATGCTTTTGCCGGTATGCCGTTTATGTATATAGATGTTATAGCCTTACTTAAGCCTGTAGCTGATATTACGCATGTAGTTGTATGCACATTGCTCTCATGATCGCTATCGATGGCGATAGATGTTCGAATAGCGGCCGTTCTGTTCAACTTACTGCGGCAAACTTTTGCAAAATGTTCCCTTTTCTGACATTTTGTGCATGTCACATTTGATGCAATCTTCGCGAGCGTGTTTTTTATGCCCGCAGAAGTAGCAGCGTTGGCCGTCACGAGAGCCAGAACTAGAAGCAGGAACTGCGTTGATGTTAATATCTCGGTGCTCATAGTTCTGGTTGTGGAGTTGAGCTAGTTCTAAAGCTCTGGCTTGACTATGCGCGTCGTCTAGTTGCAAGGTGCTGTTCTCGAGCAGACGCTGTCTAATGAGAGGTGAAGCAAGACCTGATATAAACGCGTCTCTGATGTAGTCTTTCTCAATCTGTTCAGCTGTGACAGTTTGAAAACAGCAATCTTTTGAGAGCAGCTTCAGTTCTTGAAGGAACAGGTCGATTGTCTCGCCCGTTTGTTGCTTTCGGTTAGCCAGCTTGTGACGAGATATGACCACATTTGGAGCCTTTATGAATAACTCGGCCAGCTTCGAAATGCATGCTTGATAATCCGAGCAATCTTTTATATGATTGTAAACTTCGGACGAGAGATGATTGACGAGGAGTTGATATTTTGTGTGATCTGTGAGTTTGCCTGAGTCTACGGAAGCAGCTGACTGAAGAAAATTTTCGAAGGTTTTCTTCCAATGAGTCCACTGAGGGGACAAGGTGGCGTCCGCCCTGGGGTCCGCGTTGAAGCGTTCCGGTCGGAGATATTTTTCCATTTTGTTGATTAAATTGAGGTGATCGTAAATAAACACATTGCCTATTATTTAGTATTAGGCTTTAATCAACAAAATACATGCTGTAAAACGGAAAAGAATATGACACATACATTACATGACATTTTAGACAGTTAGCATTTTACTATAGAGTCTATGGTTTCACCACAGTTAACATGGCCGAGTCTACGTTGGACGATGGAATCACAGACCGCAACCTGATGTTGACGTCTTGAAAATAATTAAATTTTTTTAGATCGCATTATTTTCGGATAAAGCTGCATATATTGTATTGTATTGTTGTATTGTTTATTGATCATTCATATGGCAGTTAGACTGCTCTCGAACTTGTTCTATCCGGAACAATTTGTTCTATCCGGTTCGATTACACCCACGAAGAAGAACCGACAAGAAATTTCGCAGGGTATTTTTTAAACATATTTTTACAAGAATTTAGTGACTAGCCACATAATAACACCGCCCATTGTCTATCTGAAACACAGCTTGAGAGCAAGATTAACAATTTTGCTGAGAGTTCTGACTACAAAGACTTATTAATTAAGTGAATCAAGTGTAAAGAGCCTTTGTCTCATATCTAAAAAAATAAAGGAGGAAGAGCTAAAGAGTTAGTGGAATTTGAACAGAACTATATAGAATTCATATACGACATAGAATTGGGCGATAAACCGATGACGTGCTTTCTAGTGATTGGTACACACTTCATATCTTGAAAACTACTGAACCGATTTTCATTAAACTTACACTGTTCCCTAATTTGAAGTAAATGTAAGCCAATAAAAAGTCATACTAAATAAATTTATTGTAACGTGCAACATCCTTCTTAACTCTACTAACGAATGTCTAGTTATTCGTGAAAGAGTAGGCTACCTAAAAATACACACTTCTATGTGCTTGTCCTGTCAAAATAATTTTTACAAGCGATCTTCAGTCGGTCTCTTCGCGTTCGCGGACGGTGACGTGTGCGCCTCGTGTTTTTAGTCGGTTTTTGTGGATTTTTTGGTGTTTTCTTTGTGAAAAACGATGGAAGGGTAAGTAATCTTCATTTACAATAGTTTCTCGGCGCTGAGGAACGATTTATTCGTAAAGTATCGTAATTTTGGTAACCCCCTAGGCAAAAACCGTTCCGAAAATTCTTGATTTTTTTAAACCAGTTTAATAATGATAGTATTAAACACATTACCAATGAAATTATAGAAAATTTTATGTACATTTGGAAAATAAAACCTTTTCATATACGTTTAAAAGAAAAAAGTCTAGAAATATCGCCAAAAACGCAGAGCGCACCCGATTTTGACCAAAATTGATTTTGCCCAAAATGGCGCGTCGCACTTATGGGTTGACTAAACTTATTGTCGCACTCAAAGGGATATGAATATTGTGCAATTCCAACGTTATTACATACATACGGGTCAAATTGATAACCTTCTTTTAAATTAATTATTTTAATCGTCGTGGTTAAATTCTCTGTGACAAATTTCTCGCTATCCCCGTGGCTGTCCCCAAATCTGGAGACAGGCGCTTGTGAAAAATTTTGGGTTTTATCAAAGAAAATTAAACTAAAATTGTATTGCATTCTATAGTATTATATTTGTATCGAAGTGGGCCAAACAATGGGTGGATGCGCTGCATATGCGCAGTATCTAATTGTGGAGTAGCACGGAAAGGAATTCAGAAAACCTATCCTTCCATCGGTAAGTGAAAGAAATAGTTTTTTTTTAATTTATATAAATAAGTGTGATTAAAAATAATAATTAAGTATTATTTTTAAACTAAAGCATGTTATATAAGATAATAATTGATAATTAATAAACAGTGATAACTGTGCCCGTTATATTATCTATTATTTCAAAGGAGGCATATTGTAATTTTTTGCATCAGCATTAAATCATATAGATTTTCACGTATCGTGTTTTCGCCATCTAATGTATATATATATATATTTTATAATATGGGCCCTGAAAAGTCATCATTTAGATGCCAGTATTGCCAGTGGAGAGATGCCTTTGGCTTTGAGTAGCATTGAACCAAAGATTCAGCAGTTGGTAAACAGTACGCAGTCACAAAAATCGCACAAAAATAATTGAATTAATGGAAAATTTTCGCAAAACAATATAATACTCTTGGTTACCAATAATTGTAACGATTCCTTCATCGCAGGAGAGCTTTGACGCAGCTGCTGTGGCAGCACACAAACTGCACTATGGGAGTTTTCACAAAAACGACATGCGTCGCCTCAACATTAGGTTAGGGTAAAGAAGATTCTTTCTTTCTTCTGTAATTTAATTCTTTCTTTCTTCTGTAATTTAACCCTGGTAATTTTTTTTATAAACCACCAAAACATTCATTTACTTTGATAGTTCCAGTTAATAATCTCTGTTTGGGGGAGAAAACTCGCATAGTGCCGTCCGTCACAGCTGCAGCAAAACTCTCCTGCGATGAAGGACTCGTATAATTGTATGCGTGTCTTATTTATAGAACAACCTTTTAATAATTTATATTACCGCCAAGCAATTGATAGTTCATGGCAAGGCAAAAATTTAGTCAAATAGTCTCTCCTCAGTCATCATCATCACTGAAGTTTAAGAACCAATGGAGTACATGAACAACGCACAAACACTCTCAAATTTTACAAAGGTTATGCTATATCTAGGTTCCGATTACACCTCTTGCCAATCTTGCCATATCAGGAGATTTTCTCCTAGATTTAGGAGAATTTCAGTGGTCTTAGGAGAAGTTTTTAGGGTTCGGTATCCGTCGTACGGGACCTGGCGACCATCAGGGTAACTAGGGATACGGAACTGGGGACCCAAACATCCTGATGGCGTCGTCCTACCTGCCTGGAGAGGAGGAGGCTCCAACCAGAGCACTGGAGGACCTCGTCCGCTCCAGCGAGGACAACAACTAACCGGCAATTATCATGGTGAATTCCAACGCCCATCATCTGCTCTGGGGCAGTAAAACAAACAACAAGAGGGGTGAGGACTTCGTAGACTTTCTTCTCAGTACTAAGCTTGTAATCATTAACAGAGGTAACGAACCCACGTTTGTCTCCTCGCGCTACGAAACCATCATAGATTTGACACTAGCATCCAGCACGATAGCCAACTCCATATCTGATTGGCACGTCTCCAAGGAAGCCTCGTGTTCAGACCACAGATGCCGGCACGACCGAAGGGAAGCACTGGTGTGGCACCAAGTTCTCCCGGTGTATGGGCTGACATCACGGATGTTGTAGGTGATGTAGCCAACCGTGTCAGTTTCCATAAAAAAAAACAAAATAATTACCCTCAATGCTGTTTCAATTATAAAATTGTTTAAATTGTTAGCTAGAAATACATAGGTACGTATGGTTTATTTATCGTAAAATAACAAAAATCTCCTCTTTGAATAATTAAATAAACCTAACCTAACAAAAATTTAACGGACATTATTGAAGAACGAAAACATATGGTATTAGAGTCGATCTCATAATTTTAAAGTAGATCTTAATGAATAAAGTATGAGCCCCACTGGCTTATAGGTATAGGTATATAAATATATATTAGTAGTATAGGCAGTAACTGACGAGGTTCATGAGCTCGTAAGTTTCTCGACAGCATTAGGGTGGATTTGAAGTGTTAGGAGTATAATATGTAGAGAGGGATTACAATAAAACATATTGTGATTTTAAAATTTATTTTTAGAATGACGACTGAATATTGTGCTATTGCCGCACACAATGATGACCCTGGATAAAGCTATGAATAAAGTGCGAGGAGCACGATAATGACCAGCGCGAAGATAAGGAAGAGTACAGTATCCAGCAGCTGCGCGGCCGCCGCCCACGCTCGCACCCTGCCCGCACCGTCCCCGCCCGCCGCCGCCGCACTGCTGCCCTCTTGTTTCTATAATTGTTATTATTTATTATTATATACATAGGTATGTAGTTATTCAAACAAAATAGAATGAAAATTCTTTATTGCACACCAAACACATGGAATAACACAAGAAAATAAACGTATCTATACAGATAGAACAACAGCGTACAAACGCAGACTTCCGTAAAAAATTAAAAACAATTTCCGCTTAGTTAATGAAAGGCGTCGGGGGACCGTTAAGTAAAAAAATAAACTCGGTCCCCGACGCCCTTAATATTAATTAAGCGGAAATTATTGTTTGCTTTCCAAGGATTGCTAATATGTCGGGTCTTTTAAATTTGTAATTTAATGTTTATTTCAAGCTTTTATTAAGATACACCAGTTTTCTAAAAAAAAAAACACACCCAAATCGGCCCATCGTTTGTGAGCTACGATGACACAGACAGACGGAGGCGTCAAGCTTATAACACCCCATTTGCGTCGATAGTTAAAATAGAGCCAAGGGTAGAGCTGCCATTATGAACAGTTAATACAAATTTAAAAAAAAACACATGAAATTGCAGCTTCAATGGACTAGTCTAGTATGTGTGTATGTACGAGTATAGGTAGTACATAGTTATATATTATGTTCTGTAATTAACCTATATGTATACATGTACAGTTTTATGAACTATTACCTAGGTACTTATATGAGTATTAATGATTTGAATAAGTTGTTAACTGTTGGTTAATTTTATTTTATCTTCGCGTCAAGAACTTTACTCTTCAAGCAGTAACCTAGTTCAACTTAGGTATTTAATTTGTTTCAAAACCAAACACTTAAAATAAAGAAGCGAGATTATATATAAAAACTATACATATATATATAGCTAAACAAGTGTTATGAGGGTACATACGTGCGTCCCTAAAATTGTGTTTATCGTACCTACATATATGTATGTATACGTATGCTACGTACGAGTCTACGTACATCATCTTCCCGATATCCGGAGACAAGAGAAGTCCGCACCAGCAGGCGGAGGAGCGGCGGTGAGAGCCGCCACCTCAGCCGCGACACGCCCACCACGAGCGGCGTGAGCACCGCGCTCGCCGTCGCCAGCGCCAGCAAGCTCGCGTGCAGCCGCAGCACGCGCGGCGCGCTCGCCGCCGGCGGCAGCCGCGCCAGCGCCGCGCTCAGGTGCACGAGGGCCACCATAGCCGCCGTCGCGTGCAGCGGCGCGCGCGACTCCGCCGGCACCAGCGCCGCGCTCGCCAGCAGCGTCACGATCGCCGCGGTGATGACGTGCGACACCACCGCGCGGGCGCGGTCGCGCCTTCTCGCCCTGATGCTCCACCGCACGGTCGAGTACAGCCCGTTCTCACGCCGCACGTCCAGCAGCGCCGAGCTGACTATGTTCGTCGCCCACGCACCGGTCTCGCGATCCAGCATTTCACCCTGTGGGCAGTACGTCTGCGGTCGAATTCGTGCTCTTCATTACGCTCGTTACGTGCGCTGTCCGTTTCCAAGAAAGCAGCCGAGCACACTTCGCTTTGAAGCTGTACTGAGATGAGTGCGATGCTTACCTTTTCGTATGAATGAAAGTAATAAGTGATAGCATCCTTCGCGTACATTCGCGAGCCGAAGTCGAAGCTGCAGACGTGCTCGTCCTGCGGCCAGGCGTCGAAGCTCAGCTCGCAGGGCACGGAGACCTGCAGCTGCGGCACCCACATGGCGCCGCCCTCCGAGGAGAGCGCCACGCGCGCCGGCTCGTCCGACACGCTCGTCTCCGCCGCGTTCAGCAGCGTCACGTCCGGCCGCCACAGCTCCTCCGCGTCCACGTACGCCGCCTCCACGCCCCAGTCGGACGCGTTCCACTTGAGTCGTATGTCCACCCACGCCTGTTGCCAACCACAACAACCAGATTGTTCTGGAGATGAGACAATTCATATCCTAGTGTTACCTATATGCTCGTACGTATAATGCAATGTTACGAGTACCATGTATAAATCAGCGACGAGGACTGCGGTCGCTGCCGTCTCGTCTATCCGAGCGTGCCGCACGGCCAACTCGAGCGCTACGTGTGTGGGTGCCGCCGGCGAGGGTCTCGTCTCTCGCTCGTACTCAGCCAGCAGGACGGACGTGAGCCGCGTCACGATGCTCGCATTGGAGCACGCCTCCACTGCCGCCCGCCTTCCTGCACCATTCGTAGGTAGGTAACACAAGCTTCAATACTCCTCGATTCTGGCCTGCATACCTGCATACTCGCAAATTGGTCATACCTACACAGTACAATTTGTTTGTAGGGTCCATAATTACCTACTTGGCAGCAGTTTACTCAGCTCACAAGTCAACGCAACTTTGTGATCAATTTATTTGTGTTTTTTTATCTTCCGCGCTATTCCTATGATGACGCTTAACTTTTAACCTTTGTGTAGTGAATGTATGGAGGAGGGCAGAGTGAGTAGGTGAGAATGAGAGTAGAGATAAGTAGAAGATAAGAAGAGAAGGGAGGGAGGTACCGGCGTGCGCCAGCAAGAGCAGCAACAGCAACTCTCGTCCGTACTCCGCCATGGTCCGCGCACCACTACTGCCGCGCCCCCCAAGTCCCAACGCACGCACCGATACTCCCGCGCGCGCAGGACTTGTCAACCAACCGATACTTCCTATTAGTTCTCAGAGCTCAACACCTACATCCATTTAATTATCAAACAAAACAATGCTTCCATTCTTTAAATATTTATTTTATGTCGTCTAGCTAGACTGCGGAGCTGGATGTACCTGGTCGCAGAACTCGCGCCCCCCGCCTGTTCCACTCGACACTGGCTAAGACCAATCACGCAGCGAACTCTGTTCTCAACAGCGGCGACTCCTCTCAGTTGGCGAGGTTGGCGCCGCCAAACCGAATAAAATGAATGACACCATTAATACAGAAGTATCAGGCTAAAATAAATGTGAAAAAATTTCGGAGTTATATTATTTATGTCATATAATCCACGATAATACGATAACATTAATAAGATAAAACGTCAATCCCGTACCCGTTACATAATTTGAAATTTCGCGCGCGTCAAACGCGGGCGACGACGAATGACGACACATCAAGGCATTCATTGGCCGGTTGGCTACATTTTGAAGCGCCATCGTATTCCATACAAGGCGGAAGCGACCGATGTCCCCCCCGTCCCGCGCGGACCCGCTGATCAGCCTTTCGAGTTGGCGCAGCGGGGAGTGCATTTAGTGACGCGGTAGCGAGTAGAGCGAGCTAGCGAGCGAGCTAGTGTGTGTGTGTTGCGTGTGTGGGTGTGTGCGCGCTGCGTCCACACGACGAGTATTCTTGTGCTGTGCGAAGTGCGATGCGATGCGACTAGCGAGCTAGGCTAGGTGTGTTGTGTGCGCGTGTGTGTGCGCATTGGCTCGCGAGTTGATAGCTGCATATATTCCGTTATGTAGGTATGGACTTTGTATGGATGAATCCTGTGCAGTGTTGTTAAATTTAAAGTGATTTATTGGTAATTATAATGGCAAACTCCTACCGAGCTATCTACGGAGCACTCAAGTACAAGAGAGACTTAGTAATTTGGCACTCTTACATATCTGTGGAAAAGGAGTTGCTAACAAAATTGAGGAAGAAAGAAGATTTTCACGATCGAGTCATCGAAAATTTCTTGTCTGTGGAACGAAGAGTGGACTTCATGTACAAATAAAATGTAACAATTCAAGCTTGTATGCCTGTCTCGTCGTCGTCGTGCCAGAGGAGACGTCGCTGTTGTCGGCTGCAACTCGACAGCTTTGACATAACCAGTAGGTACCTATCTACAGACAAATAAATCGTAAGTGAGCAAAATAAACCATTTAAACTAAATATTATAAACTATCTATATCGTAATCGTCTTTCAGTTTTTGAACTCATTGTGGTAGGAATAAATTAACGCGTAGGTACCTAAGTTATGAAATTATGAACAAAAAATCCTTAGCCAGAGCCAACCCAATATTCAGGACCAGGAGTCGCCGCTGGTTCTCAACTGCATAGCCAGCAATAGTTCAGCAATATTGAACCATTTCACCCTCCCTCACACTTCCCCAAACACAACCTTCATTGATGATGATTTGAAGTTGAGATTTAGTGCTCCTGAACTCTAGTATCACTGTGACCAAATATATCTATTGTGACACCTACATTACACACACCTACACACACTCACATCTTTGGTAATATTTGTTGAAATCAATATAATTGTGGAAACCTATTATTGGCTGTAGTTTATAAGTATACATGGTAAAATTAGTTATAGAGCTGTTGGTTTTCCAAATAAAATAAAGTAAAAATTACAAATTTAAAAAACCCCCGACCCTTAAAAAGTCAAAAATAATTTCCGTTCACTTACTTAAAGGAGTCTGTGGACCGCTAAGTAAATTCCGGCGCAGTTCTGAGTTTTTATATTTTATTTACTTAGAAGTCAACGGAAATTATTTTTGACTTTTTAAGGGTCGGGGTTTTTTTTTAAATTTGTAATTTAACTTTCATTGCAAGCTTTAAAGAAAAAACCGCATGCAAATCGGTCCACTTTTTAAGATAATAAATGTTTTTATTACTTAATTACTTACTTGATTACTTGATTAAAAACATCCCGATTAAACAAGCTTCCTAATATAAAAAACCTCATCCAAATCGGCCAATCTTTTGGGAGCTACGATGCCACAGACAGACACACATACACATACACCCTCACACACACGCGTCAAACTTATAATAACACCGCTCCGTTTTTTGCGTCGGGGGTTAAAAATAACAGTTTTATTGTGTGTTATTTAGAATGGCTAGTCTAATATTCACTTACATCAAACATCACTCAGGCAGGGATAGGTACTCGTATCTGGCCGACAGAGTGGACGCGCTTGGTGCGGCCTGGTGCGGCCTGGTGCGAGCTGGCGCATGTCGCGGCGCGGTATCAGCCGCCCCCGCACCGCACGCTAGCTCGCTATCTCGTCGCAGCTTCCGCAGCGAGCGCAAGGACGCCTCTTTTGGGATAATAAGCTTTTGTACATTCATATGTTTGCAAATGCATATTAAATTAACATATTACTTGTCTATTACTGGAATGCCGTTACCTCCGCCCGCGCTTCCGCAGTAGCGTTAGTATCGCTGTCGCGTAGCCAAAGAATATAATACCGCGTAGCCATGTCCGTATTGTATAGCTACCTACCCCTCGCGCGTGTGTACGAATTTTGTTTTTTTTTGTGTTATTTATTTTTAGGTTTCCGTATCCCGTACGGAAGCTTATTACTAAGCCTACGCCGTCTGTCTGTCTGTCCGTCCGTCTGTCCGTCCGAGGGCTGTATCTCTTGAACCGTAATAGGTAGCCCGTTGAAATTTTCACAGGATATGTGTTATTATGGCGGATATAACAGAAAAATAATAAAAAATTTAAAAAGTAAAAAAATTAAAGGGGGTTCCCATACAAGAAACGTGTTTTTTTTTCAATGTTTTTTGTGTAGTGCGGAAACCTTGGTGCGCCAGTCCGAATCGCACTTGGCAGGTTTTTATTACTAACATTTGTTGTGTTCAAATGCCAATATGCGTAAAAAAGGAAAAGTAATATGACTATATCGACTCGTGCTATATCGTATGCGCTAGATTCACTAGTCATGTCACTTATTACGTGGAACTATTATTTCATGGTAGTACATATTACTTCTATGCCTGAAATACGAAGTAACGACAGTTCAGTTTAACACCTGGTGGCGGCGCGGCGGGAGCAATCGTCTATCCGACTTTTTTGTCGACGCTATCGATAGCTATTACGTCATAAGTTCATAACCGTCAGCGGTGGCATTCTGGAAACAGACGAGTAGTACTATATTTAAATTAATATTTTGATTAGATACCTTGTTGGAATGCCGAACATATGTGTAAAAAAATATAATATCAATCCGGTTCATAAGCAACGTACCTTCAGTACCTACGTGCTAAGTACTGAAGCAAACAAAAAAAATTGGTTGTCTGTAAAGTCGGTTTACGAACGATAGTTATACGTGATAACGTCATATTGTGCCTCTCTATCGCTTGTTACGCGCTCTCGCTTGCACACACAGGCTCAGATGGAACGTGACACTTTTTCATGTGTGCAGCCGGTGTTCATCAATTTATAAGACGTGACGTCATCACGTCAAAATTGTTCGTGTTATCCCTCGGTCGACCTTATTGCATTTATCATGATCAGGTTTTATTGTTTTTTTTATCATTTCATTTCATGTAGGATACATACAACACAGCGGTAGCTATAGGTAATAAATAAATCAATAACTGCATGCGACGATAGTACACAGCGGACAGCGATACATGGGTGACTTTGGTTCAGTTTAGTATGAACAAACATATTTTTTTCAGACGACCGTTTAATTGAAACAAAAATTTATTTTATTGTTAAATAAAATCTAATACTTATCTTATGAATTATATTTTACTTATATTTTTGTACAGTTAGGAGTTAGGACATTTGTTCATGAATCGTACTCACATAGGTACTTTATCTACATAGGTATAGGGAAAATGTAATAAATAATCGATAGGTATTAGATGTCCCTTAAGTCGTGGATAAAACCAAAACGAGATATAATAAGTGAGATTATTTCCAAAGTCTCTACCTATGTAAATCGTTACTCAGTTCAGTTAGGAACTTTGTAACGATTTACATAGGTAGGCAACTTTTGGAACTATTCCACTTTAATAATTATTTTATCGTTTATCGCTACGTGGAATACTCCAGAAGGGGTAAGTATTTGGTAAGCATTTCCATTGTGGTTTTTGTTGAAAATTACCTCCTGCTCGTATCTCACATTTTCGTTTTATACAGCAAAGTGTATTCACATTATCTCACATAGTACTTCCGTCCGTCTTGACAAAAATCTCCAAAGATTATTAAAAACAAATAAAGAAAACATTTAGCAGTGTGTGTACTAGTGCGTGAAAGTGTGAAATATGTAAGTACTTATTTAACTTTCGCAACTTATTTGTCTAGGTAGGTATATTTGGGAAATTGTACGTTTGATTTCTTCTCTAAAAGCTGAGAACACGAGAAACTCAGACCTTTTACAATTCATAAAATATGGAATATAACGATTTTTATTTCTTCTCTCACCTTTATTTCACATATTGAAAATTTTACATTAATTTTATATATATTATACAAAAAAGTAATAAAAATACACAAAATTAATATAAATTGATTTAATTAATATAAAATGATTTCTTCTGTCATATTATTATGATCCCTTAGTGATGTAAAAAATCATAACCCTCCTTTTGGTTTTGCCGTAGTCGGGTAAAAATATAGTATAGTAGTAACACATTTCATTGTGCATTCACTCCATAGGAACAATAGATAACGAATGTGGGTAATTTTGAACAACATCTACCTACACACCCACACTATATTTAACCAATAATCTAAGCCAGAATCGTATGTATGTACCACATTATTAGGAAATCAGATTATCCGACTCTTACCCATCACATTTTTTTTATGGAAACTGACACGGTTGGCTACATCACCTACAACATCCGTGATGTCAGCCCGTAACACCGGGTGAACTAGGTGCCATGTCAGTGCTTCCCTTCATTTCATGTCGGCTACACTGAACTGGACGGAAAACACAAACTATTTACATAGCCGTTTCGACCGACGTTTCATTCAGTGCGGTGGTATCAACCCGGGCGGGTTGAACCCTACCACCGAGTAAGGTAGGAAGGGAAGGGGCCTACAGTTTTACGTGGATTTAGTGCATATACATTGTTTCAATCTGAATGTTCACTAAACACTTGCACACGCGGACCTCTTTCTACACTCTAGTCTAGCTGCGGACATGAAGCTGAAACATTAATTCCAGTTTACTATTTACTAGTAACAGTAACCACACATAATAAATGTAACTGAAATGTATATTTATGAATATATCGCAGTAAGATGCCATACAACAGAGTGAAATAGTTCCAAACATAAATTAACACTCCACTCTGTATAATTGATTGATACGGAACGGAGTGAATCTGATTAAAAGCATCCTAATAAATGAAGCGAAATTTCTACTGCCGTGTAACGTCAATATATGAATATCCTTATAACTCGAGAACCACTTTATCTATTTACATACAGTTTTCACTGTTACATTATGCCGCTTCTCAAGATGGTCACTCATAAAGGATAACGCTACGTCGTCGGCGGCCTGAGCTGTGAGCAAAAAGTCACGCGAAGTGAAGCCGCGGGCAAAAGCTAGTATTACTACTAGCTTATAAAACAAAATCTACTGAAATTTGCAAATTACTAGATTGTCCGTGATTTAATGAAATCACTAGGTTGTTTCAGTAAGATGTTAAAATCCAAAGGTTTTGTTATCGCGCGTGATTGATTGATCAAATAAATGTTTTACCTACCAACTTACTGCAACAAATCAATACACATTATACTAATAAAATTGCAATAGTTATAAATTGTAATATAATTTTATAAATCTTTTTAAATGCAATTCTGGAACCGATGACCGAGTTACATGAAACCGTCACCAAAGTAAATATTTGATGCCATAATGTGCAATATAATTTCATGTAAATGATTTATTAGATACCTATTTCCATGTCCATGAGACATTACATAACAACCTACCAGTACAGTATAAAGCTGGTAATATAATTATATTATATATAACATAATTATATAAGCTAAACCAATTTAGCCTGAAAGGAAAGGCAAGCTATTAGCAAGGAAATCTTGTTATAGTACCTATCTACGTAAACTAACGTAACCTTAACTAAATCTTAGTTTTTAATAAAACTACCTAATGGGAGTTATTCCACCACCCTAAGTCTTGGAATGACAAGTATTGTATTCACATTCAAAATTAAATTTTTTTCTTTTCATTTGTTTGTTTCATCTCGAAATACGAGTTGGTAGTATATCAAGGTCAAGCATAATTTGCCGCTTTGTTTGTATAAAATGAAATGTTTCGATATAATGCATAGTACATGTTAGTTCCCCGCTGAGTGGGATTTTTTATTGACTCGAGCTGTAGGAAAGTAGAACGCATAGCTACGAGTAACTTCGTACCGGCAAATAAATAGCAGGGCCGGACGACGACCTTGGGATTAATATAGGTGCGTATTTGTGGTACGGGATCTTACCTCCACTGAATTAATTCATAGAATTTGTTTATTATAAATATCCTGAATTAATCATATTATCTGAAAGCTAGCTGGATACGAGTACGATCGAGAATATTGCCCAAAAACAGCTATACTTGGTGTATTTGCACCGTTTAAGGCGGGTCCCCCGTCCGACTGTCTGCCCAGTGCTCACGCTTCCCACGGGCATGCTGCTACACCGTCATGTGAACGGTGAAACAAGAATGCCTCACAACTGGAGCTATATTCATCGCAGCCATAATGAATATAAAATAAAGAAGTCTGGTTAGAGAAGGACTCTTTTCGGCCCGTTCGTGTTTCCAGAGTTTATCATCAATCACTATAGGCACAGGCTAGACCAAGCCACCGTGTTGCATGAGGTGTGCGAGAGTGCAGAGGTGGCGGTGCGCGTGTCAGGGCGGGGGGTAGTGCGGGGGGTGGGGCGGCGGCGGAGGAGGGTGCTGAGGCGGCGGAGGGTGCGCGGGCGGCGGAGGCGGCGGCGGCAGGTAGCGCAGGAACGGAGGCGGCAGCGGAGGTTCCGCGGCCTGCGCCTGCGCTGCAGCCAGAGCCTCGAAGTCGAATCGATACGCGTAGCGTTTGCCGTGCACCTGCGAACAGAGGAATGCGAGTGAGGCGGGCGGGACTCGGCCTGCAGCCAGTGTACGGAGTAAGGAGCGACTACATGTCGGGCCGACTACACGTACTGTTACTAGAAATTGAGCTTCATTGAAGATTTAGAAACTATTCTGTCGATTTTATGTGCTCAATGCAGTTCTTTATTTGGTTTTGGACAGTCAACCTGGGTTCATTAAAAAAATACGATTTTGAGGTCTCATGCATATTTAGCAGGAAAGCAATTAGGTCGCTCAGAGGAGCTTACCTTGCTCATGATGTTCTTGTCGTAGTAGTAGCGAAGGGCGCGGGAGAGCTTGTCGTAGTTCATGTTGGGCTTGGCCTTGCGCTGCCCCCAGCGGCGCGCCACCTCGTCCGGGTCGGTGAGGCGGAACTCGCCGCCGGGCCCCTCCCACGTGATGCCGGGCCCGCCCTCGTTCAGCTGCTCCAGCAGAAACTGCCACAGCTGCACCTGCCCCCCGCCACCCCCGCACCCGCTCGCACTGCCCCCGCCTACTCCCAGTCTGCCGAATGCGCTCAACGCTTGGTATGGATCTGAAAATAAAAAAATACACTGAAATCGGACATTCCATTCCAGAGTTATGAGCCTCGAGACGAGCAATCTCACACTGCGCTCTCATTGGTCCGGGCCTTTAAACGGGACGGTGGAAAGCTTACCGAACTTTCCATGCCTTCCATGAGACAGTTTGAAGGTAATATATTGCGACTATACAAATATTTAAACATATTAAATATGTTTAAATATATTAAATATGTTTAAATATATTAAATATATTAAATATGTTTTAAACATATTAAATATGTTTAAATATCAATACAAATATCTTTACAAATTTTTTAAAGATTGGAAGATGAGTATTTAACGTTTCTTAATATATGAAACCGTAGTACCGCTAGTGGTTTAGCGTTCAACTATTCGGGAAACAAAATACATAATAACTGCTTATACAGGTTGCCCCAAAATTCAACGTCAAGCGGGAACCAGGGAGTGGGCCAGTTTATGCCTACCCAGGGAAAAATAATAAAAAAAACTGAGTTTTTAGGGTTTCGTATCCGGTACGGGACCGTATTACTAAGCCTACGCCATCTGTCTGTCTGTCTGTCCGTCCGTCTGTCCGAGGGCTGTATCTCTTGAACCGTAATAGGTAGCCCGTGAAATGTTCACAGAACATGTGTTATTATGGCGGATATAACAACAAATAATAAAAAATCGTTCCTGCCCCACCCACTGCTCAACTGGACTGCTCAACTTCGAATAGTTGAGCAGTGGGTATTCCCCACTGCTCAACTCGGGATGCTCAACTGTGTATAGTTGAGCAATGGGGAATACCGACGACTTGAGCAATCACGTCAATTTCAGATAGCACTTTTATTAATCGTAGCAATGCCTTGGTGTTTTTATTGATGGATCTGTTTAATTTTGAATGCCAGCCCTCTAGCACATTGTTCGTTCTATGTCGCTCTCCATACATGCTGATTATTTTTATGAAGTTTTTTTTTATTTATAATTTTTTTTTCAATTATACCAATATAAATTTGGCACACCTGTTCAAAAGCTCACATACTGCTAATATAACACATACTAATATTCTACAATTCCACCGATATTACATCCATACAGTCGAATTGATAGCCTCCTTTCTTATAATTTTTTTGAACAAGTCGGTTAATAACAAGCAGGTACCGTGATAAATATGCTGCAGTCGCCGCGCCTGTTCCGGCGTACTCAGCCACATCCTCCCCCGCACCGCCCCGCCCCGCCCCGCGATCTCACTCCACCGACATACCTACTGGTATCATTAACACGACACCGCAACCGCATACAGCAGCGCCCGCACCCCCACTACTCATCTCTTCTCTCCTTTGTTTACATACGTTTAGTTATAGAGCACATTAGCAACTTGCTTATATATCAACGACTTTCTTTAAATTTATGTGTTTAATTTTAGTAAATGATTTTTGTTTATATTTTGTGTATTTTAGTGATATTTACGACTTATATATGTAGAACACAGAATGTAACCATTTATTTAATTTCATTCACATACGAAACATTCTATTTCTAAAATGAAAGTTCACGAAATGTTCGAATCACAAGCGCGTTCTTCTCGTCCGAGCTGCGCGCGGGGCCTAGTGACAGGGTGACAGGTGGTGCGGCCGCGACCGGAAGGAAGGAAGTGATGGTGCGCTCCGCATCCGGCGCCGCCGCCCTCCCTACACTATCCGCCCGCCCCCGCGCGCGGGCGGAGCGGCGGAGGCGGCCGCGCTCCACTTTCTCTTCTTTTCCCTACACTTTGCCATATCTGTAGTGACTTCCGGCGCGGCGACGCTCCGCTTTCAGAGTAAGTGTTGACATTATGTGTTGTTTATTCCTCATTCTTTTCCCTGTACGTTTGTTATTTGTCTAGGCGAGCAGAGTAATCTGTGATGTTTTGCAATTATATACTGACATTTTAGTAACATTACGCCATCTCTTATAGGGACCGAGTAGCTGAGCAGTGGGGTCGGACGGAAGGAAGTTTCTCAGCCTCATAAGTCATACATAACATAACACACTGGATTTGTCAAACAAGAATACCACGCGAGCGGAGCCGCGGGCTCAGCTAGACTGAAATATATTTAGTCAGTGAAATACAGCCAGTACAATAACGTGAACATTGATGAAAAAGTATTGGTCACATTTTTAAGATTAGTAAATAAATACATATATACATACATACATAACACACGCTGTATCCCGACAATCGGGGTAAGCAGAGTAGTCGGGGTTGTGCTGTAAGTACTCTTGTAAATTACAGCACCACACCGACCACCACATTTAGCAAAGTTGTAGGACAAGATCAAGCAGCAAGTAAAGCACGAAGACCCACCTACTACATGACACGGTGGACCGTGGAAGGACGGTGTACCTTGGCACCGTACACCGTCCTTCCACGCTGGTTAAGGTTAGGTTAAGGTTAGGTTAAGGTTAGGTTAAGGTTAGGTTAAGGTTAGGTTAAGAGGTGGCTATCCTATCGCCCTTATGCACGGCATCTTGTCCTTATCCCTTAGTCGCCTTTTACGACATGCACGGGGAGAGATTCAGTGGGGCTATTCTTTTTTATTAAGTACGGTTAAGTTTAGTATTTCGAAGATAACACTACGATATCGCTTCAGTACGAAATACTCATTGCGCGGCGGGACCGAGTCACGCCTTCTGTCATTATGAAACTTACACAGAGCCAGAATAACAATAATCTTTGTCCCTATACAGTTATTTATATTGTAAGCCAACTTACTTAAACCGCATAAAGATGAGTTTATCCCCTAGCTTTCCACAAGTTCCTTTATTAATTAACTGTCAGTAGATAATAAGTGTAGTTGGGGGAGGGTACGGGGGCGCGGCTGGTGCTCCGACGAGGGGGAGGGGGAGAGAAGGGGGGGGGGGGGGGGGGGTACGGTGAGGGTAGAAGGAGATAAGTGATAGAGCGATATTAGCTGCCAGATAAATACAGCCGCATGAATTATGCAGGAAGCGGAGATCAACGAGCCGCGGGCGGGCCGCAGTAGACGGCGCGGCGGCGGCGGCGCCCGCCCTACCGAGCTGCGGGCCTCACGGTGGTGGCGGCGGAAACGGGGGCCCGCCGTTCCTTGGAGATTATCTTGTCACTGATTGTGAAATAAAATTAATGCAATCTTTATTATTCCCATAAGCATTCTATTTAATATTGTGTCTAAATGTCTGTGCTCTTATAAGTAGAGAACTGCTCACCTTATTTATATGCAATTCTAATTAGACTCCAATTAACAAATATCTAGATTATTCAATTAGCAATATCAAATCATGAACTGAGCAGTCTGTTCAGAACTAAGTTCTGCAGATTCTGCCTCAGAAGTATTTAATTACATTATCGAATTCGACAGGTGAGGCATATCGTCCTAAAGGTAGTTCTTCCGACTTGCTAAGACCATATACCCGAGAGTCGTACATCGATCCTTTCTATAAAATATGGCCCAGAGAAAAAGCGCTTCGAAAACTTCGAAAATCAATAAATGCTTATAACTCCTGAACTACTGGTCAGATCGACTTGCAATTTGTTTCTTTTCGTAGAAAAAAATTGTCTTTTTGAAATTGTTGTTTTTTTTTCAAAATCGGTTCAGCCGTTTCAGAATAAAAAAGAAAAAGGGTTTAAGAGGGCATACCTCGGAAACTACTGATCCACGACTACACATCCGCGGGAGAAAATGATAGGCCTCGACAAGATTTTTGAATTGTTTTTATATATATTTTTTTTACTTTTTTTTTTACATAACATTGCATTGTCTTCGGAACTGAACCAACTCTAAAAATTAAAACTTCGTAGGATAAGAGGAAGTGGTTCTAATTTGGCTTCCAAGAATTGATCCACACATACTAACAAACCAACATACAGGGCAAGTTAAATAAAAGCTTGTAAAATATGTTTAACCTACATTTAATTGCTCTAATAAAATTATACTACTGATCCACGACTAAGTACTACTCCGCTGGAGGAAATGAGAGGCCTCGATAAGATTTTTTTTTTCGAAATCTACTGCTCCCAAACTAGCAAGGATAGGTATCGATGAGATCTTCATCAAATTCACGAATCTGCGGCCGTGTCTCCGACACAGCCCACTTGCTTTTTTTTATTATTATAAATCTGATTTTCTTAGGTTAGATTCAGTTAGGTTAGGTTAGATTCAGTCAGGTTAGGTTAGATTCAGTTAGGTTAGGTTACAAGTACATACATTCGTTTTGTAAGAATTTTCGTTTAATTATTTAAAGGCGACGAGCGAAAGTGTAATACATTTCCATTTTACAGCAGATATACCCTCACCAAATTAGGAAAAGTGCCCTGATCTTCACTAAACGTAGCTAAGAACCACCCCGATTAACCCAGCTTTATGTATGCCACAGACATAGACACAGACAGACGGAGGCGTTAAACTTATAACACCCCTCCCTTTGCGTCGGGGGTTAAAAAAGCTCGTATTTTTCAGTGTACCACACAGGGCGGGCGCAGCGGGGGAGGTGACAGGTTAAGTCAGGGCGTGGACCACACCGCTGGGGGGCCGGCGCGGCGGCGCGGCGGCCCTCGGGGGGGGGGGGGGGGGGGCGGCTGGTGGTGGCTGGCACCATGCATTATGCAGCAGCAGCTATAGCGGAGGCTTTACTCCACTCGTCAGTCCATAGAGCCAGAAAAGGGTACGCTACCCAGGTGTTCTTGGCATACGTACCTTTACCTACAATCTGTGAATTTCCGTTTGGAGAAGCAATTCGACGTCTTATTGTTCTATGAAAACATGCGTATAACTGGGCAGCTTTAGATCTCCGGTCCGGTGAAAGTCTATTGAAAGTATTGTGAAAAGATTAATGTTCAAAATTTTTTTTTCTTAAAGTAAATCACGTGTAAAATCATCTTCAGTATAACATTCCTGCTATAACCGCCTGAGTAGTGCAGTTTGAACTTTTTCCCAATCTGAAAAGATATTCCTTTCCGAAAGTTTCCCTTCTAGAAGGTGCGCGCTACGCTCTACGCTCCGTAGCGTAGGCGTAGCGGGGCGGCGGCGGCGGCGGCGTAGCCGGTCTACGCCGCGCCGAGGGAAGGCGGAGCTTCACAGAGGCGGCGCCGCCGCGGCCCCGGCCCCGCCTCGCTCCGCGCACACAGCCTCCGCATTCCACACCCGTGTCTCACGGCGCGGCATTCCTTACTATCTCGCGCACGAAGCCGTTAAACTTGTCGACCGTTGAGGCACGATTGTGGTAATATCTGAGCATTCTTCGTGTCACTGCTAAATAAAAAGTTGTCAATGATGGTGGATGAATTTAGGGTCCTGAGTTATTAGGTGAAAAGGTGTTTCATATTTATGAATCAATTGATAAAATATGTGTAAATATGGCACGGGTCCAAATGTGAAGGAGGTAGACACAGGTACTGAAATAAGTTTTCCGCAAAGTGTACCTAAATAAGTGGTTTTATAAACCTAAGTTTCAATGTTTTCAGCGACTTCAGCCGCCGCCGCACAGTCTACGAACTGTTGCCAAGATTTTGTGTCTAGGAGTATATTTTCCACTGTGCTCTGTGAAACTTTGTGAATGACTCATTCATTTGATCGTCACTGAACGAGTACGATTTCTCCTTTCCACCGGCCGGCCGGCATCCGTTAGCAGCCAGTACGTAACAGCGGCATGCCTACTGTCCACTAATGTGAAAGTTTCCGCCGTCTGGTTTGTCGCATTCCTAAGAGGGAGGTTCGATTCTCTCCACAGTGCCTGCCAAGCCAACACTTGATGCATCAACGACACAACGCGGCGATTCGTGCGCACTCTACCAAAACAGGCAAAGAAGGAATTGATTTTTATCGTTCGCGACTTTTGATTTTGTCATCTGCAATGTTTTTTATTTATGAAACCTGACATTTTTTTTTCTAACGACACCCATGAACATTCGGTCGTATGCAGGGTTACGAATGCCATGTCGGCCTGACAAGTGCCTACTCACGGCCCTCTTGAAGGACAAGAGGCTGTACTTGAGGGGGAAATCGTTCCAGAGTTACTGAGTTACAGAGACTTGTCGGCTACAAGTCTACAACCCTATGTGAGCCCATAACACCTTTTTGAGATATAGATAGGTGCACTGTCAGGGCTTCCCTTTGGTCGTGTCAGCCACACTAAATGACGGAAAACGAGAACTATTTTCATCACCGTCATTCTTCGACCGACATTACGTTCAGTGCTGCGGTACCAAATCGGTCGGCTAAACTCTACTACTCTCTAAGGTCCGGAGAAGGGACCGACAATAATAGTACTGCAATAATACTACGGTCGGTTAAACGGTCATCCATCCAAGTTCTGACAGCGCCCGAATGTGCTAAATTTCTCGATCGCACGTCGATCCATTTGACCACCGAGCTACCGAAGCTGTAGTTAGGGTTATATTGGTTAGGAATAAAGCTGACTAGGTAGCAATATTAAAATAATTTAGACGGGTTCGGTACTTACTAACAGCAGATCCTAAAAACGAACATTCCATAGAGTACATGCAAAAGTTCGCGTAACTATGTAATTTTGAGAATTGGGATGAGAGGATCTATTAAACAGAGTAATTTAATTCTTCAGTTTGCAGTAATTCGTCAGTTTGCATGCAGCATTACAAATTAATATCTATCTTCAATCTTGGTATATATATTTTTTTATATGATTTGGAATAATTTAAATGTTTCCAGTTCAATGAATGGATAATAAGGGCGAAAGAAAATAATAAGAATATGAATAAGGGCACACGGGCTCCGGCGCGACGGCGCGGAGGCGGCGCCGGCGAGACGCCCATCTTTTGTTTTTTTTTTTATGGAAACTGACACGCTTGGCTACATCACCTACAACATCCGTGATGTCAGCCCATAACACCGGGTGAATTTGGTGCCACGTCAGTGCTTCCCTTCGGTCGTGCCGGCTACACTGAACTGGACGGAAAACACAAACTATTTACGTAGCCGTTTCGACCGACCTTTCATTCAGTGCGGTGGTACCAACCCGGGCGGGTTAAACCCTACCACCTAGTAATAAAGAAGGGAGTCATATCCTTTAGTCGCCTTTTACGACTTACACGGGGCTGTTCGTTTCCCTCATTCATTGTTGTGGCTTATCGCACAATTGCATTCATCTCTACTAAGATACAGTATACATTTGTTATAGTTTGTTCTTTGTTTGAGGTTAGGTCGAAAGCTCTTTCTAAGAAAGGTTTCAGTTTGTTTCAGCTTTTCTCATGGGACTCACTCAACTTGTTCTCTCGACCGTTCAACGACCGTTTAAAATGTGTGTAAATACGTTCGAAAATATAGTTCATAATCTTCTCATTCTCTCTCTAATTCTCCTCTAGTCCGGTATAGCCAGCAATCCAAAGGGAAGTCTCCGATATGGCACTTACCTTCTCGGAGGTGATATTTGCTGGTCGGAGCAAGTGCTTTGGCCCCTCTGACTCAGCCACTCATACCGAATTACATAAAGACATTATAATTGTAAACTTTCAAATTTCGATATGATTTGCCGTGAGTTTGCTTTATTGACGTCTCCCCTTTCCAATATTCTCAAGAGCAAACCAATACATGTCATAATCTAACGAGTTCAATGTCTTTCCCTTTCCGCACCACAAGAAAAAAAAAAACGTTGAAACACACGTTTCTTATATCATCATCATCATCAGCCTGTATCGGTATCAGTCTTGTATGGAGACCCTTAATTTTTAACTTTTATTTTTTTTTATATTTAGTATTATATCCGCCATAATAACACATTTCTGTGAGAATTTCAACCGGCTACCTATTACGGTTCTAAAGATAATGCCGTTTCCGTACGGGGTACAGAAACCTAAAAATAACTGTTCTAAAAAAACATTGAACCGACTTCCCTAAAAAGTATTAAATAATATTTTGATCTCGAGTAGAAGGCGGTACAAAAGCACAAAAGGGTCCATCTATAAATTTTCAGGTGTTCTCCTCCTTTTTGGAATCATCCCACAGGTGGTTGCTGCACTCCTATTGCCGTTGGCTTGCATAGTGCATCGGTCGGACTGAATAGGGCCACTAGCGCACTGGATCGCCCCACAGTACGATAGTATGGCTCAGTATGTATAACTCACCACTTTTGTGTAAGTACTGTGACAGTACGGTGCCGGTGTACGTACGCCCGTCGCGCGTCGGGCGCTCAACGGCCATTCAGAGTGAAGTGGGCAATAGCGAAGCGGTATTATGAATAGCATTAATAATGTCGGGCTCGGGGTGTTATGTTATGACAGCGTTGATCCCGCGCGAGTGTCGGCGTGATGCGAGCGAGGAGGGTGAGGCGGGTGCCTGTGGACGGTGAGGCACGAGGGAGCCGCGTGAGTAATGTTGCAATACCGAGCACATCTGACTTGCAGATGGGCGTCCCGCCGCGCCGGGAGACGGGGTGACAGTCGAGGGAGATCCGGGGCGCCGCCCTCCGCCCTTCGCCCTTCGCTCTCGACCTCCGGCCTGCGATGTATGACCTGAGCAGGCATTCTCTAACGTCCTACCCTCAACGTCGGTGACGCTGACTAGTTATGTCTCTGTCTATTTCATATAATTAGACAGAGACATAACTAGTCAGCGTCACCGACGTTGACGGTAGGACATTAGAGAATGCCTGCCCTGATCTGATGAATTACTATTCGCTACTCCGAGCCTACGAGTATGGATGCATGGATGACGATATTTCGTTGAATTCTATATATCCAATGTACATCGTCTGACGAGGAACTTACATTCATTGGTAGAAAGCATATAGAGAGTTTGCGAATAACGAGGATAGTCTGCACTTACTCATATGAAATGAAATACACATCCAATAACACCACTCCTCTGTATTTATTCTATATCTATAGTTATTCCCTGTAGAGAAGCCAATCAAAGCTCTAGGGTAGGTTTAAAACTCACGAATTACAAGGAGGCTAAGTGTGTCTACAATAGTGGCTTGGCGTTCTCATACAATGCGATTCCCGCCGCCCCGGCTTCGCTTTTAATACTATGCAGCCAGTCAGTACGCACACTATTATATCTAACTTACACCTCCGGCTTCCCTCAGTCAAATTTTCACGCCACGCCACTGGTCTACAAGATAGGTAATGATTTGATAAAGAGCAGCAAAGTGTTACTAGGTAGGCGGGTTCGGGGAGGTGGAGGGTTCACGGACGATGATTCTGCAATTAATTTGTCTCAAGAAGGTCGACCATTAATTTGGCAGCGGCCGCCCGGCGAGACGGCAGCTCCGCGGCCGCGGCGCCGCCGCCGGTCTCGCGACCATTCTTAGAACAGACGAATAAATCTAGTACTCTACAGCAGGCTTCTAAACAAGGCGGCTCTTCTTCTCGGACTATCTTGAACATTAAATATACTCGTACGGAATAAATATACGTAATTTATGAACATTATGATACCGCAGGAAATCAGCCATGAAACGGTCCGCTCGAAACCCGTTAGGACCCAAGCAGAATATAATTTAAGCGATAACTTGAAAAATACCAAAGCAAATATAAGAAGTTAGAAAACAAAAATATAAGAATCTGCCTACATGCATCTAACGAATATTTTGACTACTATAAAAACCGGCCAAGTGCGAGTCGAACACTTTTTGGTTTCTTCTATGGGAACCCCTGTGATTTTTTTACTTTTTCTTAGTTGTATTATTTGTTGTTATATCGGCCATAATAACATATATTCTGTGAAAATTTCAACGGGCTATCTATTACGGTTCAAGAGATACAGCCCTCGGACAGACAGACGGACGGACGGACAGACAGACAGACAGACGGCGTAGGCTTAGTAATAGGGTGCCGTACCGGATACGTAACCCTAAAAACGTAAAAGCGCCTTTATTATCAAAATAATCACATTATTTCTTATTTTAAGTTAATGGTTAGGTGAGGGTTAGATCCTTGGTTTAAATTTAGATCGTTGACACATACCTATTTATTTACGATTATTTATTATTTACTATTTATCTTAGCTGTTCAACTCTTATTATTGCTTGAGAAGTCGGCACATTTCCACTTCATCCTGTAGAGTGCCGTTGAAAAGAGCCAGAAGGCTGTAGTAGGTGGAGCCAGCGGGGGCCAATCCGAGCTCACTAACGCCTCCTGCGATCTGCGTCGCCTCACCGCCGCTGCCGCCGCCTCCGCCGCACGTCTCACCGAGTTGCTAAAAGTGTCCAAAGACGTTTGAATAGCATCGAATTGATTTAGAAGTCGCGGACCGGCAAACCGCAAAACGTCCTTGACGGTAGGTCCTCGGTTGCGGAGGTCGTCGGCAAATCACTGTTACCTCATACGAGCAACACTCATTCACGTACTCTATAATATTTCATTCAATAGCGTTTGCCACCAGCTCTCTTCTCTTATGTTTCAGTTTTCAGGCAGGTAGAGAGTTTATAATGGCGAACCGAAAGACAAACGGACGGATCCTAATCATAATGGAATCCGGAGTAAAATGAATAAAGGAGATTGAAATCTGTCCGCATTAGCGAACTAGATGTATTAATTAATTACGAAAATTCCTAAAATAATGAATATCACAAGACAATAACGTGGATGCCGGACACTTTCTATACTATTGTAAAAGTTAAATTAAAAATTTAAAAAAACCCCGACCCTTTAAAACATTTACTTTTTAAGGGTTGGGGGTTTTTAAAATTTGTAATTTAATTTTTATTTCAAGCTTTTTAAAAAAAAACGCATGCAAATCGGTCCACTTTTTAAGATAATAATTTTTTTTATTACTCAATTACTTGATTATTTGATTACAGACATAGCTAAGAACTAGAAGCGGGTGGACGAGTGGTTTGGGCATCGGCTTCTCATGTGAGAAAAGCGGCGGGTGGCCGAGTGGTTTGGGCATCGGCTTCTCATGCGAGAGGTCCGAGGTTCGAATCCGGTCGGCGTGTAACAATGAGTTTTCTGACGAAAAAAATTACGTGCATGCCTACACCTGCTGCTTCACCGTTCGGAATCGGTGTAAAACTGTAGGTCCCTTCTCTAGCCCCTTACTAGGTTCAAATTGTAGCCGACTGGGTTGGTACCACCGTACTGGATGTAAGATGGCCGCATAGCAGCTCGGCTGTGTTCTCCTCTAGTCCAGTATAGCCAGCAATCCAGGGAAGTCTCCGGTATGGCACCTATCTTCTCGGAGGTGATATTGGCTGGTCGAAGCATGCGCTTTGTCCCCTCCGACTCAGCCACCCATACCGGATAACATAAAAAAATCTAGTGTTGTGAGAAAAAAATCAAATGCTACGATGCCACAGACAGACACACACACGCACACACCCTCACTCTCTTACACACACACACACACACACGTTAAACTTATAACAACCACCCCTCCGTTTTTGCGTCGGGGGTTAAAAATTAAGATGGTATACCTACACACTTGCTCTCTAGCTAGACCACGCATTTTAATTTTTAAATGGGAATAGTGACTTTGTTACAATGTCACTTATTTCATTTATTTCAAAGTTATGATAACCGCGGGTAAAAGCTATGTAGGTACAATCCCGAAAATCGGGATAAGCAGAGTAATCAGTGTTGTGCTGCAAGAACTCTGGTAAATTACAGCACAACACCGACCACCACTTTTCGCAGAGTATTCGAACAAGATGCTACAACTTTAGACCTAGGAGATTCTCAATTCGACGGTATGTTTTCTTTTTTTGGATGTTTGTTACGTGATTACTCCGTCAAATTGTGGGCCGATTTTGAAAATTCTTTTTTTGTTTGAAAGGGGATAACCCTGAGGTGGTCCCATTTTAATTTGGTCAAGATCGGATTTGAAAGCGAGGCGGAATCGCGAGGTCGAAGTCCGAGCGATTCCGCCGAGTACGTTAATAGCAAAAAAATTACTAAAAAACTGTAAAATAAAAAACTATTTAAAAAAATATGAAAACCGCTTCCAAAAATGTATGAAATAAAAAAAAAATCGAACCATAGAGTTGAAGGCGGTGCTGCAGCAAGCAAAAATGATGCATGAAAGAATACATGAGTGGATGATATCCTTTGTGATTTGTGTTGCCTTCTTTAGCACCGCCTTCAACTCTAGGGTTCGATTTTTTTTTATTTCATACATTTTTGAAGGCGGTTTTTATATTTTTTTAAATATAGTTTTTTATTTTATTTATTGCCTTTTTGTTCCTTCCCTTCCTTCTATAGGGGCGGCCCAATCGTATTCGCCCAGGGCGCAGAAATCCTAAATACGTCCCTGGGTACGAATACATACTACGTAGGTAAATAAATATGATACCGTGAGATAGATAGAACGTCTTCGTTTTGCTTTGCGGTGAGGATGAGATTGCACTGACAAACATGCGGATGTTTTTAACAAAGTGAATCCTAAACACCTACCTACTACTTACTATACTGGAAACTTAGAGGTGTATGTACTTGACATAGCTACTGAAAGAAACGTAACGTCCGACTCGCACTTGGCCGGTTTTTTATTACTTTGGTACATAACTCTAAAAATACACACATTCATTTGTAGAGATATTAATAAAAATTATTTACTAAGTGTCATTTCAGAAAGTTATTTCGTACACATGACTAGATCCTCCAAGAGTGTTTATTTGTTGTCGTTAACTTTTTTGTTTGGTTTGGGTTCATTCTTTCCCTGCTGATTTATTGATATAAGTACATTAGCTTTTGCCCGCGGCAGGCCTCACGCACTCTATGTATACTTGCGCGCGCTAACTACTTACCGCCCGACGGGCTGCCGGCGGTCTATTTCAGTGGAAATTCGTCAGCCGCACGAAGTATACATAGACGCTCGCCCACGCAACTGCGCGCAGCTGCAAAGCACTAACCACTTTACACTCGATCGTTAAGGTACATTTTCGCACGCAACGATTGGCGATAGGCTATTAAAGCCCGAAGGTATAGGAACATTTTCTATAGAGTGATTTATCTGTTACGAAGTAACTATTAAGTAATCTGTGCCCGAAGGTAGGAACATTTTCTATGGAGTGATTTATCTGTTACGAAGTAACTATTAAGTAATCTGTGCCCGAAGGTAGGAACATTTTCTATGGAGTGATTTATCTGTTACGAAGTAACTATTAAGTAATCTGTGCCCGCGGCTTCGTTCGCGGTAGACTCGGTTTAATTGAAAATCCCATTTAAACGCAATAGCAGAATGCGTAGTATGGAACAGTACAAGGTGTGATGTGTCTGCTTTCGTGAGCCGTGACGGTGTTGCATTTTAAATATACATCAATGAGTGGTTTTTGTTATGATGAGTGATTTATTCGTGTGTGCTTTTAAATATCTAAATTTTCTTTCATACTTGGTAACCTGACCAATGCTTGTGTGTACGTACGTCACGCAATATTAACACTTTTGTGTCTGTACGTTTGTTTGTTTATCTGTTCGTTACAAATTTTGCAATCGATTTTAAACTAACTTCCCGATGAGCAAGATACTTTAAACTTTAAACCATATAGTAGTCAACCAAAGAGAATATAACAAGTGAACTGTCAATAGTTTGCAACTGCTTTCAGATTGAAGAATTAAGTGTGTAAGACCAAGAGAGAGAAAAAGAAGAAACAAATTGTGAAAATAAAAACAATTCATACACATAAGACAAGCAAGTAAAAAAATATCATTTCAATAAATAAACTACATTTTAAACCACGTTTCTAAACCGAACTCAAAAGTATAAAATAATTTCTTCTAGCCCCATGCACATTTAAAACCAATAAAACCAAAAACGTGGGGCATATGCAATACATGAATAGTTCACCTAAGTAAGTCACTAACAATTTTATTGCACTGCAAATGATAATATCATTTCAAATGATAATATCATTTCAAATGATAATATCATCAGAGAAAACTCACATAACACTTCATATTATGAACTGTTGTGTGAGTTTTCTCAACAACAGTTAGGTGCTCGCTCTCTCTCTACACTCCGCACTATATCTAATTGCATGGGCCCAATGTTTTCAACACCCGACGCAAACGGAGGGGTGCTATAAGTTTTACGTGTGTGTGTGGGGGTGTGTATGTGTGTATGGATGTGTCTGGCTGTGGCATCGTAGTTCCCAAACGGATGGATCGATTTGGATGCGGGGTTTTTTTATTAGAAAGCTGGTTTAATCGAGATGGTTCTTAGCTATGTTTGCGTAATCAAGCAATTAAGTAATAAAAAAAACTATATGTTTTTTTTATGTTTGTTATCTCAGAACCTTCGACTTGGTGAACCGATGTTGATGATTCTTTTTTTATTTGGAAGCTCGTGCTTCCCGTGTGGTTCCATTTCAATTTGGTCAAGATCGGAATGAAAAGCGAGGCGGAATCGCGAGGCCGAAGGCCGAGCGATTCCGCCGAGTACATTAATAGCAAAAAATTGCTAAAAAAACTGTTAAATAAAAAACTATTAAAAAAAATATAAAAACCGTCTTCAAAAATGTATGAAATAAAAAAAAATCGAACCCTAGAGTTGAAGGCGGTGCTAAAGCAAGCAAAAATGATGCATGAAAGAAAACATGAGTGGATGATATCCTTTGTGATTTGTGTAGCCTTCTTTAGCACCACCTTCAACTCTAGGGTTCGATTTTGTTTTATTTCATACATTTTTGAAGGCGGTTTTTATATTTTTTTAAATAGTTTTTTATTTCACAGTTTTTTTTTTATTTGTAATTTTTAGTTTTAAATCTGTATGGGGCTAGGAGAAATTATTTTATATGTACTTCTTGATCAGTTTTAGAAAAGTGATATTAAGAAAAAAAAATTTTTTCTGTTTACATAGATATGTATCATGCACTTTTCCATGTAATTTATGTGTGAACTTAATATAAGTTAAAAATTTAAAAAACCCCGATCCTTAAAAATTTAATAATAATTTCCGTTTTCTTATTTAAAGGAGTCGGAGGACCGCTAAGTAAATACCCGCGCAGCTCTGAGAGTTTTTATATTTTTTTTTACTTAGCGCTCCCCCTTTCCTTTAAAGGTTCGGGGGGTTTTTAAATTTATAATTAAAAAAATTTATTTCAGGATTTTTTTTTAAACCGCATGCAAATCGGTCCACTATTTAAGATAATTAATTTTTTATTGCTTAATTACTTAATTACAAACATAGCTAAGAACCGTCCCGATTAAACCAGCTTTCTAATGAAAAAAATCGCATCCAAATCGGTCCATCCGTTTGGGAGCTACGATACACATACACACACACATTAAACCTATAACTCCCCTCTTTTTGCGTCGAGGGTTAAAGTAGAAGAAAATTAAGACGAGACCATTGGCATTGATGTGATCTGCTGAATCGGAATGCATAACCCGTTAGTCGCTAAGCCATCTTCGCTAGGAACTGAACTCAATAGAGTTGTTGAGTGCGCGACTCTCGTTTCTAGCCATGCGCCACACGACAAGCGATGATGACTCACGCAGTTACGTCGACCCGTTGAGTCAGTAACTCGCTTTACGTTACATCTTCTTCGACTTTAACCGTGAGGGCCGCGCCGCGAGCTAGTCCGGAGTGGTGCTACTTTTTATATTATTTTCAGGCTTCAGTTCATTCGTCTTATTATAATTTTTTGTAATTCGAAGTTCTGCTTTTACTTTGAACCGTGCAGCAGTTCATGTAATTTGTAATAGCATGGGTTGTGCGTTACGTTACATACACGACATCTCCAGTTAGTGACTTCCGATTTTCTGATTCACATGACCGGCGCCAAAGGCCCGGAACTACGGAAGTAGCTGACTCACGTCGTCGGTCACTTCCAAGGAATTAGTTGATTCATTTGACTATTGCGGCGGCGGAGGCGGGCGTGCGAACTCTCATTGAACGAGAGTTTGGCCCAGTTAGTCACTGCAATTTTGGCACTGTAGTATTTTTTGCACGGAGGAGCCATTACAGGCTGCGTTCCGATGCTGTGAGACTGAGATATGAATCTCAGAGCGAGATGCGTCAGTCAGTAACCCAAGTACCTACGGTAATTTGTTAAAAATAAAGACAGCAAAAATAGCACAGACAGAACATGTGCTTCGCAGACCAACATGCATACATACGAGTAGGTAAGTTATGTACACAGGACGGATATTGCCCGTGATTCACAAAACAATTTGCCCAATAAGACCAATGTAAAGCAAGCATAAGACCACTATACCGAGCACTATGCTATATTAAAATTAAGGCATAAGTTAATAAATTTTTTTTATGAAAATATTTATTCAAAAACATCTATTAAAAATTTAATATTTCATGTGCAATTTTTTATTATTTTGACTCTTGGTTTATTGCGTAAATTAATTTAATTCAATTTGAAGAAATTCCACATCTATCGTGAACTTCAATGATATCTACACCTATATAGGTAATTCGTATGTCTATATAGCTCGTTGCAGATAAGGTGTGATAATGCTATTCAATCGCTCAGAAGCTGTCCTGAATAATGGTTCGTTTACTAGCTTCAGTCAAATGGTTCCACACACAGTTGATCGACGCGAGGGAAGGCTTGCTTGACTACAGGATTGTTTACTGTTGGCGATTAATACCTAACCCACATACCTAAAAAGTCAAATAAAAAATAAAAAAAAAACCCGACCCTTAAAAAGTAAAAAATAATTTCTGTTTACTTATATAAGGTCTTTCAAAATTAGTTCATAGTACGCTAAAGGGGGGTTCTGTATCATATAGGGAGTAAAACCTATATAAAATTTTTTGGACCTTGGGCTTTTTTTTATGTAAAATATTTTTTATGTATCTATTTAAATAAAAAAATAGGCGGTTGATTTTTATAGCCTAATCAATTCAGTTTCATAACAGTAACAAAAATGTCTTCATTGCCATTATGATGTAACACGTGTAAGTTGGTAAAAAAATCCAATTCTTTCTATTCCATACTAATAAAACTAAAATTGTGGTTTTTCACAATTTCTGAAAGAAATAGATCTATATCTTGGAAGACTTTTTTGTTCCTGGCATGAAAATGAAACGATTAAGAAAAAAAAATTTTTTACATTTTATATTAAAAACATTTTTTTTGTTTAAAAATAAAAATTCTTTGTTCTTCAAAAGTGAGTTCATCAAAAATTCTATTTCCGATACAGAACCCCCCCTTAGCGTACTATGAACTAATTTTGAAAGACCTTATGTAAAGGAGTCGGCTAAGTTAATACCCGATAATAAATAGTAGGAGGGGTGTTATAATTTTTTATATTTTATTTACTTAGCGCTCTCCCAACTCCTTTAAGTAACAAAACGGAAATTATTTTTAACTTTAATATCAGGGTTTTTTAAAACTTTTAATTTCACTTTTATTTCAAGCTTTAAAAAAAACAGCTGCGTATAGTGACATACACTACCACTACACGAAGTTTCGTCAAAATCCGTCAAGCCGTGCAGGCGTGAAAGAGGAACAAACAAAGAAACAAATATACTTTCGCATTTATACATTCTAATAAAAAAACCGCATTCAAATCGGACCATCTGGTTGGGTTAGGTTAGGTTAGGTTAGGTTAGGTTTGGTTAGGAGTCGTCAAACTTATAACACGCCTCCTTTCGCGTCGGGGGTTAAAAAGTATAAAATATTTACAACAAATAAATGTCATGGAGGTAGTGTCACTGGAACTCACGGTTGATTTGCAAACAGCACTCGCAAGCATCTACGCCTGTGACGTGTTACACCTATCCAAATCGCAGCTCACTTCCGACTTATAACACATCAGTGACGGGCCTCACAGTTAACATGTATGTAAGCATGACTGGCGAGCGTGATGCGTCACTGTGGCCAACCAAATTTCACTCACAATTCACTCCAGTCCCGAAAAATCCTCGGGTCCCGTTTAGATTAGACATCCCAGGCTGGGGGGAAATGTTCCACTCACTTCCCCCTCGCCCCATTATTTCTTTCGTCGTTAGTGTACCGCGTAACCAAAAACTTTGTGTAATAGCGGTAAAACCCTAAACGAACTAATACCTAAGCATAATATAATACATTACAATACAATATACTCATAAGGAATCGAACACT
This sequence comes from Nematopogon swammerdamellus, assembly GCA_946902875.1. Taxonomy (NCBI): domain Eukaryota; kingdom Metazoa; phylum Arthropoda; class Insecta; order Lepidoptera; family Adelidae; genus Nematopogon; species Nematopogon swammerdamellus. The sequence continues at coordinate 13,179,441 of OX336339.1, forward strand.
CGTCAACGTATCGTGCCGTTCCTTCGGGTTTCGTGCGATAGAACTTCCCTCCTTTCCCGGTAGCCCAAACTCCGTTATCTAGCGATAAATAAGTCGCCAGCCGTCGAATTAAGAAACTACCCTTTGCGGGTATCGCTGGCTCCCTCCCCTCCGCTCCTACGTGAGATAAATCGGAGAGCGCTCCGAGATGCTCCGAGTCCGATATGAAACGGTCGATGGGCGATGAAGTCCGATATGTTAGAAAAACGAAGAGGGGTGACTAGAAACGGACTAGCCAAAGTAAAGTATTGATTGTTCCAGTTAGAAACGAATGAAATTACATTTTCAGAATTCTAGTTTCAAGGTCGTGGCACGTAGATGTCGGGTTGTACGTATGTACGTACATACTACATAAATATGTACATACATACCACACGCTGTATCCCGAGAATCGGGGTAAGCAGAGTAATCGGTGTTGTGCTGCAAGTACTCTTGTAAATTACAGCACAACACCGACCACCACGTTTAGTAAAGTATTCGGACAAGATAACTATCAAGCAACAATTATGGCACGAAGGAAGACCCAACTGCTGCATGACTTAGTGGAAGGAGCGGAGCAGGTTGTGTTAATCTTTATCTTAAGCTCATTGTTGACAGCGTCGAGATACAGCGTTGAAAGGTTCACGGTCAAAAAGCTCGACTTCACACCTCTGCCTGCCTACATGTATCCCATTTTCATTGTGAGACAGGCGTGACGTTGTAGATATATACGTTGTATCTATTTTTAACATTTATATTATTTAATAAAAAAACACACATTTTTTATGATTCTACCGAGGGGAGGCATTGTACAGAGTACAGTCTACTACAGCTGAAGCAGGGAGGAGACACCTTTTTTTTATTTTTTTTATTGAAACTTGACACGGTTGGCTACATCACCTACAACATCCATGATGTCAGCCCATAACACCGGGTGAACTTGGTGCCACGTCAGTGCTTCCCTTCGGCCGTACCGGCTACACTGAACTGGACGGAAAACACAATCTATTTACATAGCCGTTTCGACCGACCTTTCATTCAGTGCGGTGGTACCAACCCGGGCGGGTTAAACCCTACCACCTAGTAATATAAGAACTTTCGAACACCTTTCGAAAAGAAGTTAAGTAGGATGCTATATTATTTTCAAGTGAGATTACTTGTCTCAGAATCGAAAGGGGATTCTGGATTCTCATTTGCTGATCGACTTCGTATTTAGTACCAAGCGCATCGGACACGAGATCCGTAATTCCATTCAATTGATTGTATCACTCCATGGAAGAACTTTGTTGAACTTTCATGTGCCGTTTTTTTTATGCATAGCATGGAGAAACGCGAGCTGATCCAGTCGAAGTTCTGTTCACTGTTATCTTGTGTGAAGTTGATGTAGCTTTCCTTACAGATGTGAGCAGACGTTCGCTGACCTCTTCTCGTTTATCGAAAAAATTAAAACTGTCTCTGTCCGCAGTTCAACTGAAGACTGAAGACCGTCGATCCGTGATGACCGCAGTCGCGTAGACGGCGTGAATCAGAGCCTTCAGCCCTGTTCGTGGGATGTCTGGTGGGGGTCACGGTTTTTCCGCGTTTTACGGAACCCCAGCTCTGCCTCCGTCCCGATGCAGAGTTCCCAACAGCATACTGGACCGCGTTCCCGAAGTTGGCGTAGCAAGCTTTTATTCGAAAATTTATTAGTTTTTACTTAGATTCTAAAAAAATATAATTTTAAAATTCATTCCGAAACAGAATGCGGTTAATTTTTCCTGTGTTCGTTCGGGAGTCTCGGCCGAGAGACAAGTGTTTGATATTTTTACATATTTTCAATAAAATCTTGAAACTTCCTTGTGAGTATGATTTGTAGTAAATAGTTCAACAAGTCGCCAGAGAGTATATGGATAAGAAAAGTAACTGAAGCCAGAGTCTTCAGTGCATAATTTCGACAAATTTGTCGAAATATCATAAAACATACGTGTTTTTTTATTAAATAATGTAAATAATATAAATAATAAAAACAATAACCAAATATTGGTATAAAAAAGTATTTAATTCATAATCTATTTTTAATTATATAGAATGTTGAAAATCCTATGTATGGATATGGTACCTACTTTGCCAATATTTTTCCCTTATTCAAGATGGGCTCGTCAAAATTTAACTAGGAGTGTGTGTTAAACTTTATTGCCTTATGTGCAATTGTAGAACTATACAGCACGGGAGACATGAGTTAGGTTTGTAAGAGAAATTTACTCGTACGGCCTTTACAAACTTGTTGACTGTACGTGTACACTCTGATCACATTACTACTTCAAAACTTGCCTGCCCCTTGAGCATCTTGTACATATGCGAGCGAGAGCGGTCTCACATTCAACTGTGGACTTTCAACAGATATTGAAGCAATTGACAATGTAATCTTCAAACATGTATGAACAATATCTACTGGATTTACTTTATTACATGCACTCGAATTTGATACCAAGACCACTTTGGCTTCATTCATCTGTCAAATGCCAATAAGATAACGCACAGTCCACAGACCAGAGCAGATATAGCTAGATATGCGGTCAAGAATTTGCCGCGCCGCTACCTTATGCGGTGAAGTGAGAAAACAAAAGGGTCATTGACGTCTCTAATTTAATAATGCGCCTTCGAAAGATCCCCAGGTTATAAGGAACAGACTCCTCACCGGAAGAAAACTTATTCCATATTTTCGCAGTACGACACAGGAAAGGTTTCGAGAAGCGATGCAGTCTCAGAAGTTAGGTGTCACAACAATGGATGTTCCGAGCTAGTCCGGCGGGTGTGGCGATACGAATGGGGACAGGAGGGATGAGGGAAGCGCATTCATCAAAACATGTCTATGGTAGTATAGCGCCGATAAAACAAGCTAAGGAAACCGATCGCTCGCCTGTGGCGCAATTATTCAAGTCCCTCCGTGAGCTTGGGATCACCAGTTAGGTGGATAGCGCGTCGCTAGATAGAGTCCAAGGACGCCGACAAGTAAACAGGGCATGTTGCCATACAGAGCGCTCTTGCTTGATGGTCTATGGTTATTGTAATCTGTTGTGTGTATGGGTTATGTCCCTGAAAATAAAGAATGATTTTATTTATAGCCTCTCTCTCTCTCTCTCTCTTTCTTTCTTTCTTTCTCTAATATGTGGTCCAGTCATTTTTAAAAGCGGACACACGCTTCTAGGTCTTTTCAGAGTCATACCTATTGCACGCCGCCGCCGCCCTTTTTTGTGTGTGCAAGTGGTGTGACACATTTCTATGGTTTATGTATTTTTCACTTTTGAAGCGAACTGTTTACTTAACGAGGTGCAACCAGATACGTAATGAAGAGTGTCGACCTCGTAGATATCTACAGCGATAAGTTCATCTCAATATCAAGTGAAGTGGCCTTGTCGTGTTATAGTATTTGTATAGGTACTGATAGTTGCGCAATTCATTCATGAAAATAATACTAATGCTGAAAACGGAAGTGACTTTCATCTGAAAGAATGAGTCAGTGTTTGATAAGACGGCGTTAAACGATAAGATTTGTAGCATCCGGTTGACTGGCTGTTGCGGGCGATATCCAGCCGCTGTCTCGACTAGACCTCAAGTGACATATCGGAGTATGATTGTTATTGAAGGTGTTGTTTGTGTGCGTTATGTGATATCACATTAATTTCACTGATTTATAAAACATTGACTGGTTGTAAGGAAAACTGAAACATTTCGATAGTCCCACGGCTAGGCACGCGCGGGCCTTCCTAATCTAATTAGTTTTACATATTACTAAAATATTGATTAATATAAATAAGAGTCACACACGCGTAGAACAACCGGTATTTCAATACAATTACATGAAATCGGTCAAGTGCGAGTTTTACTCACGCACAAAGGGTTCGGTAGATCCGCTATACCATTCCTGTCAAAAAACCATATACGTCTATCGTTTTTAGGCACGAGTCAGTAAGCCTGGATACGAAATACGGCATCGTTTGTATGAGAACCGAGGTAGCCGCCAAAGGGGTGTGAAGTCTGAGGCGGGAGCGGCGCATGGAACGCCGTGATTGGCCGAGCGAGTAGGTAGCCAAGTGACGCCAGTCTTCCATACGTTTGAACGGGATTCATACAATAAGTCGCTCATTGTGTCGATTCGCGATGAAAAGATGAAACGGATTTAACAATATTTAACCCTTCTTTACATAAAGGGAATAATATAACTTTCTCTTAAATGAACAAAGGCAACGCCCCTTTCACAATTTTGCGAATTTGCAGATTTTCGCATAAACACGATAATAGTTCTAAGTTCTGAGATACCTCGGATACTTTATTATAAATCTACATAAAATTTCCAAAACAATGATATGTAAGACCTCGTACATTGGTATTATCTTATTGGAGTATTTGTTATTGGAATTTTCCAAAATTAAAAAAATAATGTTAGAAAGTCGAAAAGTTTTGTAACCAAAGAAATTATAATTATATTATTAACAACTATTTGCTAATTACTTAGCCAACGATATGACAAATTATATTGCAATATGACTTCGCGAAAAATTCGCGAAAATCTACCCTACCATGTCAATTATTTTTAATTCTCCTAAATATCCGCGATCTGATATTCCCGGTAGTGTTGTTAATTAATTCGAAAAAGCATTAATTTAATTCACTTGCGAATCTTACGCCATTAACATGCTAACGTTAAATGCTAAATGCGAATGCGAAAAATATCGCTCGACAGTTCATGATGGAATGAAAACACACAATGAATGTCTTATACACGGTGTTGCAACCCCAACCGTAAAACCCGAAACGGGGTGATTCTTTACGTGAAATAACCACAACTTTTGTTGTACGACTTTTTAATTTGAAGAAAAAAAAATTTTTTCTCCATACATTTTGAGAATATGCATTTAAAATATTTACGGAAAAAAATTTTTTTTTTGTTAAAAAAAATGTTTTCGCCACATAAGTTGTTTAGTTTCACATATAGAATAACCCCCTTATGTCAGTTAGAAATATTACGGGGGCAACTGCAACACCGTGTATATGAAGTGCGAATTCACTCAAGCGTGTGAATAAACCAAAACAAAAGTTCATGTGATAGATGGATAGATCTCACCGAGGCCTGAAGTTTGAGTACCAACACGATGGGTCTAGCACCAGTGGTTCTCGAGTTATGACCAAAACAAAAGTTCATGTGACAGATGGATAGATCTCACCGAGACCTGAAGTTTGAGTACCAACACGATGGGTCTAGCACCAGTGGTTCTCGAGTTATGACCAAAACAAAAGTTAATGTGACAGATGGATAGATCTCATCGAGACGTTCAGATTGAGTACCAACACGATGGGTCTAAGTCCATTGGTTCTCGAGATATGACCAAAACAAATTATCACGTGATAGATGGGTAGATCTCATCGAGACGTTCAGTTTGAGTACCAACACGATGGGTCTAAGTTCAGTGGTTCTCGAGATATGACCAAAACAAATTATCACGTGACAGATGGGTAGATCTCACCGAGACGTTCAGTTTGAGTACCAACACGATGGGTCTAAGTCCAGTGGTTCTGTAGATATGACCAAAACTAATGATCACGTGACAGATGATAATTCCGACCCCTCACTCGCATGATCGCATCGCATTTCGCATTTAGATGCTAGCTAGCTAGCTAGCAGCGGAGCGCAGGCGCTATATAGCATTTAGCATTTAGCAGTACCACAGATAAATAGCACATACTTCATTGCTTTGTGCGTTCCAAAACAAACGAACCAACAAAGTTTTACGAACGCAACAGCAATGCTAACTAAAATTAAATGTGATTATTGCTTAGCATTTAGCATTAATTTTTATTCATCAGGGCGCTTAGCAGTGCTAAATGCTAACGGGGTATTCATTATGAATTAATTTTGTTAATGCTAAGCATAACAAGACTAATTCCCGGTAGACGCATGACCTAAAGTAATTAATTCCTTTAGAGTCGCTCAAAAGTAAAAACCGGTAGGTACTGGTTGAATGAAAAAAGCGCGATAAACGAATATTGAACGAGGAAACCTGCTGAGGTTGACTAGAAGAAATGTCCTTTGGCAATAAGGCAGAATGCATGAAATATCTGTATACATTTAACATACATATTTATCAATAAACAAAAAAAATTACAAGAGCTAACTGCATCCAACACGATAGTCGACCTATGGTGGGTAAGCAGAAAAGAGCTCTCCATACATATTTACGCCGATGTTTGTTACTGAAATTCAAGCGAAAAATGCTATCAAATTGAATGAAAGTACTTACTCGTGAAAGGTGACTCCATCTGTGTTCAAGTTTGAATTTTTCGACGACTTTTTGCACCAAAGCACTGCACAATGAGGCATTTTGTGACAGACGCGCACGTTCGCTCCGCCTGAGCGGCGGACGGAGACTAAGATCGGTCGCCGGCGCTAGACTGACGCGCTGGCGCGTGTGCGCCGACGCGCGGCTACCCCTGTCCTCCTATGTATAGCGCCTCCAGGCTTACTGACTCGTGTTTTTAGGTTTCCGTATCCTGTACGGAAGCCTATTACTAAGCCTACGCCGCCTGTCTGTCTGCCTGTCTGTCTGTCTGTCTGTCTGTCTGTCCTACTGCTGTATCTTTGGAACCGTAATAGGCAGCCGGTTGAAATTTTTACAGAATATATGTTATTATGGCGGATCACATCCGCCGGCGCGCTTGGGGCTTGTCTCCCGCCGTCGGCGGAATTTTACCGTTTTCTTTTTTTTGTTTTTGTCTGTATTAATTTTGTATGTATTTTTTAAATTGTATAGATAGAATTAATATAGATATGTAAATAGAATAAGAAAACGTGGCAATAAAGAAAAATCATTAATCAAATAATAATACATTTTAAAAGTAAAAAATTAAGGGGGTTCCCATACAAAAACATGTTTTTTTCAATGTTTTATTTTTGTGGTACACAAACCTCGGTGCGCAAGTCCGACTCGCACTTGCCCGGCTTTTCTGTCTACGATGCAAATCACCTGTGTGTGGCTCCATCGCCACTAATCTATTTTTAGCATGTTTATTGTATAGGGATCCCCTTAATTTTTTATTTTTTGCTTTTAATTATTTGTTGGTACATCCGCCATAATAAATAACACAATTTTGTGAAAAGTTCCAACCGGCTCCAATGGTACAGCAGTAGGACAGACAGACAGACAGACAGACACACATACGTCGTAGGCTTAGTAATAGGCTTCTGTATGGACACGAAACCCTAAAACCCAACCGCCCAAATGAGCAAACCTTCAAGACAGCGCACGCGTTCAACTCTTTTGTATGGGATACTGCAAACTCGTATTTCTCATCGAAGTATGCCTTCCCAGGCTGCGCATGTGTGGTTTTTATTATTTCATTGGATACATGTTGCATATTTTGAATTCTCCAGTGACTTGCTTGATCGTATGTAGGGCGGGGGGTGGGGGAGAGGTGGGCTGGCAGCATTCCTCTGCGCTCGCGCAAAATGGGAGAGCGTTGAAGCCGCTTTTTCCTCATATTACCGGTTCCGAATAGAATAACTATGTGACTCATTGCGTAACAGGATGGGGCGGCTTGAGTGTGTACTGCAACTAGCTCACATACAACCCTGTCCGAGCAGATGCTGACCTAACCGCCTCGTGCGTGAGAGGTCCTAAACCAGGATAATATGACGTTATTACATAATGGGTTTTGTAGCACGGACTGATCAACATTATTATTGGGCAATATCTAATCCTCATCTGCTAGGAGCCGAATAAACGCTCTGCCTTTTTTTCTGCATAGTCATGGTGAAATATTTTAACCTGACAAAATATAATATTAAATAAAATATCTGTGTAACCAAACGGCAAATTAAAGCAAAATGCAACATGTTCTTAAAGCTACTACAAAAAGTATATTACACCAACTTAATCTCTTTTAGGAATAATTTGGTTGATTTGACAAACTGGCTGGTCGACGGACGCTAGACTAGAACGAGGCGAGCGAGACCCACACGCGGCCACGGCCGAGCGATATATTTTGATGAGTACTTACATTAGTTCTGATTTTTAGGGTTTCATATCCGGTACGGAACCCTATTATTAAGCCTTAGCCGTCTGTCCGTCTGTCTGTCCGAGGGCTGTATCTCTTGAACCGTAATAGGTAGCCCGTTGAAATTTTCACAGAATATGTGTTATTATGGCCTATATAACAACAAATAATAAAAATAAGAAAAAACAGAAAAAATCACAGGGGTTCCCATGAAAGAAACTAAAAATTGTATGCACGCCATCTGCCGAAAAGAGTATGAAGCATTTTAACTAATCATGAATTTTAACTAATATGAAGCATTTCATAAACACGTCATAGATGGCGTGAGTGGCGCTGACCATGACATGGCAATACGGAACCCTCAGTGCGCGAGTTCGACTCGCACTTGGCCTTTTTTTTTTATTTATTCCTTTAGGTTTATTTTATTGTTTATGAATTCTGTAAATACATTGATAAATTTATTGAATGAAAATGCGCAAAAGCAAAAAAGTAGGTTAATGGTCGGAGCAGAATATATATGCACACGTAATTTGGAAAATTAACCTCGAATTATGTGTGAATGAGTCAGTTGACTGGCTAAACACGGCACGAGATAGCAACGCATGTGGGCTCGACACGCGGCGCGGGTTCCCGCGCTACTCTCGCGCCGCCGCCGCCGCCGCGCTGCGTCACCAACTTCTCGGTAGTGTAGTAACTAGTGAGAAAGCGCGCCAACCTTCTTATGAATGAACACCGAATGATTCATTCTTGCTCGCTCCCGCCATGCGCCAGCGCAGCGTCGCTGGTCACGCATTGTACGTGCTTCTAGCTCTAGGCGATGGATGAAGAACATAGCATAGCACAACGAACAGTATTAGATTTGGATGTTTCATACATTATGACTAGTTTGACTACTTGGAGATGACCGGATATTGTGGCTACATAATTATAAGGCGCTCGGATAGCTTTGCAGCAAAGCACAAGGAAATGAGTGCCGTGCGATAGGCAGGTACTTATTGGTGTGTTTATTTTGTGGCTACAATACTAGTTAAAACCTACTATGATATTATAGGTAGGCACTACGTTATCTAATAATATTTTATGTTTATATGTTAGTACTAAGCACGTACTCGCTTTATATATATTTTTATTAGAAAAATGCAAAGCGAAAATCATTGGAAAAAATACATCCCGGCCAGCCGGCATACTACGTTATCTGTTAAATAATTTAAATTTATAAAAAAGATGAATGGCAGAAAAATACTTATATGCTTAGCCCGTGAGTTTGAAGAAAAATTTACATTCAGAAATACAAGGATAACGCACATTTTCAGTTGCCATAACATAACAATAACCCTTTCAATAACATTTTATTTTAGTATATCAGGTTTCCAAAACAGTTGTACGTGTGTAAGGTGTGGTTCCGATGTTGTACATTTCTTAACATTTTTAAACATTTGGTGCTCATTATTTTGGAAATGGAATATAAAATATGATATGGATATGATAGGATATGTGAATACTATATAAAAACTCTCACACTAAGTAAGTTGCTGTGGTTCATCACAGATCAGCGATCGGCGGCCGTCTGCCCCAGCTGGCCGACGCGATTTCTTGCTCTGTGAGGTTCATACAACCTGATCGCCGTACAAAAATGACTAAATAATGTTTTGGCAGAGAGGGTCGCAGAGAATTGCTGGAATGGAAGAAACAGCCTAAAACGTTGTATTTTTTTTATGGAAAATTACACTGTTGGCTACATCACGTACAACATCCGCGATGTCAGCCTATAACACCGGGTGAACTAGGTGCCATGTCAGTGCTTTCCTTCATTTCATGTTGGCTACACAATGAACTGGACCGAAAACACGAACTATTTACACAGCCGTTTCGACCGACGACGTTTTATTCAGTGTGGTGGTATTAATCCGAGCGGGATAAACACTACCATCCAGTAAGGTAAGAAGGAGAGGGATCTACGGTTTTACGTGGAATCCGAACCACGGTCCGCTTCCAACTCCAACAACAACAATAAAAGTACTGACCGCGCTCAGGGGTGCTCTATCAACAGTCGACCGACCGCACCACTTAGCTACGGTGTCCTTAGGCTGTTAGAAAAAGCGGAGGTACTCACTGAAGGTGGGTGCGGTGGAGGTGGCGGGTAGCGGCGGTGCGGGCGGCGGGGGCGGCAGGCCGGCGGTCTGCGCGCGCAGGTGCAGCAGGTGCGTGTGCAGGAGGTCGGCGGCGGCCGGGCAGCCCGCGCCGGCGCACAGCGCGCGCCACTCCTCCGCCGTGAGGGCGACGAGCGCCGCGCCGTCCGCGGGCAGCAGCCGCGCCGGCGGCGCCGGCACGCGGAACCACCGCGACAGGTAGCGCACCCAGCTCGCCACGTCCTCGCGCTCCCATCTCAGCGGGTCTGCAACCACACCACCCATACACCTTGTTCACACCCAGAGGGTTCCGTAGCCATCCCCTTCTTGCACGCATGGGAAGTGCATGTGCGGTTCGCCGCGCCCCGCCGCTGCTGCTTACTCTGCGCGGGGCGGGCAGGCAGAGATTGCGTTAGATAATAAGTCCGCCTTAAAAATTTATACTTGAAAGCAGTAAAGGATATTTCTATTCTATTCTAAGCAGCAGTGGCGCGGGGCGGGTAAAGGGTAATGGACTATTTTATAATGGTTTTTTACCCGACGCAAAAAGGAGGGTTATGTAATTCGAGTGCATGTATGTAGGTGTATTTCTATGGCACGCGTTATAGCCTAACTAAACGATTTTAACATACATATGAAGTATCCTTGGATTCGTTTTAATATTGCGGGAGTTGACATAGATACCTAGGCTATTTCAAAACCCATCGAGTGGGGTATTAAATTAAAGGAAATGGAAAGGCGAATCCAAAAATATACTTAAGTTTGCTATGCGTATATTATAACTGAATTGCATCGAGTTTTAGGGCAAAAACTGTAACAAAAATACCCTTCCACCTAGAGCCCAAACCGATGGATGGATTTTGGTGATTGCGGTGTCATTTGATTCGTAAGAATATCAGCAGTGACACTGGGTAAATCATAAGTTTAATAATAATTAAACTAATTTAATAACTAAAAAGTCTAAAATAAAACAGGTTATTAAAAATAAAACAAACAAACCGACTGCGTAAAAAAACCTAACTAAAACCTGACCGCGTAAAAAACCAAACTAGAAAACAAAAAAAATATAAAACCCGACTGCTAAAAAATGAAGGAAACAAGTAAAGATAAAGGAAAGATATTTCCTTGTTTCCTTAATTTTAGCAGTCGTGTTTCAGATTTTTTTTTATTTTATTTAAAAATATTTAAGCTTAAGGCAAAATAAAATAGGGAATATGCAGTCACAGAAGTATTTAAATGTAGCAATAAAGGTCCCGGACTGCTACGGTAACAGTGGAGGTGTTCCATCCTTACCTTTAATAAAATCCAACGTCTGCTTTCTGTATGTATGTATGTCTGTCTGTCCGCTTATAACTCGAGAACTACTGAACCGATTTTAATAAAAAATATATATATAATTTGCTAACCTGTTTTACTTCTTTTTAGTCAGGTGTTTTGTTTTTTAGAATTATTGAGCTTTACTTTCTGTAATAATCGCATCGGAGAGAGCAAAATGTACACATTTTATAATTATATTTATGCAATTAAATATATTTTTATTAAAGTAATCTATACTTTAAAGTCCTTTTTATCGATGTCTGTTTACTGGAGCTGTTGAAAATATTTTTATTTTTAGTTTTTGCTGCCCCTATTAATTTGTACATATACAAGGCCAATACATATTATGTCGGTACTGGCCATATTGCGATCTTTACCTCCAATTATCTCAGTAACGTGACACTTTAGGAACTAATGTTAAATAACATTTTATGTTTGTCTATGTACGCCCTATCGATTTATCCAGGTTTCATTGCTGGCCTTTGTTTTGATTTTTTTTTAAATGGCCGCCGCCGCCCCAAGCCACCTTCCATAGTAAAATATTCTAACCCCTTTGTACATACAACGTAGTAGGAACATTTGGGACAACAGTTCAATGAACTAAAACTACCTAGGTGACCTCCCCTAATCTGAAGGCTGGATTCGCCCCTGGCCGCCACAGAATAAACCTTTTATCCATTCCTAGGACGGAATCATAAATCTACCAGTGAGTGACTCCGCTCTATACTCTATCTCTAATACCGCTATGAATTAAATATTTTTATTTACACCAATATTTGGTTTTAGATTTGTATAATATATATTTTGTACACAATACATTAAAAACACATATTTTACATCTTATATTCCGACTTTTATTAGTCGTCGTTAGAGAACAAAATTTTAATATATACAAGTTTAATATAAATGTCATCATCATTTGATACATTAACTTGTATAATATATTAAAATTTATTTCTCGGACGACGACTAATAAAATTCGAAATATAAGATGTAAAATGTGTGTTTTTTATTTATTGTGTAAATAAAAAATAAATATTAATTAAATATATATTATTATAAAAATATAATAGCACTATAATACACTCGACATGGTCGGCTACATCACATATTACACCCGTAATCTCAGCTCATCGCGCCTTTTGTGAACTAGGTTCCATGTCAGTGCTTCCCTTTGGTCGTGCCGGCTACACTGAACTAGACCTAAAACACTGACTATTTTCAACGTTTCGACCGATCTTTATTCAGTGCGGCCATAGCAATCAGGACGGGTAAAACTTAGGTTTCGTGGTGAGTGGTAAAGCTACTACCTCTACCTACTGAGATAAGTAAGGCAAGGCACCTACAGTTACGTGGAACCCGAATCACGACCGGACTCAACGGTTGAAGGTCACCGATCCAAGTTCTGACCGCGCCCGGGTATGCTTCACTTCACAATCGGACGTCGATCCATAGCAATAGCAGCATAGAGGCTGACAAACCTCACTATAGGATCTTATTCATATCTAAATTAATTAATTTCATATACAAAATAAAATTATTTTTGCTTTATTTATTTTGAAACTTGAGGGACTTTGAACTTTTTAAATCAGTCTAATGTGTAAATAACATGTATAGATAAATAAAAAGCCAAAATGTTGACCTATACTTTTGTAAGCAGAAGCACTAATAGTCTATAGTCTATAGATAGAGGTTGGTAGGGAAAATAACTTGTGTGATATGATAAGCCAACCTTTGCGCACTCCTGTATTTTCTTGTTTTTTTCAAGTAAGTACTGGTTTTCTTTTCAATCGTTTGCAATAAAGAGTTTTTTTCTATGTATGATTCGAATTTTTTATTCTTCACTCTTTGTATTTTTGTATTCTTTCAGTTACCTACGAGTATAACAAACGACAAGCGTTAATCTAGGCCTAAATACTAGTGTTTATTTAACGACTGTTACTGTGTATTAAATAAACCTCATACATCCCGTGGACAAGTATTAGTTAACTGACTGTGAAGACTTTGGAAGATAACATTTAAATTTCTACATTACTCAAAAATCTGGATAGCACGTTAGCGATAATCATTTTGTTTAGAGATCTAACTAAGCGCTTTTCTTAAAACCATCATAAGTGTTTAAAGCGACAATTTTTTTTTATATTTCGCTTTTTGGGCGGGTTTACGTGAAGGTGCGTGTGTGTGTTAGGGTAGGGTGTGTTTGTGTGTGTGTGGCTCTGGCTTCCGGGTCGATTGATTCAGTCCGGGTGGTGGTTGCGAGAGTGACTTATTAACCAAATAGAACCGACATGTTCTGTGGTGAGTAGACACAACAGGTTTGGACCTACCACCAGAGCAATAGGGTGCCGCTTCTTCCAGGCTCACGTGGGCATCCGGATCGGTATCCGGCGCGAGGACAGCGGCCGGACTATTCGCGGCGCTAGCCGCGTCCGCGTCGGCGGTGCTTGGGCTGTCGGAGGCCCCACTACATGTGTCCGTCGCACTGGGCTTGCGGTAACTAACACTAACGTCACTCTTCTGTACACTTCCATCGTCTGTCGGACTACGCTCCAGGTGTCCACTCGGCCACGGCGCGTGCCGTGTCGCCGCACTGCCTCCGCCAGGGTGCGGCGCGGGGGGAGGGTGCGCCGGAGGGACGCGCGCGGGCTCCATGGGAGCATGATGGAGGGTCGGGGGCGCGGGGTCCGCGCGCGCTGGCGACGCGACACACACGTCCAGCGTGGCTCCGGTCACGGAGGCGGCGCGGCGGGTCCTCGCGACGACGCTGCGGAAGCTGCATAGAGCGGTGCGCGCGCGCCGCTCACCGGTTTTATGCCGCGCCGGCTAGCGCTAGCACCCCCCGCGGCCGCGGCCAACTCGCGCCGACACGTCATCGTATCGTACATACGTCACCGTCTGCGCGAGATCCGACATCAGTTGCCCCGTGAGCTGTATTCGGAGAGGAAGTCATCTCGCTCGAATTCGCACTTCTTCCCAATATCTTAATTACGTATGTACGAGTAGGTGTTATGAAACGATACGCTACCTACGCTGAATGGTTTAACACGTTTTGTATTTGGTTTAGATAAGCACAACAAATACGCGCAGTCAAATTTTTTTTTATCCATTATTAATTTCATTTTATTAAGTACCACATTTCAAATGTGATTGATAAGTCGTGAAGCTGCTATAGCCGGCTGAAACGGTCTGTGTGAGCGGCGTGTGGTGCGGTGGCCGTCGCTGACCGGCCGCCGCCCGGCGCGCTGAGTCCGCCGCCTCCCCCGCGCCACTCCGTCGCGGCGACGACGCACGGCGCGGCGTCCACCGAGGCGACAAGGAAAACGTGTTCCGGGAAATGGGGAGCGCGTGGTGCGCGCGGGGGCAGTGAGATGGGCGCGGTGGCGCGGTGCGGTAACGACACGTGTCATCACAAAGTGCATCCTCGCTTTAGCCGACAATCAAATGGGTATTTCACGTACGTAGTCATGAAAACAAAGATACGCGAAGGAATATCCTTTGTATTTTGTACTTATTGTAGTTACCAACTTACTTAAATTAATCCTAATAATAAAACGGAAAAAAGGCTGGGGTTTACAAGGATGCGGAGCAGTTAGCAACTTGCTAATAGCCTACTATAAACTACTAAAAATTACTCTTTCACACGGCAATAATTTTTTCTAAACTTGCAACCTTTTGAAATTATGTCCGAACCTTTGGAGTCCCGCCTCTGGAAAATCTGAAACGACCGATCTATGCGTGAGCCGTTGTCGATTCTATGTTCGCTTATAATTCGATCACTGCTCAATCAATTCACACAGAATTTTCACTGACGTATTGTGGCACATGAGCATATATGAGTCTCTCATAAAATAACATCAAAGTATTGTTTAATGCACACCATTAAATATCTACATGGGACACAAAGAAAGACGATCACCTATTCTGCAGAGATGTGAACCCTCGGGAACATCTAACTACTCGTAAAAGAGCGCTCAATCTGAAGCCGCGTTGCCGCGGCAGCGGTCGCCGCGATTCTTTGGTCACATAAAATTCGTGAACTACTCAATCGAATCATATGTAGTTTTATCATATCTGTAATCCAGGCGCTGGGCTGCGGCTCGGTAAGTCCATCCGCCAAACCGCTCGGTCTTGTGGCTCTGTGAATACTAATTTAGATAAATAGGACAAAATATATTCTAATAAACCGCAAGACTTGAATGACCGACCGACCGACAACACGCGCGCGCCGTCATCATTCTATTTGCCTACATATTTGCGTGTATATGTGGAGATCACTCATATAATTTTCAGGTACGTCTAAGGAAAAGTCTTGGGAAAAGTAATGAAAACTGAACATTATTTTAGTGAAATTATGAAATTTTTAATTTTTAGGGTTCTGTATCCGGTACGGGACCCTATTACTAAGCCTACGCCGTGTGTCTGTCTGTCCGTCCGTCCGTCCGTCCGTCTGTCCGAGGGCTGTATCTCTTGAACAGTAATAGGTAGTCCGTTGAAATTTTCACAGAATATGTGTTATTATGGCCGATATAACAACAAATAATAAAAATAAGAAAAAGTAAAATATTCATGGGGTTCCCATAGAAGAAACCAAAAAGTGTATGCGCGCGCGCCATCTACCGAATAGAGCATGAAGCATTTTAACTAATCATGAATTTTAACTAATATGAAGCATTTCATAACACGCCATAGATGGCGTGAGTCACGTGAATGGCGCTAACCATGACATGACGATACGGAACCCTCGGTGCGCGAGTTCGACTCTCACTTGGCCGGTTTTTGATATAAGTATTCAAGCAAATGTAACATTATACTTATTATTTACGAAGAGGGACCGAAAGCTGGCAATCCAGGCGCAGAGCTTTGGAGGGATGCAATGACGGAAGCTTGCATAGGGTGTCAAACGCGGTCAAAGACATTCTGGCGTCTGCCAGTTAGTCCCCGGAATTGTCAAGTCTTTCGGCCGATAAATGCGTAACGCACGAAAATCGTCTGTGGACCTCGGTTTTCGGAAACCGTAGTGCTTGTCATCCAGGAGTTTACCTATTGGCTTCTAAGTAGATACATAGATATGTTTTTAGTAATATTACATAAAAAAAGAATAGGTAATCGAAATCGGTTGAAGTGGTACTACAGAATTATTCGCCATGTGTCAAACTGCAAAATTTTGAGCGTGTTTTTTTTTTTTTTTTTTTTGGCGATCACGCTTTTAGTTTAGCGTATTTAAGCCATAGTCACGTCTTTAGTAGTTGCATCAACAAGATATAAAAAAAAACATACAGCAGTTTAACATAAAAGCAGAAAAAATTATGAAGTTAACTTAACGCGCGTGCATACTTACGAACCAAGCTAACAATGAGTAGCTTGCGTGCATGAAAATAGTAAAAGAACTTATAACTAAACACAATAGTACTATAACAAATATGAAAAAATTTATATACAATCTTCATCATCATTCCCACTTACAATTTTATATTGTTATCAACAATAAATTTAGCTAATAATTTCAAAATTTTAACATTATTAATCAACAGTAAGCAATTAATGTTAGTGGGGAGGGGAACCTTAAGAATTGATAAAGAAGAGTACAGTGGCGGAGAATTATTATTTAAGGGACAGGAAAAAAAAATATGATTAAGATCTCCCTCTTCCAGACCACATTCGCAAATGGAAGAGTCGAGAATACGGAGCCTGGCCAGGTGAACTGGAGTACAACAGTGACCGAGCCTAAGTCTGCAGATTACAGAAGTGGCAAATTTCGAGACGTTTAGCTTATAGAACCATGGTCGGGCTGGAATATTTGTCTGAAATTGTGCATAATGAGAGCCTTTGTGTTTACTGGATGATTTCCAGACATTAGTCCAAGATTGAGATAAATATGTTTGAGAGAGAGAAACCAGATCGTGTGAATAATTGACATAGGGAAATTTATCCCCTCGCACCACAGCCTCCTTAGCAAGGGCATCAGCACGCTCATTGCCTGCGATGCCACAGTGAGACGGAATCCAAGCCAGGGTGATTTGTTTTTTATTAAGACAATTGAAAATTAAATTCTTTAAATTGAAAATTATGGGATTATGTAATTTGGAGTAAAAAGGGTTTTGCACTAGGGCCTGTAGAGCACTAAGTGAATCTGTAAATATGATAACTTTTTCTAATTTTTGAAACAGATGCACAAATTTTACTGCTTCCAGTAAAGCTGTGCACTCTCCCGTATAGACTGTAGTCTCCGGTGGACATTTAATTATTTGATAAGTATTGCTGGATTTATGATATACAGCAGCCCCTACACTACCTTTCTCTGATAATTTTGAAGCATCTGTAAAGATAAGATCCCAACAATTTTTGGAGATGAGCAAATTAAATAATTTATCAGCTTTTTTAGAATCTTTGTCTATACCAAAATTTTTAATTACATCTGGTTTGTATATGACTGCCTCGTATGGAGTCATGAATAGGGGAAGATGAAGAGATCGTTGCACTGGAGCTCGAAGATAATTAAATTTACGAAAACTACGGACTAGCCTAGTAGCTGGCTTGTTATTCCAGTAGGGTTTTTCAAATGAAAATTTTGAAAGAAGTCGTAATTTGGGGATAAGTGGATGATTCGAAATTTGTATGGCCTTAAATAGAAATCTGTCAGCCAGAAACTGACGACGTAAAAACAAAGGAGGGTCTACACACTCAACCTGAAGGGCGTTGATTGGACTGGATTTCATAGCTCCCGTTATGATGCGGAGGCACTTGGATTGGATACGATCAAGCTTCTGCATAGCAGATTTGTTTGAAGGTTCCAATATGAAAGTTCCATAATCAAGATGACTCCGTATGATCGCATTGTAAATTAATTTTAATGAAAATGGATGAGCTCCCCACCACACTCCAGCAAGAGTTCGTAATATGTTAATGTTTTTTTCACATTTTGTAACTATATGTTCAACGTGAGGAGAACCAGACATTTTAGAGTCTAAAATAACGCCTAAGAATTTGGTCTGATTAGAAGTGGGAATGCGGACATTTTTATAAAATACATCTATTCGAGGAATGAGTCTTTTCCTAGAAAATACTACTATGGAACTCTTGGACGCAGATAAGTCTAGTCCATGAGTATCAAGCCACGATGACAAGGAAAAGATGGAACGATTGACTGAGCCAGCAGCCTCCGGAATTAATTTATGAGAAGCATAAATAAGTAAATCATCGGCATACTGCAGAACTCGACCAAAGGGATTTATAGCTCTGTCAAGGTCGTGGGTATACAAGTTGTATAAAAGGGGACTCAGGACTGAACCTTGGGGCAGACCCTTCCAAACAACTCGGGCATCAGTCACAACCCCTTCAGACCGAAGAACTATGGTTCTCTCAGTAAGTATATTTAAGATAAAAGAAACAAATTTAACTGGAACTCTGAGATGAATCAATTTCTGTCTGAGAATCGGAAGTAAGACATTGTCATAAGCGGCTGAAATGTCCAAAAAGGCAGCGACAATTGATTCATTACGGCTAAATGAAAGACGGATATCCGTACTGAATATGGAAAGGCTGTCCATGGTGCTCTTGCCTTTTCTAAAACCAAATTGGCTTTTGGCCAAAAGGCCTCTATTTTCCAACAGCCACTCCAGCGTGTTCTTCACCAAATGTTCTGTAATCTTTAAGAGAGTGGCTGAAAGGGCAATAGGACGATAAGATGATCCGTCATTGGGGTCTTTCTGCGGCTTGAGAATGGGAATAATTAATTGTCTTTTCCAATCAACTGGAATTAAACCTGTCTCAACAATAATGTTAATGATTTGGAGGTAATAGTTAAGTGTGGTATCACTAGCATGCGTAAGGAAAGAATATGGGATACCATCTAAACCAGGCGAAGAGTCCCTGACATGATCAGTAACTATCTTAAGTTCTCTGAGCAAAAAAGGGGCATCTATGGGAGAACTGGAAGGAGGAGAAGCATATAATAAAGGTAATTCTTCAAACCGAGGAGCTGATGAAGGAGCTAGTTTATTTAAAAAAGAATCTTTCCATAAATCAGAAGGAGCTTTATAATTTGAGTTTTCAATAAAAGCGGAACGGTATCTCTTTACATTCCGCCAGACAAGACTGGATGGAGTAGATGGAGAGATGGATGAACAGAAACGTTTCCAGCCCAAACGTTTTTTTTTCCAGAAGAGTACGTTTGGTTTTTGCTTGAGTTTTCTGAAGTTCCAAGTAATTATGCCAAGACATGTCCTGTGCATATTTTCTCTCGCCTTCATTTCGGGAGCGAATCGATTCAGTACAGTCGGAATCCCACCAGGGGGGAGACGAGCGGAGAGGTTTGAACTGTTTAATAGGGAAAATTTCATCAGCAACCCGAGTGAGAGTAACAACAAACTGTGAATAACAAGATAATACGTTATGTGCTGTAGGAATAGGTAGACATATGATACTATCTTCAACTGCTGAGCTAAAGCTGGACCAATCAGCTCTGTCTAATCGGTACTTTAGTAAAGGAAGAGGTTGATCAGGGCTAATGAATCCAGACAAGGGAAGGGACAAGATAATTGGAAAGTGATCACTCCCATGTGTGCTGACGAGAGTCCTCCAGGAGAGAAGTGATGCCAGCACCGGGGAACATAAAGACAAATCAACCGCACTAGGATTCTGAAAGGGAGAGGTGCGACGGGTCGGTGACCCGTCATTAAGTACACAAATATTGAGTTCATCCAAAATATCAACCAACCTGTTTCCAGCTAAGTCGCTCTCGAATGAACCCCACATTGTATGATGACAGTTTAGATCACCGAGAAGGAGAAAAGGTTTAGGAACGGATTCAAACAGTAACTTCAAGGCAGTAAGTGATGATGATGAAGGATAAGGGATATAAATAGAAATAAATGAGTAACCCTTCACCCCCACAGCGACGGCATTAATACCATCTCTGAGGGGAGGAAGTGTTATGATGGAGAAGGGAATTTTATTATTTACAAATAAGGCGCAACCGCCTTTCCCATCGTCTCTATCGTCCCGAAGACTGACATAGCCAGGAACTCTAAAATGAGTGCCTGGCTTGAGCCAAGTCTCCGAGACTGCAGACACGATAGGTTTAAATTTATTCAAAAGAAAAAGAAAATCTGATTTATTTTTAGTCAGACTTCGGCAATTCCACTGAAGAATTGACTCGAAGTGAGCCATCGTTGGCAGTGAGAGAGAGAGAGGTTTGCGTACTGGGAGCAGCGTGGTACGGTAAAGTATTTGTTGATTTTAAAAAATTTAAAAAGGAAATAAATAGACCATGGATGTCCCCAAGGTCGACAAAATTCCCTGGTCTCGGCGAATTCTGAGATGGATAGGCACACCCATCTTGGTACGTGGTAGAATTAAAGTCATTCAGGATTTTTTGATGAGCCTTCTTGTCGTAACCCTGTGGAAGAGGGGCACGAACACGAGGAGGAGAAGTTACAGTTTTCCTGTAAGAAGAGATCGGAATGGAAGGATTATTAATTTTTGAGCTCACGGGTTTACGGGCCTGGGAGAAGGTTGAGGACGAAGCAACATCTGCATATGACCGCTTAGGAGCCGAGAAACGACTGGCAGCCTCTGCGTAAGAAATAGCCTCTTGAGCCATTATGGACTTAATGTTCTCCTGTCTAGAGCGTTCTGGACATTTTTTACTTGTTGAAAAATGATTCCCTTGACAGTAAAAACAACAAGAGTCTTCCTCTTTTAGGTTACATTCGTCCCCAGAGTGTGGCTGAGCACACTTGAAGCAACGAGGCTTTGAACGGCACTGGACCTTGGTGTGTCCATATCGACAACACTGGAAGCACTGGATAGTGGGGTACTTGTACAACTCGACCGGGAGGGAGTTATACATTAGAGTGACACGAGAAGGGAGCGTTTGACCATCAAAGGTCAGGACAACAGATTGGGTGGGTTTCCACACTGGGTTGCCATCTACAAATTGTTTAAAATTGAGCCTTCTGACCTTTAGAATCTTCCCGCCCTCGGGGACTACAAGTTCCTCCAGAAGCTCTTCAGGAGTTGTATCGGTCGGGACACCCCTGACCACGCCGAGCCTAGTAACGTTAAATGAAGGCACAAACGCCTTATACTTGAGATGATGTTGGTGTATATTATTTAAAAAAGTATTCGCAAATATTCCTGAAATGAACTCTACGGAGACCCGATTGCGCCCAGCGCGCGCAACCCCTCCGTCCTTGATACCGCGGAATGCAGATTGTTTAAGAAACTTACCGAAATTTATTGGGTGGAGCACAGCCCCTGACGAGGGGTCTGTCTCCACCCGTTGAACATGCACTACAAATGGAGCCCGATCATGAGCCCTATAAGTGAGAGGGGGAGTCACTTCAGCAGGAGTTTTTTGTGGAGTGATGGCAACACTTTCTGTTGACTTGACTGTATGACAGGAGGTCGTCTCGGAGTCAGAGCTGGTGGTACTGCTCTTATCCGCAAGACGAACCTCCCGCCGCCTGCGCTTACGCTCGGCCTGTTTACGCCATTTCATTTTGCCTCCTGTCAATCCCTGTACTCGTTGCGTTGAATCTTCAATGGTGACATACTCCGCTACGGGCAAATCTGTTGCCGAAAGAGTAACAATACCAGAACCAGTAATAAGAGGGTTGGGGCCTAGTTGCGAATCATACATCGGCGGAATACTAGACCGAATATCGGGAGGGTCAGGCGGTTTTTTTACCTCCAGCACCATTCTACTTATGTATTTAAGCTACTTACTTACGATTTTTACACTTATAAAATAATATTTTTAACAATTTGCACGCAAGCTAATGCTTTTTTCGTAAATATTTTCTATGAGAAAATTCGGGTTTTCGAAAAAACAAGTGCAACCGTCAGTCCGTCAACCGTCCAACTCCAATATAATCATAGAGTAACTTCTTGAGCGTGTTTCAGTCACGATGGTTTCAGTATTCTATTCTGTGGTATAGTGCTGAGGTGTCGACTTGATTATGTTTGTATTACTGAAAAAGTCCACATCAAAAGTTTTGCTGAAGGTAACCACAAACCTTGCACAAACCATAGTGTTTTGTTAATAATTCAAAAATCGCTGAATAAAATTCTTATTTTTAGGGTTCAGTATTCGGTACGGGACCCTATTACTAAGCCTACGCCGTCTATCTGTCTGTCTGTCTGTCTGTCCGTCTGTCCGAGGGCCGTATCTCTTGAACCGTAATAGGTAGCCCGTTGAATTTTCACAGAATATGTGTATTATGGGGCCGATATAACAACAAATAATAAAAATAAGAAAAAGTAAAAATTCCCATATAAGAAACTAAAAAGTGTAAGCGCGCCATCTACCGAAAAGAGTATGAAGCATTTTTACTAATCATGAATTTTAACTAATATGAAGCATTTTGGAAGCATTTAATAAAACACGCCATAGATGGGGTGAGTGACGCTGACCGTGACATGGCGCTCCGGAACCCTCGGTGCGCGAGTTCTATTGGCACTTACCCAGTGGTTTTAAAATAATAACCATAACCTATTTTTAATATAAAAAAGTAAAAAAAAATCTACTAGGGGGCTCTAACAAAAATTAAATCGTTTTACCCAATGATATTGTTGTTTTGTTGTTGTTGTTTTGGTTTGGGGTTGGCCTGCAAACTAATCCCGCTTGGTTGGGGGGGACCTTCGTGCAAAACCCCGCAGTCTCCAGCTACCCCAGCCAGCCTATGTCTTCCATGGAAGCCACAAGTCGACCGGGGTGTCTGCAGGCCGCTTATCCCTTAGTCGCCTTTTACGACATGCACGGGTAGAGATGCAGTGGGACTATTCTTATTGAGTACCGACCCCACACAGTACACCTAATATATCATTGATTTTAGGAAGGATAGGTTATTTATCTATATGACATTCAGTGCCCACACATGGCACGTCCTTGAAAAGTTGAGAGGAAGAACTATAAAGTGATGCGCCGACTCGAATAGTCTTATTCCAATTATTAGTATTAGTAAGTACAGAATCTCATTACACACGACGGCATTTTCGATGTGTTAGCGGTTCGTGGTTAGCGGTCCGAACGCGTGCGTAGTTGGTGGGCGACTAACTTCAAACAGGACTGTGGTCTTGTATTTAATGTGCCGCTTGGGAGCTCAGATATTCTATCTACCTCCTTTTAACTTATAATATCATTAGTTTTTACCACTTTACCTTTACCACTGAACTACTAGCTACAGCTTACGCATCACCAAACGATATAGTTATCAGAGACAGGAAATTGAATTGATCAACATGGCTCCTGGTCCTGCCTGACCTGACATACTGGACAGAGACACTCATCTAGACTCATCAGAAATCTATGCACGCACTCATCTAGCCAGAAACTCTGTTGGTGTTGGTTGAGGTGACAGGGTCGCCAACACAGACTGTTTTCCTTCGATTTACGATTTCATTACTTCAACAATTGGCAACATATAAATAATATAAAGAATAACAACAGACAACGCTGTATGGTGTTCCACCTTTGACTATTTCGAAAAGAGAACAGTCATTAGAAGTACAACAGAAAAGGCTGTATACTTTAATTAGGTTTGCCTGTCCCGAAAAGACGAATAAATAATAATAAAAAAATTATATTCTGGCAAAGAAACGTGTTCTACCGCCACCTTTGCGTCGTCGTACATAAAAAGTATAAATTTTTGAGATTCTCGCAATACGAGAAGAAAACAACAGACATTAGAAGTACAACAGAAAAGGCTGTGTATACTTTAATTAGTTTTGCCTGTCCCGAAAAGGGACGAATAAATAATAAATAAAAATTATATTCTTTGGCAAAGAAACCTGTTCAGCCGCAATCTTTGCGTCGTCGTACATAAAAAGTATATATTTTTGAGATTCTCGCAATACGAGAAGAAAACAACAGACATTAGAAGTAGGTACAACAGAAAAGGCTGTATACTTTAATTAGTTTGCCCGTCCCGACAAGGGACGAATTAGTTAAAAAAAAATATATTCTTTGGAGTTGACTTGAAGACCATATAGAAATAAAAAAATATTTAAATATAATAACAGACAAGGCTGCATGGTGTAATACTTTGCCTATCCCAAAAAAGGGATAAAAACAAAAAAAAAAAAAGAAAAATGAGTTGACTGACTGACTGACCTACCGTCAGTGAGTGAGTGACGTTTGTTTCGTTATTCTTTGTCGTCGTTTGTTGTTGCTTGAGTGTTCACCGAGCAATTTCCTGAAAATGGTTCATTATTATTAGCTCATTCCTTCCAAAGGCTCATTTATTCTGCGATAGTTCCGTTCATTTATATCGCGATGCTAATTTACGGCGTATACATTGTGAGCAAAAGTGGCGGTCTCATCTTCAACCACGATCACAGTGTGCCGCGCGTAGAGACGGAAAAGACCTTCTCTTACCCTCTCGATATCAAGCTTCAGTATGAAAATAAGAAAGTCGTCGTTGCCTTCGGTCAGCGTGACAATATCAACGGTGATATGTTTACCTATATCAATTTACAGTCATGAAAGTCTTAGGGTGATAGGAAACTACATTATACTGATGAGAAGAATCAAGTTACTTGTACGAAACCAGATAAATTCAGTTATTCTAAAGTTATTATCAAACATAGAGCTAGCATGCTTTCATACGTATAGATCACTAATTGCCACCCAAGGCCAATCCACCTGCTCGTGGAAGCATCCAAAGAATATAAGTAATGTAGATAAGTAATAAATAATGTGTAACAATGTGTATCACAGTATCACTGTAGTAAAGTTGCTGATGATTTGTCTAGTGGGCCATGTTCTGCTGTCAGTGAATGGATCGCCAGTATCGGGGCGAACAATTGAAGATGGCCGCGATGTTTTCGAAGTGATGGAGTCTAAGGATTGCTACCCACTGAGCCTGAAGTTCGGACGAGCGCGCATGACTACCAATGAGAAGATATTCCTAGCGAGCATGTTCTACCCGCTGTTTGCGCTCGCGAGCCAGCTGAGTCCCGTGCCGCGCTCCTCCGGCATCGAGTCACTCGTGGCCGATACATTCAAGCTAACGTGCTTTCAAACATTGACAGGTATAATCAGTGTCTTCTTCTAAGCTTCTTCTCTACAAACACACTTAGGCTCAACTCACAAGATAGCAGTGGCTGACAAAGCCTAGCCCGGCGAGCAGTAACGCCAAGCGAAAGCTGGGGGGGTCGCTGGGTTAAGTCTTGGTAGTGTTCTCTGGAGCTGTATGGAGTCCACACAAATTACCAACCTAGCAGTCTACTGTGCCAGTGGTGGGTCACACTAAAGTAGAGCTCAGCAAGTCCGACATTTACGTCCTCGTCGTGCTCCCTGGGCAATGTTGCGACGATGCCTTGGCATTACCACCGTCCTAGAGTCGCAGCAGCTAAGGAATGTCGGACGCCAGGCGACCATCCTGCGCCTAAACAGGATCTATTTTTCAGCTTCACTATGTGGTAGACAGGTCCTCCACCATGTCGTCCGGGTTGGTACCACAGGTCGCAGGCGAAAAACTCCTGATGTGGCTCTGCTGCACTTGGAGGTCAGCCTGCGACTAGCCGGTCGGTGGACTTGAGTGTATCGGGGGTGTACTGGGTTGTGGATGCTAGTGTCGCTTGCACTCCAGACTCCTATTAACCGACTGACAGCCGCAGGGGTCAGGGAGAGCCGGTGGAAACAGGTGACCGCTGCCTGCCTGCGTGGTAGTACAGGGGCCCGGCATACGGTCCTCACCAACCCGTGTGTTGGCTGCCCTATCAACACGCGAAAATCCCTGTCAGAGAGCATTGTGGGGCTGGTGACCATGGGAGACCACATGTTTTCCTGGGAGGGGGGGCCCGGGGGTCCTCTCGCTCTCTGCGACTGTCAGTTAGTTGAGTCTATTCGAGTTGCACAAGGCATCACCGCGCCCTGGACACATTCTGATACGCTCCATGAATCAAACCCATCCAAATCAATGAGCCGAACCAAAAATAGAAAAGTTTGTAAACCTTCAGCGGCCCGTTCTCCCTCAAAATTTAAAGTAGACCTCGCAAATATAAGAGGTCTACATACGAATTTCTCCTCCGTCGCCTGCCATCTGCAGACGGCGAGGCCTCACCTCCTCTTTCTTACGGAGACCCAGATCGGGCGTCCTGCGGACACATCCTACCTGGACGTTCCTGGTTACAATCTTCAGGAACGTTTCATGGCGAAGGGTGGTGTCTGCTTGTACGTTGGATCTGGTGTCTCCTATACCCGGCTCACCCGATTTGAGGATCCTGCTTTCCCTGTGCTATGGATCCGCGTGAATCTTCCCCATGTGGTGAGAGTTTACGCGGGTGCGTACAGATCCCCTAACCTCAGTGCGTCAAGAACAGAGGCATTTTGCGAGCATCTCAGCAGTACGGCAGACAAACTGCTTTGCGAGTTCCCTACGGCGGAGTTAGTGATGCTGGGTGATTTCAATGCTAAACACCAAGACTGGTTGGGCTCCCCCATCACTGACCATGCCGGCAGGGAGACTTACAACTTGGCCATTGCACACGGGTTGACGCAGTTGGTGTCCGGAACCACTCGGATACCTGATAACCCTGCTCATCGACCTAGTTTGCTGGACCTTGTGCTGACTAGCGAGCCAAATGGTTACAAGGTGAGGGTTGAAGCTCCCCTCGGTAACTCCGACCATTGCCTTGTACGCTCAACTGTGCCAACTGTACACCTCGCGGAAGCACGTGAATGTAGTACGCGAACAGTTTGGCACTACCGGTCAGCACAATGGGATGACTTCCGTTCCTTCTTGGGAGCATACCCTTGGCACGACGTTTGCTTCTCTTCTCCAGACCCATCCCTGTGTGCCCAATCGGTCGTCGATGTGATCGCACAGGGTATGAATTTCTTCATCCCTACCTCCGCTGTTCCCATCGGCGGCCGCCATAAGCCTTGGTTTGATCGTCAATGCAGGCTGGCTATTGACGCAAAGAACCAGGCTTACAGGAAATGGCTGCAGAATAGGTCTGTCGAGAACAGGCGAGAGCTCAACGTCGCTGCTAGGTCCTGCAAACGAACGCAAAACTTGGCCAAGTTCAGGCACGACCGTGGAATTGGCGCGAAACTTGCGCGTAGCCCTTCGGGTAGCCGCGCCTTCTGGTCTCTCGCCAAATCCATCGGTCGGAATTTCTGCCGTCCTGCTACACCTCCGCTGGAACGTCCGGATGGCTCGCTCGCTATACTCGCGAAGGAAAAGGCGAATATCTTTGCACGCCTTTTCGCATCCAACTCAAACATGGACGACCTGGGCGCCAACCCCCCTTCATTGCCCCATTGCGGGCGTATGATGGATAATATTAGGTTCCATCCCAGAGTCGTCTATAAAACGCTACGTGAGTTGGATATTTCGAAGAGTAGCGGGCCTGACGGCGTCCCGGCGGTTGTCTTGAAAAATTGTGCTCTGGAATTGGCGCCAGTCCTTACTCGCCTATTCAAACGCTCCTATTCCTCCGGTTCAATGCCTTCTTGCTGGAAAAGAGCTTCGGTCCAGCCGGTCCCCAAGAAGGGGGACCCAGCGAACCCATCGAACTATCGCCCTATTGCGATAACCTCACTCTTGAGTAAGGTTATGGAGCGTATTGTCAACTCAGCGCTCCTGACGTACCTAGAAGACTATAAACTCCTCGACGATAAGCAATACGGCTTCCGCAAGCAAAGGTCGACTGGAGATCTTCTAGCGTACGTCACGCACTTGTGGGCTGAAAGACTCGATGGTTTTGGGGAATCGCTGGCGGTCGCTTTGGATATATCCAAAGCATTCGATCGCGTCTGGCACCGGGGACTCCTAAGCAAGCTTCCGGCCTACGGTGTCCCTACAAAACTGTGCACTTGGATCTCCAGCTTTTTGAGCAATCGGTCGATCTTTGTCACCCTTGATGGTGCATGCTCGGCCGATTACTCAATCAATGCTGGTGTTCCACAAGGATCCGTGCTGTCGCCTACGCTGTTTCTATTATTTATTAACGACATGCTCTCGCTCGGCGAAATACATTGCTACGCGGACGACAGCACGGTGCACGAAGGGTTCATCAAAGACTGGAAGGGTAGAGAGGCGTCAGCAGCAAACGCGAGACGCGAAACTGTTGCTCGGGTTGACCTGGTTCTCGATAAAGTATCCTCATGGGGGAAGGAGAACTTGGTCAACTTCAACGTAGCTAAGACGCAAGCCTGTGCCTTCTCTACTAAGGCTGATCCGTTTCCACTCCAAGCAACTTTCCAGGGCAGCCAAGTCCCCAATGATGGTAGTCTGGGCGTCCTGGGTATAGAGGTGTCCAGGGACGTTGGATTTCGATCGTTCATAGAATCCAAGGCGAAACTAGCATCTCGAAAATTAGGGATACTCTACCGATGTCGGCGATTTTTCACACCGGTCCAATTGCTTACACTCTATAAAGCACAAGTAAGACCGGTGATGGAATATTGCAGTCATCTTTGGGAGGGTTCCCCTGAGTACCTTCTTTCAGCCTTGGATTCTATCCAACGACGAGCCATTCGCCTCATTGGCGACTCTGTACTCACAAAGGACCTTCAACCTCTAAAACACAGACGTATCGTTGGGTCATTGAGCCTGTTTTATCGGTACTACTATGGCCGCTGCTCTGACGAAATTGCTTCCCTTATCCCTCCTCCTCCTGTTCGCCTTCGCCAAACCCGCCATACTCTCGCGGAACACCCCTTTGTAGTGGACAGACGAGTACTTCGAACGGCACGATTCTCTAAATCGTTCTTGTGCCGCACTGCAAAGGTGTGGAACGGGCTTCCGGGGAATATCTTTCCCCACTCCTACAATCCACGGATCTTCAAATCGCGGATAAATAGCCTTTCCCCAGCGACATTAGTCCACCTCCAAGCCGGACTGGCACCTCCTCGGGGGTGATATTGGCTGCGCCTGAGGCTTCGACCTCGGACACAGCTAGCTAGTTCGGAAACAATAAAAAAAAAAAAAAAAAAAAAAAAAAAAAAATATATTTTCAGGTGTAAAGTTCATCATATTGACGGATCCGTCGGCGACCGGTGCCGATATCGTCCTCAAAAGAATCTACGAGCTGTACGCAGACTTTGCGCTCAAGAACCCGTTCTACTCTCTCGAGATGCCCGTCCGTTGCGAACTCTTCGAGGCCAACCTTCAGATCCTACTCGATACCGTCGACAAGTCCGGTATCACTAACTTATAACCTAAAGTCCGGCATCGCTAACGTATAACCTAGTCCATCAGATGGCATTATTCCGTGTGAGTGGTTTTATGTAATTGAGTAACTTTGTTGCTG
The DNA here is from genome assembly GCA_946902875.1 of Nematopogon swammerdamellus. Taxonomy (NCBI): domain Eukaryota; kingdom Metazoa; phylum Arthropoda; class Insecta; order Lepidoptera; family Adelidae; genus Nematopogon; species Nematopogon swammerdamellus. The sequence continues at coordinate 13,209,200 of OX336339.1, forward strand.
TTCAGTATCATTATAATAATATTAAAATAAATTAATTTGATTAGAGGGGTGATTTTTTTTTTAATCTGAGAGAAACCATTATGTCATACTTTTAGGAAATTTCCAGGAGCTAAAAAGGCCAAGGAGTAGGGAAATATATCATGTATACAGGATGTTGTAAGTCAGGACATTAATCTCCCCAGCGCAACCTTCATGTTTTTTCGAGAAAAAAAAAAGTAAGTTTTTCTCTAAAGTATTTAGTTTTCGAGATATAAATTTTTGAATTTTAGGTTTTTTTTAATGGAAACTGACACGGTTGGCTACATCACCCACAACACCCGTGATGTCAGCGCATAACACCGGGTGAACTTGGTGCCATGTCAGTGCTTCCCTTCGGTCGTGCCGGCGACACTGAATTGGACAGAAAACACAAACTATTTACATAGCCGTTTCGACTGACCTTTCATTCAGTGCGGTGGTACCAACCCGGGCGGGTTAAACCCTACCACCTAGTAATATAAGAAGGGAGTCATATCCCTGAGTCGCCTTTTACGACATACACGGGGAGAGATGCAGTGGGGCTATTCTTTTAAAGTACCAGCCCCACACGGTACGGCGTGTAACTTGACGCGCGAGGGGGGAGGATGCTTGCACGGGAGCGGTAGGGGTCGAAAAATTCACGTCGCGCCACCGCTCACCTCCTCACTCCGCGCACTCGTTCCTGCTCGCTCACTCATCGCACGCCTTACCATTCCGACGTTCGTGCGGAATATTAGATCCTTTTTACACTAAATTAATCAATTAGTTTGTATGAAAACTGTAACTTTTTATTAGGGAATTCAGAAAAAAGTTATTTGACTTTTTCGTTACTATTGATCCCCCCCGCCCCCCCCATAGACATAATGAAATAAAAATAATTGTTTACAATAAAAAATTTATTGATAATATATTATTATATAACAAGTCCAAATGCGAGAGGCGCGAGCGGCCCTCGCACTGGTCAGTTGCAGCAGTTAGACGTACTCGGCTCCCTTCACTTCACAAAACTTCGCAAATTTAAACAATCGAGTCACTTTTGTACTTTTTACCCACAATATACCGTTCACACCCACACTTTATCCTAATTTATTATTTTTATTTATTATTAATAAAACTCAATAGGTACTCATATTCGTTGAGGAAACGAAGTACGAGTCAGTTCAGTCGGCGACGACAGTACGCGTACGACGACGCACGCACTAACCTTACATAACACTTTTATTTTCACACTTATTGCCTGACGAGTTTCCAAACATACTTCATAGAAGAAAAACTGTTTAAAAATGATTAAATAGTAATAACAATAATTAGAAAAAAAATATAAATCCATTATTGCCTCTCAAACAATGCACCTATGTGCATACTATCGTGTAGATTTCATATAAATATTAAGTTTCTGGCAAACTAATCTACAGAAGATTGTACATTTGTTTTATCTCACGAAGGCGGGTTGGTTTTAGTTGTGAGTGTTGTTTTGTGTATGTAAGTTCGAGATCGCTCAGCATCGCCCGAGATGAGTACACAAGGACGCGTTTCACAACTACAAGTATGGCTCGCCCACCTTTGTGAGTTAAAACAAGTTAAGTCAATCTCACTGAAAAAAATCATTCACCTGTTATTTGATTAAAACACGCGAGACATATCATTTTCTTAGGTCATACTTTTCGAGATTAATAATTTAAAATAATAACAAAAATGACTTATGTTCAGGTAGGCATTATGAGCCATTCTCACATAGGAAGAGCTGTTCTTAACCGCTCAAGCACCCGCGGGACAGTGTCCCGGCACCCAAAATTGCCCGAAACGCCGGCGGGACACGTGTGTCCCGGTGGTTCGGCCGACTTTCAGCATTAAAATACACGCTCTTTCAATATGGGGATGAGGCTCAATTATTATTTATTATACTTCTGAAAAAAAGGTGAACGGTGAAATGAATCAGATCAAGATGCCCTTCTTGATCTGATTCACTTCATTACCAACTTTGAAGAAAAAAATAACAAACTTTCCAGTTAGTGAAGTTGTGATGCGTGAACGATTTTTGCGTGCCGCTGCGGCAAATAAAAAATATTTTTGGTATTTTTAGTCATTAGTTTGTTTCGTTTGTGTATGAATTCGAAGTAATACAAAGTGAATGTGTTATTGGAGGGTTTTTCCATTCGCCATAACCATAACCCCATTTTATTTGTGAAGTGCAATGTTCAACTCACAATCTGGAATCAAAACAAAGGTCAGTCCACTGTAAGTTATAGATAACTTTGTTGGAAATGTTGTCAAGATTACTCTTATGGTAAATTAGTTGTCAGTGTTCATAACTATTTTTCAAAAACCATTAGTTTTCGTAGCTTTATGCATGCAAACATTTGACGTCGAAACTCGTGACGCTATGCGGCGCTAGTAGCTGGCGCTTGAGCGGTTAAGATGTACTAAGACTTATCATAATGATATAGCAGATATACATATTACAATCGCCAGCATGCAGTCGCACCCGACAAGACACTTTGGCTTTAATTTTACACAAAACTGATATAATATGTACGTACACATTCAGTACTCATAAGTTCGCCAACATCCTTGTTAAAAAATGAGCTCACACCTCAAACGTATATAATACGTATACGAACTCCTCTCAGGGAAAGCGAGTATCGTTAATATTGTTATTTCACAGAACATCTTACAAGCAGCTGCCATAAGTGGCATGCGAGCTGTCAAACTGTGTTGTTTTCGTCTCACTCGCACCCATAACCACCAAAAAAATTAACCACATCCTTCACTGTAAGGAATATTGCATTCGAAATACAAGGTACTCATATGCCACCTCCAATTGATTACCTCGACAGTGTGGTTAGAGTGGTATTGAGGGGAAGGGCGGGAGTGGGTCGGGTGCCTAGAGAGAGACGGTGGAGAGGTGGAGAAGGAGGGCTCGGTGCATGGACTAGGAGGAGAGGGCGGGGTGGGGCGTAGCCTGGTGGGTGGAGGTCTGGTGGGAGCGCGGGCCCCACACACGCAGGGTGTAGTCGTCGGAGGCGGACACGAGTACGTCAGGGTAGACAGGGTTCCAGGACACAGCGTTCACGCAGCGCGTGTGCCCAGCCACCACCGCCACCGGCTCCTCCCCGCTGATGTGCCATATATATATCTGCAGACATACATACATCACACTTGCAATCACTATTATGTTCGGACATAGACTCGTGTACATTACATGTTTGAATAATTTTACCAATTCGCTAATAGAAAATGTGGGCATAGCCGTAGGCAACATTTCGGGCAACCATTTCTGTTGTTTTTATGGTTGGCAAAAATAACCATTGCTAATGCTATAAATCTACTTGACTATACTATCTAGGACTGGCATACCTTATTATCTTCGCTGCCGCTGGCTATAAAGTCCTGCTGAGCTCCTCCAAAGCAGGCGTGGATGGTGAAATGACCCTGGCTCAAGCCACGGAACCGGCGCACAAGGGCGCGGGCACCTACCAAGCAAAGGATGGGTAATAATATCAATAAACAATACGAGACTACGTAACCATTTGGCCAATATTTAGGTTGGGAAAAATCTATACGTCGATGGTGTCTAGATCTATACGTAGCTCATAGGAAGACGGCGTGGTCACGGCCGGAAGACGCGGCGCGACAACAGAACAAATTATTGCTTTTAAGGTGCATTTTTAGTATATTCCACCTTCGTACAACGCGCACTGAGAAAGGATTGACACGCTGGACTTATAGCGAACGCGTACCGATCGGTTTTGCAGATCTTTCGTGCACAGAACTAGTAAACTCTGGAACGCTGTCCCTGCTCACACATTTCCCCCACACATTTCCACGTGCTCACAGAACCTTTAATCACTGACACAGGCGCATTGTTGGATCATAGAGCCTCTTACCTTTACTAGCATGGTGGCTGCTCTGAGGAACTCGCTTCCCTCATCCCACCTACACCTATTCGCAATCTCCAAACCCCATTCTCTTGTGGAACACCCCTTGTAGCCAACAGAAGGGTTCTTCGAACTGCACAATTGTTTTTGTTTCGCACTGCAAAGGTGTGGAATAGGCTTCCGGCGAATATCTTTCCTACTTCTACAATCGAAGCATCAAGTTGCAGGTTCATGGCCGGACTCCAACCTCTAGTCCAGTCACCCATTCCAGATTCACAGTGAGAAAAAAAGAATTCTCAATGGCAGCGAATGACTTAATTGTCTAGCGTCTTCGTCGATCTTCTAGCGTATGTCACACATTTATGGGCTGAAAGGCTCGATGGTTTTGGGGAATCGCTGGCGGTCGCTCCGGACATATCCAAAGCATTCGATCGCGTCTGGCACCGGAGACTCTTAAGCAAGCTTCCGGCCTACGGTGTCCCTACAAAACTGTGCACTTGGATCTCCAGCTTTTTGAGTGGTCGGCAGTGGCGGTTCCCCAGGTGAAGCAAGTGAAGCACCGCCTCACTTAATTATCTTGAAAGTAAAGAAAAAAAAAAACATTTCAAAATATCAAGAAAGAAAACTTAAAAAAGTCAAGTATATCCGATCCGAACTGATCACAATATTACCGCGGCGGCGCGGAGGAGGCGGAGGCGGCTGGTGCGACGCGCGCGACGAAATACGTTAAAGATGTGTTAGTGCATCAACACCACCAACACAGCACGCACACACACACAGACGTGACGTGTGACGTGTCACGTACGGCATGGCATATGGTGACTCACCCCGGTCCGGTGCGGCGACGAATCGCTTATTTGGATATCGCTTCACCAAGCGTAAAGACAACAGGTTGACCTTGGAGGCTTTGGATGTAGGGAGCAGCTGATGCTCTGATAAATGGCGCCGGACGAGACATCTATATCCAATTAAAAGAATGCAGAGCGAGATGGGGCGATTCACGTTTTCTATAAGTCGATTTGTTTTACCTCCGTGATTAACATGATGGCGAAATTCGCACTAGTTACAGTAAGTTTCATAGCTCAATGGTATATGCTTCGCTTTTCAATCTAGTGATGTTGGTTCGAATCTCACTTTTGCGAATTCTTTTTTTTTTGTTTTTAGGGTTCCGTATCCGGTACGGGACCCTATTACTAAGCCTACGCCGTCTGTCTGTCTGTCTGTCTGTCCGTCCGTCCGTCCGTCTGTCTTTTTTTTTATGTAATCCGGTATGGGTGGCTGAGCCGGAGGGGCCAAAGCGCATGCTCCGACCAGCCAATATCACCTCCGAGAAGGTAGGTGCCATACCGGAGACTTCCCTGGATTGCTGGCTATACTAGACTAGAGGAGAACACAGCCGAGGCTGCTATGCGGCAGCAGCAGGTGTAGGTATGCATACACGTAAATTTTTTCGTCAGAAAAAACTCATTGTTACACGCCGACCGGATTCGAACCTCGCACCTCTCGCATTTGAAGCCAATGCCCAAACCACTCGGCCACCCGCCGCTTGTCTGTCCGTCCGTCTGTCCGAGGCCTGTATCTCTTGAACCGTAATTTGGTAGCCCGTTGAAATGTTCACAGAAAATGTGTTATTATGGCCGATATAACAAAAAATAATGAAAATAAGAAAAAGTAAAAAACTCACGGGGGTTCCCATAGATGGCGCGCGCGCATACACTTTTTGGTTTCAAAAAGTGTATGCGCGCGCGCCATCTACCAAATAGATGATGAATCATTTTCTAATCGTGACTAACTAATATGAAGTATTTCATAACACGCCATCTAGATGGCGTGGCGTGTTATGAAATTCATCTAGTGGCGCTAGCCGTGACATGGCCAAAGACATATATATTGGTAATCTGTGGACATGGCGATACCGTACCCTCGGTGCGCGATTCGATAGTAGTTTTTGGTTAAGTATTGTTAGGGCCAAAAAAAATTAGGTTTAGGTTTTTCAATTTATCATAAAGTAATAGCAATGTAGGTGGATTTTTTAGTCGCCTCACTAAGATTTATAGGTCAAAGCCGCCACTGGTGGTCGGTCGATCTTTGTCACCCTAGATGGTGCCTGCTCGGCCGACTACACAATCAATGCAATGCAATAGTTCCACAAGGATCGGTGCTGTCGCCTACGCTGTTTTTATTGTTCATCAACGACATGCTTTCGCTCGGCGAAATACATTGTTACGCGGACGACAGCACGGTGCACGAAGGGTTCATCAAGGACTGGAAGGGTAGAGAGGCCTCAGCAGCAAACGCGAGACGCTAAGCTGTTGCTCGGGTTGACCAGGTTCTCGAAAAAGTATCCTCTTGGGGGAAGAAGAACTTGGTCAACTTCAACGTAGCCAAGACGCAAGCTTGTGCCTTCTCTACTAAGGCTGATCCGTTTCCTCTCCAAGCCACTTTTCAGGGCAGCCAAGTCCCCAACGATGGTAGTCTGGGCGTCCTGGGTATGGAGGTGTCCAGGGACGTTGGGTTTCGATCGTTCATAGAGTCCAAGGCGAAACTAGCGTCTCGAAAATTAGAGATCCTTTACCGATGTCGGCGATTTTTCACACCGGTCCAACTGCTTACACTCTACAAAGCACAAGTAAGACCGGTGATGGAATATTGCAGTCATCTTTGGGAGGGTTCCCCTGAGTACCTTCTTTCAGCCTTGGATTCTATTCAGCGACGAGCCATTCGCCTCATTGGTGACTCTGTACTCACGAAGGACCTTCAACCTCTAAAGCACAGACGTATAGTTGGGTCATTGAGCCTGTTTTATCGGTACTACTATGGCCGCTGCTCTGACGTACTTGCTTCCCTTATCCCTCCTCCTCCTGTTCGCCTTCGCCAAACCCGCCATACTCTCGCGGAACACCCCTTTGTAGTCGACAGAAGAGTCCTTCGCACTGCACGATTCTCTAAATCGTTCTTGTGCCGCACTGCAAATGTGTGGAACGGGCTCCCAGGGAATATCTTCCCCTACTCCTACAATCCACGGATCTTCAAATCGCGGGTTAATAGCCTTTCCCCAGCAACATTAGTCCACCTCCAAGCCGGACTGGCACCCCCACGAGGGTGAAATTGGCTGCGCCTGAGGTTGCGACCTCGGACAGAGCCACCCGGTTTGGTACCAATAAAAAAATTAAATAAATAAATAAAAATTGTGATGACAATTTAGTGACCTGATTTCATCAGTGTAATAATTTTATCTATCGCACAGTTTTGCATTCATTGGATGCTAAAAACATAGATAAACAAACATGATTACTCACGGATATCCCAGAGGTGCACACCCTGATTGGCTACGTTGAGTAAGACCAGGGTGTCGGCTTTGTTCAAGGTCATGGCCATCACAGCATGTTCTTCTTGAATCCTGTGTACAATTGAAGGGTTGAAATTCTATAGGGTCTAAGTGCCAAAAAATCGCAAAGCCATATTTTTACGGAAATATACATAATCAATGTGCCAAGGCTAATAAATAACATACAAAAGAGTCTAAATGCCTAGCTCCGCCCTACTACTACACAGACGCTGTTAAAGCAAGGACCGGTCTATGTGCCACTATGGGCGTATTTTTCAGTTTTTTTGTTATATGTCGACTTTAACTTTTAGGCTCATAGACCCTATAGAATTTCAACCCTTCAATTATTGTGCATAAATATACACTATTTTGTTGTATTATATAAGTTGGTTTAACCATATCATTGTGAAAATTGGGTTAAAAGGTGTGAGGAATTTATAAAATTACAATAGAGGATGGGTGACCGCTCGACCGTTGGAGGCTGACCGTGGTTCGGATTCCACGTTAAACTGTCCCTTCCCTTCTTGCCTTACTAGGTGGTAGGGTTTATCCCGGCCAGGTTGGTACCACCGCACTGAGCGAAACGTCGGTCGAAACGGCTATATAAATAGTTCGTGTTTTCCGTCCAGTTCAGTGTAGCCGACATGAAATGAAGGGAAGCACTGACATGGCACCTAGTTCACCCGGTGTTATGGGCTGATATCACGGATGTTGTAGGTGATGTAGCCAACCGTGTCACTTTCCATAAAAAAATAAAAAACAAAAAAAAAAGAGAATACATTACCATAGACAGATGACTTCGTTCCTGTAGTCAGTTGATGAACTGATTCATTCAAGACTGAGTAGTAGGTACTTATCTCATTTTATATGGCCAGTCTCTACTCTCAGACTTTCTTAGCGTCAGCAATAAATGTTGCGCGGCAATAAAGCAGGATTTATAGTATTGTTTAACCTTTCTTCCGCCGGCGCCGCGCGAGAACTGCCTCCCTAAAAAGCCGCGACTTTTTCGCAGGGGCGATTCGTTACGCAAGGAGAATAAAAACTTTTTTTTCGGAAGAAAAATATCGAACACATATAGGAAATTTAGCATGGTTGTAATCCTTATAAAATGTCCTACAAATTTATCTATAACTTGTAGTGCTCTGACTTTTGTTTTGATTCCAAATTGTGAGTTGAACATTGCACGAACATTTCACTTACCAAATATAGTGAGGCTATGTTTTGTTTCGATTTTACACTCGCCAATGGATAAAAACTTCCAATAATAACACATTCACTTTATAAATGTTGTATTCTTTCGAATTTATACAAAAACACAAACAAACTAATGACTAAAAACATCAAAAATAATTTTTAATCGGGGCGTGGTCGCGGCGAATTCGCGCGCGAACATGTACGTTCGTCGCCACTGCTCGAAAACAACTGAAGAGATCTTTAATTTTGTGCTCTAGCGTGGCGACAAAGTGAAACATTTCGAGAAGGGCATAACTTAACTTTTTTTTAGAAGTATAATTGAACCTTATCCACATAATGAAAGAGTGCGTATTTAAATGCCGAAAGTCACTAGTCATGTTGCCGCAGATCTACGCTTAGGCAGTTAGAGGGCGATGCGCAGATCTGCGCTTGGGCATTCGAAAGGTTAATTAAATAAAGTCATCTATCTTAGAACTCAATCCAATGAAAGTCCATTTGCAATATACAGGGTGTTTGATGACTATAGGTCATAAAGCAAACCAGGTACTCCTGAGCCTATTTGGAGCAAAAAAGTTATTGACATTTTGTTCTACGGTTAACTTTTTTTTTTTTTTTTTTTATTTATAGTAAATTTTATAGTCATCAAACAACCTGTATATGTTAAGAAGAGAGGATGCGTGTTTAGAGAAGAGTAAGAGCATACACATTGTGGTCGGTGAGGTCCTCGAAGTCGTACTGGCGCACACGATGGTGGGTGTCCGCCGCCAGCACTGAGCGGCCGTCCGCGCGGCACGCCAGCGCGTTCACACGCACTCCCTCCCAGCTGTTGAGGATCGTGCCCTGCACAACGCACACATGCTCGACTACTTACGCTCTTTCCCACTCCATCTTTATCAAATTAGAAATGCAGACTTAACATTCAATTTAATGAATATTAATATGGACGCTACTTACATTCTATTACATTAGTATGTTGGATTTGTGTATAGATTCGAAAGAACACATTTATGAAATGAATGTGTTATTATTGGAGGTTTTATGCTTTTGCTAGTGTCTTTAATAGAAAAAACATTAATGTCACTATATTTGTGAAGTGCAATGTTCAACACACAATTTGGAATCAAAACAAAGGTCAGTGCACTATATGTTAAAAACAACATTGTTACAATGTTGTAACAATTTACAACCATGCTGAATTTGCTATAGGTGCTCATATAATTAAAAAAAAAATTTTCTTTTTCCTTGCGTATTGAATTGTAGCCAGGAATATCTTCCGACGTTTTAAGGAGTCGGAAGTTGTGCGCCGACCGACGCCTGAGCGGTAAGTGCAGAATAATTTGTAGGTGTGTTTGATATTAATGGGAAGGTTTTTTAACTACCTATCTAAAGTTATCTCTCGTTCTGATAAGAAAAATTCATTGAAATAGCACCAGACGAATATTTTCGACACTACCGAACGGGCCCCGCACGGGCCCAACAGAAGCGAGCGGTAAAAGGATCGGCGCCCGCGTGGGCAAGTCGGAGGCGAACAGGTTTAAACTTTTATGGTTCACATGGAAATTCTTGTCAAACTAACACAAAATACAAAATCATATGTTGTATGAATGATACGCTTGAAGGGCATTTATTATATTAATACCTTAAAATTTAATCCCATCAACAGAGCTTCAGTAAAACACTTTCACAAATGTTTAAAAAAAGGCAAACATACATACATGTATCTAATCTTATCTTATCTTCTAAAATCTAATACGATGAAGAAATATAAAAAAAATCCATCATCAGGAAACCTACATTTTGTTGAATATATTTAGTTATTATGTACATGGAGAATGTGACGGCAACAGAGTTACTTCTCTATCTATGTATCTATAGCCATAGATACATAGATATAGAGAAGTGAATAGGATGGACAGTTACCTCCACGGTGCAGTGGTAGAACTGGCCGCGACAGCCGCCCGCCACAAACTTGTTGGAGCCGGCGTGCCACGCCACCGTCGTCAGGCTGTCCTCCTGCGCGTGGCTCAGCTTTGTCACCAGCTCCTCAGTCTGCACATCACGCGCCAAACATTAACCTAGTCCAGTCATGGATCATTCCAATCCTCCTGATATTCTCAATTTGTTTTATTACATTCAGTAACATTATTGGCTCCATTTATTATATACTCATATTATGTGAGACTTGTGACCAGGGATGTTGCGGATGCGATTTATTTGACATCCGCGGATACGGATGCAGATGCGGATTTTTGGACGCTCACATCCGCGGATGCGGATGTTAACAAGATTGCTTGAAGAGCCGGTTAGTTTAAGTGCTTGAATAAAAGAGATTATGCTTTTAATATCTTTTATTGATCAATCAATTTTTAGTAAGAAAATTTCAAGATTGGGCTATTGTATTTAATGAAAAGTAACTTGTTACACTTTATGAATAACATTAACTTCTGGGACACTATACTTCGCCGCACTATATACAGTGGAAATGGAATACTCGAGTCGGAAATTCAACTTAGAAGACGTGTCGTCGCGCGTGTTTAGTTAGACACGCATGCATACACGAAACGTGACGGAATGAAATGACGCAATAATAATGGAAAACAAAGTCGTCAGCACTGCACTGCACCGTCGCACAGCATATTCCCTTGTTATTGGTCAATTCCAGCGCGCGCCACTCGCGGACTCCGCCCAATGTCATTCAAGTCTCAACCTGCACTACATCCGCATCCGCATGAGTTCCGCATCGATTTAATGCGGATGCGAATGCAGATGCGGATGTCAAAATCAATGCGGATGCTCCGCATTTACGGATGCGGATGCGAATATCCGCAACATCCCTGCTTGTGACGTCGCAGCATTGTCGACCGGCAACACCGCGAACAATTTGAAAACGGGAGGGGAAAGTTTCATAAAATGATCATTTAATTGGATTTTTTTTCACTAGGCTTTATTGCAAGTATGTTTTTTTTTGGAAACTTGCTTATTGCTAATGCATAATACCTTCTTGCTTAGTGCATAAAATTATCTCGAAAACATGAGTTCACAGCCGTCTAGATTGTGCGGAGCTGGTGAGTACCATTAAATTGCATGTACCTGGACGCAGAACTCGCGCCCCCCGCCTGTTCCACTCGTCACTGGCTAAGACCAACTACGCAGCTAATTCTGTTCTAAACCGCATTGTCAAAATTACAATAACCAGTTCAGCGATATTGATCCATTTCACTATCCAAGAAATTTGTTTAAAATTAAAATAAATAAAACGATTGCAGATTTTCCCTAACACATTATATATATATATATATATATATATATATATATATATATATATATATATATATATATGTATATATAATATTTATGTATGTACACACACACACACACCCCCTCTCCTTTACACACCCTCCTTCCTATAGTACACCTACATTACACACCTACACATACGCACCTCACTCTTTTACTTCTTTGGTAATTTGTAAAATGTAATTTGTGGAAACCTATTATTGGCTGTAGTTCATAAGTATAAGTTAATATTATATAATTGTTAAATTTAGTTATAGAGCTGTTGGTTTTTCCAAATAATATAAAATAAAAAAAAATAGTTTTTATTGAAGCTTATAAAATGAGGAATCCTGTGGTGGTGGGCAAATCCTGTACTTATATAAAACTACATATCTAGGATATGCATGATGATGATGAAGCCTTGACATTTGATGAGTTTTGAGGAATGTCTCAGAATAAATCGTCAAACAATATTAACCTTTTGCCGTTGGAGCGGCCGATATCGGTCGCTTTATACATTATACCTTTACGAATGGAGCGGCCGATATCGGCCGCTTTCTTTTTTTTCTTTGTTTTGTTGGGTGGCCCCAACGAAATTATTTTATTCTTTTATCTCACTTAGCCGTGTGTATTTGAAAGTGACGAATTCAAATAGTAGAATAAATTTCCCTTTAGGCGACAACCATTCCCCCATAGAGAAATGTCAGATTTACCGCCCTGTCAGTGTCATCAAGACAGCGGTTATAATAGGAGGGCGTTGTACGTTGCTCTTCTGTTTTCGGGTTTTCTGAGTGTTTTTTTGTGCAGATGAACCCATAAGTGATGTTTTTTTCTCTTTTTCATTATATTCCGGATGTATTGAGTGCATTTGTTTGTGCTGAGTTGATCTGAATTTTTCGTAAAAATACTAAGAAAATGCCTCCTTTTCGGTACCAATTTCGGCTGTTTTTAGAGTCTTGTTTCTCGATATAAATCCGTTTTCTGGATAAAGTGAGGTGATAGAAGTGTTATTTAGTTCCTGTAGTTGAAATAATATATGCCGTATAGTGTTTGTATACAGTACATTTACGAGAAATAACCAATTTTTGTGACCTAGTTTTCTCCATACAAACAATACAAACCATACAAATTTCCACATACAAATTTTATTGTGAACGACACGGGGGGCTGCTGATACACAAGAAAGGTATGATTAGGTCCGTTATTTATTAGTGTTTATAATAAAAATACTATATGACCGATTGGCGGTCTAATAAATTTATAAAAAAAAAAAAACCTGAGAGAGGTCGCGATTTTCACATAGAACAACTTTACAAAATAATTTTGTCACCTAGAATACGTAATGTAAATAAAAAAATGCCATTTATAGCTAGAATATTTATCTGTAAATACAATCCATATGTTAGTTCATGAAGTTTTATGGAAAAATCTTCCAAAATTATTTTTTTTCGAGAGTAATGCGCCGGCGCCGATCGCGGCGCGCCACCTAGTTTAGCAGAAGGATTGTTTTGGTTAATGCTTCCAGAGCCAAAGGGTTAAAGACTTATACAACTAATAAATAAATGTTCCCTATTTATATTCACCTCCATGTTCCAAATCCACAGCTCGGGACAGTCCTCGGGTCCGGCAGCGATAAGGTAGCGTCCGTCGGGGCTCCACGATATGTACGACACTCCGTACGCGTGGCCCTCGAATGTTTTCCTACAATTTCAACATTAGGGACCTTTGAAGGAAATTGTGCCAACCCATAGCTAGAATGATTTTAAAGAAGACAGCATAAAATAAGAATAGTCAACGAAACCACATAATATAATTATTAAAACACCCCTAGAAAAGGTGTATAGTAAATTTTACAAATGAGATAATATCATAGAATAAACCTACCATTTCGAAAAAAGTTGCTAAAGTACAAGTTGGACTTGCGTCACAGGCATCAACGTTCCATACCTACCAAGGAGAAATGATTTCTTTGTGTGGCATACTTCCTGTTCTGCGGTATGTGCTACATTTGTATTTGTGCGTTTTATGAAGCATTCATTTAAATTAAACAATAATACATAAGTGTTCTAGGAACATTTGAAAACGCACCTTTTGATAGTTATTTTAATGTTTGTTAGATAGGTTTTAATTCTTTAGTTATTAATAATACATAAAATAATAATACAATAACCACCAAAAGAATTTGTAAACAGATTAAAATAAAAAATTATTAGACCACCTGTTGAATAAATACACATTTTTATACTTTTTTGCGGAGTGGTGAGGCCACATAGTGCACTCAACATATAAAGTACACGCACAAAATAGTTCTTTAAACTGTACGTATCGCTAAATCATTCTTGTGTCGCACTCTAAAGGTGTGGAATGGGCTTCCCGAGAATATCTTTCCCTACTCATACAATCCACTGATCTTTAAATCGCGGGGTAATAGAATTTCGCCAACTACTTTAGTCCACCTTTAAGCCGGGTTGGCACTTCCTGGGGTGTGAAATTGGTTTCGCCTGAGGCTCCAACCTCAGGCACAGCCACCAAGTTTGTAAGCAATAAAAAAAATCTGGTCAAAGTTGCCAGTGTATACAAAATTAATAATAATAATACTTTCCCAGTTTATGGAGGGTGTAAATGTCCACATACAAATTCTGCACGTTTTCTGTTTTGAAGATTATCTCCTCAAAGGTAGCACTTAATGCCATAGGTATTAAGTGCTACCTTTCCGTACGATTTATATGTGCAATAAACTTTTTTTGATTTGATTGGATTTGAAGATTTACCCGTTCCAACAATGTGCCCTTTTTTATGGAATAATGGCTTAGGGAATTTAGGGAATTTGCCCTTGTCATAAAAAAAACGAATTTTTATTTGGCAGCTTCTATCCTTGTTCAACAATTTAGAAGTTACATATCACTCTCTGACAGACAGACGGATGTACGAGTCATAACCATTAGGCCCCGTTTCCACCTTTTTGAGGTACAGAAATTATAAAAACATTCAAATTTTTTATATAATAACAAATTCTAATTATATGAGCTGTTGAGTTGAAAAGAGTTTAGACCTGTGTGTAAGTGTCTTGGTGGCGGGGTCGAAGTTCCATATCATAACGGTGGTGTCCTTGGAGCCGCTGGCCAGGAAGCGACCGTCGCGCGACCAGCAGCAGAACCACACCTCGTCGCAGTGCTCGTTCAGCACCTGCATCACCAATCACACTCCTTCCATCTCTAGACACTAGACTATAGAGTCCCCTTAAGAGTACAGCAAGAGAGACGGCCTCTCTGAGAGAAGTACTCAGATTGAGCAATTTGTCTGTCTGATTATTGTTCTTTGTGGTACCCAATTTATTATATACTAGCTTTTGCCCGCGGCTTCGCTCGCGTGAAATTCGTATTTAAAAAGAAGAAAGTAAGTAAGCCCGCTACCGTACCTTTATTTCGGCGCGCGGAACAATTAAGTTTGTATGAGAGCCACATATTAGCGTAACCGGAACTGAATTTTATTTAGCCTATCCTGCGTCCCGTATAATCAGATGTGCTTGTACTAAGTTTCATCGAATTCAGTTGATCGGTTTTAGAGTTATGGAGGAACATATATACATACATACATACAGAAAAGATTTCTAAAAATTGTAAATTTAGTTTTAGTATCATACATAGAGTCTACATACGCAGTATCTCATAAAACAAAGTAACTTACTCCATGACAATCCCTTACAGATTTATTATTAGTATTGATTGATACATAAAACCAGTTTGAAAATAAAAATTATTAGGTTGAAAGGTGATGAAACGTTTCATAAAAATTATAACACCTTATGATGCTTCAGTAAATCATAATAAAAAAAAATATAGAACAATATGTTGATCTTTTATAACCTTTAAACTTGCTATCTAGGTCATTTACGTGACCTCAACTTTGCAGAGTATAAATTGATATATCTAATTGGAAATGAGACAATTGTTCAACACCTGTTGAACAAAGTGATTGAAACAACATTTAAAGGGAAGTACATACATACATATATAACGACACGTCTGTTTGTCCCGGCATGGTAGGCAGAGACAACGGATCTCCACGTGCCGCGATCATGATACACCTCTGGCGCCTCTGCCATTCTCATAATGTTCTTCATACATGCTCGTCGGTTACAGGCACTACACACTTGACCCTTTTAGAACACATGCCAGATCTGGTCCAGGGAGGTGCGCCTAAAGAGACCCTTCTCAACTCTTCCACTCACATTGGCTCCATAAATTTCTTTTATTTAAATAAACAAAAATAAACACTGCCAATCTCAACCGCTCAGGCGTCGGACGTCGCACGACTTCCGACTTGCAGTTTTTTTTGCGGACGTAAGGCTAGAAACATTTTTGATTAAAAATAAAAAAAAATATTATGAAACCTATAGCAAATTTAGCATGGTTGTAAGCGTTACAAAATTTCCTACAAACTTACATATCTATACCTTACAGTACATTCACCTTTGTTTTGATTTCAAATAGTGAGTTGAACATTGCACAAACACTGCACTTCACATATATGTGAGCTTAAGTTTTTTTTCGATTTCACACACTCGCGATTGGATAAAAACCTCCAAAAATAACACAGTCACTTCATAAATGTTGTATTCTTTTGAATTTATACACAAATACAACAAAGTAATGTCTAAAAACAACAATAATTGTGTTTATTTGAGGTGGCAGCGCGACATATTCGCGCACGAACATGGCATCCATCACCAAGTTTCGAAAACAACCGAAAAATCCATAAATGTTTTGCTCTAGGCTGGTGCCAAAGTGAATTAGATCAAGTAAGGCATATCTTCACCTTTACTTCGAAGTATAATGAGCATACATCGGAATCCGCGGGGCACGAATGATTCAAGGTTGTTTAGTGATGGGACAATGTATTCACAAATATCGAAAATCGATCGTTATTTTAGAATAATATGAAATAATGTCGATTATTAAAACTAAGAGTATTTCTGGTATTTCTATAGAAAATAAGATATAATAAACAAATGTTGTATTTACTTTGTAGGTACAATACAAATCTGTTCAAACCACAATATTAGTTTTATTAGTATGGAATAGAAAGAATTTGATTTTTTTTGACCAACTTACACGTGTTACATCATAATGATATTGCAGACTTTTTTGTTACTGTTATGAAACTGAATCGATTAGGCTATAAAAATCAACCACCTATTTTTTTATTTAAACACATAAAAAAATATTTTACATAAAAAAAGGCCAAGGTCCAAAAAAATTGGTCTTACAAAATTAGTTCATAGCAAGCTAAGGGGGGGGTTCTGTATCGGAAATAGATCACTTTTGAAGAACAAAGAATTTTTTTTTTCACAATTTTTTTTTTTTATGTTAAATGTAAAAAAAATTTTTTCTTAATCGTTTCGGTTTCGTGCTAGGAACAAAAAAGTCTTCCAACACGTATATCTCTTTCTTTCAGAAATTGTGAAAAACCACAATTTTAGTTTTATTAGTATGGAATAGAAAGAATTTAATTTTTTTTTACCAACTTACACGTGTTACATCATAATGGTCATGAAGACTTTTTTGTTACTGTTATGAAACTGAATCGATTAGGTTATAAAAATCAACCACCTATTTTTTTATTTAAATACCTACATAAAAAAATTTTTTACTTAAAAAAAGCCCAAGGTCAAAAATTTTTTATATAGGTTTTACTCCCTATATGATACAGAACCCCCCCCCCCCCCCCCCCCCCCCCCCCCAGGCGCACTATGAACCAATTTTGAAAGACCTTATATAAATATGTATTATATTTACTTAATCGTTAACATAACGTATACATGTTTATATAAGTACTGTAGGTATATAAGTATTCAGGTCTGAAATATGACATGAATAAAATACAATAAACAAATAAATATGAGTATCGATAACCCTGTCGATTGTTTATTGATCGCCGTCGTCAATCCCTAACAAGGTCGTATTCGTGCCCCGCGGATTCCGATGTCTGATAATGAGCCTTATCACAAAATCCAAAGAGTGTGTATTTCAATGTCGAAAGTTAGCCACTCTGCCGTTCCAAAATTGGAACGCGATGTTTCGGTGACCTTTCAGTGCCGTTACAATTTTGGAACAGTGACGTGTGAGCGGTTAAGATTGTCTCGCAGAAATGTATTTTCTCTTGTTCTGCATCTGTGAGATAATGCTAACATTAGTGGAACCATAGACAATTCGAGGATAATCTTCGCTCCCGCAATTAGGTTTGAGTATGTATAATTTCTTTTTACCAGTATTTCTTAACAGGCCAAAGGTACAGTTTTCACATTCAAATCGACCTCACCCCTGCGATGTGCAACGCCTGCAGGTTTGCCGATAATAAATAAGATTGTTGAAATGGCAATGCGGATATAGCAACCTGTAGAAGATGTATGGGGAAGGTGTCGGATGTGCACGAGTGGTCGGTGAGCAAGGAGAAGGGCAGACGCGTGTCAGTGGGGCTGTGCACGGGCGCCGAGTGGAAGCGGCAGCGCGAGGTCTGGTGCGCCGCCGCCTGCGCCAGCAGCGCCACCAGCCGGCCCGGCGGCAGCATCAGCTGCGGCGGTAGCTGCGCCTGCACGCGCGACACCAACGCCGCCCGTGACGCCACACCTGCATTTTATCAACATCTTGGTTATGCCCGTTCTGTTGTTACTTAATCACATCGCCCAGGGCACTTTTGGATATAAAATGTCGTATGGGATAGGTGCCCACTTAGATAATAAGCTTAAATTCTTGTACATTCATATTTATTCAGTGGCGACTTCCCGTCATTTTGAGCAAATGCAGAAAAACAAACAACATTGCACCTAATCCACATTTAGAAAAGGACAAGTGGTGAAGGAGGATGTAGTGGTAAAGCGCGGCTGATACGCAATGTTTATTATTATTTGTTAATGAACTAGCAGCTTAATATGCTGATGTGTTCATGTCTAATATTATCACTGCTGAAGGAAGGTGTGGATCTAAGCTTGCGATGGCTTCACCGAACATATCCGGGCCCATCGGCAGTAGAGGAGGGTATTAATCGAGGTCGAGAATAGCGAGTGGCCACTCTAAATTTCCCGCGCATGCTTCACGTTTCGGCTCGCATCAAGCCCTCGTCAGCTAGTCTGCGTTGCATAGGACGCGGGGAAACCACCAGTCCCGCTCTCGACCTCCCTCTCTCTACCTATCCATATTCTGTAGGATGCTTCCAGTGACGTTTTCGAAGCTCTCTCCATATATGAGCTTAGCGTCAATCTTGGCAGCCCTAGATTCTTGAAGAGACTGTAGAGCGACTTCGCTGGTAGTCCTCTTGCTCCGACTTCCACAGCAAAGAGATCAGTCTTGAATCTGTTTCTCACAATCCGGTCTACTAAGTTGCAGTACTTGTTAAGTTTGATGTTGTGGTCCTTCGGTATGTTACTTTCTCATGGAACTGTAAGTTCAACAAGTACTACATGCTTTGTCGTTTTTGAGAATATGAGTATATCCGGTCTTAATGGTGTGGTATAGATTTCCGAAGGCATCTGGTAATGCTTCTCATGTGTGTCCATCAACAATTCCCAATCCTTAGCTGATCCCAAAATGGAAGAAGGTTTAGTCCTATCTTTGGGGAGCTTATTGGCTCCAGGTTTCACAAAGTTGACCTTCTGGAAGCCGTTACTGGTTTGCCCTTTCCTGGTCCGTGCAATTGACAGGTTGATGGCCTCTCTGATGATTTGGAGAACTTTATCACGACGGTAGGAATACTGGCCTCGCTCAAGTAGTATTTTGCATCCGCATAACAAATGTTTGGCCGTGCCTACGAACTCCTTACATGACGGGCATAGTCTATTTGTAGATTTCCCCCATCTAACTACGTTACTCGGGTCGGGGAGAGTAAGCTGGAATGCATTTAATAGAACTTAAGCAGCTCAGGGGACCAGTTGTATATTATAGATTTCCACTTCAATGCAGGAGAGATGCAGAAGTCGCCCACTGTTAGCCAATAATTCTGCATTTCTAGGTTTAAGGCGTGAAGTTTGAAACCTTGTTCCATGTCCTCCTGAGCAAAACCTTTAAGTGTTATTTGTTGTTAGGGTTCCGTATCCGGTACGGGACCCTAGTACTAAGCCTACGCCGTCTGTCCATCCGTCTGTCTGTCTGTCCGAGGGCTGTATCTCTTGAACCGTAATAGGTAACCCGTAGAAATTTTCACAGAATATGTGTTATTATGGCTGATATAACAACAAATAATAAAAATAAGACGTAAAAAATTCACGGGGGTTCCCATAGAAGAAACCAAAAAGTTTCGCGTGCGCCATCTACCGAATAGAGTGTGAAGCATTTTAACTAATCATGACATTTAAGTAATATGAAGCATTTCATAACACGCCCTAGATGGCGTGAGTGGCGCTAACCATGACATGGCGATAAGGAACCCTCGGTGCGCGAGTTCGACTCGCACTTGGCCGGATTTTTTTTTTTCCTTACCTAAATACTTGTGAAGCCTATTGTTGAATGCGTTTATGGTGTTAACTTAATAACTTCCTCAGGCAGTTCAGTCCAACTGTTCGCGATTCTGTTAGTCAGGAAGTGCTTTCTTGTTTGTTATATTTGTTAGAGTTTGAATGTGCGAGCTCTTAGGTGATGTTTGTAGAGAATGTGATTAGTGGGGAGGTACCGGCGCCGGGCCAGGCGGCGCGCGCGTGCAGGTCGGCTGCGTCGGCGCACATCATGAGCGCGGAGAGGCGGTGCACGCGCGGCGTGTCGTGCTGCAGCGGCGTGAGCTCGTTGCGCAGCACGTGCAGCGCGTCCAGCGCGCGCCCCGCCTCCAGGTGCTCCAGGTACTTCTGCTCCAGCACCAGGAACTTCATCTCCTGTACAACGTGTTCAATATTTTAAGAGCGCAGTTCATTTGTCTCTTCTGTTCATATATTATGCAGTTTACCATACATACAGAATGTCCCAGAAACCATGAATTGTAATTTTTGTAAAAATCCAAAATTTTATCCCTCAGCTCATTTTTTTAAATGCTACAAGTACAAATGTAACATTTTCTTAAATCTAGTTTTCGTCAAATATTCCTGAAAAGTAAGGCTTTCACACGGTGTATTTGATTTTTTCATGTTTAATCCTGCTTAGCTGAAAAACGACTTAAGAGCCACATGCAAATTTTTTTTCATCCTCATATCCCTTGAATTTTGCCCTTCGCGGTGAAAAAAAAAAATAACTACACTAAAGTGGCATTATGCAACAAAAATACGCCCATCTAATGTAGTTTTTAAAATGATACATCACTTACCGATTTTCCCAATAATTCCCAAAAATCTAACAGATTTAAATCCGGTTATCTAGACGTCCGATCCATCTGTGGGGATACAAGTGGCTAAGATGCCACAAGATGTCAGTTGAATTGCAGAGACTCTAAACGGGCGAAATTATCTTGAGTTTCTGCAACAGGAGCTTCAGAGCCTGATGTGTTTGCAAAATGATGGCTGCCCAGCCATTACGCTAGAGAAGTGCGTAATTTTTTAGACCAAGCATATCCCCACAGATGGATCAGACGTCTAGATCACCAGATTTAAATCGGTTAGATTTTTATTATTGGGGCTATTTAAAAGAAAAAGTTTACGGATCCCGGTGGAAAACTTGATAGAGCTCAAAGAAAGAATTCAGCAGTAGCTCAGGTGGACGTATCTGCACTTGTATCGAGTACTTGCTCGACGCATCAACGGGGCATTTGTGAGAAGATGTCGAGCTAGCATTCGTGCAGGTGGTAAACAATTTGAACATCTACTTAACAGGTTAATAAAGACCACTTACTTCAAGTGTTTATTTTATTCCAATTCGTAGTTGGTAGAACAGTTATCAAATTCCGAGGTCCTTTTGCAGTTAAATAACAATATCTCATAAATTATTGGGCAAATCGGTAAGTGAAGTACCATTTTAAAAACTACATAAGATGGGTGTATTTTTGTTGCATAATGCCACTTGAGTGTAGTAATTTTTTTTTTCACCGCGAAAGGCCAAATTCAAGGGTGAGGCTGAAAAAAATTTAACTTGTGGCTCTAAGCGCGTCTTGCACCAACACGAGTTCAGAGTTAAATAGCGAGTTATGGATTTAAACGCGGTTCACACATACAACGGGTGCTAGTTTAACGAGTTGAACTAGTTTATATATTGAACTTGTGTTGGTGCAAGTGGGCCTAAGTAGTTTTTCAGCTAAGCTGGATTAAACAAGAAAAAATAAATTATACCGTGTGAAAGCTTTACTTTTCAGAAATATTTGACAAAAACTAGATTTAAGAAAATCTTGCATTTGTACTTGTGGCATTTAAAAAAAAATGAGCTGAGGGAGAAAATTTTGGATTTTCACAAAAATGACAATATCTCAAAAACTAAGCCATTTTACTAAACCTAAAATTAGATATTCTGAGAGGTAATTAGCAGCCCCATCAGCTGTCAAAGGATTATCGTCGGTTTCTGGGATATCATAGCATTAAGCATAGTATAAAATGCTATTTATGTATGATTCACTTATAATCAAAAATTTCAAACAGATTTACATCCAGTTTTCACCTATAGTTCTAAATGACCTGCATACCTACATCTGCTGCTTCGCCGATTGGTGCGCTGGTGTAAAACTATAGGTCCCTTTCCTTGTCTCTTGCTGGGTGGTAAGCTTAAATTGTAGCCAATTAGGTTATTACCACCATGATGTGCTATTTAGCATCATGCCATGGTTAGCATGAACATAATTTTTAGGGTTCTGTATCCGTCGTACGGGACCCTATTACTAAGCCTACGCCGTCTGTCTGTCTATCTGTCCGTCTGTCTGTCCGAGGGCTGTATCTCTTGAATCGTAATAGGTAACCCGTTTAAATTTTCACAGAATATGTGTCTTTATGGCCGATATAACAACAAATAGTAAAAATAAGAAAAAGTCAAAATCACAGGGGTTCCCATACAAAAAACGAAATAGTGTATCTACCGAAAACAGTATTTTTTTTTTTTTTTTTTTTTAATCTTAATTTTAGTTTAGGGCTTCAGCCGTATTCGGAAATGTCAGCCCCATGGTGACTTTCAAGTTGATAGAGTTCAGAAATTAATTAAACATCCCTCAAAGTGAGAGAACTTTTAAAGAATTTTATAACTTCTTGACAGTGCGCGGAGAGTGGATCACTCAGTGCACAATGTATAGCACATACCAAGTTCATCCCATCCGTCTGTAAACTTATGACTAAATCCTTTCTCAGGTTGACGTTCCGACCACACTCCATGAGAACATGGAATTGGTCCTCCTCTTTCATGCAAAAGCTACAATTTGGGGACTCTGTTTTACGCATTAAAAATGCACTTTTGTTTAGTGGAGTGTGACCTGAGCGAAGCCTTAGAACTGTAGTGATGTCCACTCTTGACATATGTAGGCCCACAAACCACGGTTGTTGTTTTGGTTCGCTTTGCAGGCTTTTATACCAGATACCCTTTCTCACTGATATTCCATCAAAATGCTCTTTCCATTGAGCGTAGCATATTTTCTTAATATGTGGCAGAACATCAGTGAAAAAGGGTTTACACTTCCATACATTGTCGCATCCAACAGCACGTTTAGCCAGCCTGTCGACCTGCTCGTTTCCTGGTAAGCCAATGTGGGACGGTATCCATTGAAAAGCCACCTCTTTGCCTTGCTGATTCAGTTGCATCAACAATTTAATTATCTCAATTGCTATTATTCTACTACGAGACCCTCTCGCACAACCAATCAAGTGCTGAAGGGAACTTTTTGAGTCAGTCAAAATAACAATTTTGCCTGTGTCTATACTTGTGCTGTAAGAGAGTGCCTCGTAGAAAACAGTATGAAGCAACGATGACCATGACATGGCGATACGAAACCCTCGGTGCGCGAGTTCGACTCGCACTTGGCCGGTTTTTTAAACAAGTCTTCTATCGCTTCAGGTTGGTGAAGAAAGAACATAGGAAAGGCATAAGTGTAATTGTATCAACACAGATGTGTGTTCATCATGACGAACGAGGTATTTAGTCTAGTAGTTCTATGGCCGACGAGTATATTTGTGAAAGAACTGTTACTGTTCAATTCAAACTCCTATTATCTGAATCACAAATGTTCTGCTTGAAAGTCGAGCGTGTTCAAAATTACATATGCTCACATTAATCATTAAGTTGTCAAAAGTGTTTTTCTTATTTGTCATTTGCATATTTACTTTCACAAAATTTTACTAACACGTACATTTTTTGTATTTGGCATCGTTCCAGATTAAGCAAGGAATGATTCTTTAGAATTTGCTAAGTGAAATCCAACATAAGAAAAACATTGATTGATATTTGCTTGTGAATTTGAATATTCATTAAAGTTAGTTTGTTTGTGTAATCAACCAATCCAACAATCAATAAAAACGAAGCAAACTGCACCTCTGCAGTAGGTATACCAACAAATGAAGAAAAATCAAACAAAGAAAAAATTGTACCCTTAGGCTCGTCGCACACGGCACATATGTATGCAGTTGTGTATAGGCTTGTTTATGTGACTCATGTTCATACATACACGGCAACTTTGTGAAGTCACTACAAAAAACTGACTATGTGTGAAAGTATATTTCAGGTAAACATTGTGAATTCCGTGTAGCCCAGTAAACTGTAATAATGAACAGCCTTAGAGATGTATTGAGATCAAAAATAATGTTTGGTTCTATATTATAAAGCCTATTTAGAATGTTTTTATGAGCTCTATCTATAGGCATTTATCCCAAGGCCTAATGTAGCTTGGGAGAGAAGATACATCTATGAGAAGAAATGAATGCAAGAATAGAGGAGCTGGTGCAGAAGTGAAAGAGGTACGCACTGCGAGACTGTTGGCGTCCACGTTGTGGGGGGAGTCACGCAGCATGTCATGCAGCGTGCGCAGGTCGTGGTCCGCCTTGCTCCAGTCGCCCGCCAGCACGTGCTGCCGGAACGTGGTGGCCGCCGGGTGCTCAAGGTGACACCCCGACTCCTCCATCAGGAGCGCAGCACTTTGTCTGTTTTGTTACCACGTTGTCAACATCAAGCCAACGTATAGGATATCAATGAAAAATTTATTTTTATATATATGTCACCCAAACACAAGAAGTATGATACTTACACATTCAAATAACATTGACATAGTAAGTAACTCATCTTGTGGTGATGAAGCATTTATTTTTGGGGCCCCTATCATAATAAGATTTTTCTTGTTAAATTTGTCCCTTTTTGGTATAGGCAAAGGCAATTTATCAACCATACATTCTCTTCTAATTTTTCTGGTTAGTTGAAATTCTTCTCGTAATCACAAGAAACGCAAAAAATAATGTTAATTAGCGGCGCGCCAAACACAAGCCGCCATTGTCGAAATAAGATTTATGACAAACAATATGAATAACCATAACATTTTCGAATTCATAACAAGAACATTTTTATGTTAGTACTAAGCATGCACTCGCTTTATATATAATATATATTATAAATTATGTGACATCATTCATGAAGGTGCAATAGATCGAAAATTTGGAGATAATATGTAACGGCCTGGTGGTGTAGTTGGTTATCGCGTTGGCGGCTCAAACCAGAGACCCAGGTTCAAATCCTGGTCGGGATGTACTTTTTCCAATGATTTTCGATTAGCATTTTTCTAAATAAAAAAAACCATAAAAACGCTACAACCTGCGTTCAAGTGACTTATGAGCGCCGTGATCGCAACGAAACACTAGCGCGGGGTCGCTAGAACGCCTATTACTGCGCTCAGACATTGTTCCAGTGACATTAATTTTGTCACTTTTGAATTGGACAGTTCAACGCAACGCTGCGACTATCCATGCTCGAAAGCATGTGCTGTCGAAGTGTGTAAGTGGCGAAGGGAACAAAGGGGTTGGGTAACATTTTGAGTGCTGCCAAAGCTAAGCCATAGTGCCACCGTGGAACGCTCTGGAATGCGGATACCACATCTTTTATTCCCCGCCTTCCCAGGTATCTCCGCGGATACCAGAAATGCTCACACCATATGTTTGTATATTTTGTGATCATGCTATTTCAGTGAATTTTTCACATTAGAACGAGATAGAACGGTCGATAGATGATTAAAAAACCTTGCCATTGATTTCCTACACACCTTGGCAAAGTGGATTGCGTGTTCATACAAAAAAAATATCATATTTGACACATTTCTTGTTTTTCTTTATTTATGTGTGGTTTGGATTCAAGTCGCACTGCCATTCTGAGTGTTCGTTAAGCTACACATCAATATAAAATTTGTGTGACGGAATTGTAAATTTTATGACATATAAAAAAAACAGACAAAATGTTGGGCAGTGTTTTGGGTTAGAATATTTAAAAATTTGGGAAGCCCAAAGGTTAAAAAAATTACAGTTTCAAAGCTGAGAGGTCCTCAGCGTTAATAATCCTCTGCTCCAATCCACAAGCCAAGTGGAACCAATTAAGGGAAGAGACTCACTCTAGACCGATTGCCTTGAGATGCTGTCCAATGAGACGTACAATCTCCTGGTCGGTGCGGTCCATGCGGCGTGCGGGCGGCGGCGGGGGTGCGGGCTCGCCGTTACGAGTTGCTGCATTCGGCGCGTCGCCATTCAGCTGCGGCGCGCCGTTGGCGCACGGCTGGTGCATGGCCGGCGGCGACAGCCTGCGGGACCTCTTGCGCGGCGGCTGGCCCGGGTGCCCTGCACCGTCCTCCCCCGACGAGTCAGTGGAGGCCACGCTTGGTTCTGACGGCGCCGCGGTCGATGCTCGTCGCTCGCGCTCACCCCGCGCCGCGCGCCGCCCGCCCGATCTCGACCGCCTCACCGTGCTCGCATCGCCCGCCCTGCGCCTCGCCCGCTCCACGCTCCGCCCGATGGTCTCCACGCTCCAGCTTCCCTTCCCACAGCTGAGCGATATTTTGATGGCCCGTGACGTCACCAAGCAGAGACCGTTCTATATACCTGTCACTCGATCATTGTTCTTTGTTTGGGTTGCGTTGCACAGAGTTCTTGCGACAGAGTCGTGTATACGACGGCAGCTGTGGCCCCCACGTCGCGCGGCCCCAAGGTTCAACGACTCGATATCGCTCAGTCAGGTTTTCACTATTATTTCAGCGTCCGTAGTCGCCACACAACAATGATCAGCTGAAAGTGGACGTACAGTACAGCTGTACCACTCTATGAGTATACAGTACAGACAGGCTATACGTACCTACCTATTTATAAATAAATCTATTGAACTGATTCGAAGGATGGAGCACAAAACGAGCAAATGAACGACTGTCTGTCACGACCAGTGTTGCCAACCTTTGAGCATTTTTTTTTGATTTTTTATTCTTACGGAAAGGCAAAGGTCTTTTGACCGTACAGCCAACAACCTTTGAGCATCTCTCTGCCTTTGAGGAGACGAATTCTGTATTTCTTTCTACTATCGAAATCCGGATAAAATTCGTATGTTATGTTTTATAAGCAGATAATGTTGGCACGGGGAATATGGTTAGTAGCAAAGATATAAAGAATTAGCCTACCCGCGTTAGTAGAGTTTGACACCTGACAGCTCTGGCGGATCCTGCGCCTCCTACGCTCCTTTCGGAAACACTCCTACGCTTCTTTCGGGTTGACTCGGCTCGAAAGCGAGTCAACTGAATCCGATATTCGTCTGGTCGTTTATGTAATTTGGTGGCTCAATGGTATAAGAGTGTAGGGTTTTTATTTTTTCTATCTCGACCATGGGTTCGTGTCCCTTTTGTCAAAATTTGTTTTGTTTTGTTTTTTGCAATGTTAGGGTGTTAAAATTAGGTTATGGTCATTTTTTTTTTATAACCACCTAAGAAAGCTTTATTTTCGGAAATACAAACGTAACAAAAACGACATGCGCCGCCTCAACATTAGGTTAGGTTAGATTAAAACATTAAAACATTAAAACATCACTAATACATACCACACAACATCACTCATATCATAAGTCATACCACACATTCCTCCTTCGAGCCGAAATTTTCCGAAAGGAGCTAAATGGTTATTTTTTTTTTATACCACCAAAACAGTTTGTATATTTCCGAATATTTCCGAAAATAAAAAAAAAATTAGAAAATAAAGTGAGAGTAATCAGAATTGGCCCCGAGCCATTCGTCTCCCTATCCCTATTTAGTCAAAGAGTCTGTATCAGTCGCATTTAGTCCGTGGGATTATCTTTGACAATCAATGCCCACAAACAATTGCACACAAAGAATATAATACTACTAGGGCGATTGCACATGTCGAACGAAAGATCTGCTAAAGAAAAAATACATATCCACATTCCACTCGAGCCGGGATCGTTCATCGTTGATTGTGAATCATCATGGGCTCGAGCTCGAAGAAGCACAAGAAGGAGAAAAAGAGGAAGCACAAGAGTCGCTCCCGTTCGCCACTAGAAACCGGCGTCGAGCGCGAGAGGAAGCATCATCGCAAGCACAAGAAACGCGACCGATCACCAGACGGTACGTTTCTAAACTTTCCAAGTGCGGACTGATGTTAGGTGACGCTTATTTATCTAAAGCAAAATAACCACATTCTGTGGAACTAAACCTGAACCTCCTATTTTGTCAAATTGCAGATAAATTATGCCTCATAAAAAAATCAGTTCCGCGGCTTTACTGCCGGTCGCGAGCGACTCTCGATGTCTCGCGACGAGTATCGAGGGCGCTAGTGGCTCACTAGTTGACTCGATAATGGCTACGTTTGCTCATTCATTACAGAACGCACGACCGAAGGAGCGGGGCTGCTGCGCTGGCATTGCCATAAGGTTTGTGTTCTCCATCCATCATTCAAGAGGGATAACTGACTAGTCATGACCGATATAACAGATAGCGGCAATTAACCCTTCACGCGTCACGTTCCAGCGTGTGGAACAGCGCCGCAAAGTGTCCGAAACGCTGTGTTCCACAAGCTGGGACGGTGGTGCGCCCGACTTCACCATTAAAACACACTCTTTGAGTATGGTCATAAGGCTCAATTATACTTCTAAAAAAAGGCCTAAGTACTTGATCTGATTCACTATGTCCCCAGCTTAGGACAAACAAATTACGAGCTTTCAGTTGTTTTCGAGACTTGGTGACACACGCATGTTCACTAACAAATTCGTTGCCGCCGCAAATAAAAAATATTTTTTGTGATTTTAATTATTAGTTTGTTGTGTTTTTATATAAATTTGAAAGAATACAGTGAATGTGTTATTATTGGAGGTTTTATCCATTGGTGAGTGTGTGAAATGAAAAAAAAAATATTTTACCTATACATGTATATATTTGTCAAGTACAATGTTCGTGCAATGTTGAACTCACAATTTGGAAACAAAAGTCAGGGCAATATATGTTATAAATAACTTGTAGGAAATTTTTGTAACAATTACGACCATGCAAAATTTGCTAAAGGTGTTCATATTTTTTTTTATCTCCTTGTGTAAGGAATCTTGGCTGCGAATAGCTCCGTCGTTTTACAGAGTCAGAAGTCGTGCGGCGCCGGCGCCTATGCCGTTAAAGATGCTTACCCTCTTGAGTTCCAGGTGTCACAGGTGCGGCCTTGAACACTGACTTTGACATAAACTCGCATATTTTGTAAAATAATATCAATAAACTCTATTTGCACTTATAGCCAATGAAATTACCTACGAAACGATGTGAAAGAATTAAGGATTCACTCATTTAGAAGCACAGAATTTTTTTTTAATTTCAGGAATAACAAAACACGCTTGACATTTTCCTGAATTTTCTAATCTAAAATTGACAATTTCCCCATACAAATCATATATTGATGTGTGGATAAAGGAATGAACTATACAAATAATGCATTTGAAATAATGTAAGGCTAGAAGCCAGTTTACCGTCTGCCGGAAATGACGAAGGATGAAATTGACATCCATCAGATAAATTTAATTCTGTGTGACAGCACGTTTTACTAAGAAAAATTCATTGCAGCAGCTATTAGCAATATTTTCGACGTTAATCCATCGCAGGCCTATCAGCCTTACCGGAAGTCAGTGGTAGTGAAATGTTTGAAGGCCATTAGGGGGACGAAAAGGGTTAACGAGAAGAAAGTATGGGTAGCAAGAGATTGTCTTAAACTGCCTTTACAAAAAGTGACAATGAAATGAAACAGGAGGAGGCTCAAGGGGTGAGGTTTAGTTAATGGCCGGTTTGATAGCAAATTGCTGGTAGTTATATCCTGTAGTTTAGGATGTTAGAAGAATATTAGTGATATAATTAGCCCGAGAAGATCAATACTTTTGGAGAAAAACATTTTTGAACGTTTTAACAGGTCACTGGTCAGACATGGCTACTTTGCGGAAAAACTAAATTCACCGCCCCGACATAACCTGTTAGTATTGCTATTCCCTAGAGAGTTTATATAAACCAGGGGCGCGGAGGGAGTGCAGCCCCCGTCCGCTGTAACAAAGCGCAGGCACCCGTGTGAGCCGTAGCGGCTGAAGCTGGTCGCCGAAGGCGACCAAAATGCCGAAGCTGCGGAGGCGAGCATGGATGCCTGCGCTTTATTACGCAAGGACGGATGGGCTGCACGGAGAAGCGCGCAGCGCCGGAGAAGAGGCAATCGTAATTAGCTAATGAGTTTTTTTATACATTATAATTTTGGGGGGGCAAATAACTAAAAGCTTTTTCTGCTCCCTTCATTGTTTTATATGCTTCATTTCTCATTTTCGTTCTTTTTTTGGAAGTACTTTGTATGCTCCCGCCTAAACGGCCCCCTCCTCGGGGTGGGGGGTTCTTAAATCGATATACCAGGCTCCCCCCCGCACCACTCCCACCCCCTCCGCCACCAGCCAGTAACTAAACGCACCCCGGCTCAAGGACAAATTAATACAAATACAATGAAACAGCTGACTCAGCAAAGTTAACATACGAAGACAGCGACATCCACCAACAATCAGAATTACTGTCAATATCAACATCTAATGCAACCAAAAGAGGTTGAAAAGTACATTTTCCCAAACACCTAGCTGACTTTGTGTAGACCTCACTGGAGGGGGAAGACTGTGGTGGCACAGATTACTTAATAGTTATGTACTTCGTAACAGATAAATCACTCCATAGAAAAGGTTCCATACCTTCGGCTTTAATAGCCTACTGTTTCACGTCGCCAATCGCTGTGTGCGAAAATATACCTAAACGATCGAGTGTAAAGTGATTATAGCTTTGCAGCTGCGCACAGTTGCGTGGGCGAGCGTGTAGCTATGCTTCACGCGGCTGACGAATTTCCACTGAATTAAACGGCCGGCGGTCCACCGGGCGGTAGATAGTTAGCGCGCGCAAGTAGATAGATTGCGTGAGGCCTGGTGGTGGTCTACACACAGACAATGAATTTGTTTATATTTTGAATATAAATGCTGTTTGTTGGTAAGCGTATCAGTTGAATGGCTGGACTGATTTGGTAATTTATTTTATGTTCGTAACAGTCCGATTAAGGTTTTTAGGGAGTTTGAGCTCTGAACAAAAAGTTCTAAATCTAATGCAACCAAAAGAGGTTGAAAAGTACATTTTTCCCAAACACCTAGCTGACTTTGTGTAGATCTCACTGGAGGGGAAAGACTGTGGTCGTCTACACACAGACAATGAATTTGTTTATATTTTGAATATAAATGCTGTTTGTTGGTAAGCGTATCACTTGAACGGCTGGACTGATTTGGCAATATTTTTTTTGTTCGTAACAGTCCGATTAAGGTTTTTAGGGAGTTTGAGCTCTGAAAAAAAAGTTCTAAATATTTATGCCGCCGAACTGAATGAAAGGTCGGTCGAAACGGCTATGCAAATAGTTCGTATTTTCCGTCCAGTTCAGTGTAGCCGGCACGATCAAAGGGAAGCACTGTTGTGGCACCGAGTTCACCCGGTGTTATGGGCTGATATCACAGATGTTGTAGGTGATGTAGCTAACCGGGTCAGATTCCATAAAAAAAAATGTTAGAAATGTTTTCATTCGGGCTTCTGTCTTACTTTTGCTGTTTCTTCGGAGAGGAAAACTTAAAAATAAAATACTTGCTCAAAATGTCAGAAAATATATTTTATTGAAAGTCCATGATCATGGGGCCTAAATTTTACTGGCGGTACAGTTCGTAGTTCTGAACACAAGACATAAAGAGTTAAACATTTCCATACATTTTATAAATTTTATTTTTTATTTTTGTTGCTTGAGGTTTGCATTACAAACTTATGCATTGTATACAATTTAAGAAAATTCTATTTTACACTCTTTCAACCTCCTTCCTATCCATTATATTTTTATAGCGAAAAATAAGTTGTAAATCTCCATACCTCTGTCCAGTACTAGATTATTTATTGCCATCCGTCTTGTTGGTGACCCGAAACTTACAGATGTTCTGGAGTCTGGCTCTGAGTCACAGACGATTTGTGGGTTCGCTTAGTCTGTTTTACAGATACTATCACGGACGCTGCTCTGTGGAACCAGCATCCCTTATTCCCTGCCACCCGTCCTATCTCCGCATGACTCGTCGCAGAGAGACTCAGCACCTTTTTGTTGTTGACATTCGGCTTTTGAGAACCCATCGGTTCTCTAAATCGTTTCTTTGTCGCACCGCTAGAGTGTGAAACTGTCTTTCGGCGAGTGTATTTCCTGAATCCTTTAACCTGGGTGTCTTCAAGCGTCGTATTAACGGGCTAGACAGCCTAGCAACAGTCCGCAAATCTGCTGGCATGGCACCTAACTGACGGTGGTTTCGCGAGGAGAGGTGATTTTACCTCTGTCGACTGCACCATTGGTCTCTCGGCACAGCCACCAATGCTGGTTTACATAAAAAAAACCTCACCTCTGTTTTTGATGATGACAAAGAAAATTCGTCAGCCTCGGTAGCTCAGTGGCGCGGTTGGTTAGTCAACTGTTATTAAGCAACGCTGAGCGCGGTCAGTGATTTGATGGGTGACCGCTCGACCGTTGGAGGCTGACCGTGGTTCGGATTCCACGTTAAACTGTAGGTCCCTTCCCTTCTTACTTAACTAGGTGGTAGGGTTTATCCCGGCCGGGTTGGTACCACCGCACTAAACGAAACGTCGGTCGAAACGGCTATGTAAATAGTTCGTGTTTTCCGTCCAGTTTAGTGTAGCCGACATGAAATGAAGGGAAGCACTGACATGGCACCTAGTTCACCCTGTGTTATGGGCTGACATCACGGATGTTGTAGGTGATGTAGCCAACCGTGTCAGGTTCCATAAAAAAAAAAAAAAAAACAAAGGATTTCGTTAACCCAATTATCGCCCAGCAAACAATTCAGGACACCCTTGACAAGATTTCGGGTTGGACAAAGGTGTGGTTACTGTCGCTCAATACCAGAAAATGTACTGTACCTCGGGCCTAAAATCCTCATCACTCTTACCTTATTGATGAAAAAATCGTGCAGGCAGTGAAAACGCAACGCGACCTCGGCGTGACAATATCAGATGATCTCAAGTGGGAGACACACATAGAAGTTGTCAAGAAAGCCAACTCCTTACTCTACATGATCTGGAAGAGGTTCTCTTACATAACTATAGAGCTATTCCTTAAACTATATAAAACCTATGTTCGCCTGTTATTGGAATATGCCTTTCTGATTTGGAATCCATATTTCAGGAAGGATGTAGATCTTTTGGAACGCGTTCAAAGACGAGCCACAAAAATGGTCCCACAGCTCAAAAACAAGACTGAACTGAACCGACTCGAAGCACTCGGACTTGCCTGTATTTGGCATGGGTTAAAAATATAACCCCCAAGAATACGACTCCTACTGTGAATGAGCACTTCACATTCACAAAGGATGTGTATGGGCGTTTCATACTCTTTTGTACAGAACCAGCACACCGGTGTGTCGCTAAGGCCAATTCGGTGTAGGTGTCTGTTTAGTCTGCAGTGTACTGTTAAGGTCCTTATTAGAACTCTTATGTTGTTCCGGTTTAGGTTTAATACCTCGGAAGTGAATTTATGCGAGTACCCAGAAAGTAGTGCCTTCGTATGCTTCTGCCCGGGTAGTTGGAACCAGTGCTGCTTGCTTTGGTTGTGTGTCCAGGAGAGTATTTCTTGCCGGTATGTGCTTTTTGGTATTCCAAGTATCGGCTCTGCGCCAATGGATGGATTTTCAGCTCCATCCCTAGCCATTTGATCGGCTTCTTCGTTGCCGTCAAATCCACTATGCCCAGACACCCATCTCAGCGTTACTTTGTTGTTGGCGCTGAGTTTGTTTAGGGCTTAGACACACTCACAACTGAGTCTAGACTATAGTCTGTTTTTTTGGAAGATGGAGTGAAGTGACATTTGACTGACGTTAGAGTGTTGCACGCTTTGCACCACTAGTGATTGTAGTCGATGAAAATAGTATCGACTTTTACACGACACGAACACGACACGACACACCTTCACACATATTATGCGCTACCTGTGGCGCTGCCTTAAACTTAACATTTTTCTAACAAGATTTAGCTTAATATGTTGTCAATTAAATCCACAATTAGGTAAATATTAGAGTTTACAGCATTTCATTAATTAATCAATCGATAAAAGTATCGATAGCAACTACATGCCTATTTAAAATTTTCCATAAACTGGCAACACTCCAAACGTCACTTTACTCCGTCTTCCAAAAAACAGACTATAGTTCATTTGATTCCAGAGCCTTAAGGGCTGGCTACCTGGCTATCTGACAGACAAGACATAGATGCTTTTGTCAGAGTATGATCTTCGCTGGTTTTCATATGTATGCAATCAATGGTCGCATACATTTCGACTTAGAATGTGAAGGCATTTTTCCCAAGTTGTGTCGTTTTGAGCATCTTTGGACGCTCTCCACAGATCCCCGATTCTGCGCAACCACATTTATTGGATCCATCAGTATACCACACAATGTCGCCGTCCCTGAATGCTTGGGACTCTGTTTCCCATTCGTCCCTTCCAGGTATTTCTATTTTATAGAATCTTTTGAAATTATACTGCCTCATGGCATCTGAAGGCAGGCTACTGACATTACCATGGCCATTATACTTAAATGATCTATTTAGGGTTTTGTAGCCAAATGACAAAAACGGAACTCTTATATATATAGATAGTTTGTGCTGTCTGTCTGTTCGTCCGTCCGTCCTTCTGTATGTCACAGCCATTTTACTCGGAGACTATTGGCACTATATAGATGCAATTTGGAAGGAAGGTGTGTTCTATGAACTGATATACAGTGGTGCGAAATAAAAAAAAATTAGGGGTGATACTCTGGATGACATTTAACTGAGGGATGAAAATAAAATTCAGTGCGTTTGGGGTATCTTTAGACAGGTTTTAAATTTTTTTAGAGAAGTTTAAAAATTACTTTTTTATTAATGATTTTTATGCGCTTTTAGTCGTAAAAACTTTTCAACCTATATGGTAGAAAACTCTGAAAAAAAAATTAGGCAACAGAACTTAAAAAGCACTTTCCCTAAAATTTGTATGAATAAGATATATCGTGTAGTTTTTGAAATATGGGATATTTTCTGTTACACTGTATGTTCTTCCCGCCGGAACCCTTCACTGTGCGTGGTCCGACACGCACTAGGCCCATTTTTTTTATGTCATCCGGTATGCGTGTACACTGGTTCAAAATGGCGAAGCAGCAGGAGTAGGTAAGCTCGTAAATGTTTCCATCAGAAAACACTCATTGGTGCATGCTGGCTGGATTTGAACCTCGGACCCTGCGATCAAGATTGTCAGCCTCGGTAGCTCAGTGGTGCAGTCGGTGGACTGTCAGTCATGATCATAAATACCTGGGCGCAGTCAGTACTTGGATGGTTGACCACTCGACCGTGGTTCGGATTCCACGTAAAACTAGGTCCCTTCCTTTACCTTACCTCACCTTACTAGGTGGTAGGGCTTAACCCGCCCGGGTTGATACCACTGAACTGAATTAAAGGTTGGTTGAATGAAACGGCTATGTAAATAGTTCGTGTTTTCTCTCCAGTTATTTGTAGCTGGCACGACCGAAGGGAAGCACTGACATGGCACCTAGTTCACTAAGGTATTATGAGTTAACATTACGAATATAATATAGTAGGTGCGGCCAACCGTATCAGTTTCCAAAAGAAAAAAGCCAAGATCTCGCTGGCCACCGGCCGCTTTGCTTTGCTCACTCTGCCCACTTCAGGTATCTGGGTGGCCTTGGTAGAGGCTCTTGCCCTTTTTCATCTCGTCACAGATTACTAAATAGTTACTTCGTAACAGTTAAATCACTCCATAGAAAAAGTTCCTACCTTCGGACTTTAATAGCCTACTGCTTCACGTCGCCAATCGCTGCGTGCGAAAATGTACCTTAACGATCGAGTGTAAAGTGATTATTGCTTTGCAGCTGCGCCGGCCGCGCGTACGTATGCTCCCCGTGGCTGTTTATATTCTTTGGGCAGCCCATTGAAATTCACCGCCGGCGGTGTGCCGGGCGGTAGGTAGTTAGCGCGCGCAAGTACATAGAGTGCGTGAGGCCTGATCTCGTGCCATACCTGAGCTGTATTTATTTATTACTTTGGTAATTATAGCGATTACATTGCATTATGCATAATCTCTAGCTATTGTGACTAATCGTTAATTAATCACAATTGCTGTAACATCACGTATTAAGGAATTACTATAAGATTTTTTTTTTCAGTAGGATATGAGAGTAGATGTTCCTGTTCACTTCAGTTCATTGTTCACAATCACAATTTATTTATTCCTGGCATTACAATAAGAACAGTTAGAAAGAAGAGCGTTGAGAATGTGATTCTTTCACGATCCCACCTTTCTTCTAATAAAATCATAATTAGTAAATAAGATTATATAAGGT
Source organism: Nematopogon swammerdamellus (assembly GCA_946902875.1). NCBI lineage: Eukaryota > Metazoa > Arthropoda > Insecta > Lepidoptera > Adelidae > Nematopogon > Nematopogon swammerdamellus. Next base: position 13,245,700 of record OX336339.1, read on the forward strand.
TTTAAATGCATTGCATGTAAAAAAAGCCTTGACTCAATAAACAATCTTTTCTTTTCAACCATCAAACCCAATGGCTTGAAAAAAAAAGTAAATTTACTTTTTGTATTACTTAATTTGTTTGAAATTGGCCAACATCTTTAGCTAAACTGATATTATGTAAGTGACTTTGGTGTATGCTTTCACCTATTATATTAAATTTAATGCACGCGATACTTTCCTTCTTTGTATGTTGGCAACCAAGCGAACAAGCTTCACTTTTTACTGCCAGTATCCAGTAATGGCGCTGCATGGTTTATATTATTATTAAATTATGCATGCAATATCCTTTTTATTTGTGTAATTCTTTGCGACAGGTCTACACTTAATTCTGCATTTTACTTCATTAGAAGACAGAGTGGATCCAAAACCGGCTTGTTTCTGTTGTTCCAGTGGAGGAAGTGCCGGTCGACTCCCACCTTGTTGCGAGCAACGGGGACACTTCTAATGATTTGGCCCGCGAAGAATATGCCAGGGATCGTCATGTGCGAGAAGAAGCGACCAGGGAACGAGCCGCAAGGGAAGAGTACTCCGGCAGGGATGAACACACCAAGGAGAGGAGTTCCAGAGAGGAGTCCAGAGACTACAGGGAGTCGGGAAAAGAGAAATCTTCAAGGGAAGATTCAGTGAGAGATCGCTCGAGTACTCGCGAGTCGTACGGTGATAAATCACCTCCCGCACCATCAAACTCGGAATCCCTCTCGATCGAGGACACCAACAGAATACGGGCGAAGCTCGGCTTGAAGCCACTTCAGGTGGAAGAAGAGAGAGCCGGTATGTTGATATTTAATTTGTATTTTGCATACATACATGCCACACGCTGTATCCCGACAATCGGGGTAACCAGAGTAGTCGGTGTTGTGCCGCAAGTGCTCTTGTAATTTACAGCATAACATCGACCACCACATTTAGCAAAGTATTAGGACAAGATAAGAATCAAGCACCAGTAAGGCACGAAGACCCACACCACCTCGGTGGAAGGATTGTGCCAAGGTATTTTTATTTTTTATGTATTTTTATCGTTCCGTACCTAAAAAGGAAAAGTGGAATCATTATAAGATCACTCCGGGGTCTCTTCGTCTGTCACAGAGGTTTTCTCGAAAACTAAGTAATGTATAAATTTGATGAACGAAGAATGAAACCATGTGCGGCCGGTAAAAATAGCCCCACTGCATCTCTCCCCGTGTATGTCGTAAAAGGCGACTAAGGGATATGACTCCCTTCTTATATTACTAGGTGGTAGGGTTTAACCCGCCCGGGTTGGTACCACCACACTGAATGAAACGTCGGTCGAAACGGCTATGTAAATAGTTTGTGTTTTCCGTCCAGTTCAGTGTAGCCGGCACGACCGAAGGGATACACTGACATGTCACCAAGTTCACCCGGTGTTATGGGCTGACATCACGGATGTTGTAGGTGAGGTAGCCAACCGTGTCAGTTTCAATAAAAAAAAATTCATTCAATAAAATAAAAAAAAAAAATTACATTTATACACGGGTGTTTGAATTTGAATTTTTTTGAATTTGAATTGAACAAAAATTTGAATTTGAATTTTTGTTGCAGTTGGCCCTGTAATATTTTTAACTGACATAAGGGGGTTTTTTTTTTTTTTTTATGGAAACTGACACGGTTGGCTACATCACCTACAACGTCCGTGATGTCAGCCCATAACGCCGGGTGAACTAGGTGCCATGTCAGTGCTTCCCCCTTTGATCGTGCCGGCTACACTGAACTGGTCGGAAAACACAAACTATTTACATAGCCGTTTTGACCGACGTTTCATTCAGTGCGGTGGTACCAACCCGGGCGGGTTAAACCCTACCACCAAGTAAGATTAGGAGGGAAGGGACCTACAGTTTTACGAGGAATCCGAACCTCGGTCAGCCTCCAACGGTCAGCGGTCACCCATCCAAGTACTGACCGCACCCAGCGTTGCTTAACATCCAATAGCAACAGTTGACTGTCTGCACCACTGAGCTATCGAGGGTTATTCTATATGTGAAACAAAACAACTTCTGTATACACGGTGTTGCAGTTGCCCCTGTAATATTTTTAACTGACATAAAGGGGGTTATTCTATATGTGAAACAAAACAACTTCTGTGGTGAAAAATATTTTTTTGAAACAAAAAAAAATTTTTTTTTCCATACTAATTTTAAATACCTATTCTCAAAATGAATGGAGAAAAAATTTTTTTTTTTTTCAAATTAAAAAGTCGTAGAACAAAAGTTATTCTATTTCACGTACAGAATCACCCCCTTTCGGGTTTTACGGTTGGGGTTGCAACACCGTGTATATTGCTCGTCAAAAACTAGATAAAAAATTATTTAAAAGAAAATAAAATATGGGGGTAAATTTAGTACCAATAAAAAAAATATTTAAACTAACATATCGTGTAGGGTATCATTTGAAAGGGCTAACTTTTTTATAATATAAATGAATTAGTGTGTTATATATACGAGGTGTTAACATTTTAGGTGGGGGTTTTTTAGACTTTACCGAAAACTGATTCTGTATGTGAAATGAAAATATTTTTGAACTACTTATACCTTTTTTAAATGCCAAAATTATCAATATTTTCAGCACTTTTATTAGTAAAGAAAGTAAAAAAAAATAATTCTTGGAAAAAATTGTCGTAGAACAAAAGTTGATCAGATGTGGAATGGGGTGGCCTTTTGGGTATTAACTACATATTGGTATAATCTTTACTTATCTTACCGATTGTCTTTCTCTTTCATGACCTTCCGAGACATTCTAACTGGCTCAAGTTGTTAATAATTCAAAATATTTTTCTCTTTACATTTTACTGTACTCTAAAGATCCCAATGTTAATAATTATATCTGGATCTATTGAATTTATTAAAACTATTTTAGAACAATACACAAATTTAAAAAATGTTCATAAAGTAATCATAATAATAAAACCTGTATGGCATTATAGAGGACGGGAAATTGAAAGATGACCTCGGAGAGTTTTATCACGCGCCAGCGGCAAACCTGAACGAACAGCGTCGCACGGAGAAACTGAAGCAGAAGCTGCAGGAACGCAAGGAGAAGCGGCAGCTGGAGCAGAGGTACTAACTACTACGCCGATCTTCCTGTTAAACTTTTACCATTGATTATTCTTATGATTTCAAGTGTGACAGTTAGGGCCCCTTAGCCCTGTTATCACTGCGACCTAAGAAGATCTATTATGATCTCTCAAAAGTTTATAACTCACCCCCAACCTTTTTTCATGTTTAGGGGATTGTAGTACATCATTTAAGTGGGACTAGGGAATCCAATCCCGAATCACAACTGCAATCCCGCAGGCCCGCGGAAATGAGGTCATCAGTCCCGCGGATCAGCGGGATTAGCGGGATTACAAACTACGCTACGCTTTTTTCAGTTGCTAAGGCAATAGTATTACAAGTTAGGTTTGCAATAAAAGATAACTAAATTCAAATAAAATGTAACTGCATGACACACTGGGATTTGGATTTGTCATTTCTTGGGCTAGATTCTTGCTAGTGCTGTGACTCCGCTCTTCAACCAAGTTATGTTGTGTTCGCAAGTGTGTGTGAAGGCCTTTAGTTGACCGAGCAGATATTTTAATTATAGCGGGGCACAATTTACATTAATTAGTGGAAACACCGTGTTGTCAAAAACAAAAAAAATGTTTCCAGACGAAACTAGAACTTTTACTCTTTTTGTAAATTACACTTAGGTACATTCATTTTTTATTCTAAACACTCAATTAAACATGTAGAGTTGTCGACTGCGCGAAACAAAATGACTTTGTTTTAGTGACGCGCCAATTCACTAGATGGCGTTCATCCGAATAGTGTACTCCGAAAACACTCTGTAAAAAAATATAAAGAATAAATAGGAAAGATGGAAATAGTGAAAACAATAATTAAAATATAAAAACTCGCTACCTAAGTAGTAAGTGAAAGTGTTATCTTAAAGTGAGACAAAGTAAAACATAATTAAATCAAATCAGTAAAAAGTGCTTAGTGCGAGGACTCAAATTATAACAGTTTTAAATGTATTAGCCGCGCTTAGAAGTTTAATACAAGAATAAAAACGGTTAGTACCAAAAATTACCTAACTTAAATCGTTATAATAAACTTAAAAATATAATAAAACACATAAATACAAATACCCACACCAAACCCCATAACAAAACCCATAAACAAACGCCATCTCTGATCTAATCAGCAAAGTACATAAAGAACTTGTTTGCAAGAAATCTTCTTCGTCAGTAGCTGTAAAAGGGAGAACCAAAAGCAACGCCATCTATGATGTAACACTGAAAGATCGATAAACTAGTAAGAGGAACGTAACGTCAATTTTCGCACATCTTTACTACAAGCGAAGTAGCCGAATGGATACAGTGCTCGACTTACAAGCGAGTGACTCTGGTTCGATTCTACGGAGCGCAACTGATACAACACTTTTCACGGAAGGAAGTTTTTTGAATGTCGTAATAAAAACAATAGATGAAATCTTGTCACAGATGAATATCGTTAATCAAAAACACAAAAAAAATAAATAAAATAAATATAAAAAAAATAATAATAAATAAATAAATAAATATATATATATATATATTATCTCTCGAAAAGTAAAAATAATAGATAAAACGCCTAAATAAGTTTATTGATAAGACGTATAAATCCGTCCGTCTAAAATGCAGCGTAGAAGTGTAAGAATAATTCACAGAAAACGGCGAGCGGCTTCAGTGACACCAGAGGATAGCGAATTTCGTGACATTATCAAAAACCTTCGCCTAGACCTTGATAATGCCAATGAGCTGAACGCCCAGCTGACAAAAGAAATTGAAGAAAGTGAAATAGAGTTTAAAAATTTACTGGAAAAAAATTCTACATTAAAAACACAGACGTCTGAACAGGAAATTGAATATTTTGATATCTTAGCAGACCGTGACGCTTTGATGGAAGAGGTCAAAAACCTTGAAGCTAGAAATGAAGATTACGAGAACGCACTACTTTTGATTAAGGAGCTAGAAAACACTATCGAACTAATGAAAGAACTCAACAGAAGCAAAATATCAGACGATGCAACCAACAGTCATCAAAAAACCGACGACGACGCTGCTACCACTCACGACCTCCACTCTGCATCCATCGTCCAAGAGTGCATGCTCTGCACCGACACTACCGGTCACTACACATTCGGAGAGAAAACAACAGGGATGGCACCATCATTACTACTGCCGCTGATACCGTGCCCGCAGCTGCCAGCAGCGCTGGCATTGGGGGCACAGATGACACGCCTGTACTCGTCGGGTGCACCGGAGGCGCTGGCGCTGCCACAGCGTCCATACCTGAAGGCGCCGCTGGGAGTGTCGATGGCATTGCCACATCTGCACCTGCCAACGCTCAACCCAATGACCCTCCAATGACCGAGGGTCAGTATAATGACTCAAAACCCCCAAGTGGACGAGGGGAAAAAAGTGTGAAAATTAGGAAAGACAATAAGAAGTGCCAAAACAAAAATGGTAGACAAGCTGAAAGCACAAAACAGGAATGTAATGTTATAAATAGAATAAAGGCAACTATGCCAACTTGTGTAAAGACTGCCGTGGTTACTAGTATTACATTAGACTCTAAAATCACGACTGACTCTGTTCGAAAGCCAAAGTTCTACATCTTAGCTGACAAATATGGCCTTAATATATCTAAGAAACTACAAGCCGTCTATGATGCAACGAGCATCTGCAAACCAGGTGCTTCACTTCAGGAAATTGTCAAAGATTTACGAAATCATGTAAAAACGCTTCAGGTAGGTGACAGTGTAGCTATTGTAGCAGGAGACAGCAGCGTAAATCGAAAAGTAAATAAATACATGAAATGTATCGATGAAGCAATGAATGTCTGTAACGACCTAGGCCTAACACTGTATATGAGTTCCTTAGCATATGTAAAACACAGTCATGTAGACTCCATAAAGATAAACAATAATATCACTGCAGTAAATAATGTTGTGCTAGCTCGCACCAAGATGGTACAAAATGTCATATATATAGAAATTAATGGGGAAGACAAATTATTGTACAAAAATAACATGCTATCTGACAAGGGAACAACAGAACTGACAAAGCAAATTTTATATGCGAATAAATCTGTATGCAAATCGAGCCTGCGAGTATGTAAAACCACCTCGGATTTTTTATAAGTGACCCACCTGCAAAAGGTGGACAAAGCATACATTGTATAACTGTAGGTAATGACTTGAGTAATGTAATTGAAAATAATGAACAGGAGATCAAATGTGTTGTAAACAATTCTCATAGCTTTAAACATAATATTCGTAACAGTAAGAGCAGTATTGTCATAGGGCACCAAAATATCCAGGGATTACGTAGTAAAAACTTACAGCTAGATCTGTGCTTAAAGGAACTGAACATTGATGTATTCTGTATTTCGGAAACTTGGCTGAGAGAAGAAGAAGTAGCATTACACGGAGTAAAAGAGTACAAGATAATAAGTAGTAGTCACAGAAAAAAAGCTATAAGGGGTGGAACTATGATAATAATTAAGAATAGTTTTAAAGCAAAAAATAGGCCTGATATAGTCAATCTATCAGTGGACAAATCGTTCGAGGTTAGTTGTATAGAGTCGAATGAACTATTTGTACTAGTAGTCTACCGCTCACCTTCCTCTGCACTTACTTTTTTTAAAGAAAAACTTGAAGAGTGCCTCCACAAACTTAGTAAAAATAACAATAAAGCTATCGTGCTCTGCGGTGACTTCAATCTGTCATTCCCATTGGATCCAAGCTCACCTCATGACTTATCGGACTTATTAGATAGTTTTCATTTAAAGCAAAAAATATTTGATTACACCAGAGTCACATCCACTTCAAAATCTTGTATTGACAATATATTTAGTGATCTTGACACATCATACTCTAAAATAATAAATAATATAAAATCGGACCACTATGGGCAATTAATTAAGGTAGTCATAAATATGGACAAAGGTAAAACAATTCGTAAAAAATACCGGCTTATCAGACCTCAAAATGTAAAACAACTAGAACTTGCGCTAAAACGCGACTTATACCAATGTGAACATTTGGAATTTAAAGGTTTTTTCAAAATACTAACGCATCATCTTGATACCCATCTGCCCGTTAAAGAAAAAAAAAATGGTAACAAAGTTAGTTTCTCTCACTGGGCAACTCCGGGCATTCGTAAGTCACGTGAAAAATTATTTCTTCTATATGATTTGCTTCGGCAATATAATAACAGTCAATTGAGGAAGTATGTATCTATTTACAGTAAAATATTTAAAAAAGTATCTCAACAGGCCAAACACATCTTACACAGAGATCGAATTGAGGCTGCAGATAATAAAATAAAAAAAGCCTGGGAAATTATAAAAGAGGAAACAGGTAGGAGGGTCACCGAGGAGGCTAAACTAATTAAGCTTGTCACTGAAAATCACGAGCCCATTACTAATCAGAATGAAGTGGCTAACTACTTTAATAAGTACTTCTGTACCATAGCGAACACCTTAACGAATGAATTAAATTCTAGCGTAAACAATGCAAACATTTTTTTGGAAAAATATGAACAAAAGAATATAAATACAGCGAAGTTTGCTCCAGTAACTTGTGACGAAATTAAAGGTATACTTAAAAAAATGGAACCTAAAGCATCTCTTGATCTCTGGTACTTATCTCCCAAGATACTAAAAATGATATCTCATGAAATTATTGAACCTTTGACCGCGACAATAAATGAATGCATTAGTAGTGGTGTATTTCCAGATGAATTAAAATTGGCTCGGGTGATTCCCCTTTATAAAAAGGGATCTCATGCTGACGCACAAAACTATAGACCAATTTCCCTCTTGCCTGTATTTAGTAAAATTTTTGAAAAGGCATTGGCGTCGCGTTTAGTTAATTTTTTAAATGATAATAAAGTATTAAATTCTCGGCAATTTGGATTCCAAAAAGGTAAATCGACAAGCGATGCAATTAGTAATATGTTAAAAGACATTCTGATCGCCCTGGATGGCTCGCAAAGGACATATGGTATCTTTTGCGACCTATCTAAAGCGTTTGACTGCGTCCAGCATGATATTTTATTACAAAAGCTCGATCACTATGGCGTTAGAGGACTGGAACTACAAATGTTCAGGTCTTATTTATCAAATCGACAACAAGTTTGTGAATTGAATGGAGAGAGGTCTTCACAATTAAAAATTGGTCTAGGTGTACCCCAAGGCTCCATTTTAGGACCATTATTATTTTTAGTTTACATAAATGACCTTAGTGTTTGTATTGATAACGAGGACGCCTGTAACATCGTCATGTTTGCAGATGATACAAACTTTTTATTTAAACACGGAGACGAAGAAGAACTATGCAAGTCCATTAATAAGGTATTACAGTCTCTGGCGCTGTGGTTTGAGTGTAACAACTTATTATTAAATGTGAAAAAAACTAACGTGATTCGATTTGCCCTGAGACTTGGAACAAATAATGAAGGAACTGAAGTTTTGAAGGTTCTCAAAGACATGTCATTGAATACTGTCAAAGAAATTGATTTCCTAGGAATAAAGATGGACGAAAAATTGAATTGGGAGGGTCACATAGACAAAGTGGCCAAAAAGTTGAGCTCTGCTTGCTACGCTATAAAAAAAATTAGAGAGATAGGAGGTGAAAAAGCTGCTAGACTGGTATACTATGCTTATTTTCACAGCATTATGACGTACGGACTTATGTTTTGGGGTACGGCTGCTAAGGTAAATAGAATTTTTGTACTTCAAAAACGTGCTATCCGACACATACGTAGCCTGAAGCCCAGGGATTCATGTCGTGAAGTCTTCAAGGACCTAAAGGTAATGACATTATATAGTGCATATATTTATCAGAATTTACTATATACAAGAAAAAATATACATCTCACTCCGCAACATTCCCAAGTACACAATTATAATACCAGACATCGTGAGAACATCCAAAACATTCAGCATAGACTAACGAAGGTTTCTAAAAGTTTTGTCTGCAATAGTATAACATTTTATAATAAACTACCACCGGCAATTCGTGATCTCAATGATCACGAATTCGAGGTCAAAGTGAAAAATTTGCTAATAGTAAAAAGTTACTATAAACTGACGGACACCAACTGTGATAAATTTCTCTAGTCTTTTCTAGTCATTTACAATTCTCTCTATTTTTATTTTATATATTGTTGTGATTTTTGACCTAATTCTAATTTATATTTTTAATGGGACTGAAATAATTTAGTTTTTAACTGTAGTTTTAATTATCTGACATTTTTTGACAATTGTTATTTAGTTCGTACATTCTTTTGACGATTTATTTTTTATTTTTTATTATTATTTTTTAATTTTTATTTTCTTGACATTTTGATATTTATAGAGTTATAGGTGCGTTATATTAATTAATTAATTCTGTGTTGTGTATTAAATTGTTGACGATGGCCTATTTTTTGCTTAAAACTTAAATGACGAATCTAAGTGTATCTTGTGTACCTACAGATGATGAAGAAATAAATAAATAAATAAATAAATTCAAAATCTTTCAATCCAACAATCGAAAAATTGAAATAATCTCAATCACAAAAATTCGCAATCGAGATGGCCAATCGACCCATATTCGGCATAACCGAATGAATGGCCAGCCTACAGCTGAATTAATATGAATAATTAATTAACGATTGCGAACATCAACAAACAATGCAATGAATCTCCACAATTATTCGAATGCTTTTGAAGTTGTGAAACAACCGAATAATTCGAATATGACTATGGGCGCATCACTACTTTGTTGGGTAAATTAGCTGCGTCGCGAGGGACAGCTCCGAATCCCCGACCCCAAAATAGTGTTGGGAAATACCCTATACATAGTTGCTAACGGTCGGCGGTCACATAATCACATTCCGATACACTGTAGTAGATGCACTTTTTTTTTCAAATTCAGATACACTAACAAAAAGATGCAGTCCCGCAGATCCAGCATGTCTAGTCCCGCATTATTGATCCCGCAAAATTCACGCGGAATCCCGCGTTTGCGGGATTGGATTCCCTAAGTGAGACATAATTGTGTGATTACAAATGTTTCATGGTATGTCTCACTAGTTCATTACTGTCTATCGAAACAGTGTTAGCTTAGCAGTTATCGATATTCGCACAATAGTGCTTCAGATTGGAGCACTATTTGACCCACCATCCCTAAAATAGTCTCGGATAATATGTTTAATGAAGCCATTGAGCTTAAGTGACTTCCTTTGAGTTAGTACCGCGTGAGGTGAAGTTAATACGAGCGCTGTGGTTACAGGTTCCTCACGGGCTCGCTAGTGGAGGGCTCCGACGATGAAGACGCCTCCGCTTGGGTCAACAAGAACCGGCAGATCACCAAACAGAAGGCAGATGCTGCCAAGAGAGTGAGCATAAAATATATATAAATTGTATAGTTGGTGAGAATTCTTTCATTTTGGATGTTATAGAGAAGTACTATAACATCTTGACTGTTGTTGATGTTGTGCCACTTTTTACTAGATAGATTAGCTAGCTAGACTGTGACCGAGTCTGTAGATTTTAGTGTTCGGATATTGGAATGAGGCACCGGTGATGTTGTAAGAGAAAGTTTATTGTAGGGGAAACAAAGGAACACATGTAGCGCGCACAGGCGCAAGAAAGTGACTGCTGTAAGGTGCCGTGTGAAGAGGTGTGCCGGGCGGAGGCGGGGGGGGGGGGGGGGGGGGGGGATACGCGCGCGCTCTGGTGGTGACGCGTGGCATGACCAAAGTCCACGCCTCACACAATGTGCTGACCGGCACATCACTCCACCCTTAAAAAACACTTGCCACACACGGCCATTTGTTCATATAAGGACGGACAAATTTCCCGTTAAAATTTATTTTTTTAATTATTTGTTTTTTAAATGTATACAACCATTTTGTGACTATTGCTTGTCAATGCGTTAGCAATCTACATGTTTTTAACTTGCGATGTTGTTTGCAGGCGGCCATGTTGGACGAGATGGATGCGGTGTTCGGTGTGGGCGCGCTTGTGGAGGAGGAGGAACGCGAGGAGAGGAGTCGACGCTACACCGCGCACCAGCTGAAAGGACTGCGGGTCGCGCACGACACGGACAATGTGAGTGTTTCACTTATTTTGACAACAACAACCTCCAATAATTGTTTGTCAGCCTCGGTAGCTCAGTGGTGCTTTCGGGTGACCCATGTTCGTTATATTAAGCAGACCGGGGCGCGGTCAGAACTTCGGTGGGTGACTGTTCGATTTTTGTGGCTGACCGTAGTTAGGTTTCCACTCTTCTTAAATTACTAGGTGATATTTATGGTTTAACCCGCCTGGGCTGATACCACCACACTAAATGAAAGGTCTGTTGTAACGGCTATGTAAATAGTTCGTGTTTTCCATCTAGTTCACTGTAGTAGTCAGCACGACCGAAGGGAATTACTGACATGTCACCTAGTTTACCAACGCATTATGGGCTGACATTACGCATGTTGCATGTGATGTAGCCAACCATATCAGTTTCCATAAAAAAACAATTATATATAATGTTTTTAGAGTCGGTAATGGTAAAAAATTACTTATAAGGTCTCAACTCCTAGAGAGGAAGACCCTGATATAATAAGCAGAGTTGTATGTTATGTGGATGTAGTACAAGGTTTGTTGGGTGTGCAGCTAACGGAGGGGCGCGAGGTGGTGCTGACGCTGGCCGACAAGAACCTTCTGGATGAGGACGCGGAGGACGTACTCATCAACGTTAACATGGTCGACGATGACAAGTACAAGAAGGTAAACTGTTGTTTCGTTACATCGACACACACATTAAATAAGTTTTAAATATTGATTTCATAAATTATGCAAACCTATTACAAGAACTTAAATACTAAGGACTGAAGGAAAACAGAAATTTTTTTTTTATTGAGATGTTAAATGTGTGTGAATTTCATTCGTAGGCAATTTGATACTTGAAATGAAAATATACTTTATTGCACACAAAAAAGTTTACAAAAGGGGGACTTAATGCCTAGAGGCATTCTCTACCAGCCACACCTGGGGTAAGGCTGATGGGTAGTTCGAAAGGAACTAAGATGAAAATAAGAATATAGTTAACACATGAATGCTTGTAACAATGGGTGGAGTAACTTTACATAATTGTTGAAACTTGCAGAACGTCGAGGATCGTAAGAAGGCGAAGAGCGGCTACCAAGCGTACGATGATGCGGAGGACATGGAAGCGGCGGCGCTCGGCCTGAGTCGGCCCGTGCTGGCCAAGTACGACGAGGAGATCGACAAGGGCGCCGCCGCCCGCAAGGCCAAGGGCTTCGTCATCGGCGACGAGGACGGGGCGGAGGCCAAGCGCTTCCGGCAGATGATGGTGAGTATTGTTATATACGCATCATCATCGTTGGACTATCATGAGCAGCTGGCTTAGTACTGGACTGCTTATACATAGAACCAGTGCAGAGAACGAGCTCTATTGGACAAGAGGACATCGGCGAGGTCACACAGATGACCCAGATGCCAGATACTGTATCTCAGTTACTGTTCTTTTCATCCACCTTGTTGATGTTCAAATGTAATGTTGGGTTCTATGATGGGTATATATACTTGTAAGCCAGAGTGATCAGATCAGTCAGCGTTCATGTGTCCGGTGCTGAACATACACCTGCTATTTTTCTCCAGTCCTTCAGCGCTACGGAACCACTCGGTTTGCCTCCGATGTGCTTAATGTCGTCTTACCACCTGGCGGGTACTGTGTGGGGTCGGTACTTAATAAGAATAGTCCCACTGCATCTCTCCCCGTGCATGTCGTAAAAGGCGACTAAGGGATAAGCGGCCTGCAAACACCCCGGTCGACTTGTGGCTTTCATGGAAGACATAGGCTGGCTGGGGTAGCTGGAGATTGCGGGGTTTTGCACGAAGGTCCCCAACCAAGCGGGATTAGTTTGCAGGCCTAGAGCCAACCCCAAACCAAAACAACAACAACAACAACAACAACAACAACCACCTGGCCGGTCGTCTTACCACACTCGGTTTCCCCGTGCGCGTCGGCGAGTGTGAGAGTAGTGAGGCCCGGTGCTGAGGTGCTAGTCGCGTGGGCTGCGCAGGTGAAGGCGCGGCTGGCTGGCGAGGCGGGCGGCAAGAGGCTCGAGTCCCTCAAGCTGCCGGAGCTGCAAATCGCCTCCGACTATCTCAGCGAGGCCGAGCTCAACGCCAAGTTCAAGAAACCAAAACGCAAGGTATACTTAAACTTAAAAAAAAACTGAACATTTTGTTGACCTATATTAAGGAGACTCAAAAGACGATGCATAGTGGACCTATCCAAGTAGGAAGGGCCGCTATCAAAATGTAGAGCTTGGCCCACTGGGGTCAATTCTCTGAAAGCCACAACAGTAATCAGAAAATCTGCTAAAAGTAAAAAAAAAACATTGCAGATGGAACAATAACAAAAAAAAACATTTTTCTTTATCAGCTAGGGAAGAATAAGAATACATAGATACGAACTGCCGTGGTATGAACTGTTAATGACAGTTTTTTTTTAAATGTTAGCACTAAGCATTTACTTGCCTAATATTATTTTTTTCTCTTTATTTTCGGCTTGGCATCTATCTAATGTAGAGAAGTGTTAATCACAAGTCTGGAATTACTTTTCTAAGCTTTAAAATCAGATTAAATGAGTGAAAATTCACGATTGTGTCAGACTGCAATGCTATGTACTGTTTATGCTATAAATTGTTGTGCCTACGTTGCAGGGTAAGATGCGCAAAAAGGCAAAATCGGAACCGATAGATGTTGATGAATACGATCCGAGCAACGCACCGCTTGAAACTGACGACACCGGTAAGTTTCATGAGCAAGTCACGCACACAATTATTCACTTCTCTGTATTAGAATACAAAGTAAACATTTCAATTTTGTTTTATGAAATCTGACATGGTTGGCTGCATCACCTACTATACCAATGATTGGTGAACTAGGTGCCATGTCAGTGCTTCCCTTTGGTCGAGCCAGATACACTGAACGGACAGTAAAAACTTAAACTATTTACATAGCCGCTTCGTCCGACCTTTCATTCAGTAGGGTGGTACCAATCCGATCTAGTTAAACTGAACCACCACTAGAGGAGAACACAACCGAGGCTGCTATGCGGCCATCTTACATCAAGTACGGTGGTACCAACCCAGTTGACTACAATTTGAGCCTACCACCTAGTAAGGGGCAAGGGAAGGGACCTACAGTTTTACACCGGTTCCGAACGGTGAAGCAGCAGTCCAGTATAGCCAGCAATCCAGGGTATGGCACCTACCTTCTCGGAGGTGATATTGGCTAGTCAAAGCATGTGCTAGGGCCCCTCTGACTCAGCCACCCATACCGGAAGACACCTGCAGTTTTACGTATGATCCGAACCACGGCAGGCTTCTGTCAACGGATTTATATTCTCAAGGTGTGTTTTGTTTTGTGGTCTTGAAGTGCGTACGCGGCAGGAGAGTGGGTGGTGCGGAAATGAGTAAATATGAGTTGTAGTGAGAGGGATGACGTGTGAATGTGCGCGCAGAAGTGGACCTGGAGGGGATGCGGGGGGAGGAGGGCGCGGAGGAGCTGGAGCCGGACTCGGAGCTGCAGACGGCGCTGGCGCGCGCGCGCCGCCTCCGCCAGCTGGAGCTTCTCCCGCCTAAGCTACCCAAGGTACCACTACTACACGTTTCCCCTAAATGTATCACTGCGCTTACACCGATTCAATCCATAAACCTTAGCGCATCTAAGGCTTCACTCATACTTACCACACACAAAGATTAGGAGTCAGTTGTTCAATAGTACTTTTTTTAAAAAAATTTTTTATGGAATCTGACACGGTTGGCTACATCACCTACAACATCCGTGATGTCAGCCCATAACACCGGATGAACTTGTTGCCACGTCAGTGCTTCCCTTTCCGTCGTACCGGCTACACTGAACTGGACGGAAAACACAAACTATTTACATAGCCATTTCGACCGACCTTTCATTCAGTGCGGTGTTACCAACCCGGGCGGGTTAAACCCTACCATCTAGTAAATAGGAAGGGAGTCATATCCCTTAGTCGGCTTTTACGACATTCATGGGGAGAGATACAGTGGGGCTATTATTTTAAAGTACCGGCCCCACACGGTATGTAACGTTTTCCCTAAATGTATCACTGCTTATACCGATTCAATCCATAAAGCTTCGCTCATCTAAGGCTTCACTCATACTTACCACACACAAAGATGCGTGACCTTGAGCGTCAACCTTGACAGAAACTCAAATATTTTGTAAATCATGAAGTCAGATCAATAAATCTATTTGCACTTACACCAGTGAAATTACCTAAAAAAAAGTGTAAAACAAGTTACGATTCAATTATTTAGAAGCGCAGACGGATTCTTTGAACCTCAGGAAAAACAAAACACATAAGTTTTTCCCAAATTTTCTAATTTTGTAAATATAATGTCAATTTTCCATACTAATTCCATTTATGTTGTGTAAAGAAACAATTTATTCAAATAATGCATTTGAAATAAAGTAAGACTAGAAACAAGTCTGGAAATGAGGTAAGACAAGCTGGCAAAAATAATTTTTTTTCTTGGAATATTTGTACCTTGCTTTCTATGGGAAATGCACATTTTTTTATCCATACACCCGCCATTCTCTCTCGGCCTAATAAGAAACTTTCATTGAAGTTGCTATTAGTGATATTTTTCGACGTTGAGTTTCGTGGGCCGATCGGCCCTTCCAGAAGCCAGCAGTAGTACAGTACCCGGCAATAAATAATGTACATCAAGCTTTAGAAAGAGACAATCTGGTTGTAGAGTTTCGTCTGTCGCACAAACTTGCACGGCTCTGTCGTCATCTCTGTCGCACAAACTTGCACGGCTCTGTCGTCATCTCTGTCGCACAAACTTGCACGGCTCTGTCGTCATCTCTGTCGCACACAACAGTCGGATGATCTCTTTCTAAAGCTCGATGTACATATTTACTGCCGGGTACTGTAAAATGTTTAGGGCCGATCAGCCCTCTCGGACATCTAAGGGTTAAACATATTTTTTATACTTTATGCTATCATCATGAGTATCTTCAAGCTGAAATCAGTTTGCTTACCTAATCGCACTTGAACATGTGATAGTATAGTTTACAATGAAATACCAACTTTACTCACTGTTGTTTATGGATAAATAAATAATAATTTTAAAACTTGTGAAATGTGTAACACAGGTGGAGGAGATGCTGGAGCGTGTGAAGGAGGAGGCGGGCGGGGAGGGCGCGGAGGAGGAGGGGGCGGCGGAGGCGAGGGCGGCGCACATGGTGCTCGACGCCACCGCTGAGTTCTGCCGCACCCTCGGAGACATACCCACCTACGGTCTCGCCGGCAACCGCGACTCTCACCTTGAGATCATGGTGCGTTTTCAGAATGCATCCAAGACTTTTGCGTTCCGAAAATAAAACTTACTGTTCACCTCGTTGTCTTAGGATATGGTTAAGAGTTTGTCTGTCAGCTTGACATACTTTGTAAAAATTTGTCAGTCGTGCAGAAAGACTGATGAACAGCATCACGCAGCGCAGGAACAACCCGGTGAGCTAGCGAATTGGGTCTCCCTTCGTAGCTGTCTAACTTGGCGCCACGTGAACGCAGCCAGGGGACGAAACGTCGCTCCCGAATAATGCGCCCTCACTATTTGGGGCTCACATTTTGTTAAAAGGCAAATTTGACAAAATGCTTTATTGACCCTTTCAATAAAACACAGACGATACGCGCGGAGCCGTTCAGTGCTCATATGCTGTCCTCAAAGAGCATTCTCGTCCATTGCACCTTCTTAACCGAAATGATTGTTCCGTAGGACTTTGAGCGTGAAGAGACAGCACCGGAGCCGGAGGAGGCGGAGGCGACGGGCGCGTGGAGCCGCGTCGACGTCGAGGCCGACAAACCTCCCGACATCACTGCAGGTACCCACAACGCTTGTCTTGTTAATAGAGCTAATGCTTTCACAAGATGCGCCTGTAGCCACCCAGCCCATCTGCTGGCTTTCCGTGGAAGACACAAATAGCCTGGGGAATCCGGGGATCACCAAGGGGATTGAACCAAGTTCCTTTGACAATGAGGGATTAGTTTGCAAGCAGAGCAGTCACCCCTGTACGCTACAACAACATTGACTAATGGTGTTGTACTTGTAAGCGACCGGTGGCACAGGCTACTCTCAAAGTGAACAATATAAACTATATTCCGAAAAGACATAACTCGTAGGAACGAGCTCAGTTGTTATAATAACAATATCTCACTCATGTCCTTGGCAAGTGCCGACTTATTGCTTTAGGCAGTTTGTTCCAGTCAGTCTGCAGTTTTACATGAAATCCAACCATACTGGTGAAGGTATGCACGTACATTTTTCAAATTACAAAACTCATTGGTATACGCCCACCGGCTCTGAACCTTGGTACTCTCGCAAAGGAAGCAGTTAGAACATGAAGAAGTAAGATGTGTTGTGTTGGTAGGCGGTGGGAGCAGCGCGCTGGAGGCGGAGCCGGCGCTGGGCGCGGGGGTGGGCGGGGCGCTCAAGCTGGCGCTCAGCAAGGGCTACCTGGAGCGGCAGGAGGCGGGCGCCGCGCCGCGCGCCTCCAACACCCACCACCTCCTCACCGCGCGCCACTACTCCATCGACGACAAGGCACACGGGTAACAACACAATCACATCGAAACTATTGAAAAAGTAATCTTTTTCAATAGTTTTGATGGCGAGAATGCAGATACAGTTGTATCGAGAATATGTAATAGACAAATTAACTGCTCAGGTGTCGGCGCCAGCGCACTAATCTTCGTAAATGTTGGAAATATTCGCGCCTCGATTCACTACGCAAGGAGAGAGAACAATTTTTTTTCGTAATAACTTTCGTAACGCCTTATATTTAGTAAATCTAGTATGGTTGTAATTATTACATAATTTCCTACAAATATACTCCTATATATTTCCTATCTTACAGTGCACTGACCTTTGTCTTGATTCCAAATTGTGAGTTGAACATTGCACAAACATTGCCCTACACAAATACAGTGAGGTTAAGTTTTTTTCGATTTCACACACTCGGGAATGGATAAAAACGTCCATAAATGTTGGAGGTTTTTATCCTTGAGAAATGTTGTATCCTTTCATATTTATACACAAACACAACAAACAAATGACAAAAGCACCAAAAATCATTTGTATTTGAGGTGGCCGCGGCGCGGCGACACGTCTCGAAAACAACTGCAGAGTCCTTTAAATTCGCCTGGACGAAAATGTCCTGTCGACACTTCGGTCGGGTCGATTTCGGGGCTGGGACGATTTCATCCCGCCAACACCTGAGCGGTTAAGTTGTTTTGGGCGTGACATGTTACGCTACGCTTACGGAGATAGTTGATGATGTGATGTGAGCAGGGAGGAGGATAAGTTCTCCCGGCGCGGGCAAGACCGCTACTCGGGGCCGCTGCAGGACTTCCGCGAGAAAAGCAACTTCCGGCCGGACGTAAAGCTGGACTACGTAGACGACGAGGGTCGCCCGCTCTGTCCCAAGGAGGCGTTCCGTTACCTCTCGCACAAGTTCCACGGCAAGGGCCCTGGCAAGAACAAGCAGGAGAAACGCATCAAGAAGAGCGTACAGGAAGGGGTGAGATGTCTTCTTTTGAAAAAAAAATTCTCACAAAAATGGAAATAACATTTTTCTAATACCACTGAGTTCGAATTTATGATTCAACATTAAGTTCCGGAAGGTAAACATTTGGGGGAGGCCAATGTTCAGTATTGAACTCAGAATAACTCAAAATGATAATTAGAAAATTTTAAGGTTTGGTATTTTGTATTTGATTGATTAATTTTAATTTAATTTCTTCTAATTATTCAATATCGACCGATTTGATATTCTTACTCTATTTGACTGTACTCTGAAATCTGTGACTCTAAAATCAAAATTAAATTCAAATGTCAACAGAAATATTTGGAAAATTTAAAAAAATTATTTACTAAAAAAGTTTTGCGAACATGTTTATGTATAATAATGTAAACACAATCTGAATAAAGCATCTTATTCACCATCCATCTTGCTGTACGTCCCGTCAAGGTCGCCGTGTTAGACGTAGCATACACACCATCGTGCGCGCATCCAGCGTGCTAGTTGCCGTCGAACGAGTGAGAGAGATAGCACGTCTGTTGTTTTGTTGTCTATAAAACGTCAAAAAATGGGAATTTGCTGTACAGCAAGCCTACACACGCACGATTCAGCACGCACGATGCACGACCACCCTGACGTACGTCCGGGATATTCATTATCCATCGGCGACGTACGTCACGCTTAGACGGTGGTGGGGGGACCGTTGCTGGATGAAAAATGCGTCCAGCGGGTCCAGCAAGCAATTAATAATAATTACCGACGTACGTCGAGCCTATTCATTGTCGTTTTTCATCGTGCATCGTGCGTGGCCTTGGCAGGACGTACAGCAGGCTGGATGGTGAATAAGATGCTTATTATGTTTTTTAGAAATGGTTGACTTGTGTTAGATATAAACTTGTGTGAATGCCGCAGCTGATGAAGAAGATGAGCTCAACGGACACGCCACTGGGCACGCTGGCCATGCTGCAGGGCAAGCAGAAGGAGACGCAGTCCCCGTACGTCGTGCTCAGCGGCACCAAGCGCGAGCCCAACCACTAGCCGCCGCACACACAAACACACCACACACACACACACACACACACACACACACACACACACACACTGCACTCTCTTATTTGGTCATTGTTCAATTCCCGCTACAACTCAATCAATTAAATAACCCATCCTCCACTTGCTTATAACATTGCAGCTACCAGCTTAATTCCATCTCACGTACATACATACACTCGAAAAAACAAGGTCCCTTTACTACAAGAGCAATAAATTGTAATCATTAGAGCACTCCCACTTTTTATTAACTCATGTCATATTGTGATTTGAAGAATATGTTAGGCAGGATATATTTTGTAATAATTTGTACCCTGCAATTTGGTCAGTATGTTCCACGTTATAGTTTTTAATCAAACAAAATAAATTAACATATAGTATGGTTATGTTCAAATATATTTTTCATTGCTATTTACTGGTTTTAATTTATTTGACCTATTTCAGAAAATCTTCCTTTCAATGTTTTATTCCATGTTTCAAGAAGTTAAACTTGAAGATAAAATAAGAAATAAAATAACATTTGAACTTTGCCATGACAAATAATCTTTATTACTAAAATTGATTGTAAAACATTTATTAGTTAAAATAATTTGTTGGATCCTCTGTACCTAATTTCACTTCAACTACTGTTACTATGTAGCCACCATCATCAGTGACAATGCATAATTGCTATCCTCTTGTTTGTTGGTGTCTGCAGTGATTGCGGTATTCAGCTTGTCGGATAGATTAGTCCTTGTCGCTCTCGTTGTCGGTGGCGTCGGCGTCGGTGGCGTCGGCGTCGGTGGCGTCGGCGTCGGTGGCGTCGGTGGCGTCGGCGTCGGCGGCGGAGGTGGCTCGAGGGGGAGGTGGCGAGGCGGGCGGCGAGACCGGACGAGCGAGTTCGCTCTCGACCTGCGCGCGGTCCGCCTCGCTCTCGCCCGCCGCCGCAGACGCGAGCGCCTCCACCACGCTGCACGCAACGCGCCACACACTCTCCGAGCCCCCATCTGACGGCTCACCTATACATCATATCACAACTGTTCCTACACAAGTACTTTGAAGCACCAATAGTACCTACACTGGAAAATGGTGAAGGCACTACTAATATTGAAAGAGAAGTAAGTTTCAAAGTACTCTGTCAATTCAAAGAATACAGTTTACTTTGTTGTTGTGCTGTAATTTACAAGAGTTCTTGCAGCACAACACCGACTACTGCTTACCCCGATAGTCGGGATACAGCGTGTGGTATGCATGTATGTATGTACAGTTTATTCTAGGATTGGTACTATAATGAGGATAATTACAGTGTATAATTGATTCAGTATTAAATTGTGTTTACAGTAAAAAAATATGTGCTTTTCTTTCAAAATTAATTAAATTTCTATCAATACTTGATTGCACTACGGTCTGCGATAGTGACTTAATTTCTTTGAGAAATTGTCTGAACACAGTTCGACCTTCGACCTCGCCCATAGTGGCTCAATTATTTAGGTAATGTATATTCTGTTAATGTATATATGTGAACGCAGTTCGGTCTTCGGTCGGCCTAACAAAATCTTTGAGAAAATATATTTTATATTTACAACGAGATTCCAACTGTAAAGAAAGGAAGCAAAAGCCAGAACTGAGGCATACAAAAAAAGAGTCTAAAGGCACCCAAACAAACTGGCAACCGAGTTGATGGCTTCTAGGAAAGTTTTCAACAGATTGAAAAGAAGAGCACCTCAAGATCTCATCACATCACACAGTGAAATGACTGAGAATAAAGTATATGGAACTGTCAATGGACACTTACCATACAAGACCTATTTAGGCGAGCCCTAAGCCTCTTAATGATTTATTTTCTTTGAGAAATAATATATAATTAATTCGGCCTAGCCTTCAGTGACTTACTAATGATAGAGAAAGTATACCTATAGTTTACCCAGCTTTGGCACTCGGCCTCGTCCTAATTACTTACTTCTTTTCCGAAATTTTATAAACCCACTTTCACGCGAGAGAAGTCGCGGGCAAAAGCTATTTCAGAACTATAAGTAAAGTTACCGACAGCAAATAATGCATTTCAAGCTTAAGAAAGAGACCATCTGATTGCCGAACGCCGTCCTTGTCGCACGAACTCGCACCTCTCTGTGCGACACTGACTACACGCATTATTTGCTGGCGGAAACTGTATGTATACTATACGTACAGTAGAATGTGCAGTAAAAATTATAACTGACCTTCGAGATCTTGGACTAGTGCATCAATATCGATGTTGTCTAGTTCTTCCTCAGTAGGAGGCGTGAGGGCGTTGAGCAGTGACGTCACAACGGCCGTCACCACCTCCGTGCTTTCTGTTTGTATCAACACATCCATTATGATTTCATCACACTTTACTGTTCATTGGGGTCCGAAATCCGAATGCTAAGCTACAGGCATAGTCCGCTTCGGTGACCGTAAGTGTCCCAATTACTTCCCGATTCGTATATTTTACCTATGTTTTCTTCATTACGCGGATACCCCTTTGCTTATTTACTTATTTATTCTGGTCTCAGGCCAGCCTCAAAGCGTCTTTAAGTAATATCCTAAAAGCGTACAACTTACCAAGGTCTTCAACCGGAATGGTCTGTAGCAGGACTTCGAGGGCACTCCGTATTTTAGACTGGATGGTACCATGTGAAGGCACCAAAGCCAACACAGCCTCGAGGTTCGCAATGCTGGCTTGCTGTGTCTCGTCGCTGGAAGGGGCACCGCCAGACTGATAGGCCAACTGAGAAGAACACAGTGAACTTGTAGTCTATTGATCCAACGGTTCTGGCCGGTGGAAGGAAGGCAGAATCGAACTGGATCTATTCTATTAGAAGGTAGCTTTGCTGCTAGTGATATAATATATTATGTGTACACACATCTACCTACTTGCTTCGCCTATATGCATCCAAAAGGTCAGCTAGAATAAAATGCCTTATGGCTTTAACAATGGATATAACAAATAGTGACAAGTTCGAGTGCTAACATTATTATTAGCTAGCATTATTCTATAACATTGTGTTGTTCAGTAAAGCTAAATTGAATTTGAATACTTGCAGTAGTAGACAACAGGTTGAGAAGAGAATAAGGGGGAGGCGGTTTTCCAGAGGATTTCACATTGGAGTTGGAGGACACACAAAATTGTCAAAGGGCATGGGCCAAAACCAGCGCTAGCTACCCTCGTAGCTGGGTAGCACACGCTGAGTGGCGTTTTGTTTTGCCACAGATTTTAATACCCGTGCCATTGCCAGTACCTTATTCAGGTTGTCACAGTTATACCGGATTTGCTCACAACCAGAGATTCCTCATTTAATGAGCTCCAAAAAAGGTCATAGAACTCGTATTTTTCGAGATAATCGAGGTTTTATGCGTTAGGAAAGGGTCACCAGAACCATGTCCAACATCGGAAACTAACCTTTTAAAATGGCGATTATCTCGAAAAGTACGAGTTAGAAAACACATTTTATTGAGTTTTTTCTAAGCGTATTCAACGAGGAATTGCATGGTAGTAAGCAAACCCGTCTTTGAGAGATTCGTTAGATTACGTTCTGTTCGATAAGCGTGTCGGCAAGCACGTTGAGTGCGTCGAAAGCGCGCGTGTTGCTTCTGTAGGCGCCCTCGTCATCGCTCTCGCGCTGCAGGTAACTGCGCAGGATTTCGTCCACTGCTTCGTATCGCGTCTTTGTGCTGATGGACCAGAAAATAATCACATTGTAAGAATGAAGATATGTACAGCAAGATAGTACCTACAGAGTTGAATGCTCAAATTTATTATTTTTTTATTTTTACGGAAACTGACACGGTTGGCTACATCACCTAAAACGTCCGTGATGTCAGCCCATAACACCGGGTGAACTAGGTGCCATGTCAGTGCTTCCCCCTTGATCGTGCCGGCTACACTGAACTGGTCGGAAAACACAAACTATTTACATAGCCGTTTCGACCGACGTTTCATTCAGTGCGGGGGTACCAACCCGGGCGGATCTAATGTCTACGAAATCATAGGAATTTGAAAGTTATTTTGCCCTTCAACATTTAAGAGCGGCGTCTGTTTTGTGTTCTACCAAAATCGTTCCACTGTTTCTTTTTTGTGAATTCAGTCGTAAAATTGTGCTGTATCTCACCCCGTGCATGTCGCAAAAGGCGGCTAAGGGATAAGGACAAGATGCCGTGCTAAAGGGCGACAGCCTAGCCACCTCTCATCTTGGCACGGTCCTTTCACCGAGTCGTCCAGCAGGTGGGTCTTCGTATCTTACTTGCTGTTTAATGATATAGTTATCTCGTACAAATACTTTGCTAAACCTGGTGGTCGGTGTTGTGCTGTAATTTAACAGAGTCCTTGCAGCACAACACTGATCTATCTGCTTACCCCGATTGTCGGGATACAGCGTGTACTATGTATTTGTTCTGTGCTTTATACTTAGCTGGGGGGTAATTATTAGGGGTTCGGCGTTTTACTTAATTGAGGTCAACTAAGCTTACCCAGCAACTATAGAAGGCAGGAGTGCGGTGACGTCTGACATGAGTCGCATGGAGTCATCCCGTGGAATGGCGAGCGCCTCCGCACACTCTAACAGTAGCGCCATCACCTTTTGATCACCTTCCGTCTGGAGTGCAGCCCTCGGAGAATCACTTTTAACCGAAAATCATACCATCAGCGCGACTATTTAGGATTGCCATTTCCAAGGTCAGCCAACAAACTAACGCAAATCTAAACCAACACAACCTAAACCCAACCTTCATTCTTGAAAACATTTGTCCGCTTTGGTAACTCGGTGCGGTGGTGCATCACTTCGACGAGCGATCGTCGAAGTTAAGCTACGTCGGGCGCGGTCGGATTTTTTATCGTTGGGGCTGGCCGTGGCTTAGCTCAGGGTATAGCGATTCAGCTTCAGATTAGGGTATAGCGAGGCAGGTTACGAACATAGGAAAGTATTTGATGCGCTTCCTCTTCTTGGCGGAGGGGAAGCTGAAGAGCGAGTACTGTGAGCCGTGGCGGCTCGGGCGGCGGCCGCTCGCCCGGCAGGTATGGCGGCAGCGGAGCCAGCGGCTTCAGCTTCAGATCAGGGTATAGCGAGGCAGGATACGAACATGGGAAAGTATTTGATGCGCTTTCTCTTCTTGGCGGAGGGGAAGCTGAAGAACGAGTACTGTGAGTCGTGGCGGCTCGGCGGCCCCTGGCTCGGCAGGTACGGCGGCAGTGGAGCCAGCGGCTTCAGCTTCAGCCGCTGGATCTCGTCGCGGAGCGCCTGCAAACATTATGTACTATCAGCTCTAAGTGGTGGTTGCTGCGCGCCTCTGTTATAGCCTCATCAAAAAGGTTTCCTGTATGGATGGAGCACTCGTTGCCGCCACCGCGCCGCGCCGCCGCGGCGAGCGGGAGGAGCGAATGCATACATACCAACCCGGGCGGGCTAAACCTAGTAAATTATTTTTTTTACATCCAGGTTCTTTTGTGATTTATGCTTTTGTTTAAAGATATCGTTGCATGGTCGGTTCCACACCTTTATCTGGTCGTACTGCTGCTTGCGTACTATGCGCAGGCGCACCACGTCCCGCTCGTACTCGTCCGGACGGTAGCTGCCGTAGAAGTGCGCAGTGTCTCGTTGATCCTGTATCATATGACATCCGCCTGTCTATTTTTATGATTTCATACCAAAAAGCCCGTATAAAGTAGTTCCGTCAATATTGACCGAGAACCATGCCAAAAAAAAATTGAACAGTTCTTATTCATAAACATAAAAACCGAACAAGTGCGAGTCGAACTCGCGAACCGAGGGTTCCGTATCGCCATGTCATGGTCAGCGCCACTCAAGCCATCTATGGATTAGTTAAAATGCTACATACTCTTTTCGGTAGATGGCGCGCATACACTTTTTAGTTTATTGTATGGGGACCTTCGTAATTTTTTTACTTTTTCTTACTTTTATTATTTGTTGTTAATCGGCCATAATAACACATATTCTGTGAAAATTTCAATGAGCTACCTATTACGGTTCAAGAGATACAGCCCTCAGACAGACGGACAGACAGACAGACAGACAGACAGACGCCGTAGACTTTGTAATAGGGTCTCGTACGACGGACGAGCGAGACCCACAACCCTAAAAAGGACGCTGTTGTTTTAATAGCACTACTGCAAGGTCGAGCCAAGCAGTATGTCACCACCATATACCACTTCATATACCTACTGACTTAAAAAGGAAATAAAAATTCCTGTAGATTTTTGTCAAACGGGGCTAGAATTTACGGACCAAAGAGCGCTCGAACTGCCGAGCAGGATCCGCATTGCCTATCGGATAAAATTAGAGATGTGTTTAGGTCAAAATAGCTATTCGGTTGGTACAAGCGTCGTGATGGCTGTACTGTATGCCTCTAGTCCAATATAGCCAGCGATCCAAAGGAACACCTCCGGTGTGGCACAATCTCTTGAGGTGAAATTGGCAGGTCGGATCATGTGCAGTGCTCTTGCTCATCTGACTCAGCCGCACATACATTTGAATTGCATAGAAAAGGTAGATAGATACCATGGCAGGGTATTGGTCGGCCTGGAGTGCGGCTGCCAGCCGCAGCCTGTCCGTGTACTTTTCCATAGTTTTCAAATATGTTTGCTCCAGTTCTCCGTACCGCTTCTGTGCAGACAAACTCAGTTAGTCACACGGAAGACAAGGCACCTGCTTGCTGCGTTTGAGCGCAGGCTGAATGAGAAATTTATTGAGACGTTAGTTGGACACCTTGGCAATGAGCTTTATAAAGCTTATACTGGACATACACCTCTCCAATTTCCTCCAGTCCTCCCGGCCTTCAGCGGTAGGTACGAAACGAAAAGTACTTAATGTCGTCCCACCTAGTGGTGGTTTTCCCACACTCCGTTTCCTTTCCTCGGCCGCCAGTGTAGGTAGGACATGGTTACTAAAACGGTCGTTGTCTCTTCGGATGACGTGCCCAGCCCACTGCCACTTGAGCTATATTAGTAGTATGTATATTATATAGGTACATAGTAAGTAGGATGTCCCAGCTCGACCGGATATGCTTACCACCACAGGATTCATCATTTAATAAGCTTAAAAAAGAAGCTCAGTACCATTTTTTCCTAATGCTCGTGTTTTTCGATGCATAAAAGTTAAATAAATGGGCCAGAAACTCACGCGCCAGTGCCGTATCTGGCGGTACATGTCGGCGTTGACCGCTTCCGCCGCACTGAACTTGAACCGACGAGCCATTTGCTTGAGGAGAGCGTCGAGCGTGCGGTCCGCGTTGCGCACGCGGCCCAGCTTGTGCGCGAGCACGACGCGCATGCGCGCGCGCAGCTCCTCCTCGCGCCGCTCCATGTACCGCAAGTCTATCTCCATGCGGTGCAGGTGCGTGCGGTTAGTCCTTTAATACCACCAATATGAACCTCTCATTATACCAATGCATCGTATACAAACTTCCTATAATTACGTTGCATGGAATCAACAACGGCACGGTGTCGTTTTACTATTTCATTGAATATTTACTTATGACGCATCTTCTGATCTTTGATCTCTTGCTGCAGCTCGAGGACGCGGCGACGCAACCTGGCCAGCAACGTCTCCGGGAAGACGAGAGTGTTGGACAGCCCCTCCGGACCCTCGCAGCCTTCCAGAGCGTTCGCGCGGATCTGGTCGTAGCGTAGCAACACCGTCACATCAACCTCGTTCATGCAGCTCTGCTTCTCCATCTGGAATATCGGTCAACAAATATTAATTTGTTATTCAACACCCCCTGCAGAAAGACCACCGACTTTCTAAACATATATTTAGACGCTTCCAGTTGCTAAATAACTAAGCCGAAACTTACACGGCTTTACATTAGCATTTAACTACCTAACTAATGAAAACACCATGAAATCTTGCAATACCATGAACTCTCGTAGATTACTCTGTCGCTTCTCTAGCTGCATAGTGAGCTTGCGTTGATCCTTGAGGTGATTGTCAATGTCTTTCCGCAGCTGCTCCGCGAGCCTGTCTTGCTCTCGCATATCTTGCTCGTGCTTGTGCCTGAAATGGTACTAGTACACTAAAAAGTTAAATTCCAAATAAAAAAAAACCCCGACCCTTCAAAAGTGAAAAATAATTTCCGTTTACTTAAAGGAGTCGGAGGGCCGGTAAGTAAATACCCACGCAGCTCGCAGTAAGTAAACGGAAATTATTTATGACTATTTAAGGATCATGGGTTTTTTTAAATTTGCAATTGAACTTTTATTTCAAGCTTTTTTAAAAAAACCGCGTGCAAATCGGTCCACTTTTTAAGATAATACATTTCTGATTACTTAATTACTTGATTAGAAACATAGCTAAGAACCATCCCGATTCAACCAGCTTTCCGTTTGGGACCTACAATGCCACATACAGACACGCCCATACCCACATACACACACCCTCACACACACACACACACACACACACACACACACACACACACACACACACATAAACCCTCACACGTATAACGTATTTAACACCCCTCTTTTTGCGTCGCGGGTTAAAAATATTACCTAAGTGCCTAGGTACCTCCTTACAATAGTGACAGTTATTATTACACTTAGGTATTATTTTATTATCAGGACGAAGAATAGACGCGCAGGTACCTATACTTTAACTATAACTATAATATTCGAATGAAAGGAAAGTATAGTGACCTGGTGTCCCTCAGTTGGAATGTCTGGTCGTAGATATCCTTGTCGCAGCCCTCCGGACAGATGTTGGGATCGAGGCGGATGGGACCGATGTCGCGGCTGTCGATGCTGCCCTCATCTTCCTCCTCGGACGAGGTGGATGTCTCCGATTCTGACTCCGAAGATTCTAGATAGAGAATGCAATCGATTGGTTCCATGGTTGAAGATGCATGGTTCACGAAATTAATAGTTGCGCTTAGAAATCCGTTCGATATCCGTATCTAATACTAATATTATCGAGCATGTAACCACGTAAAACCTGTACATAGGTCCCTTCCCTTCTTACTTTACTAGGTGGTAGGGTTTAACCCGCCCGGGTTGGTACCACCGCACTGAATGAAGGTCGGTCGAAGCGGCTATGTAAATAGTTCGTGTTTTCCGTCCAGTTCAGTGTAATCAGCACAACCAAAGGAAAGCACTATCATTGTACTTAGGTTACCATGGTGTTATTGGGCTGACATCACGAATCTTGTAGGTGATGTAGCCAACCGTGTCAGTTTCCTAAAAAAACGGTGTAAAACTGTAGGTTTCTTCCCTTGCCCCTTACTGGTGGTAGGCTTAAATTGTAGCCTACTGGATTGGTACCACCGCACTGTACTGGACGAAGATGGCCGCATATCAACCTCGGCTGTGTTCTCCTCTAGTCCAGTATAGCCAGCAATTTAAAAGGTAAGTCTCCGGTGTGGCCCCTTCTCGGAGGCGATATTGGCTGGTCGGATAATGTGGTCCATCCCCTCTGATTCCGCCACCCATACCGGATTACATGCAACGAATTAAAATTATCGGGAAGTGGCATACAACGCACCGAATTGAGGCGCGCTATTTGTGGGCATTCAGCACACTCTCCATCGTTGTCTCCCTTATACGTATCAAATTTCCATTTAACCGTCTTACTCTATCGACGTTCACAGAGCGGAAACGTAAAGTGATGTATGAGGCGCTCGCGCACTTACGCTGTTTTAAATATTGGCAATATATAGAAGAACTCCAATCGCACCTTTCTAAGTTTCTACCGGTAAAATGTATAACGAGGGCCTGTCCAGAAAGTAGAATGTCGTTGATTACATGTATAAAAACACATCTACAGAGTAATTGAGGTGGTATTGACCGTCCGGCAGCTTAGTGCGCGGCGGACGATATTTCTTCTTGAAGATGCGCCGCAAGAAGTCGAAGAACTTGTTGTCCTGCGCGAGCCGCTTGAAGATGCGCTGCATGTCCTGCGCGGCCGCCTGCAGCCGCTCGCGCTCCGCCACGTGCTCCTCCACGCGCCGCTCGCAACACTCTATTTGCTCTTGCACGCCGCGTACCTGCGCGCGACCACATTGTTTCAAAACTCTGTTGATTTTTCAAGGAATGTAAGAATCAGCACAATATCAAGATTTTTGGTATTTTGTACCGTGTGGGGCCGGTACTTTAAAAGAATAACCCCACTGCATCTCTCCCCGTGTATGTCGTAAAAGGCGACTAAGGGATATGACTCCCTTCTTATATTACTAGGTGGTAGGGTTTAACCTTCCCGGGTTGGTACCACCGCAATGATAGAAAGGTCGGTCGAAACGGCTATGTAAATAGTTTGTGTTTTCCGTCCAGTTCAGTGTAGCCGGCACGACCGAAGGGAAGTACTGACGTGGCACCAAGTTCATCCGGTGTTATGGGCTGACATCACGGATGTTGTAGGTGATGTAGCCAACCGTGTCAGTTTCCATAAAAAAAAAACCCAAAGAATGCAAAAATAGTCCAGCAGTAATTGACGGTTCCCTTAGATTAAGTCACATAGGTTTATCTATTAGGTCACAAGAATAAGCGTCTTTGAGTCTGTGCACATGTTTTAATATGCACTTTAACAGAGCCTGAGCATTTAGCCGCAGTGGGAGCGACCGTTATTGTTGGGAGTAAACTTTTGCTTTTGAGATTAGGAGTTTCGGCAGGCCACTATAATCTATCATCGGTGGTTTCGGCTAACAGAAGACATAGTGCACTAATGCTGTGTTCGAGAGACATGTTAATGTCGAGCATTGGGCATACCTTCTCTGAGGTGAAATTGGCTGGTCGCGGAGCATGTGCTCTGGCCCCTCTGACTAAGCCAGTACCCACCCATCCCGGTTTGCATAAAATACTGCAGAATACGACAAACTCCAAAGGAACCGTGTCTTCAACGCTCTGCTAGTTTTGCTCCATAAAATGTATTTGGTAGATGGTATAAGACAGTGTTTTTCAATCTTTTTGAATACGCGACCCCTTTACAGGTTGAAAAATTCTCGCGACCCCCTTGGCCCATAGACAGAAAAAATATAGTAATTTAAAACACTACGTTAATGATTTTCTCTATTTTGGTACCTATATTCATTATTAAGACCTACACTCTGCAATAAGCTTTGCGGCAGCTTTGAAAGCTCTTGCGGCCAAGAATAACACCATGATTTGACACATTTTTTAAAAATAAACAAGCCCATCCTTCTCACTGAAATTGTGTAAATTGTGTTTTATTGTAGTGTAAAACCTTGCCTTTTTCCTTTTGCCGGCGACCCCCCGAGTAAGGCTTCGCGACCCTCCTAGGCGTCGCGACGCGACCCACAGATTGAAAAACACTGATATGAATAAATAGTATTAGACCTGGACAAGCTTGTCGTAGACGCGCGTGGCGAGGCTGTCCTCGTGCGACTCGAAGCGGTTCAGCACAATCATCTCGCGGTGCAGCTGGTGCAGGTGCAGCTCTAGCAGCTGGTTACGCTCCTGCACGCATTTCACGCCGTCTTAGTGCACTAAATATATAATGCTCTGATGCATAAATACAATGCTCTTTACAAACCTGCACTCGGATCCTTTCCCTTTGAAGTTGTTTGAGGCGTGCATCAAACTCGTTGACTGAGACTTCAGCTTCCGCCAAGAGCATGTCTTGCTCGTACAGTCGTCTACACAATAAAAAGAAACTCCACTGCTACAGATACCAAGAAGAAGCGAATGGAGTCCATTCGCTTCATAGAACATCCGAAAAGGTAAAAAATTATAGATAGCTTTTCTGTGAAGCTGGCTCAGAGTTAATAAATCTTACCGATGAATTCGTCTTCGTTTGATTTCTAATTCGAATGGAGTCAAATCGGCGTCCTTTCCGCTCAGCAACTCCCAAAAGGCCAGTAGCTGTCGCTTTTCTAAAATATTTCATTTTCACATTCCATTACATCCAATTTCATATGGCCAATATAGTATATGGCCAAATGGTTATATAATATTCATATCAAGTCATATGCATTTGTGTGCCAATGAAACATTATGTGTCAATGAAACTTTGTGTGTTAACTTTGTGTGTTCTTTATGGAAATAATATCTGAATCTGATTAAAGACAAAGAAGGACTTATTTACAGACACCACTCAATTTGAACCAACCCATAAATTCTACGAAGGCAACCACTCTAGGCTGACGAACTCGCGCTTGTGGTAGCACGGTGGACTTTCGACGATCCAACTTGGCCTTCGGTTCGGGCCTTTTTGGTCCAGCGGCCGGCAATTCTAGCCGCACCTGCCGGAAGTAGTTAAAGTGATGAAACTTCGGTAAAACTTGAGAATTCCCTTCGAAAAACAAAATATCGACAGGTACGTAGTTCGAAGCTCTAAAGTACAAGTTACAGACTGCTTGCTACAGCACCTAGTAGGGTTCGCGTTTCATTTCTTGAAATACCTCGAGGTTTTTCTCAGGAAACTCGAGCTTCTCATCGATAGGAGGCACTAGCGGCGGTTGCTTGGTGAGTTGAGGCGGTACTTCGCCACGGATCTCGTTCAGCTGCACTCCGATCTCACGCATGCGCTCCACCAGCCGGAGCTTCTCCTCTCGAAGCGCCACCACCTTCTCGTTGAACTCGTGCTTGTTGTCGAATATCTATCAATCAATAAAGAACTAAAATTTTTTGCTTGTGGTACCTATCGGTCCTAGCATGGCCGGATTGTCTTTCTAAATATTAATTATCATTTGTGAAGAACAGCAGGGCAAATTTGGATTGAAAAACTAGATCAAAGAATTATACCTACTGAAAAATTCTCCGATCTCATTGATCAAACAAACCATTCACCTTTACCACATAGCGGTTACAAGATTATTGTACGTAGAGTATCGTAACTACTTCCTTCCTCACTAGGTTGTATATACATATTGGTACCTCTTTCCTCACTAGGCAGAGTCGCAGCTGCGTGTTGTGGCCGGGTGGCGCCACGTAGTCCGGTTGGCTCTTCAGCAGGTAGTTGCCTATAGACGCCTCGGCCTCCTGCATCGCCTCCGCCGCGCCGGGCGGCAGCGCGCTGGGGTCCGGCTTCAGGGAGGCGTGCTCTTGCCACTGCACCCAATATTACGACGGGGTTAATATAACTGCAACTTCCGATATTGTCACGTCTATCCTGGTTGCAACACTTTTCATTTCAGGGGGTGATCCATTGGCGACCCTACGAGCTAACGGTGTAAACTGTTGGCTTGTAGCACCAACTCGCGAAATCCATTTTATCGCCAGCCTAGAGCACGTGCGCTCGCTCCCGCAGTGCGAAAAAACTGTTTCCCCGTAGGCTCGGCTGATCCACTGGCGGTTTTTTACACCGCAAGGATTTCGAGCATGACCGAAGAGCCAACGGTCTAAACCGTGGTACTTTAAAACCGCGGTTTTTAGGTGATTCATTGGCGGTTTACACCTTTAACTCGCCGCCGGGTCGCTGGCGAGCTAACGGTTTAGATAGAACGCCAATGGATCACCCCCTGATTTATTTTGCAAGAATCATGATGCCATATCATGTTTATTTCCGAACTTTAGTGTCATGCCAGTGCTTTATTGAACTATTGCCATGGCCGTTCCAACGGATCTTCATTTAGTGAGTTGGCACCAATCGGGATGGATTTCACTCAATATAACCTGTCGTTTCACTATTTATTGGCTATACCTATTACTTTTGGTCAACGTGAAGTATGAACCTCAATATGTTGATTGTGGTGCCTGTTGAGGCGCTGGTAATAGTTGCGTAGAGCCTTCCGCAAGGGGTGCGGCGGCCCCGGCGGTAGTCCCAGAAGGAAGGACGCTGTACGCGGTCCGCCCCACGCCACCTTCTTGGCGGCAGCGTGCCGCACCACAGATCCCGATCGTCTGTTCACATGTAATGAGACCAGACGATCAATGCTTGACTAAAACTGAAGAACAGCAAATCGAGCTTGTTTTTATTACGTGAATAAAATATACTCAAAACCATCCGCTCAGACACACACATTTATGGAAAAGACTTTAAACATGCATTTATATTCTACTTCGTCTTTCTTAGCAAACATGTAACAAGTATTAGGCAGTGCTACACACGGGGCGTTGACCGTGGCACTACCGGTAGCACTACTAGTAGTGCCACGGTTAAAATTTATTTACCGTAGCACTACTAATTTAATACGGTAGTGCCACGGTTAAAATTTATTAACCGTAGCACTACTGATTTAATTTGATAGTTTTACTCCCAAAATACGATAATCCAAAACAGTAGCAAAACCCGGGAAACCTGCATTGTGTGAGATTCCAAAATGAAACTTTTTTCGCATTATTACTATAAGATTCTAAATAAAAAAATATAAGTACCAAATACCTACTCAAAAATATGAAAGAGTGGAGCTAGTGGGAAAATAAATAAATAGTCCGGAATTAGCGAGAAAAATAAAATTCAAATCAAATCAAATCAAAAAACGTTTATTGCACATATTGTTGTACAGAAGGTAGGGTAGGTGCAAAAAGACAAAGTAAACAAAACAAAGTCTTATAAAATAGACAATCTTATAGTAATAATGCGAAAAAAGTTTCACTTTGGAATCTCACACAATGCAGGTTTCCCGGGTTTTGCTACTGTTTTGGATCGCCTGGTACACTTATCCCTACCAAGCTATCCCTTATCGTATTTTGGGAGTAAACCTATCAAATTAAATCAGTAGTGCTACAGTAAATTAATTTTAACTGTGGCACTACCTGTATTAAAAATCAGTAGTGCTACGGTAAATGAATTTTAACCGTGGCACTACTAGTAGTGCTACCGGTAGTGCCACGGTCAATTCGCGCTACACACACCGTGCTGTACATTCAGATTTTCAGAATGTTCAACTTACTTTGGAACTTCTAGTAAATTTATGTCCCTGGTGCAGCATGAAAATAGTCAAAATAATATTTGTTACAATTTAGTTTATTTGTAAGTAAAATAACAAAGAAAGTTACATTACAATGCAATTTGTCTTGAACTTCTTACATCGTCAAAAAATTCATACAGTTAAATACATTTCATTAGATTTTACATTTATACATTTATAATTAAATTCATCACATTTACACAAATAAATTAATTTGGTTCCATTACACACTTGTATATTTTAATTAGGTTAATATTTGGAAAATCTTATGGTCGTACAAGTTCTGGGTTACAAGCCATTCGTGCAGTCTTGTTTTAAAAATGTTTTCACTGGTTTCATTCGTTATGTCTCTTGGTAGTTTTTGTAGATTATAGCACTGTTGAAATGTAGGCTCTTTTGAAATTTGGTTGTCTTATGTTATGTGTGTGATATTTTAAGTTAGCTATGTATCTAGTTTTATAGCTATGGTTAGTGGTGTTGTATTCATTTTTAGCGTTCCGTATCCGTTGTACGGGACCCTATTACTAAGCCTACGCCGTCTGTCTGTCTGTCTGTCCGTCTGTCTGTCCGAGGGCTGTATCTCTTGAACCGTAATAGGTAGCCCGTTGAAATTTTCACACAATATGTGTTATTATGGCCGATATAACAACAAATAATAAAAATAAGAAAAAGTAAAAAAATCACGGGGTCCCCATACAAGAAACTAAAAAGTGTATTCGCGCCATCTACCGAAAAGAGTACATGAAGCATTTTAACTAATACATAGATGGCGTGAGTGGCGCTGACCGTGACATGGTGATACGGAACCCTCGGTGCGCGAGTTCGACTCGCACTTGGACGGTTTTTTGTTATTTCGTACAAATAAAGCTGTTTTTTAAACGGTTTTATTTAGCTTGACTCCGTATATTTGTTTCTATCTTTGTTTCAAATCTTGCGACAACTTTTTCAACTACTTCTACTAAACCGATTTTTATGAAACTTTGCACACACATTGAGTTCTCGTGACAATACAATATTATGATAATTTCAACTTGGTAACGAGGGTCTGATGATGGAGTCAGGAGGTGGACAGTGGAACTCTCCAACCATTACTAGTAACCTCCTCGAGTTTGGGCTCTTATGGTTGGTTTGGACGAGTGTCCCATACTTCTACCAATACACTTGGTGACGAGGGTCTGATGATGGAGTCAGGAGGTGTACAGTGGAACTCTTCAACCGTTACTAGTAACCCCCTCGAGTTTGGGCTCATTTGGTTTGTTTGGACGAGTGTCCCGTACTTCTATCAATACACGTGGTGACGAGGGTCTGATGATGGAGTCAGGAGGTGTACAGTGGAACTCTTCAACCGTTACTAGTAACCCCCTCGAGTTTGGGCTCATTTGGTTGGTTTGGACGAGTGTCTCATACTTCTATCAATACACTTGGTGACGAGGGTCTGATGATGGAGTCGGGAGGTATACAGTGGAACTATTCAACCGTTACTAGTAACCCTATCGAGTTTGGGCTCATATGGTTGGTTTGGACGAGTGTCTCATACTTCTATAAAGACACTTGGTGACGAGGTTCTGATGATGGAATCAGGACGTGTACAGTGGAACTCTTCAACCGTTACTAATAGCCCCCTCGAGTTTGGGCTCATTTGGTTGGTTTGGACGAGTGTCCCATACTTCTACCAATACACTTGGTGACGCAGGGTCTGATGATGGAGTCAGGAGGTGTACAGTGGAACTCTTCAACCGTTACTAGTAACCCCATCGAGTTTGGGCTCATATGGTTGGTTTGGACGAGTGTCTCATACTTCTATAAAGACACTTGGTGACGAGGTTCTGATGATGGAATCAGGACGTGTACAGTGGAACTCTTCAACCGTTACTAATAACCCCCTCGAGTTTGGGCTCATTTGGTTGGTTTGGACGAGTGTCCCATACTTCTACCAATACACTTGGTGACGAGGGTCTGATGATGGAGTCAGAAGGTATACAGTGGTACTCTTCAACCGTTACTAGTAACCCCATCGAGTTTGGGCTCATATGGTTGGTTTGGACGAGTGTCCCATATTTCTACCAAGACACTTGGCGACGAGGGTCTGATGATGGAGTCAGGAGGTGTACAGTGGAACTCTTCAACCGTTACTAGTAACCCCCTCGAGTTTGGGCTCATTTTGTTTGTTTGGACGAGTGTCCCATACTTACTACTACCAATATACTTGGTGACGCAGGGTCTGATGATGGAGTCAGGAGGTGTACAGTGGAACTCTTCAACCGTTACTAGTAACCCTCTCGAGTTTGGGCTCATTTGGTTGGTTTGGATGAGTGTCCCATACTTCTACCAATACACTTGGTGACGAGGGTCTGATGATGGAGTCAGGAGGTATATAGTGGAACTCTTCAACCGTTACTAGTAACCCCCTCAAGTTTGGGCTCATTTGGTTGGTTTGGACGAGTGTCCCATACTTCTACCAATACACTTGGTGACGAGGGTCTGATGATGGAGTCAGGAGGTGTACAGTGGAACTTTTCAACCGTTACTAGTAACCCCCTCGAGTTTGGGCTCATTTGGTTTGTTTGGACGAGTGTCACATACTTGTCGAACGCAAATGTATGAAACAGACATACCATCTGTTCAAATTGATTTTGAAAGGGACGGCGTACACCTTATCCATCCAAAAGCCATACAGTTTCCAATAAAGTTTAATAATGGAACAGCTGAGAGACGGATGTTACCGATAATTTTGTCATGGGCCTCCACTGTCCATAAAATGCAGGGCAATACTGTTGACCATGCGGTCGTGTATTTGGGCTCCAGACTATTTGAGGAGGGTCAAGCGTATGTTGCATTAAGTTGCGTAAAGTCTTTAGAAGGGCTATGTCCTGAGGAGCTTGATTGTGAGAAATTGACAGGTAAGAAACCGTGCAACAAACATGCAATGAGAGAGTTGGAAGGGATGAGGAGTTTGCGTAATGATACGAGCCAAAAATCGAACTAAAAATGAGTAAATAAAAAAATAGATAAAAAAACTTTTAAGTTAAACGGTTTTATTTAAAAATAACAAGAAAAAAAATCTGATGTACAAAAAACTAGAAAATAATAAGGACACAAACCTGGGCCTTCTTAAGATTTTACGTCTGGGTAAGAAATCTTGCAATACTAGCGTGCTGTCTTCTCATGTCGGATGCCAAAGGGCACTTTGTGTCGCTGCGTCAACAGAATCAGTAATAAATTGAGACTTTTAACAGACTAATATAAAAACGTGGGGCGCATGTTGTTACACATATTATACGCCCCACGTTTTTATAATAGTCTGTTAAAAGTCTCAATTTATTACTGATTCCGCTGACGCAGCGACACAAAGTGCCCTTTGGCATCCGACATGAGAAGACAGCACGCTAGTATTGCAAGATTTCTTACCCAGACGTAAAATCTTAAGAAGGCCCAGGTTTGTGTCCTTATTATTTTCTAGTTTTTTGTACATCAGATTTTTTTTCTTGTTTTTTTTAAATAAAACCGTTTAACTTAAAAGTTTTTTTATCTATTTTTTTTTTACATGTATGTCGTAAGTAGTGAGTATTTTTAATAACGTAAATAATTTTGTTCAGGTTTGGTTTGCAATGTTCATTCCAACGAGCCTTTGTAATTATGCGAATAGCCATTTTTTGCATTCTGAAACCTTTAATTTAATTTAATTTAATAATTACATTTGTACATGGGTCTTTCTCCGCCGTCGCAATATTTCGATGACTTCGGTGGCACTTTTTTTTTCTTTGAATTTAGACATTCTCACAGGCAAAACATAATTTAGAATTAATTTAGAATCAAATGGTAGTGGAGGGAACAAAATTGATTGAACGGTTATGGAGTTATTGAATTTAAAAAATATGATGTCCACCGAAATCAATATTTTAGTCACCGAAATCAAATCGTGTAATTACTTTATAACTTAACACTTTAAACACTATGCAACTGTGCAAAAGAACAAACAATACCGACTACAATTGTGTGCAATTTCGATATGAGTAGGTATTGAGTAGATTAATATTGTAAAAAAAATTTTGTGCTATTGCCGGTCTCTTTTATTTCTAGCTTTTCTAAGTCTTTCAGCCACTCTTTTTTAGCTAAGCGTTCCTCTTTTGAATCCGCTATCACGGCAAAGCTGAAAAGGATAATCACACGTAATACTATAATAATAAATCGACCACCGATACGTCGAGATACTCCAAAACTTGTATCGGTAAACGGCGGTGACTGTGAGGCTCCATGAAAATACCCGCCCCATCCAATGATATTCTGCTACTCGGCAACATACATTGTTATGCGGACAAAAGTAGGTACACGGATCCTACACCAGTCACCCTTCAGCCAGACGGGACGTTGTGGATGAGAAGAGGCGAAGAACAAACGCTTCGGTCTATTTCCGAATGGGGCCGTACTAATTTGGTCGAGTTTAACGCTACCAAGACACAAGTCTGTGCGTTCAGTG
Organism: Nematopogon swammerdamellus; assembly: GCA_946902875.1. Taxonomy (NCBI): domain Eukaryota; kingdom Metazoa; phylum Arthropoda; class Insecta; order Lepidoptera; family Adelidae; genus Nematopogon; species Nematopogon swammerdamellus. Next base: position 13,284,748 of record OX336339.1, read on the forward strand.
CGAAAAGAACGGCGTTCACACCCGCTCCTTCCTTCCAGGTCCTGTCGCTAAAATTAAGCGATCACCTCGGGGTCCTCGGAGTCGAACTGTCGCACGACCTAAACTTTCGGCGCCATAATCTAGTTAGGGCAAGGCCAACCTAGTTTCTAAAAAGTTGGGCGTACTCAATAAGGTGCGACGGTACTTCACGCCGGGCCAAAGGGTGCTTTTGTATAGCACAAATTAGGTCCTGCTTGGGGTACTGCTCGCACTTGTGGGTTGGCTCAGCTAAATACCAGCTTGCGCCTTTGGATTCGATCCAGAGTCGAGCCCTGCGACTAGTGGATGACCCCAACGTGTCCCGCGATCTAGAACCACTGCAACTCCGTAGGAATGTCGGCGACCTAAGTGTGTTCGCTTATTCAATCCATGGTAAATGCTCGGAGGAGCTGTTTAACGCGACCCTTCCGTCCCCTTTCCACCTCCGCACAACGCTCACTGGACAGGGATTGCATCCCTATACGCTGGACTTATACGGGTGCGTACCAATCGGTTCTGCAGGTATTTCCTCCACAGAACTGGTAAACTCTGGAACGCTCTCCCTGCCCACGTATTTCCCCCCAAGTATCGTCTCGGGTCCTTCAAGAGAGGCGTGAATAGCACCTGTCAGGCCGGCATGGCATTCGAAAGCCCAGCGTACGACCGAATTTACATGGGCGTCATTAGGCACCTTATTGGTGGCTCGGCGTCGCATGCCGCGCTTTTTATTAAAAAAAAATGCTTCTTGGTAAGGGAGTGAGGCAAGGGGCCGTGATCTCAGCCAAGCTCCTTACAAAAGCACTTGAAGACGTGTTCAAGACGTTTGAGTGGGAGAACATTGGAATAAATGTCAATGGGGAGTTTCCCAGTCATCTCCGTTTCGCGGATAACATTGTCCTCCTCGCCCATACCCGGGTTCAGCTTCAAGAGACGCTCAGCGACCTTTACGAGGTCTCGCTGAACGTCGGCCTGAGGATGAACCTGGATTTTTTTTATTACTTCCGAACTGGGTGGCTCTGCCCGAGGTCGAAGCTTCAGGCGCAACCAATTTCACCGCCGAGGAGGTGCCAGTCCGGCTTGGAGGTGGACTAAGGTCGCTGGGGAAAGTCTATTAACCCGCGATTTGAAGATCCGTGTATTGTACGAGTGGGGAAAGATATTCCCTGGGAGCCCGTTCCACACCTTGTTGCCCCAGTGCGGCACAAGAACGATTTAGAGAATCGTGCAGTTCGAAGAACTCTTCTGTCGACTAGAAAGGGGTGTTCCGCGAGAGTATGGCGGGTTTGGCGAAGGCGAACAGTAGGAGGAGGGATAAGGGAAGCAAGTTCATCAGAGCAGCGGCCATAGTAGTACCGATAAAATGACCCCACGATACGTCTGTGCTTTAAAGGCTGAAGGTCCTTTGTGAGTACAGAGTCACCAATGAGGCGAATGGCTCGTCGCTGAATTGAATCCAAGGCTGAAAGAAGGTACTCGGGGAACCCTCCCATTCCCAAAGACGACTGCAATATTCCATCACCGGTCTTACTTGTGCTTTATACAGTGTAATCAGTTGGACCGGCGTGAAAAATCGCCGACATCGGTAAAGGATCCCTAATTTTCGAGACGCTAGTTTTGCCTTGGATTCTATGAACGATCGAAACCCACCGTCCCTGGACACTTCCATACCCAGGACGCCCAGACTACCATCTTTGGGGACTTGGCTGCCCTGGAAAGTGGCTTGGAGAGGAAACGGATTAGCCTTAGTAGAGAAGGCACAAGCTTGCGTCTTGGCTACGTTGAAGTTGACAAGTTCTTCCCCCACGGTGAAGTGATCAAACAAGTGGAGGAATACGTATATTTCGGACAAATATTTCGGCTAGGTAGGTCGACAAGGCCTACTCAAGGAGGTAGAGAGACACATTCAACTGGGTTGGGCTGCCTTCGGAAAGCTGAAGTTCGTCCTAAAGTCTGATCTACCGTAACGCAAAACATATTTAATAAGAAATATATACTAGTCTCAAAAGTTATTTAGTTAATACAGTGTAAACGGCATAATGTAACTTCGATTAAAAGAAAAACTGTTCTTTTTTTTACTTCATTCGACGAAAACTCTCAATGACGCAATAGAATACAGTAAGTTCGCTTTTGCTACGTAGAGTTTGTAGTCTTAAATGTTTTTAACTTTATGTGATTTTAATTTTTTTTTTTCATTTCTAATCCTCAACTACATAAGTTATCCTGTTTATAAGTTATAATAGGCATGCTATTTAATGAAAAAATATGTTTCTTGCTTTCGGTGGTTTTGAAATTGACTTCGGTGCACCTATTTCCACCGAAAACACCGAAGTCATTGACACTGAAATCAAAAAAGTAAGAAAAATCTAAAATATTTGCAAATATAACCTATATATACAGCATTGCTCTCTAAGTTGGAAATCTAGTACTAATAAGACAATCTCTAATTAAAATATAATAGTAATATGTCAAATAAATAACGAGAAAATTGGTTCAGCGAAATCAATTTTATAGGTTACCAAGCCACCGAAAACGATTACATACCTTAATAACACGGCCGCACAGGAACGCACAGACGTGTTGTGCTCGCCACGGAAGCAGCGCTACTGATATTTTTTTTCGCTTTAACAGCTATTCACGCATCTACAATAGTATAGGATCTATGAGCGTATTCGTGCGCGCCACCGATATCAAAGGAAACTAGCGGACGCAGATAAAATAATTCGTATTTCGTCTTCTAAAGCGTATTCATGCTTAGTAAAAATATAAGTTAAAGCATAACTAACTAGGTTTTAGAGAACATATACAAAGTAGCGTAATTCCTTATAGATGATAAGAAAAAAAATTTTTTCTACCGCAAAGTGTAGTCCGGACGCGCCAGTGAAGTCAAGATTTCAGCAGTTAGAATTTTTTTTATCGCATTTCTAATTAATTAATTTAAAAAAGGACACAGGCCCCCCCCAGTATTTTAATCATATCTACAATATAAAAAAATATAAAAGTATTACGAATCCATTTTATAAGACTTTTCGATCCGGACTCGCTTATTCTGCCCATCCGGAGAAATACCCACATAACCGTCGCCTTCGATATAACGATTCAACGAACGAGACTTCGTCACGACACTCAAAAATAAAGTTTTGCTTGTGTATTAATTAACTCACTTTTGTCTGAGTGCAGCCTCCGCCATTTTCCTGTGAACCTCATCCAATTGATCGAAAAAATCGGACGAAAGGTTCTTTTGTCGCAATGGCTTGATGATAACCTGTGGATCCCTGATAGAGAACTGAGAGTTAGTCCATTGTTTATAAAGTAACATATCAATCTTATATGCATGTACTTATATAGGTGCATTGAAATTGTGTGCAGATTTTCATAGAATAAGACGGAAGTGAGGAAAGAAAATAGGAGAACAGACTTGATGGCCAACAGCGCGAAGGGGAACACGTCGAGAGAGATGATGTTCCTGCGATGCATCTTGGCGAGCCGCAGGTCGGAGGCCTCCAGGCGGTGCGCGAGCTTGCGGCGCACCAGCGCGCGCGCCTCATCAATCTCCCGCTCCAGCTCCTCCAGTGGCCGAGGGTCCAGCGTCACGTCGATCTGCTGCGACATCGGCAGCTGACGGTTTCTGGTGCAAACATGTCCATTTCACGTAACACGCCTCAAGATCAATTCGAGCATGTTGGCCCCAACATCGCTCGGTTGGTACTCTTCATGTAGGTATTTCTTGGAAGTGGGCATCGGTCTAGCTTTCATGTTTGCCGTGTTCGGCGGTCACACCACCGATTCGTTCCTCTATTAGAAATAGCTGCACTTACGGACAAATCTGCAACGGACGCGGTCGACGCCACAACCATGATCGCTAGCAGTGAATGATAGGTATGTAACACAGAGCACGGAACCGCCCCCGCCCGCGCCCCCTCCTAGAGGCGCCCTAAGCGATAATATTTGAAACCCAATAACTGGACGCAGTGCTACTAGCGCTTCGTATGTGTGTGTTAGTATCGACACTACACACAAAGAGGAGCAAGTTAGGCACACGCACAAAACAAATGCACACGCACAACACACATATGTAAGTCATAGGCCACGCCTACAGGCTTCAAGGCTTCAACGCCGTTGTAGGGAAATCGCGCTCAGGGCGCCTCTAGGAGGGGGCGCGGGCGTGGGCGGTTCCGTGCTCTGTGGTATGTAACGTATTTCTTAAGTCCATTGATGTACTTTAACATTGCTGTGCAAGGGCCTTCCTCATTGTGGTGAAAAAGGCATTGAAGGCGTAAATGGTGATATGTGGCTAGTCTTACGCCTTGACCAGCTTGACGTAGGGCGGCGAGCTGGTCGCGCACGCGCTTCTTGTGCGCGTTAGCAATCGCCATCATCAGGTCGTACTCCTCCTTCTGCTTCAGCTGCTCGTGCGACATCAGATAAATGTGATATGTGGCTAGTCTTACGCCTTGACCAGCTTGACGTAGTGGCTGGTGAGGGCGGCGAGCTGGTCGCGCACGCGCTTCTTGTGCGCGTTAGCAATCGCCATCATCAGGTCGTACTCCTCCTTCTGCTTCAGCTGCTCGTGCGACATCAGCGCGCCGTCCGCGGTGCTCGGCTCAGCCACCCCTGCTGGTGGCTGCATAAATAGACATCAACAACATTTTAGGGCAAGAATTCAAACGCTTCAAAGAATTCAAAGGTGCTTTGCTTTTACGTGTTGAACAATTTCGCAATGGAATACTCCGAAATAGCGCACAAGGTGTGTTTGAGTCCTTGGATTTTGATGTCGCTAAGGATTCAAGACGACATAGTGCAACTGAACATTTGCAATTGTTTCAGAATCTGGAAAAAGTTCTACTAGGTACCTACCTAATAATTGTTTATTTACTACATATCCATATAAATACATACATATCCATAAAAAAAATGTACTAGTCATGTAGTCATAAAAGTCTACTTGACAAGTATGTAGACTTGTATGTATGCGTAGATAAAGAGAATTTCCTCACCACAAAGACAACTTCCTCCAGAAATTCCGGTTGGGGCAGCAGCGGTTCTGGATAATTGACCAGGTAAGAGAAGATATTCCCGTCCGTACCTGATGTCAGCATGCGTCTGCGTGAAAATACATCTTCGATTAGAATCCTAACGATCGCTACCTATTGATGGTCCCACTGCTGGGCATGCGACAATCAAAAGCCGATGCTGGGCAAATGTATCTCTTATTTATTGGTTATAAGTTGAGGCTTCATAAAATCTGTATCTAATTGAATAAGTACAAACTTTCCGTCGCTCGTGAAGACGACGCTATTGATGGCTCCGGTGTAGCGGTCGTGCATCGGCAGATAGTAGTTGTCATTGAAGTCCAGTCTTGGGATCGGGTCAGGCTGGAGAACCCACAGATTAGAAGGTAATTAAATTGTTTCACACCTATGTTCTTCATGCCTATCAGACAATGCAATAGGACTGGAATACATGATCTTAATCCAGAACATTTTACCGCCAAAAAACCTCCTTTTAATAAAATAAACGTGCTATCTGGCTAAACTCACGTGTTAACTGGACTCAGCCTATAAGAAATAAAGGTGTAAATAATCAACCAAAACTCATCATTCGGAAGTCACATCATTCGAAAATACTTACGGCCGATTTCATCACCTTCGACTAAATTGTAGCTGCCGGTTAACTCCTGTCAAATGTATGAGAAATGTCACTTTGACCGACAAATAACTGTTTGAGGAGATCTAACCGGAGGTGGCGAAAACGGCCACCAGTATGGCGTAATGTGAACTGTCGAACTCCAAATGTTCGTCCGAACCAACGTGAACTCTATCGATCCACACACCTCCACACGTCGACGGCCAACTCCGAACCATTTGCTGTGTAGAGAGCTGGTTCGTGAGAGTTGGACAAGCACATGCGGTGCACATGCAATATTCTTTGTATGAAAATGTTTGAAGGAAAGCGCACTGGGTGGCAGGAGCAGGACGCGGGACCGGTGGCGGCGCTGCGCGTCGCGTCGGGTCCGCTAGGTGCGGTCTCATTTTGATTGACCGCCCCCCACCTCGAACAAACGCATGCGGCATGCGAACCACCGCTCGTCTACACATCGAGTATTGTATTTGGTATCGTATGATACGATACAGATACGATTCGTATCAGTATCAGATCATTAGTATTGGATTGGACGATTGTGTATAGTGCCCCCATTCGATATGTTACTACATGTGCTGTAATTAGTAAAGGCTCTATATCACCTCCTGCTTGGCCAGGCGCCTTCCCTTTAGTTTCTTCATGAGTTTCTGCGTGGCCAGCATCTGGCGCACCGAATACACCTCGCTGTTGTCCTCTTCGGGAGTGAGCATGCGCAATATACGGACATAACCGTTCCCCGTTCCGACTATCCTGTATCTCTTGTCGCATCTGCAGACACATCAATCGCTAATAGCACTGAGTATAGGGTACGGTGGCGAATTTGACATTTCTTTGAATTATGGCAGTACGTTTACGAGTTTCACTATGAGAATGCGAAGGTTATTATATTGTCAGCCTCATGAAAAGGTTAGTGAAAAACTTCTTGTGGAAATAAATAAAACACAAAATATCGCACCATTGGGGAATGGTGGATCCTTGCTTACATAATGCGGTGAAATGAAATAATTTCGTGAACATTTTACGGTATGCGTACGGTATACAACAAAGATATAACGACAATAGCGAAGTGCTAATCTGTTCCAAATACACATAACTGAGGAATGAAACTTTAATTAGTCTGCGAAATGAAATTCCTTGAGGAACCAATCGGGAACCAAAGAGCAGGGATAGATGAAAATAAAAAATAACACGCATATAACAAGGATAAAGCAATATTCTGGCAAATGAACTAACACAGAGAGTACAGCGGTGATGTCGTCGCACCACGCGCCAGGCAGGGGGCCGTACTTGGTGACGTCTTTAGTGCCAGGCATGATCAGCAGCAACGCCCCAGTGCCGGCCTGCACACACCACACGTTGCCGTCGTCGCAGTACTCCGCCCAGGTGATGCGTGTGCCCAGCATACTCTCACTCATCACTGCAACAATCAACGTCCTTCCTTCACTTACATACATCACACCATCATTCCTCAATATTATCTCACAATTGGCTGATATAACTACATACTGAGAAAGGTATAGAGGCTTCGTCTGCCACGTGTTCGATCTCTATATTATCTTATCTTATAGTCCCTAAATACTAGTATTGATGTAATAATTTATGTAATTTAATAAAATACCGAGTTCCACCTCCCCGCGCCACTCGTCACCTTCTTCGTCGTCGCTACTTTCTTCGTCCTTTCGCTTTAGAGCCTCCTCGTCGAGGCTGGCGAGGTCTTCTTCTTCGGGAAATGGTTTATAGCGAATGCTGAAATCCCAATGAATGAATGAATGAATTGGAATTTATATAAACAATATTTCGAATTTTTATTATTACCGAATAGCGGCACTACTCAATTGTCCAATCCTCCAACTGATCGCCCTACAATTAATAAATGAATGAATGTAAATTATATATTATAAAGCATTATAGAAATAAGTTCTAGGTTGCACTGAAAATTATATAAAATTTTATTATATTCTGTTACTAACGTTCACAATCATAAGTAATCGTACGTAATATTCAGGAAATCAACAGCTTTGATAATGAATAGCGTTGAAAATTATTTTTTAACCCATTTTACCCGTATGTACCGTGTGGGGTCGGTACTTAAAAAGAATAGCCCCACTGCATCTCTCCCCGTCGCATGTCGTAAAAGTCGACTAAGGGATAAGAAAATTCGTCAGCCTCGGTAGCTCAGTGGCGCGGTTGGTTAGTCAATTGTTATTAAGCAACGCTGAGCGCGGTCAGTGATTGGATGGGTGACCGCTCGACCGTTGGAGGCTGACCGTGGTTCGGATTCCACGTTAAACTGTAGGTCCCTTCCCTTCTTACCTTACTAGGTGGTAGGGTTTATCCCGGCCGGGTTGGTACCACCGCACTGAACGAAACGTCGGTCGAAACGGCTATGTAAATAGTTCGTGTTTTCCGTCCAGTTTAGTGTAGCCGACATGAAATGAAGGGAAGCACTGACATGGCACCTAGTTCACCCTGTGTTATAGGCTGACATCACGGATGTTGTAGGTGATGTAGCCAACCGTGTCAGGTTCCATAAAAAAAAAAAAAAAAATGTAAGTCAGAGTGTGCTATTGGATAACTTCTTTCGTACAACACAAATTAATATGTGCATGAGAAAATGAAGAATGGGTAGTTACGTACAAATACTTCTTTAGTAATGTCTCCTTGTAAGATGCAAATTCGAGTTTGAACGTTGTTATTTCGTTATAAGGCCTCTCTTTCGCATCTGGGAGCACAACCTCCATCATGAGTCCTACTTGGCCGCATAGCAGCAGAACCAGCTCCTGGAAATATTTGTTATGTTGTTCTATGATAGTTATCTTGGTTATCATGTCCTGAAATTTATCATTATAATATTCAACCCGTCGTAGTTTACGGTTGAATACAGCGTTCACCAAGGCGTTTCCATTTTTTTTTATGTAAACCAACATGGGTGGCTGTGCCGAGAGACCAATGGTATATTCAACAGAGCCAAAAACACGTCTCCTCGCGAAACGACGCTCAGTTAGGTGTCATGCCAACAGATTGGCGGACTGTTGCTAGGCTGTCTAGCCTGTTAATACGACGTTTGAAGACACCCAGGTTAAAGGATTCGGGGAACCCACTCGCAGGAAGACATTTCCACACCCTAGCGGTGCGTCAAAGAAACGATTCAACTCATCGGCTCTCCAAGCCGATGAGTTCTCAAAAGCCCAATGTCAACAACAAAAGGGTGCTGAGTCCCTCTGCGACGAGTCAATTGTGACTCGAGACTCCAGACCATCTGTAAGTTTCGGGTCACCAACAAGACGGATGGCTCGGCGCTGTATCGAATCCGAGGACGCAAGCAGATAATGGGGACTACCCTCCCAGATGTGACTGCAGTACTCCATCACCGCCTAATCTGTGTTTTGTACAACAGGAATAGTTGTGCCGGTGAGAAGAACCGCCGATTTCGGAAAAGTATTCCCAATTATCTGGACGCAGCTTTGGCATTAGACTCGATTAGTTGCTGCAAACCTACGTCCTTGGAAATGGTGGTGCCCAGGAGGTCTAGGTGCTCCGAGAAATCTGACAGGTACGACGCTGCCTTGGAAACTAGCTTGGAAAGGAAAGAAATCGACCTTAGCAGATAATGCGCAGCACTGAGTCTTGCTAACGTTGAAGGCGACAAGGTTTTCCTGGCCCCATATAGCTACTTTTCCGAGTACTTTATCGACCCTATCAACCACTGAACGTTGAGCCTCAATATGCCGCGAATCTCTACTCTTCCAGTCCTTAACATAGCCCTCGTGCTCCGCGCTGTCGTTTGCATAGCAGTGTATCATGCCCAAGGACAGTAGATCGTTTATAAAGATTAAGAAAAGCGTACTTAGGCGACAGCACAGAGCCCTGAGGATGAAAGTCGTCTGATTTCGAGCCATCGATGGTAACGAAGATCGAACGACCCGCCAAAAAGCTGGCGATCCAAGTGCAGAGTTTGGGTCTTGTTTCATTGTTTAAATTGTGTTTTTTTTTCTTCATTCCTTCATTCTTCCTTCAGAGCCTACTTATTATTTTCATTATTTAAGCGTTTAAAAGGCCACTGACTCACCTCGCCTGGTTTCCACGTCATATAAGCTATATTGTTAGGGGTCTCAATGAATCCTAGTTTCAGCAGCTCGAAAGGTTTCACCGTCGAGTTGACCCGGTACAGGAATATTGTGGAGTCCTCGCCCGCCGTCACTAGCAGCGTTTGCTGAGGGTTCATGCTGATCTGCATCAGGGCTGCTGAGTGTGGTTTCAATAGCTGCAACGAGCAACACAATATTTTGCAATAGAATGAACAATGTTTGGAGATGTTGAGATTAGGTACTCCAGATTCCACATGTGGGATGGTTAGGCTGAATTTATTTCCAGTTCAAGTTCCAAGGCCAAAAAAGCAAAAGTCTACCTATTTTGATTAAATTAGAAAATCTTATATTTTTTATATGTTAGTACCTACTAAAAGCATTTACTCGCTTTTTATATTTCTTTATTAGATAAATGCAAAACCCAAAAATTTGGAGTTACAGTTAAATCCTGGTCAGGACTTATTTTTTTCTCTTCATTTGCGGCTTTGCATTTAACTAGTGAAGAAAAAATAGAAAATATTTTCATACTCCCTTATAAGCTAGTATTTATACACAATTTTCTATTTAACAATGATTCAAACAAACCGTTACGAGTTTTATGTAAGGGTGTTCCTCCGATTCAAGATTTTCTAAAAAGAGTGCCGAATCTACGCGTATCTCCACCATCTCAGGCGGATTTTGTAAAAGTAACTCAGCGTCCACGTAAACAATTCTCATGACTCCGTCACTGAAGCCGATGCAGAGCAGTCGCGACGTTGGATTTATCTGCAACGGGGACAGTTTGCCATTCAGTTGTTCTCTCTTCAATCAAAGTCGAGTTCTTCTAGTTACGTCGTGCTACTCTAGAGAAAATCGGAATACTTAGGCAGTAGGCACCCTAAAGGTTGGCGTTGGTAAGCGGCAACCAAAAGTGAATGAAGTAATATTCTACGCAAGTACATAATAATAATACTGTAATAATAATGAGTTACCTCAACGGGCGGATGAAGTAGGCAGCATATTGGCACAGGAAAGCAGAAGCGGAGTAAAAGTGTTTTTGTTTCCGTGTCATAGACATGGAGAGCTCCGTCTGCACCCAGGGAGACGACGACCGGCTCAAGTCGCAGACAAGTCAGCGCCACTATGGCGCCTGCGTGGCAGGTGAACACCTTGCGATGTTCGCATTCTAACTTGTCCAGTTCCAAGTCAACGCTCCACATTCCGCCATTGCCATCCTGGAGCAAAAAAATTAAAATAAACTGCGTAGTTACATAAACTCAATAAATTGTTTATAAGAGGCATTTACTTTGTATTAGTAAGTAAGTAGTAAGTAGGTACCTATAAACACTGATCTATAGTATAGATGAGACTTTTTCATACATCACTCCCGAAAACACATGTCATCGACAAATGGAGCTTATAACCTCCTTTCTCGCGCGCGCGCTATCGCGATCGATCACACACACACACACACACACACACACACACACACACTCCCTCCCTCACACCCGCAGTGACCCGCAAACACACACACACACACACACCACACATGTAAGTTTGATTGAAAGAAGAAGGTAGATATTAGATTAGATCTTAGATTTTAAAATGGTAAAATAACGAATGCCTAAGAACGAGTGAATAAGACGGCCAATTGGGCCAGTTTAGGCACAAGTGTACAAAATAAGTGAACACAACAAGGTATGCTTTCGCCCTACTGTATTTTCTTGAGTACTGTACTTATCTAACTTCAAGTACCTACTCACAGATCAGAGAAGTATTAGCTATTACTTAGGATTTCTGTGTACCTACTGTTTCTTCCGTAAATTGGAGCAAATAAGTAGCGTTTAAGAAATGAATGACAAGTTAGATTTAAAAAAATTGTATACGTAAATCTTGTTTTTGGTACAATAAATAAGTTTTGTTTGTTTGTTTGTTTTGTTTGTTTAACCGATGCTTGTGTTATGTGGCTCACTTTATCGTTTTATGTTCGTGAATACGCGAGTGAGGAGCATTAGCCCATTAATAGCAAGAGATGGCTTGTACTTAATGCGATCGATTGAAAGTATTCATGATGACAATTAGCATGGGAAGGCACTCAAATTTGTTAAAAATATTCATCGTGCTATACCGCTTCTAGCATTTAGGTGCTTATAAATAAATAATTGCTGCGAACTTACTTGAGCGTACCAGTACATATCCTTTTGATGTCTAATGGCCATGATAGCGGCTCCTGGGACCTGCAATTGAAATCACAAACAGCTTTTTCACGTTTTATATTAAAATTGAGGTCAGAATACAATTATTAAGACTTGCACACAAACACAAGTCTCGGCGACAGGATTGAGTTCGACGAATTGGTCGTCTTCTGGAGGGTCAGCCTGCTCCACGGTGTCCCAGTACCAGGCTCGCACGCAGCCATCTTGTGCCACTGTCGTTATTTCATCACCGGCTTCGCTCAACATGAATTGTACCTGAAGACAAAATGAGAAAATTTTAGTACTTATCCTGTTTTTATAAAATTTTATTCCCTATTTTCTCAGGGTCGGCGCAAAGCTTTAAAAACAGAAGAGCTAAATAAATCCACTCTAGCTAGTAATTGAAATGGCATTGTGGCAGAGGTACGTGTAGTGTATAGGTAATTCATACTAAAAACATTTCTTAAAGTCTTACAATGGGAGCTGCGTGGCATCGTTTCCTCGCTCGCTGAGTCACTTCCACCTTTACGAGTCCAGCCTCCCAAACTAAAATATTTCCCCATTCACATCCTGAGAGTACCTAGAAAGAAGTTCATGATCAGATTAATTGTCTTCCTCAAACATAATAGTATATTTTTAGGTAATTGGCCTGCATTAACCTTTTCATCAGGCATTGGATAAACGCCTAAGACGTCGCAGATTTCTGTTTTTCCAAACCTTCCCAGTTCTCCTTCCAACTTGAGACCGGTGAAGGTATGCGACATTTTCCAGAACTTTATGTGAGCTGCGCCTGTAACAGAATACACGTGTACGTGCTAAAGCTGCATAGCAACGCATCACGGGACAACAAAAATATAACGATTCGTTGTTCTGTTTCGCACCATAACACAACTCGAAGCCAAAAAATATGCCTTTAACCAACCTCCAGTGGTGAGTTGTCCGGGAACGTAAGGTGAGAAGACTACTGCGTTGACATCGAAAGTAAAGGCACTGGTACGAAGGAGAATGCTGTGCTTCATCCACTGCCAGATTGTGATGTTGTAATCTGGCTCCTTGCCAATAGACGCTAACAACTCTCCGTCTGGGCTGTATTGAATAATGTGGTATAGTAGGGGTTTACGCTAATATTTGAGCAGGATTAATTTTATTTTGAACAATAAATAAAGGGATGTTAAACGTTGTTTTAGAAGTTTTGATTTTTTTTTGCGTAACGTATTTATTGAAGTGTTTAGTAACCCTCCCGAAATTTTTGACATAAATAACGAAGCACCTTATATAAGTCATTTGCCAGATGGCGGTCTCTTTCTTCTGATTTCTTCTTTTTTCTGCATATTGACTTTATATCTGGGTCCATTACTAACCCCATGTTCTAATCTATGTTAACTCACCTAAAGTCCAGAATGGAATATGCGTTGGTGGTTCCTTGACGAAGCACGGCGTCGATCTCCATCTGCGGCCAGAGGTACATCAGAATGATGGGCGGCCGCTCTCCTTCCCTCGCCTCTGCTATCGCGATGCGGTAGTATGGATCTTTGCGATATGACTGGTGAACAAACATTTTTTAATTATAGCTAGGTACTCACATGCCGTTTTATGTTGCTGATGCCAGAGACGCATACCAAGGATATAAGTTTGTTGCACGGCCCATACACCCAGTAGAGAAGGTCAGCTATACGCGGCTCTTTCCCGTAGGTATTAGTAATTTAAATAATTTATATGCACACAATCCTGGAAATTCTACTTCTAATATAGTTTACAGAGAAGCGTTATTGTAGGTAGATTATAAATTAGCATTGGTTGCGGCTTCACTTATGTAAGTCATTCATTATCGAGTCAAGTCTATAACCTGCCCAATTAACAAACACCAAAGCAATTGAATCATACTAAAGAGCGGACAGGCAGAGTCACATTGCGTTTTATAACAGGCTGAGAAAGATCAAGTCCACGCGGACGTAGTCGCGGGCACAGCTAGTTTCAAATAAGTGTTCAATAAGTGATAAGTTCAAATAAGACTGCGGGATATAAATGTTAATATTAGTATTAGGTGTACATTTAAGTGAGCGAACGTACAGTAACGTGACAGACAGTCCCTCCGGTGGTGGAGCGGCGGAACCACAGCTGGTTTGAGTTTGTGTCGAGGAAGGTGATGTAGCTGCCGGCGCACCAGGCGACCACCCCGTCGTCGCACGCGCACACGTTGAAGTACTTACGGCAGTCGTAGCTATACGAATGTCTGGTGTTCTCAGTCGCTAAGGGTCGTTACGTTGGCAACCGACGATTGTCTTGGAATATTTATTATCAGCACAACACCGGTTATTCTGCTTACCCCGATTGTCGGGATTCAGCGTGTGTGATATGTATATAGTATGTATGTATTTATTATCCTCGAAAAAGGTTCTCGATGGGATAGTCGAGGGTTCTTAGGTTTCAAGCGTGCAAAAGTGGAATTATTTATTGTGTTCAGTACAGTACTCAAACATAAAAACATATTCAGATACAGATGAAAATTCTAGCTTGTAAGGATACTCAAATTCGAAGATGTTGGCAGGAATGGTGGAGTCGGCGCTGACCACAGCCTCGGAGAGAAAGTCATCAGGGTCGTACTCTGTGAGCACAGACTCTTCTTCTTCTTCGATCGACTGTTCCGGTTCAGGTGGCTCTGTTGTTCCTTCACCTTCCTCCTCTAATTCTTCTGCAACGAATGTAGTTTACACACCTTTTTTTTTTAATGTAAACCAGCATGGGTGGCTGTGCCGAGGAACTAATGGTGCAGTCGACAGAGCCAAAATCGCCTCTCCTCGCGAAACCACGCTCAGTTAGGTGCCATGCCAGCAGATTTGCGGACTGTTGCTAGGCTGTCTAGCCCATTAATACGACGCTTGAAGACACCCAGGTTAAAGGATTCAGGAAATACACTTGCCGGAAGACAGCTCCACACTCTAGCGGTGCGACAAAGAAACGATTTAGAGAACCGATGGGTTCTCAATAGCCCAATGTCAACAACAAAAGGGTGCTGAGTCTCTCTGCGACGAGTCATGCGGAGATAGGACGGGTGGCAGGGAATAAGGGATGCTATAAGTATTATCAAAACCTCCTGTCCGGTTGGGCAATAAAGTTTTATGGCTTTGCGCTATTGCGCCGTGCGCAGATTCGCTTCCCTAAGCCATATAACTTTATTGCCCAACCGGACAGGAGGTTTTGATAACACTTATTATAGTTCTGCAGAGCAGCGTCCGTGATAGTATCTGTAAAACAGACTAAGCGAACCCACAAATCGTCTGTGACTCAGGGACTCCAAACCATCTGTAAGTTTCGGGTCACCAACAAGACGGATGGCTCGGCGCTGTATCGAGTCCAAGCAGATAATGGGGACTACCCTCCCAGATGTGACTGCAGTACTCCATCACCGGCCTAATCTGGAATAGTTGTGCCGGTGAGAAGAACCGCCGATTGCGGAAAAGTATTCCCAATTTTCTGGATGCAGTTTTGGCCTTAGACTCGATTAGTTGCCGGAAACCTACTACTAACCTAATTACTTTATTATATTATGTAGTGCGCAATAGTCCAGTGAATTCACGTTAAATACATTGATTGATGTATACTGTATTATTCAACACACCATCATTACTATACATATTACCGCATATTAATTCCAAATTCCAATATTTTTTTATTGTTGAATTATACCTACATCATATTTTTGTACCGTGTGGGGTCGGTACTTAAAAAGAATAGCCCCACTGCATCTCTCCCCGTCGCATGTCGTAAAAGTCGACTAAGGGATAAGAAAATTCGTCAGCCTCGGTAGCTCAGTGGCGCGGTTGGTTAGTCAACTGTTATTAAGCAACGCTGAGCGCGGTCAGTGATTGGATGGGTGACCGCTCGACCGTTGGAGGCTGACCGTGGTTCGGATTCCACGTTAAACTGTAGGTCCCTTCCCTTCTTACCTTACTAGGTGGTAGGGTTTATTCCGGCCGGGTTGGTACCAACGCACTGAACGAAACGTCGGTCGAAACGGCTATGTAAATAGTTCGTGTTTTCCGTCCAGTTTAGTGTAGCCGACATGAAATGAAGGGAAGCACTGACATGGCACCTAGTTCACCCTGTGTTATGGGCTGACATCACGGATGTTGTAGGTGATGTAGCCAACCGTGTCAGGTTTCATAAAAAAAAAAAAAAAATATTATGTCATATTATACTTTCTAATTAGGTACATCCAGTCTAATTAAATTAAATATCTAATAAATAACTGATATTATTTAGCTTTAAGGTCCCGTAGGCTCCTCTCATGTAGAGAAGACAGAAGTACCTACCTGTCGTAGCAAGGCAAACTGACTCTAGTGTGCGCCGATATGGATCAGTATTACTTAACACGGTAAGTGCAGATCCCGGCAGCAAATAATGCGTTTCGAGCTTTAGAAAGAGGCAAGGGTCGTACAGATCGTGCGTCAGAGACGACGCTCTACAATTACAGGAATGTTTCTTTCTAAAGCACTACACGCATTATTTGCTGCCGGGAGGGATCTGTACATATTGAGAGACTGAAGAGAGCGGAGGGGGGATGGGGTGGGACCCAATGAAGAGAGTCCCCGCCCCCCACAAAAATGGCGCGATATTTTGTAGGGGTATCCCTATAAAAATGATTATTATGCGGCATGTTTACGGGCCTTTGGAAACGTTGGAAGTTAGGGAGGGAAAGAAAGGCAAAATATTTCAGCAATAATACAACATCTTTAAGGAAAAGTATGAAAATAGAGAAACTAATTTAGTTAAAACGTTTTTCACACACAGAGGGTTCCGTAGCCATATGCTCCTTGCACGTATAGCGAGTATAGTACCTACGTACAAGAGGACATGTTATTTATCACAAGCACTTGACTTCTATACATTCTTCTTATATTTTTAGGGTTCCATATCCATACGGAAGCCTATTGCTATGCCTACGCCGTCTGTCTGTCTGTCTGTCATCTTATGGACCGTAATAGGTAGCCGGTTGATATTTTTATTATGGCGGATATATTATTATATGCCAACACTTAATAAAAAAGCAAAAAGTAAACAATTAAGGTTCCCATACAAGAAACGTGCTAAGAAGCGATTAGTATATATTTAAGCTACTAAATACACACACATACATATAGACAGGTACTTTGCATCGCAAATAAACAAAAGAGAGACGGATATAGTATTTGACAGGTGTGTGGTACAGCGGATCTACGGAACCCTCCGTGCGTGAGTAAAATTCACATTTGACCATTTTTTTTTTTACATTTCGATGCGTAGAAGCTGATATTTGTATGGAGAAAAACTGCAGCGCCTCTAGCGGATCAGTTGGTACTAAAATAGCAAAATACAAATATTTACTTCATCACGTTACTTGTACGCAACGTATAATGTAAAAAAAATATCAATCGACTCTCAGCTACATAAACTAAACCTACTACTTACCTAGAATGAAACTGATGAAACGACACATAGCTAATTATCGGGAAGCATGGAGTTGGGGAAGAAAGTGGCATACAACGCACCGAATTGAGGCGCGCTATTGGTGAGCATTCAGCACACTCTCCAATCGTTGTCTCTCTTTTATACGTATCAAATTGCCATTTAACCGTCTTACTCTATCGACGACGTTCACAGAGCGGAAACGTAACGCAAAGAGATTAAAAGGGGCTATAGAGAGGACATTGCGAATATTTCCATATAAACTTTTTGAGCTCAAGATTATAATACGCCATCTAGCTTTGAATAGCAAAAACATGATGTAATATAGAACACATAATTAGAACACATTTCATCTATCGGTCGATAGATGAAGCCAATAGTCTAATAGGACGAGAGCCAACGACCAAAATGATAGTTGATTTTATATGAGCGATAAAATCGTTAAATTTAATTTACTATTCCGTTTTGATCAATTGACCCAAATTCACTTGTAAAAATGATTTTGAGACTGTTTGAGCTATAATATTAGGTGCTGAAATTGAAAATGAAATTGCCGTTTCTACAAACTGACCACTTGTATGTCAGCCTCGATAGCTCAGTGGTGCAGACAGTCAACTGTCGCTATTGAATGTTAAGCAACGCTGGGTGCGGTCAGTACTTGGATGGGTGACCGCTGACCGTTGGAGGCTGACCGAGGTTCGGATTCCTCGTAAAACTGTAGGTCCCTTCCCTCCTAATCTTACTTGGTGGTAGGGTTTAATCCGCCCGGGTTGGTACCACCGCACTGAATGAAACTTCGGTCAAAACGGCTATGTAAATAGTTTGTGTTCTCCGACCAGTTCAGTGTAGCCGGCACGATCAAAGGGGGAAGCACTGACATGGCACCTAGTTCACCCGGTGCTATGGGCTGACATCACGGACGTTGTAGGTGATGTAGCCAACCGTGTCAGTTTCCATAAAAAAAATAAAAATAAAAATAAAACTTTGAAAGTGGCTACCTTTTTTTTGCGTAGGAATTCCAATTTCAAATATTTTCTGTTATAAAGGCAAATTATTCTTTTTTCCAAATCAGTTGTTCATTTGTTTTCCCACCGTTCGGGTTTTTTTACATCGCTGGTTCTGTGACCATGGAAAAATCTAAATTGCGCGTTATTTTCGAATATGAATCCCGTCGCAGCACCAACGCAGCACAGACGGCATGCAATATCATCGACGTGTATGGACCAGACAAGTGAACGTACTGACTGTGCGTTTTTGGTTTGATCGCTTCCGTTCTGGAAATTTTCATCTCAATGATGAGCCCCGTGGCCGACCGGAGACGAGAGTCGATAACAATGAATTTAAAGCCATAGTTGAAGCAGATTAATCACAAACCACGTCGGAATTAGCAGCAGCCTTCAATGTAAGTTATAAAACGATACTGATTCATTTACGTCAAATTGAAAAGATAAAAAAGCTCGGAAATTGGTTACTGTATGAACTCACTGAAAAACAACAACAAAATCGCGTCGAAGCTTGTCTTAACTTTTTGAATAAGCACAGAAATGGGGGGATTCTGAATCGGATTGTCACTTGTGATAAAAAGTGGATCCTGTATGACAATCGAAAACGTCCGTCACACTGGTTGGACACAGGGGAGGCAGCCAAACCATGTCCCAAACGCAAATTGAGTCAAAAGAAGTTGCTTGTCAGTGTATGGTGGACCTGTGCCGGGATTATTCATTACAGCTTCTTGCACGTCTGGTCAGTGATGGTGGCAGGGACCGCGGGTTCGAGGCTCGCAAAAGACGGAGAAATATATTTTGTATTTTCAACTATTGTATATGCCTCTCTATCGCGCTCTCGCTTGCACACACAGGTCTCTATCGCGCTCTCGCTTGCACACACAGGTTTAGATGGAACGTTACACTTCTTCGTGCGTGCAGCCGGTGTTCATCAATTTATAAGACGTGACATCATCACGTCAAAACAAATCCGACGAGGCAGTGAAAAACGCCTTTAAAGAGTTCATCGATTCCCATCCCCAGGATTTCTATAGTAGAGGCATCAATTAACTTCCAGTAAAATGGCAAAAGTGCATTGATAATAATGGCCAATACTTCGATTAAACAAATATATATTTTTCATAAAAAAAATTTTTTTATTTTTTCTATATAGGTAAAACGGCAATTTCATAGGCAAGGACCTAATATTTGTTTTGCCTCATTTGGCATTTTTGTAAAGGTTGGTACGCGCACCGCTACTGACGTCTGAAAAACATGTTCTGGTTATCTTAGATCGGTAATTCAGCAACATTCCGAAAATCAAACGGAATACCATGACAGGGTTCGGTCAAATTGGTTGCCATTTTTAAAAAATACTGTCAGGAGACGCTACACGAAAAACATTTAGTATCGGGTTGAGGACAATTGAACGAAATACTATGAGACAAAAATATTGGTTGTGGGATCTCGTACTATAATAGTAGTAAAGCTACTGTATAACAGAGGGCACTTTTTATTTTTTCAATATGGCCTAGTTGATCGTTGTTCTAGAATAATCTATGGAAATTATGTATTATATTCAAATATTGAATAAATATACACAATACTTATGAAAATAAACTGATTACATGTTCAGTTGTATTTTTATATCGAGATTTGCAATACCGCAATGCGCAACTCGGCATATTTTCTTAGATTTTCTTCTTTCTCTAGCACACGAATACGACCTCACATGCGGACTGCTGGCGCTAGACTGAACGACTTTGTACCACTAGGATCTAAGTAGTAGATTACGATTTTGTTCTTGTTGTCCGGTCTATATGGAAGAGGGTCAGTTTAATGTCTTTGACGTAACGTGATGTATGAGGCGCTCGCGCACTTACGCTGTTTTAAATATTGGCAATATATAGAAGAACTCCAATCGCACCTTTCTACCGGTAAAATGTATGACGAGGGCCACGAGGGCCCGTCCAGAAAGTAGAATGTCGTTGACTATTATAGGAAATATGACGCTCGAACAACTAACCTTCCTCTGCAAAATCTTCAGAAGGCGCAGCCATTGCTCGTCGATCTCAGTTTTAGTGGCTCTTCAACCTTTGTAACGCCCGCGTGCCAGATTATACCTATCGACTAAACAAACTGAATTTTTACATAACACGGACAGCCATTTTATCGATGACATACGTTTCTATGACGACAGAATACCAGTTAATTTGAGGAAATAATTCGTTGTTTGAAAATTGTTACTCTATGGTTTATTTACGGGAAATAATTATTTTTTTCCTGCGCACGAATATAGTGATTAGGTCATCAAACTCTATAAATGCTCCAAATATAAATTTATATCGTCCAATAGATTCGGAGAAAATAAGGTATGGCAAACAGACATGAAATGAAGGGAAGCACTGACATGGCACCTAGTTCACCCAGTCTTATGGGCTGACATCACGGATGTTGTAGGTGATGTAGCCAACCTTGTCAGTTTCCATAAAAAAAAAAACGAGTGGGCTGTGTCGGAGACACGGCCGCAGATTCGTGAATTTGATGAAGATCTCATCGATGACCTATCCTTGCTTGTCCCACCCGCCACACGAGTAGTTTGGGAGCAGTAGTTTTCGAAAAAATAAAATCTTATCGATTTCCTCCAGCGGATGAGTACTTAGTCGTGGATCAGTAGTACGAAGTTCAAATTTTTTGTGTTGGTTCAGTTCAGAAGATAATGCAATGTTATTAAAAAACAAAACAAATAAAAAAAAAATATTTAAAAAATCTCGTCGAGGCCTATCATTTTCTCCAGCAGATGAGTAGTCGTGGATCAGTAGTTTCAGAACTCGTGACGAGACGAGTTAACTGAACTAAAAACATAAATCTGAAAAAAAACCAAGTTCCCAACAAAAATACTTGCAAAATAAGCACTTCGATAATGGCTTCGCTAATAAAGAAGTGAGATCTAACTGGATACCAAGTTCTTTCGAAGTTCCCTAAATCATAGCTCCTGTTATGCATAACGTTCTTCAGTTGCTTTAAAAGAAAATGTGTTATGTTCTTTGCTACTCAATAATGTGTCTTGCTTGACAAGTTTTTATCCACCTACTTTAATCTTTGAGTTTGAGAACAATTTAGTCAAGCATTTCATTGGCAAAGAACAAGTTCAATTAGATAATTTTGAATAAGAGACCCTTAATGTGACGATTCCAGACTTTTTCCTTTATACATACATACATAACTCACGCTTTTGTATCCCGACAATCAGGGTAAGCAGAGTAATCGGTGTTGTGCTATAAGTTCATACATACATACACATACATAACGTCACGCCTGCCTGCCTCCCAGTGGGGCAGGCAAAGACAACGGACCCAACCCACGCAAACAACCCAACCCCCATGCACCACGATGCTGACACACTTTTGCCGCCTCTTCCACTCTCATAATGTTCTTCATACATGCTCCCTTCCCGAATCTTCCACTAACATTCGCTCCATAGATTTCTTTCATTAGTCTCCATCATCCATACTACAGACACACATACTCCTCCTATTCCACACATAATCCTCTCAACGCGCGCATTTCGACATCATTTATCCTGCTCTCATGCTTCGCCTGCCATACCCAACTTTCACTCCCATAAGTACTCTGGTAAATTAAAGCACAACACCGATCACCACGTTTAGCACAGTATACGGACAAGATAACTATCAAGCAGCAAGTGAGGCACGAAGACCCACCTGCTGCATGACAAGGTGGAAGGACCACGCCAAGGTGAGAGGTGGCTCGCCTTTCGCCCTTTAGCGCGACATCTTGCCCTTATCCCTTTGTCTCCTTTTACGACATGCACGGGGAGATATGCAGTGAGGCTATTCTTTTTAAGTACCGGCCCCACACGGTACCGTATACTTATACCGTTTTTATATTCGTCCAATAACCTACCTCCACACCAATTTTTAACTTCCTAGGTCTCCTGGAAGTAGTCTAAACTTTTGATGAGTGAGTCAGTCAGTGATAAAAAAAATTGATTTTCGGACGTCACTATCTCGTGAATGGTAAGACACACTAGACACACAAAATTTCAAGTGTTTAGGTCATATATATTTTAAGATATGGGGGGTTCGAAAGTGGCCCGAGATGGTTCGTTTAATATTATAATAACCCATGGCCGGTGTGTCGCCCTTTTGCTTTGCTAACTTGGCTTACACTTATGCCAATGGCTTACACACTGCCGTGTGTCTAGATCGGATATTCGTTTTGACGTGATAACGTCACGTCTTATAATTATTTTTTTTTTTTATAGACAGCCGGCGCGGGTGTCTGTGCCCAATACTTCAACGGAAGATCAGACACAGCCAATAACACCATTCCTCGCGAAACCACGCTCAGAGAGGCGCCATGCCGGCTATATGGCGGACAAAGAGGTTGTCGTCTAATTTATTGACACGCCTTTTGAAGATTCCCAGGTTATAGGTGGTGGGGAACACACTCACCGGAAGACCGTTCCATATTTTCGCCGTTCGACACAGGAACGATTTCGAAAAACGATGTGTTCTTAGTAGTTGGGTGTCAACAACATATGGATGTTCCGAGCGAGTCCGGCGGGTGTGGCGGATACGGATGGGGGCTGGAGGGATGAGGGAAGCCAATTCATCAGAGCAACGTCCATGGTAGTACCTATAGAACAGGCTAAGAGAACCGATTGTTCGCCTGTGGCCCAATGATTCAAGTCCCTCCGTGAGCTTGGGATCACCAATTAGACGGATAGCGCGGCGCTGGATAGAGTCCAAGGACGCCAATAAGTAAGGAGGGCATCCACCCAAATTGATGAACACCGGCTGCACGCACGAAAAAGTGTCACGTTCCATCTGAGCCTGTGTGTGCAAGCGAGAGCGCGTAACAAGCTATAGAGAGGCACAATCGGCCCAAGCCGAAAGCGAACCAAGGGAATCCGATATTCGTTTGGTCGTTTATGTGATTTCGTGGCTCAGTGGTAAGAGCGTAGGATTTGTATTTTTTTACCATGGGTTCGAATCCCTCAAATTTTTTTTGGTTTTTTTTCTTTTGCAATGTTACGGTGTTTAAATTTTTTTAGGGTGTTTAGTTTTTTTTATAACCACCTAAGAATTATTTTCGGAAATACAAACGTAACAAAAACGACATGCGTAGTCTTACCACTTTATGACGTTATCACGTAAAACAATGGTCCGTAAACCGACTTTACAGACAACCAATTTTTTTTTTATGGAAACTGACACGGTTGGCTACATCACCTGCAACATCCGTGATGTCAGCCGGGTGAACTTGGTGCCACGTCAGTGCTTCCCTTCGGTCGTGCCGGCTACACTGAACTGGATGGAAAAAACCAACTAGGTATTTACATAGCAGTTTCGACCGACCTTTCATTCAATGCAGTGGTATCAACCCGGGCGGGTTAAACCCTACCACCTAGTAATATAAGAAGGAGGAGTCATATCCCTTAATCGCCTTTTACGACATACACGGGGAGAGATGCAGTGGGGATATTCTTTTAAAGTACCGGCCCCACACGGTACAATAGTTTGATTTATCAAGTTCTTTTGCGGTTCATTCGTAGATCATACATACATAATAGGGCAGAGGCATCAGAGGTACCTATTAATTTTTCGATCTCGGTCGTGGGTTTTTTGCACCCATTTGTTCAAATGTTTTGTTTTTTTACTTTTTTGTTTGTTAATTTAGTTTGTTTTGCATTGTTTTTGGTTAAAAATTGGTTGAGATAATTTTATTATAACGACATAAAATATTTTATTTTCGGAGGTATGTATGTACTTTCAAAATTTATATATTTCACGCGTTAAGCATTGTTAGGGTATTAAAAAATAAGTTATGGTAATTTTTTTATAACCACATAAAAAATTATCTTTGGAAGTACTTCCGAAATGTACTTTCCGCCAAAGTCAAGTTGACAGATGTTGAACGATTTCTCCGCTAGGTTCGCTGGTGTGCCGGTGTCGCAGCCGGAGCCGGAACCATATTCTCTATCCCATCACTGAGAACGACCACAGACTATTGCTGCGATTCCCGCGCCCGCGTGTCGTGCCGTGCCGTGCGTGCCGCGGGCAACGCAGCAATGGATTTGACACCTGACAGCTCTGGCTGATCCTGCGCCTCCTTCCACGCTCCTTTCGGAAACCCTCCTCGGGTTGACTCGGCCCAGACATATTATATATTGGTAATCTGTGGAATCGGCTCGAAAGCGAACCAACTGAATCCGATATTCGTTTGGTCGTTTATGTAATTTGTTGGCTCAGTGGTATAAGAGTGTAGGATTTTTATTTTTTCGATCTCGACCATGGCTTCGTGTCCCTTTTGTCAAAATTTGTTTTGTTTGTTTTTTTTTAAGCAATGTTAGGGTGTTAAAATTAGTTTATGGTTATTTTTTTTATAACCACCTGGGTCGTTCCGCCATTTCGTTCAAATTGCATTTCCGCGCAATAAAAGCATGTGAAAATGTATTCTTTTTAAAATAATTTCCCTGAAGTATATAGGCTTAGATGAAAGGAAAAAGTAGTATTTAACGAATCAGACATATTTTGTCCATTCAAGTAAATAAAAAAAAATAATAAACCTTCAAAATTCTCATTCCTATCCTCTTCCAAACGAAGGATCAGTATTTAGTATAATTTTTTTTTTAGTTTCTCCAAGTAAAATGAGTATATTAATAAACCCACCTATAGTGTAACTAATAACGCATGTTTCTTTGTAATTCATTTAATTTTAGAGTCATTATGTCATAAAAAGAATTAATATTTCATTTTTGTCTGTGGAAAAACGTCATTACCTTCCGCAGAAGTGGTATTACAAATTAGACTGAGTGTGACCCGACTTTAGCCTTCGCTCTACGCTCCGCACGTCGAACGCCGCTCATTGTGTGAGGACGTGCGTCGCTGGGGAAGAAAATACTCACGATCTTCGTTCTCATCAACTACTTTGTCACCGTCCAGGCATCATTACCTTCCGGCTTTTTTTAACATAAGTACACGATATAAAATTTCATTTCAATCTTAATGAATCAGATTTTATTCAGAATATTCGTTAATTAATATAATAAATTTGTAATATCAATAATAAGGGAGCAATTGAAAAAATACATCAAAATTTCATTACCCTCCTTTACCCTCAAAATGTTTGCCGGACGGTAATGAAGCGGTTCGGATGGTAATCAAATGTTTACTTGATTTTTCTTCCCTCCTACCTGAGTGGTAGGTTATATCCAGCCCGTGTTGGTACCACCGCACTGAATGAAACGTTGGTCGAAACTGCCATGTAAACGTCCGAATGTCCTTGGTCATCGTTGGACACCTTATGGATGGCTTGGCGCCATATGTCGGGCTTTAAATAAAGCAAAATATTTCGTGTTTTCCGTCGAGTTCAGTGTAGCAGACACGATGAAAGGAAAGTACTGTCAGGGCACCTAGTTCACCAAGGTGTTATGGGCTGACATCACGGATGTTGTAGGTGATGTAACCATGTCAACGTTCACAAAAAAAATTGTGTGCACGTAGTAAGTAGTACATTTATAATACAAATCCAATAAAACTGGACTTTTAATTCTATTTGGCACGTAAAGTATCTACATAACGTATACTGGAGTGCGGGGTTTAACCCGACCGGGTCGGTACCAACGCACTGACTGAAGTTCGGTCGAAATGCTCTAAAAATTGTTCATGTTTTTGACCAGTTAAGTGTAGCCGGTTCAATTCAGTGATAATATCACTGAATTGAACCGACATTAATCTTCACACATATTATGTGTGAAGATTATAAATTACCTAATAATGTAATAGGTATTTACCGTATAATAAATACGGTAAATACTGATAGTTACGGGTAAATCTGTACACATAGCAACCCTCAACGCTGTTTTGACAAATATACAGTGAAGCCAACATAACGGCGAAGGGAAGATTTATAAAATGGAACGCTCTCTACTTCTTCTCTCCAGTGACTCGAGTATTCTATTTCATTAGTTTAATTTTGGAGAAAACAGTAAAATTATCATTACAAAATAAAAAAAACCCCGAACCTTAAAAATTCAAAAATAATTTTTGTTTACTTATTTAAAGGAGTCGGAGGACCGCTAAGTAAATACCCGCGCACCTCTGACTTTTTATATTTTATTTACTTAGCGGACCCCCGACTCGTTTAAGTAAGTAAAAGGAAATTATTTTTGAATTTTTAAGGGTCGGGGCTTAGATTATTGATAGGACCTATCAATAATCTAAGGGTCGAGGTTTTCAATTTGTAATTTAACTTTAATTTCAAGATTTTTTAAAAGAAACCTCATGCAAATCGGTCCACTTTTTAAGATAATAAATTGTTATAATGACTTAATTACTTGATTACTTGATTACAAACATAGCTAACAACCATCCCGATTAAACCCGCTTTATAATAAAACCGCATCCAAATCGGTCCATCCGTTTGGGAGCTACGATGCCACAGCAGATACACCCGTACACACATACACACACACACACACGTTAAACTTATAACAACCCTCTTTTTTCATCGGGGGTTAAAATGAGT
This sequence comes from Nematopogon swammerdamellus, assembly GCA_946902875.1. Taxonomy (NCBI): domain Eukaryota; kingdom Metazoa; phylum Arthropoda; class Insecta; order Lepidoptera; family Adelidae; genus Nematopogon; species Nematopogon swammerdamellus. The sequence continues at coordinate 13,311,652 of OX336339.1, forward strand.
GGGAACGTGATAAATGTGGCATTTTTTTATATTTTGAGAGAATTTCAAAATATCACATGGCAACACTGGCTGAACGTCAAATTTACTTTTCTTGCTTGCGTCGTCGTTTGTTTCGGCGGGAAAGCATCCGATTGCAGCGTGCGTGCGTCGCTTTCATTCTGTGTTTCGCAGATCAGATAATTTGATATATTTCGTCATCCTCCCTAAAAGCGTGAAACGTGAACACCCAGTGTTTATTGATACTCTTGTTTTTATTTTAAAAGGCAAAAGGATTTACGAAGAAAAATGTCAGGTCGAGGTGCCGGAGGTGAGCCCTTGTCTTGTTACATTGCTTTTTTTTACTCGCACACATTATTTTGAAAACTTTCATTTCTGCTGTGCGTCTTTAACATTGTCGTTTTGTGATTACATCGCAATTTGTGGTCACAGCGATTAATGCGTTTGACTAACCTAACCTAACATACACACGTATGTAAATTTGAAATATTTGAAATGTAGTGAAGATACCCTCAATTTTTGTTCTAGGTAAATCTAAGACTAAAAATAAGCAGAAGACGCGCAGTTCGCGCGCGGGGCTGCAGTTCCCGGTGGGGCGCCTGCACCGTATCCTGAAGAAGGGTAATTATGCGGAGCGCATCGGAGGAGGCGCGCCGGTCTACCTCGCCGCCGTGCTCGAGTACCTCGCGGCTGAGGTGCTAGAACTCGCTGGAAACGCTGCTCGAGACAACAAGAAGACTAGGTTAGATAACAATAAACAAACTGCTTAGATACCTACTTGGTTACATAGTACCTGTAGCTTAATTTATCTGGCACAATGAATTTGATTGTTTTTTTTTTATGGAAACTGACACGGTTGGCTACATCACTTACAACATCCGTGATGTCAGCCCATAACACCGGGTGAACTAGGTGCCATGTCAGTGCTTCCCCCTTTGATCGTGCCGGCTACACTGAACTGGTCGGAAAACACAAACTATTTACATAGCCGTTTTGACCGACGTTTCATTCAGTGCGGTGGTACCAACCCGGGCGTGTTAAACCCTACCACCAAGTAAGATTGTGTTCATAAAACGATTACTAAGTTCTGTGGACGAAAGATCTGCAGAACTGATAGTCCGCGGTAAGTCTGGCCCGGCGTGAGTACCGCAAGCCAGCCAGCCAGCCTGGTTTTGCCCTCGATATGGCGCCGGAAGTTCAGGTCGTGCGACAGTTTGACTCCTAGGTGGTCACTTAATTTAACCGCTCGAAAGTGACGAATCGTCCCCGCGCCGAAGAGTGACCGAAGTGTCGCTGGGATGAAATTGTCCAGGCGACGTGGCCGATTTTCGGCATGTAAACACATGCTGTTATTGAATATGGAGATAAGGCTCATTATCACTTTGGTGCCAGCGTAGAGCTAAATAACAGATTTCTCAGTTGATTTCGAGACGATGATGACGGCAGACATCATTTTCGTATGTGAAATCGGCGTGCCGACTCCTCAATTAAAAAAGAGAGTGGGTGAAATAAAAAAAAAACGTAAACCTCACCATATTTCTGGAGTGCAATGTTCGTGCAATTTTCAACGAACAATTTGGAATCAAAACAAAGGTCAGTGCACATAATTTGTAGGAAATTTTGTAATCATTACAATCATGCTAAATTTGCTATAGGTGTTCATAATACTTTTTTCGGAAAAAAAATTTTTTTCTCCGCGCGTAACAAATCGCTGCCACAAATATTTGTGACATCTTACGGAGAGTAGCGGGCGCCGGCGCCGACACGTAAGCGCTTAAGCAACGCGCCTTAAAAGGAAGGAGCTGGTGTGAACGCCGCTCTCTTTGCACTGAAAGCGCAAACTTGTATCTTGGAAGTGTTGTCAATCAAATTTCTATGGCCCCATTCCGAGATAGACTGAAGCATTTGTTTGATTTCTGACACAAGTATTCGCCTCTTCTCATCCACAACATCCCATTTGGCTGAAGCGTGACTCTTGTAGGATCCGTGTGCTGTACTGTCAGTTGTCACCCTCATAACACTGTATGCTCAATGGTATATCATTGATATGTAGTGTTACGCCGGCATTCATTGACATGGCTTCTGACGAGCAACTGTCCACTAGAACCTGAATGATACGCCCATGTAGGATGTCTGTAACCCAGTTGCAGAGGCCAGAAAGAAGTTCGTATGCCAGAAGCTTCTGCAAGAGCAATTTGGGATTGTGTTACTGACACGGTACACGTGTTTAAAAAGCTTTAACTAACAGTAGTTATATTGGTCAGCAGTTGTGGTGTTTTTTTATTTATTTTGGTACCCTTTGACTATCTACATTATATGGGACTTACGTTTAGTGCAGTTCACTCAACATGACTGTGATAAATGGGTTATAACAATAACAGGTTAGTTTGATGACAAAGTTGAGTGGATGTCTACGGAGAGAATACAACTGAGGCGTTCACATTGCAGAGTAACTCCGCGGCACATCCAGCTGGCCGTGCGCAATGACGAGGAGCTAAACAAGCTGCTGTTCGGAGTGACTATCTCGCAGGGCGGCGTGCTGCCCAACATCAATGCCATCCTCCTGCCCAAGAAGACGACCAAGCACGGCTCCAGCGCCAGCGCCGGTGGCAAAACACAGTCACAGGAGTATTAGTTCCATCTTACCTTTCATTCTTTAATTGAAATTTTTCTAAATAACTCAGTTTTATCTATAATAATGACGTGCAAATGTGAGAAATTGTGTTTTTCTGATTTTGTCCTAAGTACTTTATAGTTTTGTAAATAAATGTCCTGTTGGATACCCGGTATGCCTATTTCCACATGTAATGCATTAGTACTTTCTTTCTCGTCTTGCATAGTAAAGGAAAAGACGAACAAATCTGGAAGTGTGGAAATTGTCTACAGAATAGATCGGCGACCACATTATCAGCGCCGGCCGCTCCTACTAGAAGCTAAAGTAATATGTATCATCTCCACGTCAGTGTGAAATCAATATCTAAACAAATAAAAATAGTTTTTTGACATTGTGATTTCCTTGGTTTGTATCATTGATTTTATAACCCTGTCGGGACAGATAGACCACTCCATATAACAAATTTGGTAACGTTGTAAATCGTAAAACCAACAGAGGGCGTTAATAATTTTTCTTGATGTTGTCGTAAAACAAACAGGTGGCGTTAATGTTTGTTAATACTTCTATACTAAGGGCGCTATCTAGTTGAAATACAACAGTATCTAGGTACCTTTAATTGTCACTAGGCTGTAGAATTACTGCTACTAGACAAAAGATGGCGCTTTCATTTATATTTATAAAGAACATTATTTATGTAAATTCAAAAATTTTTAATTATATTTGAATAATAAAATTATGACAATTTACAATTAAACTAACACTTCTTATCAAATTAAATAAAATAAAAAAATGTTTTGAAAATTATTTGGTATACGGAACAAAATATTATTATGATTGTAATTTCCTGTTTGTGCGCTTTTAATAGATAGATCCACACAGAGCACGGTATACCCCCGCGCGCGCGCGCGCGGTATTCCGTGCTCTGTGGATAGAACGTATTTATTTAGTTGAACAGTTAAACAAATACTCGTCACTCTTCATTCTAATAATGTCAGCATTGTATGTAAAAAAAAAAAATATGAAAACTGCCTTAAAAAATTTATGAAATTAAAAAAATCGAACCCTAGAGTTGAAGGCGGTGCTAAAGAAGGCTACACAAATCACAAAGGATATCATCCACGCATGTTTTCTTTCATGTATCATTTTTGCTTGCTTTAGCACCGCCTTCAACTCTAGGGTTCGATTTTTTTTATTTCATACATTTTTGAAGGCGGTTTTTATATATTTTTTTAAATAGTTTTTTATTTCACAGTTTTTTTTGGAATTTTTTGCTATTAATGTACTCGGCGGAATCGCTCGACCTTCGGCCTCGCGATTCCGCCTCGCTTTCCAATCTGATCTCGACCAAATTAAAATGGAACCACGTCATGGTTATCCCCTTTCAAACAAAAAAAAAGAATTTTCAAAATCGGCCCACAATAATTGACGGAGTAATCGCGTAACAAACATCCAAAAAAAGAAAACATACCGTCGAATTGAGAATCTCCTAGGTCTAAAGTAAATTGCTCGTGATGACAAATTCAACGAGCCCAAACACGATGGGTTTATCATGTGTAGTTTAGGAGTTCCTATGGCCACCTTCCGTCTCCATCATCAGACCAGCTCGATGGTACTCGTACTCGTATTATAATATATTAAACGCATCTGGCCGGTCGGAAAAGATTTCAAATTTAGAATATTCATGAAACAAGGGTCCGAATATGAATGACAATATCGATTCATGTATTTCAATACAATGACAGAGAAAATTTCAAAATATTAGGTACCTATTCTACCTATTTAATACTTTTTAGTTCTAGTTTATTTTTTTTTTAAGTCGGTTTTATATTTTTAAAACAATATTACATAAAAAACAATAATCGAAATCGAATAATCGAAATCGGTTGAAGTGGTACAGAATTATTCGCCATGTGTCAAACTGCAAATTGCTGAAAAAGTCCACATCACAAAAGTTTTGCTGAAGGTAACCACACACCAATAGTATTTTTTTGCTTTTTCATAAACCGCTCAATCAATTTCAATAAAATTTCAATGGGAGCACCTCTGAAGTATGACCTACCAAACAAAAAAAGAATTTTCAAAATCAGCCCACAATTAACACGTTGAACGCCATACGACCCACCGGTGGGCCTAGCGTACTTTTCGGTTCGGGCCAAGCCAAACTCATTATATCCGTAATTTTCATCAACTTGAGATTTTCATCACAAAGTTTATAAAATGCGGTAATTTGTAAGGAAAATAAAAATTTGCGACTTTTACCGTCTAATTTTCGAGATATAGCAGAAGGCTCACGGGTGGATCGTGTGGCCTCATATGAAGGATTTGTATTTTTCTGTTGGCTGGGGCCGCGGGGTCACGCCGCGGCCCACCCGTTGCGCACACGCCGCGGACGCAGCGATCAATCCCGGTCCGGCTGCGTCGACAATTGAGGATGTTTTACGCTTTTCTCGCCAAAAATGATTATTTTGAAGATTTCGAGTTAACACAAGAAGCGCTAACGCAGTTAGAAAACATCGAGATAGATCTTCTGAACCGTAGTTTCGGAATAGATTCTATGAAGACGTAGTTCAACCAACGAAAAGAAGATGCTGTCGAATTCTTTTGTCGGAGAGTGAGGATAGCGACTATGAAATGCATATAGAAAGACAGAAGAGAATGAAACACACTCTGGAAAGGAAAGAGGGATTGGCCAGAAAAGTGAGAAGAACATGTCACCAATGTTATGCAAAGAACGTACTAATAATGGGTAGCAAACAGGCTAAAACCAAGTCGAAAAAAGTATCCACTTATTGCCAAAGCAGCCCAACTAAACCATTCCTTTGTTTGCCTTGTTTTAACATGACTCACGGATAATTCTTTATTGTTTATGGTTAAACCCTTTGGGGTTAAGATGATTGATTATTTTAAATAATGAAGTGTCATAATGTTGTGATTGTTCAATTTCATAAATATTTTGTTTTGTTCAATTTCATAAATTATTTTCGTAATAAATAATGTCTTCTTATTTGGCAATGAAGAAAATTTTATGTTCATTTTTATTTTGACGAATATTTTCTTATTATTTTCTGGTTTTATTAATTCTATTAATACAAATATTATTTTCTACCTTATCGTTAAGAGCAGCCCTAGCATCGTTACAATTAACTTAATAAAAAACTACAAGTTTCTATTGGATTTGAAAACCACGCCGTCCGCTTCGACAACAAGGCCATGCGGCTCACTTCCATATTGGCTTTGTAGCTGCGCTCTGTGGCTTGTAGGAAGCGTTTACGTAGGCCCTCTCACGCGGCTCACCGGTGACCCCCATGCCCTGAATGGTTCAGTAAGGAAAGGCTCACCGGTGAGCGGTGAGCCCCGTGGCCCAAACGGAAATACTGGATTTTTCATGTGGCGTTGAACGTGTAAGATTGTAATTTCCTGTTTGCGGTTTTACTCCGGTCCAAAGAATTTACAAACTCTTTGGTTGTACTTGGGTTGTACCTAGCTCCGCTTATTTGTTGTTATATCCGCTATAGTAACACATATTCTGTGAAAGTTTCAACGCGCTACCTATTACGGTTCAAGAGATACAGCCCTCGGACAGACAAACGGACGGACGGACAGACAGACTGCGGAGGCTTAGTAATAGGCTTCCGTACAGGGATACGGAAACCTAAAAATAAGGGGTGAAATAGGGGTGAAAGTTTTTGTATGGGGAATCCATGATTTCTCTAGGTAAGGATATGAAAATTTATTATCTAGGCTTTTGGCACAGATTACTCAATAGTTACTGCTTTTGGTAAGAAATAATGAATAATGGTCAGGAAGAGGAAGGGGGAGAGAAAAGAAGGGGGAGTGGGTGGGAGGTACGTTTGTCAGCCTCGGTAGCTCAGTGGTGCAGGCAACCCTGGGCGCGGTCAACACTTGGATGGGTGACCGCTCGACCATTTGAGGCTGACCGTGGTTCGGATTCCACGTAAAACTGTAGCACCCTTCCCTTCTTACCTTACTAGGGTTGGTACCACCGCACTGAATAAAACGTATGTCGAAACGGCTATGTAAATCAAAGAGATTTGATGTAAATAGTTTTTTCGTTTTTTTCCGTCCAGTTCAGTATAGCCGGCACGACATGTCCGACATCACGGATGTTGTAGGTGATGTATCCAACCATGTCAGTTTCCATAAAAAAAAGAAGAAGAGGAGGAGAGGTATGGAGGGAAGAAGGGTTAGTGAATGAGGGTAGGTGTGGGGGAGGGAGGTAGTAGAGGGAACGAGGAGGAATGGATATCGAGGGAGTGAGAGGTTGAAAGGGGGAAGGGGCGGGATAAGAGGGGGTTGCGGACAGGATGAGGGGTAGTAGGGGAGGAATGGAATGCGAGGGTGATGGGAAGGAGGGGCGACATGAGGGGAGGAAGGGAAGTAGGGAGAGAGGGAGGGAATGGGCGAAAGGGAAGGTGGCAAAGAGGGGGGCCGTGAAGGGTGAGGGGAAGGAGGGGAGGAAGGCGGGATCGAGGAGAGAAGACCGGGAGAGAGGTGAGTGAGAGATGGGCGAGGAAGGAATCCCTTCCTTCCTCCCGAAAAAGATAGAGAATATAAGAGAAGCGATGGTTTATTATCAATTTTGCATTTAAATCAGATTTACTATTTTTTTATTTTATTCGTCGTCGTGTCGTCGTCGGTAAAATCTACAATTTTACAATTTTATATAAAATATCATTGACTTATATATTCTGTAAAGCTTATCACAAATACATTAAACCCACCCTCTTTTAATCTCTTTGGTATAACACCACCAGCAGCATCGTAGATGGAAAAAATAGCCCTGGACTCAACTTTTTTTAATTCGGTGCCTGGACTCCCTACTTCATACTCAATGACATTTTGTTCATACTTCAACTATTACTAAAACGAGACACCGCGATTATGGTAGTGTGCGTATCGCGTGAATACAGAACCGACCGTCTCAAGAGATCGCATCGATATTGTGTCATCCTTTTTCCACGCGCAGTAACCCGTATCGCTTGCCTGCACGCTCCACGCAAACATTTGCGTGTTCCAAAACAAGCGAACGTCGCGCGTCGATCGATAAATTGCCGCAACGGCTAAAAACTATGGAGGTGGCTTTTTACTTTCGAGCGACTGTAAGGAGAAAGGAAGTATTGTGATCGTCCAAAATGTCGAAGTTGAGAATGCGACTGATTTTTTTTTTTTTTATTGAAACTGACACGGTTGGCTACATCACCTACAACATCCGTGATGTCAGCCCATAACACCGGGTGAACTTGGTGCCACGTCAGTGCTTCCCTTCGGTCGTGCCGACTACACTGAACTGGACGGAAAACACAAACTATTTACATAGCCGTTTGGACCGACCTTTCATTCAGTGCGGTGGTACCAACCCGGGCGGGTTAAACCCTACCACCTAGTAATATAAGAAGGGGTCATATCCCTTAGTCGCCTTTTACGACATACACGGGGAGAGATGCAGTGGGGCTATTCTTTTAAAGTACCGGCCCCACACAGTACAGATTTGGGCTATATATCTGTCAACGATCCCAAAAAAGTGGTTTTGAGAAACATGTATGTGTGTGTGTGTGTGTCCGTCCAGCGACCTTGTGCCTAAACTGCTCAACCGATTTCGTTCAAAATTCGTATTTAGTAGTTTGAAATGATAATCTAGGGGTACCTTTTTTAGTTTTTTTTTCATTAAAAAAAATAAGGGTAGCTGTCATACAAATTATTTCGTTGAGGTCGATTTTCTTATAAATGGCTAACGATTTTTATTATTATTATTATATTTAATCCATCGTGTTTGTTTCCGTTTTCAAAGGTGGTGAGGTAAAAAAATATAATTTTAAAGAAGGTATCTCCACTTTATCCTAACCGCACGCGCGTATTTGAATTGCACGCAGGTTTGGTTGGTGGGTATTTGGCAACTAAAAATATAATAAGAAATAGGCATGCCATCTATAGACAAATAGGACAACTTAACTTTGGTCTGACATCTATGATGCAGAAGCGGCGAAATTATACATTTTATCCGCCAAGCTCACGGACTGACAAAACATGAAAATATTTATTGGAAAAATTATGAAAACCTTAAAATACACTATTTTGAAATTTCTACTTAATATAAAATAATCTTTAAATTTAACTATGCTGTTCCCACTTAGCATCGTTCTATAATTAGCAGATTTAAAAATATAATAATTATTTAATTCAAATTCGATACTCCTGGCGCCATCTTAGGACATAATTGAAGACTAATTTCATGTTACCTTTAAAACATCGCTGACGGTACATCTGACTCCCCCTATAAAATCAATGGTTTGTATGAAGAATGGGCTTTGTGTGGAATGCCCTTCCTCCTATATGTTCATTGCAGACATTCAGTCAAACATTTTTATTTGCAAAATCATCAAGTATTTTAGGATAAAACAGTAAATTAAGCAATATTAATTTTCATTTTCCTTTTTTCACAGACTTTTTTGACAGTAAAGTGTAAAATTACAGTATCATTTTGGTAATCTTAGAGTAATCTTTACTTAAATTAAATAATGATATCGGCTTACCGGTGCGATTATGGCGAGCGCATCGCTGCAGCTCGACGTTTCGAGTCCTCTATGGGACCCGTTCTCAAGAGGACGTGTTAGCTCCTCGGGCAGCCAGCACGTCACTGACAGGAGCCCGCCTGCTTCTCAAATTGTAGTGGTGGGTAGGTATGATTTCCGCATTTGCTGCGTTCCTTGTCTCTTCGGACCTACAGAAATTGCTGACGGTGTCTAGCTCTCGGAAATCGTCGCTTTGGTTCTGTGTTGACTGCAGTGTTGCCAGTACCGGCTTCCATATCGGCGAGATCTTGAGAGAATCTTCGCGGTTGAAGTTGTCGTGTTTAGCAATTTCTATCGACTCACGGACAATACGCGGCAGATGTAGTTTTTCGGTGGCGAGAATCTTCACCTGATCGAATCTAATCCAATGATTTTGTCCGGAGTCGATGTGGTCACAAATCGCTGACTTGTCCGCTTGACCTTTCTTGACCGCTCGAATATGTTCAGTAACCCTTGTACTGACACTCCGTTTTGTCTGTCCTATGTAGGATTTTCCGCAGGAACACGGTACCGTGTTCCTGCGGAAAATCCTGTGTTTCCCCAAAGTGTTGAACCTTTTTATTACAGTACATTGTTAGATTAACCCTGACCATGTTTACTAGCTTAAGTTCGTTGTATCACTAGCGCCGTAACAACAGCCTGTCTACATTTTGGTTAGGTGAATTTGAATACAAAATTGGTTAATATTATTTGGTTGGCTAGGATATTGAAAAAATTAGGTAATTTGAATCTAATCAACGTGTTTTAAATTAAGTACCTACCTATTTTGCAATCATTGTTTTCCCTTGATATTGTTAAATGATTCATTCAGGTAATAATAAGTTTGGTTGGTCACATTGTATTTTGTACGCAACTCAGTGCCTTAGTGATATTAAGTTTTGACATAAGATGCTCCAGTCTGACTTTGATGTACACAATGATTTTTGGTAAGTGAATAAACCAAATTTCGATTCTATATGTGAAATGGAACTATATTTTTTAAATAAAATCTTTAAAAATTCTAATTAAGAAATGTTTTTATTGATTTATTTGTTTGTAAACAATAACTCCTAGGCTTGTCCTGTCACCAGATGAAAACCATCTTGTCTTGTATGTAGTGGTCAGCAAGCTTTGATAACTGTCATCCAGTTGAAAAGTTGTTATATTTGAATATTGGAGTGTGTACAATTTTTAGTTAGTATTTCAGGTAATGGGTTTCACTAAATTGTGAGATTTCTATTTGATGAATTTCAAATTGTTACAATTTATTGAAAACAAAGTTCAATTCTCTCTATAATAAATTATTATGTCTATTTTATAAAGTCAAAGAAGGTACGTACAGATTAAAACAACTTTTACAAACTGAATTGTTTTAAATAATTTTCATTTAAATTAAGCCAGTAACTTTTTTCAGATTGCACCGTATTTTGTTATATTAAATAAAATAAATGTAATAAGGAAATTTTTGTTTGATTTTAATTAGGTACATTTCAACAATGCAATACAGTACAATTTTTCTGTCTGAGCTATTTTCGATTAAGTATTGATTTGAATAATAAAATGAATTCTGTATCTGTAACCTGCACATTTAAGCTCTGTTGACTGTGATAGATAATTACTAATTAGCAACTATGTTGTGTCTTGATGTCCACGCAATGGTCGGTGATTAAAACAGTCAATTTAAAGAAAAGCGACACAAGCCGTACTAACTAGTGTATTGTCAAGGATTGCAGGATGGCAACTATCCCATTTATTTACGACAACAAACGTCTGATGTCTGTGTATATGTATGTATGTTCGCTTATAACTCACGAACGGCTTAACCTATTCGCTTGCTGTTTTTGTCTTATGTAATGCGACATATCTCCGCTAGGTTATAGGTTATATAACATCACGCCATTATTCATACCAGCCGCAGCTGCAGTGTGTGGGGTCGGAAGTGAACGCAGTCTGAGAAAAATCTTTACCGCGAATTGAGCCTCGGGCGAAACTATTAAAAAAAATAAAACACCAATGAACACCGTTTATGTTGTAGGAGTAATAGCGCCTGAAAGTTTTTCTCATTAGTTTAAGATCTGAATGTCACAGGCTATTACCAAATTTTGTGAGTTTATATATTATTAATTGGTTCCTTGTTCAAAGGGTTTCCCTTAACCAAATTTATAATCAGTGCTTATATTAAAAATTATAAAACAATAGCTCGCCAGATATGGACGCTCCCAGGCATCACATCGCCTTACGGTGAGACCGTACTGGCTGTAGCGAAGCGACGCTACGCGAGAAAATCTTTTAATAGTACTAGCTTTTGCCTGCGGCTTCGCCCGCGTGTAATTCGTATTTTAAAAGAAGAAAGTAATTAAGCCCGCTACCGTATTTCGAAGCGCGGAACAATTCGGATTGTATGAGAGCCACATCTTAGCGTAACCGGACCTGAATTTTATTTAGCCTATCCTGTGTCCCGTATAATTAAATATTCGGATGATCGGTTTAAGAGTTATGGAGGAACATAGGTGCATACATACATACATACAGAAAAGATTTCTAAAATCGTCAATTTAGTTTTAGTATCATACATAGAGTCTACAAACGCAGTATCTCATAAAACAAAGTAACTTACTCATGACCATCCCTTACATATTTATTATTTATTAGTATTGATATTGACGATTGATTGATGATGTAAACCGCACTACGCGGCAGTAGTAGGTACGCTGCAGCACGCACACGCACAACGCCAGTGCCAGGACCCAGAACCCTTACCGGGACCCTCACGTCCAAAGAGGATAAAAACTTCTTGGAAGTAAAACAATGAATTATTAAAATAAAATAAAATTACTTACCTTTTATAACAAACTTTTATTTATCATCTATAAAATACAATTTTTCATTTTTTTCCAACCCGCTTTCAAGTGTGACATTATTATTATGCCGGCACTTCACTTGGCTTAGCGTATTCGCGATTGTTGCAAACATTTTAGTTTTATCTCGCTCTAAACAAGTCATTAAAGGGAGACGAAACGGAAATTTTTGCCAAATATTTGCGCATACAGCCAAGTGAAGTGCCGGCATTAGATGATACATAGCTGTAGCAAACGATAGTTGTGGCTACGGAATGACCAAAACAACTTTTTCTGAAAATGATGAAATTTTACAAAAAATCTTAAAATTGGTGCAACTGTTGACGGGCTGGAGATAAATTAGCATATGTATATACACTCTTAAAGGGAATTAAATTCTCTATAACTTCTTGTTTGATAATCTCTTTCTCAGGTGAATAGTTTAGACGATGAAGGAATGTTTGATGAGAAATATGAGGTAAAAATATTTTTTTCGAAAATTTTCACTTTTCGTAAGCGTGTAGCTCGAAAACGGTTCGGAGTTCGAAAAAAGTGAATAGAATAAAAGTTTAAATAAAATTAAATTAAAATAAAAATTTTATGATCTTTCATTCGGTATAAGAAAATTTTTCTCTACGGGGCACCGTTTTCGAGAACCCAAAAGCGGGACATTATTTGGCTCCCCCCCCCCCCCTCACCTCGTAGACGCCAGGACTTTTAGTACGTGTATGTCTAAGCACCCCGAACAGGTTTCTGAAGAAATCGCTTTTGACCCTGCTCACGCACTCTACACCTCCTTTTGGGCCATTCGTTGATTGGACTAATAGAAGCTATTCTTCTAAAAATTTAAGTAGGTACTCAGGAACATTCTTAAAAAACATTATATTTCTATAATTTCGGAGTGGGTACAGTTAGGGGGAGGACATATTTTGACTAGTATACACCGACCGGCATCTGTGAATATAGAAATTGTAAGCTTATTTTGTGGGAGCAGCGGTGCGGCGGCGCTCGCCAGGGCTAAAAGCTTTCAAGAGCCGTCTCGGTCTGGCTTGCGGCGGCCGGCTCCTAACTGAGTTAACTGGCCGCCCGCACGCTGCAACATTACTTGAGTGCGCTTCAATACAGTTGTCCCTTCGGGATACAGTCATCTGCTACACTAAATTAAGCTCGCACTTTTCCGAAACTTTGTGTAAAGTGTGAACACAGTACAATTTTCATTTCATTTCATAATCTGTCTATATAAAGTGTTTCGTTATTCATGTCGTTTCTTTCAGGGGGTTGTTCTGTATCCTAAACTGAGTAACTTTTGTTCTACAGCTTTTGGAAATTGGAAAAAAAAATCACTTTCTCCATACATTTAAGGGCAGACCTAACCTCCAAATGTATGGGGAAAGTGAATTTTTTTTCCTCAGGTTTATTTCATACATTTTTGAAGGCGGTTTTTATATTTTTTTAATCTTTTAAAGAAGTATTACAGTATCAGTGACAGCGCCTTTGGAGCCGACAGACGAATTGCATACATACACCATCGATGACATGCACATATTACATACCACACACGCTGTATCCCGACAATCAGGGTAAGCAGAGTAATCGGTGTTGTGCTGCAAAAAATCTGGAAAATTGCAGCACAACACCGACCACCACGTACCAGCAATCAGGGTAAGCAGATTAATCGGTGTTGTGCTGCAAGAAATCTGGAAAATTGCAGCACAACACCGACCACCACGTTCAGCAAGTATTTAATTCGGACAAGATAACTATCAAGCAGTAAGTATGGCACAAAGACACACCTGCTGCACGACTCGGTGGAAGGACCGTGCCAAGGTGAGAGGTGGCTAGCCTGTCGCCCTTTAGCGCGCCATGTCGTCCTTATACCTTAGTCACCTTTTAAGACATGCACGGGGAGAGACGCATTGGGGTTATTCTTTTTAAGAAATAAAAATATATACTCGAAATAATACATTTAAATAATTCATAAAAAGATTAAAATCTTGCATATATTAGTGACCGTACTTATAACGCCTTACCTAATTATAACATTTCTCTTACATTTATTTTTAGTATTTTAGTATTCCTTTCACTTTTAGCGATTTTCATACATATTCGTAAATAATCGTATTTCAAGAATTTCCTAAGTTTCGGGTATAATTGAATGAGTTGGTAGGTATCATTGAACGCATCACAGAAGACAATACTAAATACCATTATGTGGTATCGTCGATCGAGACACAACTATCGACATACATAAGTGACATTATTATCAACCAAAGACATTAAACTCACCCTCTTAATCTCTTTGTTATCAACCCACCAGCTGAGGGGAAATATCAGGCATTGAAAACACGCATCACTAATCAGTTCCAACAAACTGAATTCGAAAAATTCAAGCATCTATTTGATTTAGAATTGGGTGTCAAAAAACCAAGCCATTTGCTTCTTGAAATGAAGCAGCTTCTGCAGCACAATGAGCACACGGAGAGCATTTTAAAGTCGATTTGGTTCCAGCGTCTCCCAAACTATATTCAACCGATACTCGTCGCGAATGACGACGACTGTGACTTGAACAAGTTGGCAGCTCTTGCCGATAAGCTTGTGGCTGCGCAAAACATGACACTTCCATAGTTCATCACAGAAACTGAAACAATGTCGACCAGTGCTCAAGAGCAGATTGCAGCACTATTCAACCAAGTCGATGCTCTCGGAAAGCAGATTATCAACTTTAAAAAAAGTACAGTGCAAAAACAACAACCAAATTCAAAATCCCAATTTTGTTTGTATCACGTACATTTTGGAAAGCGAGAAAAAATGTGCGAATCCATGCAATTACAGAGAAGAAAAAAACGCAATAGGCCATCACTAAGGGCGATTGGTGATATTGTGCCAAAAAATTATCGCCTGACAATTTTCGATAAAATGAACAGGATGAATATTCTCATTGACACAGGAGCAGATTTGTCTGTAATTCCGTGTACATTTAGACAAAGTAGTTGGGCACTCGAATTTCGAGCTCTACCAGCAAACGGATCGACATGGTAACAAAATATTACAAATTGATCTCGGACTACACAAGACATTTTCATGGAAATTCGTAATAGCCGACGTTTCAAAACCAATCATAGGTGCCGATTTTGTACATTACCATGACATGTTAATTGATATGAAGAGAAGTCGTCTGATTGAGAACAAGTCAGCACAGTTTTCAAATGGGAAGTTGACATATACCCCCTGCACTGGTATCTCCACTGTAAATTTTCTTTCACCATATCACAGACTTTTGGCGGCGTACAAGGAAATCACAAATGAGCAACTAGCAAACAGGAGTTCTAAACATAATGTAACGCACCATATTCAGACTACGGGACCTCCTGTATCTGCAAAGCCAAGAAGACTCGCTCCCGACAAACTTAAAATAGCCAAAAAAGAATTTGATTACATCTTAGAACAAGGTATTTGTCGTCTATCTAAGAGCAATTGGGCTAGTCCATTACATATGGTGCGAAAGAAGAACGGCGACTGGCGACCTTGTGGGGACTACCGGCGTCTTAATGCTACGACAGTTCCTGACAAATACCCAATTCCGCACATTCAAGACTTCTCTAATATTCTACATGCAAAGAAAATATTTTCAATTCAACCATTGACCTTGTCCGCGCTTACCATCAGATACCTGTAGAAGAAGATGATATTAAGAAGACCGCCGTCACAACACCCTTTGGCTCATTCGAATTCCCTAGAATGACATTTGGTCTATGTAACGCTGGGCAGACTTTCCAAAGATTCATGCACGAAGTTACACGTGGACTCGACTTTTGCTTCACATATCTGGATGATATACTCGTCGCATCTGATACCGAAGCTGTCCATATGGATCATCTCAAAAAGTAGTTCGAACGTCTCAAGGACTATGGCATTATCATTAACAACGCAAAATGTCATTTCGGTCAAGCAACTGTAAATTTCTTGGGATATTTAATTACGAAGGATGGCGTGTCACCACTGCCTAGGTTAATGTGATTCTAGCATATAAGCAACCAGAAACGGTACTGGAGCTAAGAAGATTTCTGGCCATGATTAATTATTACAGACGATTTCTTCCTCATTCAGCAAACACACAGGTCATTCTTAATCAATACCTGAAGGGGAGCAAAAAGAATGACAAACGGCCAATAGAATGGATAACGACCGCATTGAATGCATTTCACACGTTGAAAGTTGATTTATCCAGAGCTTAAATTTTAGCTCATCCAATAGACAATGCTCCATTAGCCCTTATGGTAGATGCTTCAAATCTGGCCATCGGTGGAGTAGTTCAACAAATGAATCAAGGGGAATGGCAGCCTCTAAGTTTTTTCTCAAAACCACTAGATGAAACACAGAAGATATACAGCACCTAGGTATGACCGCGAATTGCTGGCAGCATACAAGAACATCAAACATTTTAGGCATATGCTCGAAGGACGAAATTTCACACTATTTACGGGCCACAAGCCACTTACATTTGCATTTGCACAGAAGCATGATAACTGTAGCCCAAGGCAAATGCGACATTTGGATTTTATTGGCCAGTTTACAACTGACATTCGCCATCTGTCCGGTCCGGACAACATTGTTGCAGATGCACTATCTCGAATCTCGCCGATTTCATTACCGTCAAGTATTGATTATTCAGCAATAGCACTGGCTCAAAAAACAGACAACGAACTAAAACATCTTCTTGAATCCAGTAAGTGTTCACTAATATTAGAAGAAATATTTATGCCGGAATTCAACACCACCATCATTTGCGATGTATCATTGGAACGGCCCCGTCCTTTCATACCGCTTCAATTCAGGAAAATCATCATCGATTCCATTCATCGTTTGTCCCATCCGAGCATCAAAACGACTGCTCGAGCTGTCCGTGAGAAATTCGTCTGGCCATCTATGAATAAAAACGTTACTGTCTGGATCAAAGAATGTATGGACTGTCAAAAATAAAAAATAAACAGACACGTTATCAGTCCGACTTGTCATTATGACATGACATTCAACCAAACGAGCGATTCGAACACTAAAACATAGACCCCGTCGGTCCTCTGCCTCCGTCGAACGGCTATAGATACCTCCTCACATGTATCGACAGGTTCACGAGATGGCCGGAAGCCATTCCTATTCCAGACATGACGGCAGAGACTGTCGCCGCAGCAATATTTTATTTATTTTTTATTTTTTTTTATTGATAGCGCGACATGTGGCATCGTTTCACCTACAAGTAGGTGTCTAACGATGCCCATGGACATTCTGTGATGCACGGGGATTGCGAATGCTATGCCGGCCTGACAGGAGCCTTTTCACGCCCCTTTTGAAGAACCCCAGGTTGTACTTGGGAGGAAATAGATGGGCAGGGAGTGCGTTCCACATTTTCCCGGTTCTGTGAATAAAAGATCTACAGAACCGGTTGGTCGGATGCGCCGTGGTAGGTCGATTGAGTAGGGGTGCATCCCCTGCCCAGTACGCGTGGTGCGGAGGTGGAATGGGGACGGCGGAATCGCGTTGAACAGCTCCTCCGAACACTCCCCATGAAATAGACGATAGAACACACTTAGGGAGCCGACGTCCCTACGGAGTTGCAGTGGTTCTAAGTCGCGGGACACCGCAGGGTCACCCACCAGTCGCACGGCACGACGCTGGATTGAGTCTAGCGGCGCAAGCTGGTATTTAGCTGAGCCGTCCCACAAGTGCGAGCAGTACTCCAAGCAGGACCTAACCTGTGTTTTATACAGCGTCAGTTTTTGGCCCGACGTGAAGTACCGCGCACCTTGTTTAGTACGCCCAGCTTTTTTGAGGCCAGCTTGGCCTTGCCCTCAATGTGGCGCCGGAAGTTCAAGTCGTGCGACAGTTCGACACCGAGGACACCGAGGTGGTCGCTTAATTTCAGCGACGTGTTTTGGAAGGAAGGAGCTGGCGTGAACGCCGTTCTCTTCGCACTGAACGCACACACTTGTGTCTTCGATGCGTTGAACACGACCAAGTTGCTCCGGCCCCATTCGGCAATAGACTGGAGTGTTTGCTCGAGTTCAGACACAAGTGCTAGCTCTTCTCGTCCACAACTTTCCGTCCGGCTGAAGGGTGACTGGTGTAGGAACCGTGTGCCGTACTGTCGTCTGCATAACAATGTATGTTGCCGAGTGGCAGCATATCATTGATATGCAGAAGAAACAGCGTAGGAGACAACACAGAACCCTGTGGTACACAGGCATTCACTGGCATGGCGTCCGACGAGCAGCCGTCCACGAGGACCTGAATGCTACGCCCATGTAGGAAGTCGGTGACCCAGTCACAAAGGCCAGAGGGGATTCCGTACGCCGGCAGCTTGCCCAGAAGTGCTTTATGCCAGACCCGGTCAAATGCCTTGGCAATATCGAGTCCAATTGCCAAGGATTCACCGTACCCTTCAAGCGCTTTCCCGCAAAGGTGAGTGACGTACGCTAGGAGATCACCAGCTGATCGGTTTGGCCGGAAGCCGTATTGCCGATCGCTGATGAGATTATTTGTCTCTAGGTACGTCATGAGCTGCATATTGACTACGCACTCCATCACCTTGCAGAGGAGGGAGGTGATTGCTATGGGTCGGTAGTTTGACGGGTCAGAGCGATCGCCCTTTTTTGGGACAGGCTGAACGAAAGCTGATTTCCAAGCTGCCGGCACGCGGCCAGTTGTGTACGAGAGGCGAAAGAGGCGCGTCAGTACTGGAGCCAGCTCGGGAGCACACTTTTTCAACACCAATGCAGGCACTCTGTTCGGTCCACTCGCTTTCCTCACGTCTAGGGCAAGAAGCTCCTTCCGCACAGTTCTCTGTCGGAACTGCACTTCTGGCATGGAGTTCTCACACCTAGGTATGGATGGAGGAGAAGCTCCCCCATCATCTAGGTGGGAATTCCCCGCAAAATCAGATACCAGAAGGTCTGCTTTATCTTTTGCGGAGTGAGCGAGTGATCCGTCAGTGCGCTGTAGAGGTGGAAGTGAGGGGCGGCAGAAATTCGACTCGACAGTTTTGGCGAGAGACCAGAACTCACGGCTCCCAGTCGGGTACCGGTTCAGCCTATCGCCAATTCTGCCGATATGCTCGAATTTAGCCCTGGCGATAGCCCTCTTTCAGGATCTGGAGAGGCGGTTGTAGTTCTTCTTCAATTCGGAGATATTTGGATCACGTCTGGCACGAGCACGTGACCATGCTCGATATGCCGCAGCTTTAGCCGCGGCAGCATCGGCACAGTCCCGGCTGTACCAGGGTTTGCTCTTACCTCCGAGGCGAAAGGAGGCATTGGGAAAAAACATGTCCATACCACCCAGAATCACCTCGGCTACGGTATTGGCACATTCCGACGGATCGTCCGAATTGAAGCATAGCTCTCTCCAAGGGTAGGATGCAAAATGCTCTCGCATTCCATCCCAATCTGCCGACGCGTAGTGCCAAATTCGACGGGCTCCTTCAGTTCGGGTCTGAGGGGGCGACGAAGGCACTGTAGATCCCACTAGGCAATGGTCGGAGGAGCCAAGAGGAGCGCTCACTGTTACCGTAAACCCAGCAGGATTAGACGTCAGCAGAAGATCCAGCAAGGAGGGTGTATGACCGTCTATGTCTGGTATTCTGGTAGGTTGATCTACCAGCTGAGACAGGTCATACGTCAGGGCGAAGTCGTAAGCGGCTCTCCCCGCGAAATCGGTTCTGTTGGAGCCAAGCCACACCTCGTAATATACGCCGGGTGGATTGCAAGATTTGGAGTTCCATCGCGCATCACTACAGACCAAGGTGGACAATTCGAATCAGACCTGTTCAGCCAATTAGCAAGATTACTTGGTATTAAGCACATTCATACCACTCCATATCATCCAGCCTCAAATGGCATGATTGAACGATTCCACCGTACTCTGAAGACTGCAATTAAATGCCACGCAAGAAACAATTGGACAGAAGTCCTCCTTAAGTACTACTTGGCCTCAGAACGAGCTACAGAGACGAACTGCAAGCAACTACTTCGGAAATGGTCTACGGCTCTAGCCTTGGATTGCAAGGAGATTTTATTGAAAGCAATATACATAATGATTTTTCCAGTACGCAGGACTTTGTCTGCCGACTTCGGGAATTCATGGGACAACTCCGACCTGTTCCAGCTTCTCATCATAACAAACAATCAGTGTTTGTGCATAAATATCTGAGTACCTGTTCACACGTATTTGTCCGTTGCGACTCCGTATTGTCGCCTCTTCAAAGGCCATACGATGGATCTTATTTAGTTATCGAGAGGTCGGACAAAGTTTTCAAGCTTTTAATCAAAGCTAAAGAAAAATACATTTCTATCGACCGCTTGAAACCTGCATTCATTTCATCAGATGATCAAGATTTTAAACCGACCCCTATTCAAGTCAACCCAGTTTTACCCAAACTGGCGCAAAAGATGACGTCGATACCGGCACAGAGACCAGTCAACGCCAGTCTACCGGAACGAGGCCAAGGGACTCCAACAACAACACGTTCGGGAAGAATAGTACGGCGTCCTACCAGATATTTCGTGAGGTCGGCGCAACGCCCTCACTCGGAGGGGAGCTGTGTGGCCGCCATATGAAAAAACCATTTACTGTCAAAGTGTCAAACACTTGTCAAAGAATCATAACGTGTCAATTGATATAACATTACATCTTTTGCTTATGAACTCTTTCAAAGTATTTTCATTTAAGTAATCGTTTTTCTTCCCCAACTCAATGCGTTTTTGTATGTTTAAATAAAACATCCAAAGGTCCCCGTTAATCTTCTCTCTCTCTCTCTCTCTCTCTTATTGCTGATTTCCTTGTATTATTATTGTTGATTTAACTTTGCACTCTGAATAAAAATATTTAATCTTTCCTTTGAAAACAAGCGTTTAATTTGTTAGAAAACTAGAAAACAGAACCTATCCTTCCAAAATTGGAACGGAGGTTAACGGCTACGTTACATGGGTACCTCCGTGCATTTTTTACTTTTTCTTATTTTCTTATTTGTTGTGATATCGGCTATAATAACACATATTCTGTCAAAATTTCAACCGGCTACCTATTACGGTTAAAAAGATACAATCCTCGGACAGACAGACAGACAGACAGACGGGCAGACAGGCGGCGTAGGCTTAGTAATAGGCTTCAGCACGGATGCGGAAAAGTATAAAGCACACTTATTGATTGTTTGAAGTTCTTTTTCGTTTAATATTTTATTTTTCATAATTTTTTCGTCCACCTTCGGCGCCTTGAAAAAGCGGAAAACTTGGAGTTGGGGAAACCCTGTTATCTCCGGATCTCGTGCTTGACGTTTTAACGTTTTTCTTCCGTTTTTCTTCCCAGTCTCAGACTTTGTATTATTCTAATTATAAAATAGCCGTTAGAATCTTAGGTGAATTTCTATCGTCAAGAAGTTCTCGTGGCGTGGTCGTTCCTAGTCTAAGCGTAAATTCAGTTGTTAGCGTAGCACCTTCCTACCAAGGCTAACTGCGTAATAGGCAAAGTTCAAACCTGTGCGGATATTGTTGACAAACTAAATTACTTTACAAATTAATCGGAACAAAAGTCCCCGGAGACTACGTTATATTGGCTCGGGAGTTGTTCAAACTGTAGGTAGGTAGATACACCACAGACCTAGTTGTCTGTGGTGTGGAAGTTGTACCCACTGGCTTTACCGCTCGCTAGTCGATAAGATATTATACAAGATGTAGGTGGTATGGTGTATATGAACTGGTATTGTGAAATATATGTACTTATAGCTCACAATACTTATTTTTTACTTTATAAGGATCGGGGGGTTTTTAAATTTGAAATTTAACTTTTATTTAAAGCTCTTTGAAAACAGTCGCATGCAAATCGGTTCACTTTTTAGGATAATTAATTTTTTGATTACTTAATTACTTGATTACAAACATATCTAACAACCATCCCGATTAAACCAGCTTTCTAATAAAAAATACCGCATCCAAATCGGTCCATCCGTTTGGGAGCTACGATGCACACACAGACAGACACACCCATAGACACATACACACACATGTTAAACTTATAATACCCCCCTTTTTTCGTCGGGGTTGAAAACCTGGCCCCTAGTTATGTTTCTATGAAATATGTATAAAAAAAAACAAAGTGACAAGTTCAAGAGTAGTTAAACTGCAATAAGAATGCTCAATGAACATTATACTCGTACAATATTATCAATCATCAAAAGATATGATAAAATTCGTCAATAGATATAATAAAAATCGCGTAAGTATAAAAGCATACCTATTAAATTCTATGGTAAAAGTGTGTCTGTACCACAGAGCATCAAATACCTACCGCGCGCGCATTTGATGCTCTGTATACCATATCTGTACATATTATAATGAAGAATATTTGAAAAAAAAAGAAATTGGGAGAGTGAAGGATAAGTACCTAATTGAGATAATTTTTGGAAATTTCGTCTGTTTGTATGTTCGTGTGTAGGTTTGTGCACGCATCACGTAAATAGGTAGAATTTTTACTACTGAACCTATTCGAGAGATTTCAGAAAAAATATAGGGCTAATAACACTCGGTGTCACATAGGCTATATATATCATCATGCCATTATTCATATGAGCTGAACAGTCGGGTCGGACTTGAACAGAGTCGGAGAAAATTCGTAACTTCTGTCGGCGTCTACTTAATTTACTCGAAAAATACTCATCTTCTTTAGAGTAATATGATCTGTGATATTTTTCAATTATTGAAGTTTTTGTATCATCACGCCATCCCATAGGATCCGTTACATTGAGTCTCGAATGTAACGGATTTGAGAAAATAAAGTGCTCTATTTGTCATTAAGTAATTTAAATGATAAGCTGGCACTTTTATTATCTCACTATATTAAACACAGGCGCTGCATATATGTTTTTATATGTAACATATAAAGTAGGGACCTGCTATAAGTAGAGCGGAATGCGGAATGCGGTTTAGTAGGCACTTTTGTGAAAT
Organism: Nematopogon swammerdamellus; assembly: GCA_946902875.1. Classification (NCBI taxonomy): domain Eukaryota; kingdom Metazoa; phylum Arthropoda; class Insecta; order Lepidoptera; family Adelidae; genus Nematopogon; species Nematopogon swammerdamellus. The sequence goes on from OX336339.1 coordinate 13,334,660, forward strand.
GAAAAATTAAGTAAGTAAACGTAGGTAAAGAGTGCGACGCCAGGCCAGTCATACCAGCTGTCGTCGTCGCGAAGTTGCCTCCAGTGAAAAATGTGCCAAGTTACGTTGGAGCTCAGCTGCGGACTGCAGGCCAAGCTTCTCGTGTAATAATATAATTGGCGCCACTCCGAGTTGTGACGTTTTATCTAATTTCTACTGCGGACTTGCATCAGATGCTTATTTACAGAATGCCTTAGGACGCTCGGTGGCAAAATACCATGAGCATCACATAGCCGCTAAGTTTTAATTGTTCTCTCTATTACTATATTTAGGCCACGATGAATTTTCATTATTTTATAAGTATGTACGAACATTTAGATCAGCGGTTCTCAAACTTATTTGGTGACGGAACCCTTTTGGAAAGCGAAATATTTGACGGAGCCCTAAAATAAACAAAAATTTGTATTTGTACATTCTTACAATAATTAAATATCTAATGGGAGGTATGAAACTGTGACGCCGTGACGTCTGCGCAGCCGAGCTGAATCGTGCCAGAGAGGAGAGGTGTATTTTTTATTTCTCGTATTCTCGCGGAGCCCCCGCAGAGGCTCCGTGGAGCCCTAGGGCTCCGCGGAGCACACTTTGAGTATGGCTGATTTAGATGAACGTTCCACGTATTTATCGAATCTGAGATATTTTCTCATGCAGGAAAGTAGTTTATAGGATAGTAAATACGCGAGACAACCCTCTCTCGTGTATTTGTACTTGTACAATATATTATCTGTACTTTTAATTGAAGTAAAAATAACATTATAACGTTCGCATCAGTGAGTCGGCTAACGAAAGAGATCGGATGATGACCGAATGTGAGTGGACGGGTCGGGAAGGGTCGGGAAGGGTCGCCCTAGCTAGACGCTCGTACCTAGCTAGATCAGATCGGGTATTTGCTCAAAAAGGGTCAAATGCGTAGTACTCGTAACCGGCGAGTATGTATGAAGTACATTATGTATTAGTGTGAAATAAACGCCAGAAGTTAATAATACGAGATTGTGGCACCTGGAGATCCGTTGGGAAATCGGTGTGACGTTATTTAAGTAGGTTTATGCAGATACGAATTTTGTGTTGAAGTCCTAACCTCTACGAGTAGATACATACATACATACATACATACCTTATTCGTAATATAAATTATTGTATGGAATGTCGCCCAAAATACCGACGTGTGACCGCCACCCCCATCATAAAGACGATCTCCTAATTGGATCCCTTTTCAAATTTGCATAAACGGTACATGTTGAATCTAACATTACTGCCTCCTACAGCATATCTGCTCATTTACGACCTCAAGTGGTCATCGTGAGCCGCGGGCACCCGTCATTACTGTAGACACAGTCGGCTCTAAACTGGAGGTGTACATTTAGAAAGTTCTCTGACGAATATTTTTTTATTTCTATGGGACGATGAGCAGCACCCTATTGAGTGTGACAGGGTTCCACGGGTATACTTACATTTTAGATTCGACGTTGCCTATGCGTACGGTACAGTACGCGTTTTATAGGTAGGTCAAGAACCACTTCTGGTTTTTGAATAGTAAATTGGCCAAACGTTTTCTCTGTAAATTGTAAGCACCAGCCCAGTAAATTATATTGCAAGAAATTGAAGAAACTGCTTATCTTTAAGGATTTTCTATATTGGTCGACATTCGAGTTGTTCACTACGTATTCTTACAATACGTAGTGAACAATTGGTTCCTATTTAACCGACTTCAAATTAATTTACCGACTTCAAATAAAAAAGAATATACACAATTTTACAGGTGTATGTATGTACGTATGTATGTATGTATGTTTGTATGTATGTATGTATGTATGTATGTTTGTCCACGCATTTCTCCGAAAATATTAATCGGATTGAGGCCATTCTTTTTTATTGCCTTACATTTACTTCAACTTAGGGAACAGTTCACGTTTCATCAAAATCGGTTCAGTAGTTTTCAAGATATGAACTGTTAAGTGTGTCAAATGTGTGAATAATTAAATTCTATACCACGACAACCGATTTCTGTGATTCTTTCTATGTTAGTGAAATAAAAAACTGTTTTAAAAAACATTGAACCGAGTTTAAAAAAGAACTAGGTACTTAGAACTAAAAATAATAAAAATTATTAAATAATTGAGTTGAAGGCGGTACAAAAGCACACCTGAAATTGATAGATGAAACTCTTTTGTTGTGCTTTTGTACCGCCTTCAACTCAATTATTTAATAATTTTTATTATTTTTGACTATAGGTAGTTGTTTTTTAAAGTCGGTTCAATGTTTTTTTATAGTTCGGTATCCGTACGGAAGCCTATTACCATAGAGATATAATATGCCGTACGTCCGTCCTAATCTTTTGAGCCGTAATAGGTAGCCGCCGCCCCGCGCCGCGCCGGTTGAAATTTTCACAGAATATATTTTGATAATATGGCGGATATCAAATAATGAAAAAAAAAACGTTACAAATTAAGGGGTCCCCATACAAGAAACGTGTTTTTTTCTATCGTAAAAACGGTAATACATACAAACGTCAAACTTGGAGTGATTATAGTGCAAACTCTACAGTAAAACAACAAATAATAAAAACAGGCAAGTGGCAATCGGACTCGCACACCGAGGAGGGTTCCGTACCACCAGGAACCCTCGGTGTGCGAGGCCGACTCGCACTTGGCCGGTTTATTTATTTTGCTAATTCACTTGCTCATATACTTATTTAGTTAAATTTATTGCCATAGATGACACGATAGAAACTGCATTTTATAAATAGCAGTGAAAAATTAAGATTTTTTATTTAGTAAATTTATTCATTCAATGAATAATTAAAACAATAGTCACAGGAAGCGAAATACGAATATAGATATAAAAATACGAAGTAATTACTAGTACTACATTTTTTGGAAATGCATAAGTGGGCGAGCTTTTGACACAGAAAATGTCTTTTCGATCGCTTTGGTATATACAGGCGACCAATTTTTTTTGTAGGTAAGTGGGGTCATTTGCAACGTTTTGATCCATGATACCTGGTATCGAGATACGATTTTTTTTCGTTATTTTTGAAAATTATCAAAATCCTAGCTATAAACCCTTGCAACTTTTTTTTTGTTTATGATTTTATAAGCACGAAATAAAATTGATTGAACAGAACGACAAAATTAGGGATAATTTGCAAGAGTGCCCGCGCGACCGGTACATGTTCTAAATTTGAAAATGCCCCCGAAAACGCTCTAATACGGGAAGCGACCACCGATTAGTGCCCGTGTTGTCGTTCTGTTCTGTCTCTGTGCCTAATTTTGACCACATAGTGAATTATTTGTATGACATGTGGTATACCGTTGGAAAGGATGTAAACTAGCGAACTTTTTAAAAGAAAATAAAACACTCAGTTGCTGTTAGTTTTTTTTTTATAAATGAATTAAGAAATTAAGATTCTGTCACATTTTTACTCGTTCTCGGGACTTTGGGAGGTCATAAAATCTTTTCATGGTATTAACTTCATCAAATAATATTTTTTCTAGAACAAGGGTACATCGCAAAATTCGATAAATTTTATTTCGTGCTGATACAATCATAAACAAAAAAGTTACAAGGGTTTATAGCTGGGATTTTTGTAATTTTCAAAAATAAAGAAAAAAATATCGTATCTCGATATCACGTGACATCTGACAAAAGGTATCATGGGTCAAAACGTTGCAAATGACCCCACTTACCAACAAAAAAATTGTCGGTCGATGTGCCGAACACTCTGTATAGTCCCCGATTTCCAGCGAGAATGCGAATTCGCCTTGGAGTTTTAAGGCTATGTGAATATTAAGGGTGTCAAATGACGCGAGGGCTACAAGATGGTGAAAAACAAATTTTAAAAAGTTGGAGAGCTTTTGAGAAAATCGCAAAAACCGCATAAAATAGCCGTTTTTAGGGGGGTTAAAAAGGGCAATTTTAAACATATTTCTAAATATATGTATTGGACTCTTGTATTTTTATATTGTAGATTAACTCAATATCTGGGGATGTTTTTTTGATGTTTAGAATAAAATGAAAAATTTTGCAGTTATGATTATTTTAAACTAGCTGAGCCCGCGGCTCCGCTCGCGTGAAATTCGTATTCCAAAGAATAATGTAAGTAACTAAGGGCGAGGCCGAAGGCCGAGCTGCTTTCAGGTAAACGATAAACCTTTCTCAAATAAAGGAAGTAAGTAAGGGCGAGGCCGAAGGCCAAGCTGCGTTCAGGTAAACCAAAAACCCTCTTCCGCCTTTAGGTAGGTTTAAAAGAATTAAACCTACCTAAAAAACATTAAAATAACTATCAAAACGGGCATTTTCAAATGTTCTTAGAGCACTTGCGGCATTACCCCGCTGGATGGCAAGGCTTACCCTTTGAATGAAGTACATAAGCCCTTGATGGCGGGACACCAGTTGCGTCAACCAGCTCAAGCCTCTTTTGGCTTCACTGCTCCACGGACCGAGGGTTTCAACCGCAAACGCAACAAATTCGAAATCTTGAATTATATTTCTATATTTGCTGCGTTTGAGGCTCTCCGCCCCAGCCTCGGCCGCGCCAGCCGCTCTTGAAGATGTCCTAACGTGACTTGGAGCCAATGTGAGAACAAAAGTGGCGTCCCACATCAAAGAACTACCCTTAGTCAATGGCACTAAGGTGATAGCATCGGGCCTCTTGCCATCCAGCCGGGAATAACCGCGAGGTTCTAGGATGCACGGTATATTTGCCGTTAGAAGCGTGGACTTTATAATAAAATTTAAATTAAATTAACTCAATCTTAATATTAATTAACTTTATTCGAGATGGTTTAGCTTCTTCCTGAACGCAGCTCGGCCTTCGGCCTCGCCCTTAGTTACTTGCTTTCTTCGAGATGGTTTATCATTTGTCAGAACGTAGCTCGGCCTTCGGCCTCGCCTTAGTTGCTTACTTTCTTCAAGATGGTTTAGCTTCTTCCTGAACGCAGCTCGGCCTTCGGCCTCGCCCTTAGTTACTTGCTTTCTTCGAGATGGTTTTTCAATTATTCGAACGTAGCTCGGCCTTCGGTCTCGCCTTAGTTATTTACTTTCTTCAAGATGGTTTAGCTTCTTCCTGAACGCAGCTCGGCCTGCGGCCTCGCCAAATAGTTACTTACTTTCTTCGAGAAGGTTTATGGTCTTCGAGAATAGAGCTCGGCCTTCGGCCTCGCCCTTAGTTACTTACTTTCTTCAAGAATGTTTTTCTTCTTCCTGAACTCAGTTCCTCCTTCCGCCTCGCCCTTAGTTACTTTCATCGAGAAAGAATATCGTTTACGTGAGCGCAGATCCGCCTTCGGCCCCCCTTTAGTTACTTACTTTCTTTTTTTTAAATACGAATTTCACGCGAGCGAAGCCGCGGGCAACAGATATATAAATTTTATTGTACCAATGACAGCGACATAACTTCGACTTTCAATTATTATTTTTATTTATCAAACAATTTGTCACCGGCCAGCTCACGTCGAGATGACAGTTCTCCGTTGTCAACATGACATTTAAAATTGTTTTTTACCTTTACTTTGGATTACGTGATTTTTATTATATTTTTTAATGTCTCTTTATTCACGTTCTTATAATATATTACATTAATTTTACATAAATTTTACAAAAAGTATATTTTTTAATTATTATGTTCATCCGGGATATACACTGTCACTATAAAAAGTTTCGTCAAATTCCGTTCAGTGGTTTTTTGCGAGATGCGCGTACAAATAGACATTTTTGCATTTAGGATTTTATGATATGTATAGAAAGAATAGATATGTATAGATAGACTATTGTGTTCAAGTTATAAAAAAGAAGAACTGTCATTTTCGTTGTATCTACTTATTTTTAAATTTCGAATGAATATTTTATTCAAATTGTATTTGCTGCGAGTTCTCAAGATATAATTATGTACTTTGGACTACGTGATTTTAAACGCGCAATAATGTTTATAATTGTAAATTTATTTTTTATTTTTGTTATTTTTTTTTACGTATTATGTTAACCCGGCATATAAACTGCCACTATACAAAGTTTCGTCTAATTCCGTTCAGTGGTTTTTGCGTGATGTGCGTACAGACAAACAAACAAACAAACAAACAAACAAACAAAAATTTTAAAAACTGTTCTAACATGTTCAGTATCTCATTTTAAGCCACCCTGGTTAGTTTTTTTCCGAATACATTCAATGTACAGACTTTCTTACCTCTACGATTTTATTATATGTATAGATTTTCCGTAACGCGAGTTAAGAGTCGTCTTTATCTTGAAGTGTGAGTAGTGAAAATGGTTTTCGTGTATGCATATACTTGAAAATTAAGAATTTTAATTTTTGAAATCAGTTGTAAATTTTTCAAAATTGATATAATTCAGTATGTAGAAAACGGCCATGTCTCGGATCGTGTGCTGGGACAACTGATAGTGATTCCACTTTAAGAACAGCGACAGGAGTGCGAAGTAATGCATGGGATCTGTGAATTTTTTTTAGAGAATGATGGATGGTTCTTTTGGAATTGCCGTTTTAGTCCGGTCGCCCGTAGAACATTCATATTACCAAAAAGGTTACCGCTTGGCTTAGTGAAATTGTTATAAATTACGGCATTTTAAACACAAAAACCCAAGTCTTAAAGATCGCGAATGGGCGCAACCGTATTCGTGACAAGTCGAAAATCGCCAAAAATGTCGGTAAATTACTTTTTGAGGTTACCGATTCTTTTCACTATAGTTATGTTCTCCAGCTTATTTCAATTACCACACGTCATCGTAAGACCATGGCAAGTGGGCATACACTGGTTTAAGACCACATGAAGTCAGCCGATTTTGACGTTAAATTACTTTTTGAGGTTACCGCTTCAAATTTATACAGCAGCTAATAGACCCTCTGTACAAACCACATACCCATTTTAAGACCCTTTCTTTGGGCGCTTTAGATTTTAAGACCCATTTTGTCGGCGAAGAAAAATTAAAAAAAATTGTATTAAAGTACATAAATACATACATAATGTACATACCGCACGCTGTATTCCGACAATTAGGGTAAGCAGAGTAATCGGCGTTGTGCTGCAAGTACACCTATAAGTCCTGTCGCCCGTAGAACATTCATATTACCAAAAAGGTTACCGCTTGGCTATGTGAAATTGTTATAAAATACGCCATTTTAAACACAAAAGCCCAAATCTGAAAGATCGCAAATGGGCGCAACCATATTCGGTGACAAGTCGAAAATCTCCAAAAATGTCAGTATTTTACTTTTCGAGGTTACCGCTTCTTTTCACTGTAGTTATGTTCTCCAGCTTATTTCAATTACCACACGTCATCGTAAGACCATGGCAAGTGGGCATACACTGAATTTACTTTTTGAGGTTAGCGCTTCAAATTTATATAGCAGTTAATAGACCCTCTGTCCAAACCACATACCTATTTTCAGACTCTTTCTGTGGGCGCTTTAGATTTTAAGACCTATTTTGTCGGCAAAGAAAACTTTCAAAAAATGGTATTAAAATACGTACATACATAAATATGTACTGTCATTCAGTTGATTATGTTGCACAACGGTACCACCGATTAATGTACATAATATGTATGTTTATTATATACATATATATGCTTATTAAAATATTTATGTAGTATTCCTATGTAGTGTATCACACATATTTCTTTACAGTCTAACACATTGCCACTAACTATTCTTGTTCGCCTGCATGTACTTCTCCCACATCCCAAAGGTTAGTTAGAATAGAATGTCTCGCGGCATTAAGCTCGCCTGTTGTACCTAATTTTTATAAATTGGTGTTCAATAAAGAATATATACATATACATGTACATACCACACGCTGTATTCCGACAGTCCGGGTAAGAAGAGTAATGGGCGTTGTGCTGCAAGAACACCGATAAATTATAGCTCAACACCGAAGGTTTAGCAAAGTAATCGAACAAGATAACGATCAAGCAGCAAGTAAGCACAAAAACCCACCTGCTGCATGATGGAAGGACCGTGCCAGGATGAGAGGTGCCTACCCTGTCGCCCTTGAGCACGGCATCTTGCCCCTATCCCTTTTACGACATGCACGGGGAGAGATGCAGTGGAGCTGGTATAAACGTTCTGTTATAAACCTTGTATTGATACTATATTGTATTACCATGCAATAGAATATAGGAGCACTACAACGTTCGTCATTCATCGCGCCATCCGCGCTCATGTGGAAATTACTGCAATGCAACGTCGCATTATCGCACTTTACCTAAAACAACGTCGTAGATTTTTGCGATGCGACGTCGCACCGTCAGTCGCACCGCGCACTGCACGCGTACTCCGCCCGCAGTGATGTAAATTTAGTGAAACTAGATGCCGCCGACCTTTGTAAGTTTTACCTACGGTTAAATAATGAGTAATTTTTTTCTAACAATGAGTGGAAAGACATGTCGGTGCAGGTTCGCAAGCTGGAACTATTATAAATTTTACAGAAAAATCTAAGAATAAGTGTAAAAAGTGTTTGTCCAACCAAATATAGAAGAATTCGTTTGCCAGACGATGTGTCGTCAGAAATTGGTTAGCTTATTCGTATAAGTTCATATTTTACAAAGAAACTAAGTTTACTCGTATTTATACAAATATGTAAAACTCAAATTTTAGGAATTTCGAACGAGCTCTCCTAACGAACGGACCGCGGCGGAGGCGGCGGCGGCGCGGCGAGTCACGACGCTTCTCAACAAAACAAAAACTAAGCTCTAATCTAAAATGTTCTACGGGCGACAGGACTAGGTGTACTTGCAGCACAACGCCGATTACTCTGCTTACCCTGATTGTCGGAATGCAGCGTGTGGTATGTACATTATGTATGTATTTACGTACTTTAATACAATTTTTTTTAATTTTTCTTCGCCGACAAAATGGGTCTTAAAGTCTAAAGCGCCCACAGAAAGGGTCTTAAAATGGGTATGTGGTTTGTACAGAGGGTCTATTAGCTGCTGTATAAATTTGAAGCGGTAACCTCAAAAAGTAAATTATCGTCAAAATCGGCTGACTTCATGTGGTCTTAAATCAGTGTATGCCGACTTGCCATGGTCTTACGATGACGTGTGGTAATTGAAATAAGCTGGAGAACATAACTACAGTGAAAAGAAGCGGTAACCTCGAAAAGTAAATTACTGACATTTTTGGAGATTTTCGACTTGTCATCGAATATGGTTGCGCCCATTTGCGAACTTTCAGATTTGGGTTTTCGTGTTTAAAATGGCGTAATTTATAACAATTTCACATAGCCAAGCGGTAACCTTTTTGGTAATATGAATGTTCTACGGGCGAGAGGACTAGGTGTCCTTGCAGCACAACTCAGATTACTCTGCTTACCCTGTTTGTCAGAATGCAGCGTGTGGTATGTACATTATGTATGTATTTACGTACTTTAATACCATTTTTTGAAATTTTTCTTCGCCGACAAAATGGTTCTTAAAATCTAAAGCGCCCACAGAACGGGTCTTAAAATGGGTATGTGGTTTGTACAGAGGGTCTATTAGCTGCTGTATAAATTTGAAGCGGTAACCTCAAAAAGTAAATTATCGTCAAAATCGGCTGACTTCATGTGGTCTTAAATCAGTGTATGCCCACTTGCCATGTTCTTACGATGACGTGTGGTAATTGAAATAACTGGAGAACATAACTACAGTAAAAAGAAGCGGTAACCTCGAAAAGTAAATTACTGAAGTTTTTGGAGATTTTCGACTTGTCACCGAATATGGTTGCGCCCATTTGCGATCTTTCAGATTTGGGCTTTTGTGTTTAAAATGGCGTATTTTATAACAATTTCACATAGCCAAGCGGTAACCTTTTTGGTAATATGAATGTTCTACGGGCGACAGGACTTATAGGTGTACTTGCAGCACAACGCCGATTACTCTGCTTACCCTAATTGTCGGAACACAGCGTGTGGTATGTACATTATGTATGTATTTATGTACTTTAATAAATTTTTTTTTAATTTTTCTTCGCCGACAAAATGGGTCTTAAAATCTAAAGCGCCCACAGAAAGGGTCTTAAAATGGGTATGTGGTTTGTACAGAGGGTCTATTAGCTGCTGTATAAATTTGAAGCGGTAACCTCAAAAAGTAATTTAACGTCAAAATCGGCTGACTTCATGTGGTCTTAAACCAGTGTATGCCCACTTGCCATGGTCTTACGATGACGTGTGGTAATTGAAATAACCTGGAGAACATAACTATAGTGAAAAGAATCGGTAACCTCAAAAAGTAATTTACCGACATTTTTGGCGATTTTCGACTTGTCACCAAATACGGTTGCGCCCATTCGCGATCTTTAAGACTTGGGTTTTTGTGTTTAAAATGCCGTAATTTATAACAATTTCACTAAGCCAAGCGGTAACCTTTTTGGTAATATGAATGTTCTACGGGCGACCGGACTATTTGTATTGCAATTTTGAGCGCAGGCCTTTCTAGCGCCCGCAAGCACCGCATCTCCGCGCCGCCGCGCCTGTGAGAAGCGAAGATAAACCGTCGTCGTCGTAACCGTAAACGGTCATTATAATAAAACACTTAATAAAATTCAATAGTCGGAGGCGCCGTAATAGCCTCGTGAAATACGGTGGCCCGTAATGAGAGTGCAGTCCTCGGGCCGGACACGTCCGCCCCCGATGAATATTCACGACCAATTAAAGCAGAATTAATAACAGCCGCTGGGACACCGTGTAATTGACGCATGGAGAGCCGCCCGGCCGGCCCGGCAGCCTTCACGGAATACAGACAAGGCGACCTGTGAAAACCTGATGTGAAACTACCCCGTAATTGTTTTACTTTCTCTTATTTTTATTATTTGTTGTTATATCGGCCATAATAAAACATATTCTGTGAAAATTTCAACGGGTTACCTATTACGGTTCAAGAGATACATACAGCCCTCGGACAGACATACGGACGGACGGACGGACAGTCAGACAGACGGCGTAGGCTTAGTAATAGGGTCCCGTACGCCGGATACGGAACCTTAATAAAAACGTAGGGAAATACATACAGCGTCTGACTATCGTGGGAGAACTAAGCTAGCGGGTTAGGTGGCTTGGGGAAGGCCGCGCGGCGGCGCCGCCGCCTCCTCCGCCGCCGCCGTCGCCGCGCCCCGGCCGCAGTCCGAGTGGTATTGAAAGTTGACCCTCAGAGGCTCGTGCGGGACTTCGGAAACTATAATTATACTTTGACACGTGTGGGAGTGGCCGACCAGACCCGAGCATACTAATATAGATACACGTTACTCGTAGATATCATTAGCATTCAATCTGTTGAAATACGTAAATACCATAGAGAAATAATACACGTCTATGGTAAATACCAATGTTCAAATCATACTTACAAATACTGCTGGCATGGCACCTAACTGAGCGTGGTTTCGCGGGGAGAGGTAATTTTGGCTCTGTCGATTGCACCATTGGTCTCTCGGTTTACATAAAAAAAATAGGCAATGAGGCAAACAAGGACTTATCATGTTTGTGGGGAAAATTCTAAGTTATTCGGCTTTGTCAAGGAAGAGCTATGAGAAGATAAGAGTATCAGTAAACAACATAACTTGTCATAAAATATTTTTCCCGCGCACACAACTCCTTGTCGTTGCTGTAATCCTGGTACTTTTTCAATTGTTACATTTACTTATTAAATGACAACACAAAAAAATAATCACTCACAAAAAATTATATTATCTTGTAAACTGCCAGTGTAGATATAATTTCGTTCACTGTAAATTTTTACAATAAACAATGCATTAGTGTTGGCCGGGATGGCAAACGGACCTGATCGGTAGGTATTTTAAGGGGCGGAGCTAAGGCCGGGGTGGCAATGGGGAAGGGGCCAGAAAAACCAGACTTTTAAAAAATAATAATAAAGTATGAGTTATCTACTCAAAATATTAAAGCTCATAAACATAACATTGATTGATTTAATCTCAGCTACATTTTATTTATTTATTTATTTGGTTAGTACGGAGTCAAATGGTCGAGTAGTACCTTTAATTATTCTAAATGTACATTTTTCGTGTAAAAAATGCATTTGTATTAGTTAAGGTGGGAATCGAGAGTAGTCTGTAGGTATTTTGAGAGGCGGGGCTTAGGCTGAGGTGGAAATCGCCACGGACTGCTATTATTATACTTCAATCATACTAAATTTTAGTATGATTATTTCATACTTGTACACTTGGAGGAAATACTCACATACGCAGTCGTTATTCCTCGTACAGGAATAACGACTACATTAAAACCTCATTTGGTTTTACAAGGCGATTTATCCGAAGCATTATCTGCTTCTTGGATGTTTAAAACATCTTGTTTGAATCGTTTTAATACTGAGATTGGCGACGACGCTGGCCGCGCTCGCGAGCGATGCTGCTTGAACAAATTGTGCCACTTTACAGGTCACTCTGAAAGTAGATAATACGCTGAGGAACATCAACACCTCGGTATACTTTACTTACCTTAGTACACACACTGACACTACAAACGGCAAGCGTAGGCGAATATGACGAGACTATTGCCAGTGTCTCCTATAATCGTATCTATTTTCAGAGCCGCTTGTACAGAATTGAGTTGTTCTGCTTTGTAGCACAATCACGTGGGCAATATGTACGTACATATTGTATTGTTCTTGCAGAGTTGGTAGAAGTTTACTCATCCACAAACCGATTAGTACCTACGAAAAGTGATTATGTAGGTACTTAACTGAATTCCTAAAATAAGTAGGTAGGTAGGTATTTACCATACCAGAGAGTTATAACTATAACTGGTATTTACCTACTTAGTTCTCTCCATTGATTTTATAACCCTATCCAAAATCTATGGTTCTCTCTTCTCTCAAATCAAAAGTTCTCTCGTAAGTTCAAAAATAAGTAATACATTTGGTAAACGTCTTTGAATGTCTTTTACTCATCCTACTAGGGAATATTAACCATAAACCTATGCTAATGTTATTCGTATTTAAAGAACCTTGTGCAGTGCACAAGGGACTGAAGTGTGTGTATATGTCAGGTTCATTATACCTAATCGATTCACCTGTTCCTTGTTATTGGAGCAGCGGGGCGTCTGAAGCGGACGTGGTGATGAAGACTTTAAAAACGCCATTTGATCACCTCGTGGACTGTATTAGTGTGTTAGTAGGTAAACGAATGCTGATGATCCGTCTGAAGGACGGTTTACGTAATTTCGTACATAATAAAAATTTTAATAAAACATGTTTGTGTGGGATGTATTTGATTATTCAGGAGTTCAATAAAACTCAAATTTAGAATAAGATGAACTTTCCTAGACGATGTGATAAAAATAAACTGATTTGATGCACCTACATTACTTTCATTTACTAACAAATAAAAAAAATTAAAATTCTAGAAACAAACTAATTGTTTCATTTCTATTCAGCAACCAACATCCGAGCCAAACTAGGTCTAGCCCTAGACACAAAACATCTAAACGTGCATGTGCGCTTACTGAAACGGCTTCTTGTACGATAAAGCCTTTTCTATCCTGCCCTGACTTGATTCGGGAACGTGCGGTTGTGCAATCATCAATCATCAATAATCAATAAGTACTAATATTAAATCTGTAAAGGTACGGTCATGGAGTAAGTTACTTGGTTTTGTGATATACAGCGTTTGTAGACTCTATGTAGGTATGATACTAAAACTAAATTGATGATTTTTAGCAATCTTTTCTGTATGTATGTATGCTCCTCCATAACTCTTAAACCGATCATCCGAATTTGATGAAACTTAGTACAAACACTTTTTACTATACGGCAGTGTGTTTCAATCTTTTTGAATACGCGACCCCTTCACAGGTTCAAAAATTCTCGCGACCCCCTTGGGCCATAGACAGAAAAAAGTTAGCAATTTAAAACACGATGTTTATGATTTTCTCTATTTTGGTACCTATATTCATTATTACTATGTGAACTAACGTTCAATTCAACATTAAAACTAAAAAGAGAAATAGACTTCTATTAGAAAATGATTTGATTGTTAACATTTCAAGAATTGAAAAAAAGAACTCCTCACTGAAATTGTGTAAATTGTGTTTTATTGTAGTGTAAAACCTTGCCTTTTTCCTTTTGCCGGCGACCCCCCGAGTAAGGCTTCGCGACCCCCCCTCAGGGGTCGCGACCCACAGATTGAAAAACACTGCTATATGGGACACAGGATAGGCTAAATAAAATTCAGTTCCGATTACGCTAGGATGTGGCTCTCATACAAACCGAATTGGTCGCCGAAATAAAGGTACGGTAGCGGGCTTACTTACTTTCTGCTTTTTAAATACGAATTTCACGCGAGCGAAGCCACGGGCAAAAGCTTGTTTAAAAATAAAAACAATTTTGGTAACCGTGCGCGAGTCACTTTTCTATGAAAGAATCAAAGTAATAATAATAATTTGTTGACCGACCGCCTGCTGGACGGTACGACACCTACATAAAGTGGGGGTCTAAAGGTACGGTGGCGGGCTTACTTACTTTCTTCTTTTTTAAATACGAATTTCACGCGTGCAATCCGTGGGCAAAAGCTAGTTTAAAAATAAATCAATTTTTGGTAACCGTGCGCGAGTCACTTTTCTATGAAAGAATCAACGTAATACTAATCCCACCAAAACATATAATATAAAAAGATGCCAAGTCTCGCACGCAACCTTTCCACCGTAAAAAGTTGTAAGAGCCTATGCAGAGCCAAGTCTTTTCATATTATTGAAACCCGAATTCAACAATGTTGCCATAAACTATATTTTCTACTAATAATAAACAATATTTAGTTACTCCTCTTATATTTAACATCTTCATTTCTAAAAAAAACACCTTGACTTGGCAATCGAACAGCACAAACAGATCGCTTCGTAAAGATTCCTTTTCAGTTTACAACAAAGTAAACATAGCATGCATCAGGTGGGTCTTCGTACCTTACTTGCTGCTTGATCGATTGAATCTTGTTCGAATAGGAACTTTGCGAAACGTGGTAGTCGGTGTTGTGCTATAATTTACCAGAGTTCTTGCAGCACAACACCGATTATTCTGCTTACCCCGATTGTCGGGATTCAGCGTGTGTGATAGTATATGTATGTAACAAACTGGTATTACGTTCCTTCATATTATTGTTATAATATTTTAGCTCTCCGATTGCCAAGTCAAGGTGTTTTTTTATAGAAATGAAGATGTAAAATATAAGAGGAGTAACTAAATATTGATTATTATTAAGTAGAAAATATAGTTTATGGCAACATTGTTGAATTCGGGTTTCAATAATATGAAAAGACTTGGCTCTGCATGGGATCTTACAACTTTTTACGGTGGAAAGGTTGCGTGCTAGACTTGTCATCTTTTTTTATATTATATGTTTTGGTGGGATCTCATTTCTTTTTGTAGGTATTCTTCCTTCTTAAACGGTTTAATTTTTTAGCTTGACTCCGTATATTTGTTTATATCTTTGTGGATACGGCGTGTGGTGTGTATGTGTATGTGTACTTATGCAACTGACAAAATTATTTGTCATAGACTTTGTATGTAAGTTTAACCGCATAAGGGCGACAGGCTAGCCACCTCTCACCTTGGCACAGTCTTTCCAGCGAGTCATACAGCAGGCGGGCCTTCATGCCTTATTACTTGCTGCCTGATCTGAGTTATCTTGTCCGAACATTGCTATTAACGTGGTGATCGGTGTTGTGCTGTAATTTACCAGAATACTTGTAGCACAACACCGATTACTCTGCTTACCCCGATTGTCGGGATACGGCGTGTGGTGTGTATGTGTATGTGTAAGTACTTATTATGCAACTGAAAAAATTATTTGTCATAGACTTTGTATGGAAAGTTAAGTTTACCAAAAAAAAAACGGGCCTTAAATTTTGGGATTTTTCAGTTTTTCCTTTCGTTGTGGGCTTAACATAAGCTGAATACAAAATTTCAAGTTTGTAGGTCTGCTGGAAGTACCTTAGATTTTTGATGGTCGGTGAGTGAGTGAGTGAGTCAGTAAAAACCGGAACTTTGACTGGCGATATCTCGCAAACTATAATAGGTACAAACTTATAATTTGGGGGTATAGCTAGGTTAGGTATGTAGTCTTGGTAACTAAAATTACAGGTTTTTATCTTTATCCACAACGAAGATACAGGGAGGCCAAAAGTACCCTGAGTTGCTTCGAGAAAAGGATGGTACGGCCGTGTTTGCTCCACTTGGCAGGGGCACTGCCGTGCCCCCAGATTGTTGACCGACCGCTCCTGCTGGACAGGACGACACCTATACCGGGGGTCTAAATGTACGGTATCGGGCTTAATTACTTTCTTCTTTTTAAATACGAATTTCACGCGTGCGATCCGTGGGCAAAAGCTAGTTTAAAAATAAAACAATTTTTGGTAACCGTGCGCGAGTCACTTTTCTATGAAAGAATCAAAGTAATAATAATAATTGTTGACCGACCACCTGCTGGACGGGACGACACCAACCCGACGACGTAACTCACACCTAGTCATAGACTTAGAGGGACGGAGCAGTTCATTCAACACGGAAATGTCGGCAATTAGAGTTTAAGAGTGAAACGGTTCTATAGTTGTATGTAGAGTTTTGGATTGGATTGTT
Organism: Nematopogon swammerdamellus; assembly: GCA_946902875.1. NCBI lineage: Eukaryota > Metazoa > Arthropoda > Insecta > Lepidoptera > Adelidae > Nematopogon > Nematopogon swammerdamellus. The sequence goes on from OX336339.1 coordinate 13,351,268, forward strand.
GCAAGTGGGGTCCAGTGTATGGAGCCCGCTGCGGAAGGTCGAGGCTCGGGACTAAAAGCGTTTACTGGTTCGTAGCGCGCGGGGGTGCCGTCGATACCGCAGCCCGCTGCTCCCTGGTCGCCCGCTCCGCCCCCCGCCCCTTGTGACCTTAGTGTCTTCGGCGATCATCCGGTATTCCCTGCAGCAGCCTTATCCTGATTACTGTTTCACTCTAGCGAGCTAAACTAGCAGCGGTGCACGGCAGCACAAGATGCCTGTAGATCGATGGTATTCAAGGAAATTATTACAAGGCGCCTATGGACGCTTTATGAAAATTGAGCATGTATTAGCAAGAGTTGTATTGCTACTTTAGTAGGTAGTTTAGGAATTATGTTAACCTAATTTAACCCTAAACTAACGCCTTGTAAAGCGTCTATGACAAAAGGTTGACCAATTCTACACCACGCCAACCAACAATCGATGGTTCTTTTTATGTTGGAAATGAGGTGCTTCAGGGGTCGGTTTTATAACTAAAAAAGAGTTATTTATAAATATGTTTCGTGTTATTCCTGAGTTTTTAGACAAATGGAACAGTTCAAAGTAGCGCAGCTTCTGGCATAATCCTAACGAACGTTCTAATACGAGTAGGCACGGGGTTGTGACCTGTTTTCAGAGCAGAGAGTACGAGACTCGCAATACGATGGAATCTGTACTGTACAGTGTACACGTAATTGGACGAGCGTGCCTACCGCACTGTAGCGTACTAGACAAGTTTCGCCAAGAGAGAATGTCGCAATGTTCTTATCTATCTATTGAGGTTCGACTGAAAAGTAATACGTAATTGATTTTTATGCCAGCCTAATTTTGGAAACCTCGCCAGAGGCCTGGACAGCTCAGTTGGGAGATTCTTTGCCGTGTAAAAAAAAACCCGGCCAAGTGCGAATCGAACTCGCGCACCGAGGGTTCCGAATCGCCATGTGGTCAGCTCCACTCACGCCATCTATGGCGTGTTTTATGAAATGCTTCATATTAGTTAAAATTCATGATTAATTAAAATGCTTCATACTATTTTCGGTAGATGGCGCGCATACACTTTTTAGTTTCTTATATAGGGACCCCCTTGAATTTTTTACTTTTTCTTATTTTTCTTATTTGTTGTTATATCGGTCATAATAACACATATTCTGTGAAAATGTCAACGGGCTACCTATTACGATTCAAGAGATACATCCCTCGGACAGACGGACAGACAGACAGACGACGTAGGCTTAGTTAACGATCTTTTTTAGGGTTCCGTATCCCCCGTACGACGGATACGGAACCCTAAAAAGTTCGTTGGTTCGATTCCTACTTCACGTTATCTGGTACGGGCTGGAATTCTTCTTGCTTCATGCGGAGATGTGTGTGTGCACAAGCCAGTCGTCATTATTGAGACAGAACAACAACAAACAACCATTAGCTAATCGCAGCTGGTGGTCGGTGGTGCTCCAATTTCTATACTTTCTCTGCTGAACATGTATGACCTAGGTAATAATGAGTATGTATTTAAAAAATCGTGGGAGGTTGGTACTTAAAAAGAATAGCCCCATTGCATCTCTCCCAGTGCATGTCGTAAAAGGCGACTAAGGGATAAGGACAAGATGCCGTGCATAAGGGCGATAGCATAGCCACCTCTCATGTCAGAACATACTTGTCGGTCAAACTAACAAAGATTGTGCAAATAAAATCTCCATCAAAATGCCGATCAAGCGACTGTGATACGTTACTATAGCTGCATGGATGGAGTAATCTGTGCGCGCTGGAGGGATGGAGCCGCGGGGGAGGATGCGCGGGCGGCGGGTCGCTACATGTCTCGACGTCCGGTGTGACGAGCGAGATCACTCGCACCTCCATTGTTCTCGCAGCTATACAGAACTGGGTGATCGCTCACCGGAGCCCGGCTGTGCCCTGCGCCTGCATACACCTCCATCGACCCGCGTGAGCTTAACTCGACCCAGTCTTGCGTCGCGTGGACTTACTTGCCTATTTCTGTATTTCTGAGAACAATTCTCACACAACAGTGAATTGTGAATTGTTTTAGTCACCGATTGAATGAAATGCTTCATTTTCAACTTGCTATGCAAGTATAGTTTATTTGAACATCTACTTTGAGTAGAGACATATTATGTATGACAGATGCGTATTCAAATATTTACCGAGCAGTGCGCTTTTTACGTGCGGCGATACCTATACATTTATGATTAAAACTTTTTTGAAATATGCACATACCTACATACATACCACACGCTGTAGCCCGACAATCGGGGTAATCGGAGTTGCGCTGCAGGTACTCTTGTAAATTACAGTGCAACACCGACCACCACATTTATCAAAGTATTAGCACAAGATAACAGCAAGTAAGGCACGAAGACCCACCTGCTGCATGAATCTGTGGAAGGACAGTTTCAAGGCGAGAGGTGGTTAGCCTGTCGCCCTTTAGCACGACATCTTATCCTTATCTCTTAGTCGCCTTTTATGACATGCACGGTGAGAGATGCAGTGGGGCTATTATTTTAAGTACTGGCCCCACACGGTACAATAATTTCTATGCAATAATCGCTATCTTACAGGAACCATGCATTTTTCCGGAATAAAAAGCCTATATGTTAATTCAGTGCTTAATCCATCTACCTACCAAATTTCATCCAAATCTGTTCAGCTGTTTAGGCGTGAAAGTGGAACAAACAAACATCCATAATTTCGCGTTTATGATATACCGTGTGGGGCCGGTACTTTAAAAGAATATCCCCACTGCATCTCACCCCATGCATGTCTTAAAGGCGACTAAGGGATAAGGACAAGATGGCGTGCTAAAGGGCAACAGGCTCGCCACCTCTCACCTTGGCACGGTACTTCCACCGAGTCATGCAGCAGGTGGATCTTCGTGCCTTACTTGCTGATTGATCGATTGAATCTTGTTCGAATACTTTGCGAAACGTGGTGGTCGGTGTTGTGCTGTAATTTACCAGAGTTCTTGCAGCACAACACCGATTACTCTGCTTACCCCGATTGTCGGGATTCAGCGTGTGTGATATGTATGTATGATATAATATAGTGAGAAGATGAGATTATTCAATGTAGTAGGTATTTCCTTGTTACATTGAGCGGCCAGCGCTGAGCAACGCAGCGCCGAGCCCGGGCGGAGAGAGCCCGGGCGGAGAGATCCCGAGCGGCTACGCGCCGTCGTTAGAGAGTAGAGTAGCGTCACTCTAAAATCTGCCTTGCTAATCTATTTACAATTTCCCTACATAACTAAATACATACATAGACAGAACATACAAAATTGCACGACACCACACTGCAGCGAGGAGGGGAAGGCTCGAGCAAAACCTTCAAAGAACGAAGTATCTAGCACGAGACATCGGCAAGTGTAGGCGAAAGTTGTTCCGGGTCTAGTAATTAGGGTTGCGCGGTGGAGGGAGAGTTTCTTGCGGCAGTTGTTAGCCAATTTCTTGTGACAGTACTCGGAATATGTCCGGCGAACGGGAGCCGGCTGTGCCGCGCCGCCCAACTCTTCTGCTGTAGGTAGGTACTTACAATCGAACCACTGTGAGCGACCGGGATCTATTCGACCCGTATCGTTGGAATTGCACAATATTCGTATATGTTAGTCTACATGTGTGCCAAACATAAGTGTATGCAACATACATATGTTTGTATGTATGTTTGTTGTGTGTATGTTTGTATGTAGGTTTGTATGTATGTTTGTTGTATGAATGTTTGCATGTATGTTTGTAGTACTGTGTGGGGTCGGTACTTAATAAGAATAGTCCCACGGCGTCTCTCCCCGTGCATGTCGTAAAAGGCGACTAAGGGATAAGCGGCCTACAGACACCTCGGTCGACTTGTGGCTTTCATGGAAGACATAGTAGGCTGGATGGGGTAGCTGGAGACTGCGGGGTTTTGCAAGAAGGTCCCCAACCAAACGGGATTAGTTTGCAGGCCTAGAGCCAACCTCAAACCAAAACAACAACAACATGTATGTTTGTATGTATGTTTGTATGAATGTTTGTATGTATTCTTGTATATATGTTTGTATGTATGTTTGTTGTATGTATGTTTGTATGTATGCTTGCATGTATGTTTGTATGTATGTTTGTATGTATGTTTCTTGTATGTATGCTTGTATGTACGTTTGTATGTTTGCATGTATGTTTGTATCATCATCATCATCAGCCTGTATCGGTCCACTGCTGGACATAGGCCTTTCCCAAGGCACGCCACCACACGCGGTCTTCCGCTCTTCTCATCCATCCACTACCGGCTACCTTTTTTAGGTCATCTGTCAACCTAGCCGGGGGGCGTCCCACGCTACGTTTGCTTATACGTGGCCTCCATTCGAGCACCCGTCTACCCCATCGGTTGTCGGGTCTGCGACAGATGTGCCCAGCCCACTGCCACTTCAGCTTGCTTATTTTCTTAGCAATGTCGACTATCTTAGTTCTTTGACGTATCACGTCGTTACGGATTCTATCGGTCAAAGAAATGCCGAGCATTATGCCAACATATGTATGTTTGTATGTATGTTTGTATGTATGCTTGTATGTATGTTTGCATGTATGTTTGTATGTATGTTTGTATGTATGCTTGTATGTATGTTTGCATGTATGTTTGTATGTATGTTTGTATGTATGTTTGCATGTATGTTTGTATGTATGTTTGTATGTATGCTTGTATGTATGTTTGTATGTATGTATGTTTGTATGTATGTTTGTATGTATTTTTGTTGTATGCATGTTTGCATGTATGTTTGTATGTATGCTTGTATGTATGTTTGTATGTATGTTTGTATGTGTGTTTGTATGTATGTTTATATGTATGTTTGTATGTATGTTCGTATGTATGTTTATATGTATGTTTGTCCACGCATTTCTCCGAAACTATTAATCGGATTGTGACTTATTATTGGCTTGCATTTACTTCAACTTAGGGAACAGTGCAAGTTTCATCAAAATGGGTTCAGTAGTTTTCAAGATATGAACTGTTAAGTGTGTACCAATCACTGGAAAAACACGTCGTAATATAAGAATAATAAAAATAAGAAAAAGTAATAAATTCACGGGGGTCCCCATACAAGAAACTAAAAAGTGTATGCGCGCCATCTACCGAAAACAGTATGAAGCATTTTAACTAATCGTGAATTTTAACTAATATAATTTCATAAAACACGCCATAGTTAGATTGGCGTGGGTGGCGCTGACCATGACATGGCGATATGAACCCTCGGTGCGCGAGTTCGACTCGCACTTGGCCGGTTTTTATTATTTGTTGTTATATCGGCCATAATCACACATATTCTGTGAAAATTTAAACGGGCTATCTATTACGGTTCAAGAGATACAGCCCTCGGACAGATAGTCTGTCCAGACAGACAGACAGATAGACGGCGTAGACTTAGTAATAGGGTCCCGTACGACTGATACGGAACCCTAAAAACAACTAGAACTTAAAAGTCTTAAATAATATTTTGATTCATATTCGGACCCATGAGTTGAAGGCGGTACAAAAGCACACCTGAAAATTGATAGATGGACCCCTTTTGTGCTTTTGTACCGCCTTTAACTAAGGGTCCGAATATGAATAAACATATTATTGCGACGACGGTGCCCGTAGCAGGGGCACGTAGAGTGAGATAAAAATATTTCGTTCCCAGCAAACTTCCCCGCGGGATGCCCAAAGCGCAAGCAAGCAGTGCCTCTTCGAGCAGTACGACTAAGTACGTGGTATATACAGGGCGGTGCGGCGCGGCGCGGCGCGGTGAGCTTCTGCCACATTCTACCTATTTAGCATTCATATTTTTGGAGCTCCGCTCGGTATTTGCATATTTGTGTGTCAGATCTATTATCCAATTAGTGTTATCTGCTTCCGAAACCGGCGCGCGGAGGGCGGAGCTGCACAGGCGGGCGGGGACAGCGGAGGCCGACTCTTTGTGACGCTCAGGCTGGTGTCGCATCTTCCCGGCTACGTGACTCCTGCCAACCTGTCGACAAAGTTTAGATTCTTCTTATGTTTAATCAAGTTTATGTCACGCTAATGCTCGCATGCGCAATTTGCTCCACTAGAGAAGAGTTCGGGCAGGTGAGCGACCTAGTTACGGTTTGAATATTAGTACACAATCCCGGATTTACCGACCGAACCTTTAATAACTAATGCCTTACTAAGAATACAGCTAAACCATTTTCCGGGCAGAATGAAGGACGAACAAAGAATCTAGCGAGGAATAAGGTAACGAGGATAAAAGTTGTATCAAAGAATTTTCGGTAATGGAGTAAATATCTCCATTCTATTACTCGGTGGGTAATTCGTCTTTTATGAGACGCTGTAAAAGGGCCGGATGATTGCGCTTGGGCGGGGGCGGGGCGGCCAGGATCTGTGCGGTGTTGACGCGCTTCGGTCACTTACATACATATGTACGTACAAAGGTCTACGCACAAGTTATTGAAAGTTTCTCCTTGTGTACAAGTATTGGTATTTAGCGGTATAGGTGAGTGGTCGGAGGGTGCGGGGCGGCGGCGGCGAGCGGCCGAGAGTGCCGAGGGTCGGAGGACTCAACATTGTGTCGAGCGAGCGTGTCGTGTCTTCAACGGAGGCTCCATTTAATGTAGGTGTAATAATGGTGGCGGTGTGGTGCGGCGCTCGGTAGCTTCTGTGGTAGTAGGCGCCTAACCCGAGCCGGCTACCCCGGCCTCGCCCTTTACATCGTCGCGACGAAGTCAATATTTGTGTTTACGTTTAATATTCCTTCAGAAATTATTTTGCCGAAAATTAGATTCCGCTACAGCGTCGTCATTATTATGGAATATTGGATTTTTTTGCTGAAATAAGTCATCGAAAAATTTTTTAATTACTGGAAAAGTTTGATCTCACGCCTAAACAGAACCCGACAGAGCTTCAACACTCTAGGATGCGGCTACTTGCAAGATACTATGCGTATATTTAACAGTAAAAGTAATTGTTAAATATCCTGGGTGGGTACTTAGTCTTAAAATATATTTTATAGACAAGTATTAATATTAGAGTAATGTTGTGTGGAGCTTTCGCCTGTCTAGTCTGAGTGTATGCAATAGAACAAATTGTGACAAGTTCGAGTGCAGTTTTACTGCCATATAAATGATCAATAAACAATAAACAATATCTAAATGCAAAAACAATGAAATTGAGTGACGTTGGACGACATAGGGTTCAGCGGGGAATGATGATGAAACATACAAATAATTAGTGAGATACCGAACCGATCAGTCTCTCACATGCTCGTCTAGGCTTATGAATTTTAGGTTAATTTGGACCACAACTGTAATTAATAATTATTTATGGTTAATCGACAGATGTTGGTTGTATGAGTTGTTCCGGGATCGAAGTCACTCGGCTCTAGATGCTGCCCAGCACTGCGCCACCCGCCGCCGCCGCCGGATGCGGGACAAAGAAATGTTGTCGCTCCGAGAGCAGATCAAACAGCGCTCCGCACTTCATCTCGGCATTGTGCGCTCGCGAGACGCCATTCAAACGCAAATACGACAACTCGCTCCCCACCGGACCCGGACGCGACCATTCACGCCGGTTACTACGCGACTACTCACATTTTTTAAAGGCTCTCTCTGAGAACGTCGAGCCTGAAAGAAAGGGATTAAGCAAATATGGCGTGTAAGTCCCGTTTTTGTGCGAGCATGCTGCGCTCGCTTAGAAAGCGATCAGCGTCAATATTGGACTCTTTTGAAAGGCACTCGATAACAATGGCGGCGACCGGAGAGCCGATGAGCCAGATCGGAGGCGCGGCCGCGGCGCCGGCGCCGGTGAAGCCCGTGGGCCGCGCCGCCAATATCACGGATATCGTGTAGCGCCGGATCCCGCCTCATTGTGTCGCGCCCGTTACTGAGGCTACATATTGTAATGAGAGAAGTCGCGGAACCCACAGTCGCGTACCTCGCACTCGCTTACCTCAACCCTCAACGGATTGGGACGGGCGATATGATGATACTGCGATTTACTCATTTTCCGAAACTACAATGCGAGGAGATTTATTAAAGAAAAAATGTCTGCTAAAACGTGGACGGTTGCTGTTGTCCAAAGGTTGAAAGTTGCTCAGCTAGCAATGGGGCGAGCCATGCTGGGAATATCGCTTCTATATACGAGATATGATGCGTAATGCAGCATTCCACCAATGCATAAAGCAGTCGATTTGGACACCGGGTGGCTAAACGAGGCAGTGGGCTGGGCCGGTCGTGGACACGAAAACTGAGTGTGGGAAGACCACCCGACAGCAGGGCTATTCTATATTAGCAATTCATCGCTATTCGGAGTTTCTCATGATCCGTCTTACTCACTCCAATATACTTCTCAATGCGTCTAGTGAGACAGAGCTGCCGTTACCACTATCAGGTAGGACAACTAAATATATATATAATTTATTAATAACGACCAGCCATGGCTTAGACATTTCGTCACATTCTAGTGATAGTACTTAAATACCACGTTATTTCATAATGGAAATTACAAACGTTTTTACGTTTTTAACAATGTTCAAACGATCACTGCTGTCATAGAGTTTATAATCTCTACCGTTTGTCCCGCGGCGCGACAGTTAAATTCCGTTCACATATGTCAACAGAGCGCGTGAGCTAGAACATGTCACCGAGGAGGTGGCGGCGCCAAGTGATCGCTTGCTGAAGCTGATTGCATAGTGAGCTCGCCGGCGCGGCGGCGGCGCACGCGGCGACATTACCGCTGCCGCCTCCGCCGCGCTGCTGCTCCTCCGCCGCCGCGTCACATCCACCTAGCAGCAGCCACTCTCCGCCACTCCTAATCCCATTGCGCTATAAATCCAATTTGTTCGGCGCGAGACTTTCCGCCCCGTGCCTCCGCCCCGCCCCCGCACCCCACTTCCGCCGCCGAGCGGACCTCGAACGTGTCTTTGTTTGGAGCCCGCGCGTCCCGCGAGCGGACGGAGGTCTACCCTCTAGTTTTCTTCCACGACAAATCCGTCGGCTTTCGCTTTGCCCTGATTCCGCGGGTGGGTCTCAAAAAGTTGACCCACGAGAGTTGTGTTAGTTTTTGCGGGAAAATTACAGTATTGAGGAAATTCAGGGGTTCACTGGAAACGTGGTTTCGCGAGTTATTTAGCTCATTCGATTTGCGATCATGTTTGAGACGTGCTTTATAGAGCTTTCTGTGTTGACTCTCACTGTGGAATAGCTGTGTTAATGTTATGGTTCCGTACCTTAAAAGAGGGGAAAAAAACCGGAACCGTTATAGTATCACTTCGTTGTCCGTCTGTCTGTAGGTCTGTCTGTCTGACTGTCTGTAAAGACCCTTTTTCTGAGGAACGGGTCAAGATATCAAACTGAAATTAATACGAAATTCTAAAGTCTGCGATCCCTTCATGGTTTTGAAAATGGAAGCTTCTATATCAATACAATCAAAAGATACGTCTATTTATGTCAGATTTTTATACTTACAAGCTCACTCAAATCAAATCAAAACCTATAGGGTTGACCTAGAGTAATGAAATTTGGCAAGAAGCACGGTCTCACAGCACAAATAAAGGAAAAAATCCGCAATTTGTACATTTGTAGTTATGTCATACATAAAACATATATTTTTGTATACCTATTTCAACTACAAGAATGCCTGACAGTCAAAATATTGCTGTGGTTTTTATTTAGGCGTTTCGTGATTTTTCAAATTGCTAAACACATAACACAACAAATATATTGTGTGGTGTGATGGTACGGAACCGTCGGTGCGCGAGTACATCTCGCACTAAGCGGCTTTTTTTAAAATCAAGAATCGTCTTCTCAACGATTACTTTTTCAGGCATATTACGCGTTATAATGTTTTTATTTCGGAACATTTATTTGTGCATGCTGACTTTAGGACTTCCGACCTGTATTCAGTTCATTACTTTAATTAGGGTACCCGAATTTTTCCTTTAGCAGCTTTAGGGTTGGGGCAAGGATCCACCCCTAGCTTACTGTGTACCTTCGCTTTCCGGCGAACATTTCAATAATTGGGCCAGGTACCCGCCTCCCGGGAGGCCGCGCTGCGCCGTGCGGGGGAGCCTCTGTCCGCAGATTGTACCCTGCGAGACACTTTCATTTGGCTCATAATTGCTATGCGCTGGGAGCGTATTAACGCGTGCTTTAAGTTACCCCCTAATACTTGGTACGTGGTTTTCATGTCTCCACGATTTAATTTTAATGAAGTTGCCTATAGCGGCCGCGCAGCTTTCGGGCCGGGAGCGCGAGCCGGTCCGAGACTCCGTCTTATATAAGGTGTTTGCACTTTTTTGGTCCAGTGGATTCGGAGAAAATAGGCTGTGACAGACGGACAGACAGACAGACACAAGAGTGATCCTATAAGGGTTACGTTTTTTTCTCTTTTGAGTTACGGAACCCTAAAATTAAGCCACTGTGGGCGAGCTATGTTAAGGTAAACGGTAAAGTCTCCCGAAGAAAGTAAAGCATTAAGTGGGAGACCGAAAGCCGAGCGGCGGCCTTCAGGTAAATATACTATAATAATTTATTGAAGAAATTAAGTCACTAAGGGCGAGACCGCAGCCCGAGCTGCATTCAGGTAAACGATATACTTCTTGAAAACCTCGTTGAAAACATTAAGTCGCTAAGGGCGAGACCGAAGGCCGATTTAAGTTAACGTCAATACATTTTCGAAAATGGTCAGTCACTAAGGGCGAGGCGTGAAGTTAAGTTACACAAGTTACAGCTCGTTCTCTACATATGTAAATACAAAATGTAAAATTTTTAGTGCGAATGTATTTCTGTATTCTGTGATAAATAACGCGAAGTTTCTACGGGTGAACGACGACCGTGGAACGTACGCCAATATATGAATATCCTTATAACTCAAGAATCACTTTATCGATTTACATTCCACTGTTAAATTCTGACACTTATCATGATCAATTTTTAGGCTATAAATTAACGCTACGTCATCGGCGGCCTGAGATGTGAGAAACTTCGTTTTATTTACATTTTACCCGACTACGGCGAAGCCAAACAGTAAGGGTTATGTTTTTGGCGTGTATGTATGTATGTATATATGTATGTATAATTTAAGTATGTATGTGACTATCATGTTCCACTCTGTAGCCTAAAAGACTGGGCCTATTTGAATAATTCACATGGCATTGATTTGTCTCATTCACGAAAGTGACATCAGGATACCACAATTTTTCAAGAATTCAAAATGGCGGCCGTTAGTTAGGCGCCATATTGCCAAAATTTGAAAATAGTTTTTCTTCAAACCCTATCGAGTGGGGTGTCATTATCACCAAGTTATTAAGAGATCGAAAAGGCGATATCAAAAATATACCACACTTAATTGGCCTGGTTTGTAGTCGGGTTTTATAAAATTGTTTCTATGGATACGATATTCACGGTTAATCTGGTGGCGGGCGTACAACTAACCTGCCAAAAAAGGGCTGCACATACATGGAATAAGATCCATACAACGTAAATAATAATCTTTCCTGAAATTCAAATCACTAAGTTCCGCTGGCCGAGTTAGCACTATGGCTATACACTTGGCTGGAAAAACAATTGGTTAGCAAAATATTTGATCAAGTGATTTTATTGTAAAACGAAAGGATTTGTTTTGATTTTTGCCATGACTGACTTCGCTAAAGCGCGCCACAAGCGATAAAGATACTACTATACTTTACTACAATACAAAATCTACGTTTCTGTCATTTTTTTTTGTTTAGATGAAGTATACCTATAACACCGGAGCGAAAAAAATTATTACGACCGAAAAAAATTTAAGTTTTTATTTTTTGATGTCATGAATTTCATTAAGCTTTATTGAGTCATCGTCAGTGATCACTTTAGATAATAAAAAAATAAAAAGACGGAAATCTTCACGATCCCACACGGCTAAGAAACGATAATATTTTTTGATACATTCTCATAAGAGGCTACTGATATCGTGTATTAGTAGGTGCCGCAGGCGCAGGATTGATGCACATAGGACTACAGGATCATCTCTACTGGACACCAAAGCTGAAACAGCAATTTTTTCAACTTCGCTCAAAGAAAATCAAAGAAAGTATAAAGTTTAAATATTTCATACTAACCAAAATAAAAACTATTTTTTCGAAATTCGCGTCTCCGTCATTTTGTCATAAGCGCCTTCAGGCGATTTCATCCCGCTTCACTAAAAAGAAAACTGCATCACGCTTTCTTTGTCTCCTGCCCCCCTTGTCCCCGCCGAATGAGGAATGAGGATTCCGCTGAGCGCATGACGTCATTATGAGCGATATAGGCTTAAGAGTCTGCCTAGGTGCCACACGTATATTACGACATATTTCCATATCGTTCGGTATATATCGATATGGCTCGATATCTTAAGACACTGTAAGATCAAATATGTATTAAAAGTTTCTATGGTGAGCGATAACTATTGTGAAATATGCCCATTATAAGTATCTTCATCGTTAGTAACGCGCTTAAAAGCTCGCGGCGGAGCAGCGGCGACGCGCGACGGAGCCGGGGCGGGAGAGCGACGGCGGCACGGAACGGGGTTGGCTCGGGCGGGGGCGCGCCGCCGACCCAACCGAGCCTCCTTCAGTGTAGCAGCGTCGCTCAACGACGACGCTGCGTCGCCGCGCCCTCGATTCGCCGGACACGGAAACTTTTTTCAATTTAACTTTACCTTCAACATTTAATCGAGTGAAACAATCTGCTTTTATGAAAGTTGCCGCAATCTCTGACGCAAATAGACGCTGCAAGTGGGAAAGTGGATTATAGGGGTCTCGGTTTGAGCGGTCGCAGTCGCAGTGCAAGCTAGTGCTCGAGGTAGTTCGCTCGAGCGGTAGAGCGCCTCCAGTTCAGTTTGTGAAGTCGTGTGTGGTGAAGGTGGATTGTATTGTGAGCGATTAAAAACTGGAAGAGTGCGGGCGGCGGCGGGTCGGCGGAGCGGCGCGGGGGATGCGCTTCACGGACCGCTAATTGAAAAAGGTCGGTTCGTACCTAATTATTTTAATAGGATCGAGTTTGCAGTCGGAGAACACGCGATGTGATTAAGGCCCGGACGTTTATTTCAGTAGGTTTCGTCTCGATTGACTCGTCGCAAATTAGCGCACGTTATTGTATTAGTCCGTGTACGTTTCGGCGGGTTTTCAGCGAAGGACACTCGGCGCGCGCCCCTCGTCAACGCTTCAATTATTTCGTTGGCACCGAGGGCGAGGAGGGCGCGCTCGGTGTGCTCTGATGAAGTGATTACCTACCGTCCGGAGTCCGGTCCCTCCCTTAGTACCTATGCATGTAGATCACTGAGCGAGGCGCGGGGGACCTTTCCAATATCCTTTCATCACGTCGCCTCGTAGATAGTTGAGGCTAGTAGAGCTTTTACATTTTTCATTTTTAGGGTTCCGTATCCATACAGAAACTTATTACTTAGCCTACGTCGTACTTCTATCTGTCTGTGCGTATATCCGTTCGCCCGTCCGAGTGCTGTATCTTTTGAACCGTAAAAGGCGGCCGGTTGAAATTTTCACATACCTAAAAGGTAGGTATGTGTTATTATGGCGCATAAGCCAACAAACAATATAAAAAGCAAAAAGTAAAAAATTAAGGGGTCCATACAAGAAACGTGCTAAGAATCGATCGATTCACGCTACTAAATACTAGATAGCGCCCCAGTTACTTAGCATTGCAGACAGACAAAAGATAGACGGATATGGTTTATAGCGGATCTACTGAACCCTCCGTGCATGAGTAAAACTCGCACTTGATCGATTATTTCTACATTGAAGGTATTTTTATGCTCACGTTGATTGCCTCAGTTGTCTACGTACAACATTACCAATACAACAGATTTGTTTTCTCTGTAACCTTGCTATGGCAATTAAGACATAAAACATAAGTAAAAAAAACAACACAAGTAAAACAATTCAAAAAATTTAAGTAGTCAGTTCAAGTTCATTTATCGATTTTCATGTGCGCGATTTTTTTGAAGTAATTTTCTGCATTGGGTTTGCAAAAGTGCATTGGAACTCCTACTTGTGTTATTATTGCAGACAATACAAACAACATCCTGCCAAAAGTAGTTAGCGCTGAGAAGGAATGTGACCCATAACATAAGTAAAAAAGAATGGGGTCACAGACATTCATGGGTGATATATCGGTGATGTGATAAGCACCTGCGTGATGTAACGACGGTCTGTGTAGGGAGGCTAACGTAGATAACCATAGATAATAAATAACTGACTAAACTTAGTTAAGCTTTGTTCTTGTTTGGATTTAAATGCAAATGTATTGAAGATTCACAGTTTAATGACAAAGCTGGTATCTACTTATAACATTTACATAATATGTTTGGATTTTTGTGAATATTTCATATTTCACTTTTATTCAAATCATTTAATTTATATTCGTATTATGGTTGCTTTGCTCAATAATAATTGTCATTGGGGTTATAATATGATATCCTAAATCTTTTATGTTTTAATGCCGTGAGCATTTTGTTGGTCTTAAATAAAATAAATAAATAAAACATCCTTTGTCTTACATAGAACGCATCTATTTGGAACCTTTGTCACAAATAGATCACAGCAAGCTACTTAGAACCTTTGTCATACGCAACTCGCTTAAAGCTAGTTAGAAACATAATCATAAATAGCTCGCAACAAGCTATACTCTCCAATACTCCGCTGAACTCGGATTGTCATAATTACCCGACTCGGAACAAAAAATAATATTGCCAGTGTAAAGTGTAGGTTGCGAAAAAATATAAAAACTTTATTTATAGCATTCGATTCTGTAATAATGTTCCTGAGAATATCAAACAATAAACATGTAAACTAAAAAAAACAGAAAAATAACTCTTAATCAAAAAAGTATGTTAAACGAAACTACGCATTTCCGGCAAACAATTCTTTCACTATAATTCATCTCTCAATTCGGCCTACACAATAAGCATACCAGCAATTTGCGATCTGTGTAGTCGTCTACTAATCCACATCCTATTATTTTATTTTACCACTAGCTGAGCCGTATGAGTATGCTACTGTACTATTGTGTGTTTTTTACCCGACTATGGTTGATGATATATTTTGTGAATTGCGTTATGTTTAAAAATGGTACCCGCTTGCCATGTTAAGCGAAGAAATATGACCTAAATACGCTTAAATGCAACACGCGTATACTAACGAATCCAAGTGTTCCGTACCGTAGCTCCCAAACGATAATAAATATACACATACAAAATACTAATAACATAACTCTACTGTATGTAGAGTCTACATACAACTACAAGGAAAGCTAGACGGCATGAGCCGCGCCGCCCGTTCGTTTCATTTTAGTTTCCCCGACCACCACAATATGAAGATATTATCTAGTTTAAATATAGTAAGCCTACTATCAATATGAATATCGAACCCCTTAACATTGTCATTATACGTGGCGTCAGGTAAATTTTATTTAACCGTTTCCGTAAATCGAAAATAACGACGAGGTATTTAAATCACAGCACAACGGCGGCGGCGGGGGCTAGGCGCCGGCGCGGGGCGCGGCCGCGCAGGCTGCGAGGCGTTCAGCTGTTCGTTAACACTACAGGCCAAATTACTTTTTATACCGGGAAATGTAATTACCGTTTTAAATCAACGGTCAGCTCAGTTAAATATTGTATGCGTCGTGTCCGGCGCGCAGCGCGAGGTAGACAAAATCGTTCAGATTGTTCCACTCGTTCTCCTACCCTGGAAATAATGAAAATGGCAATATATTTTCCCTTTTCCTGTTGGAGCTGAGTTCCAGTCGCGTCTTAGGCCGTACGATGCTAACTATATCCACCTAATGCCAGATTACCGATACGTCGTCGTAAGTTTGAGAATAAATTTTATTTCTCTATTCTTTTATATCACTAAATTTTTCGAGCGAACGAAAACTTTTTTGAAATGTTGCATACGTGCCAGAGTTTGCTGAACATGATCACGATTGAACATGATTCAAAGTTCCGTAAAGTTTGATTGTAAGGATTTAATATAAAGGATGATTAATATTTATTGCATATTATGTTTGTTTGACATTTTCTAATCTAGTGGATTAAGTACTTATGGGAATTCTATGAGGTCCTAGGATTTCTTGGAATTGTATGTGCTGCTTAGCAGAATTCACTCAGTTATTAAGATGTCAACTGCCAACTAGTAAAATAAAACCAGAGGTTCCCAAATCGACACTGCCTCCTCGTTTTGTACCATCGTTCATTGTTTTGTACGTTCAAGTTCGCATGTAGGTAGACGAATATGTAAATGCCTACATATTTTATGTACTTTGAAATTAACATCTGAATACCCGAACACCGGTATCTACCTGCTGAAACAAGTTAAGAGTTTATACTACCTCAGAGAAACGGCGGGATACAAAACGGCGGAACGGCAATAGAGAATCGGTGAAAGAACGAAAGGGACAGTCGTAATTGATGATGTAATCTTAAACTTATAAAAACTGCTTTACATTGAGTTCAGTGAATGCAAAGTTTCATGATCTAATGTAAAGTATTTATTGAATTTTTTTATGGAAAGCGCTTCTTTTGACATCGTTTCACTTACGATTAGGTAACTAACGATATCCATGGACATTCTGTGATGCACGGGGATTGCGAATGCCATGCCGGCTTGACAGGAACCTTTTCACGCCCCTTTTGAAAAACCCCAGGCTGTACTCGGGAGGAAATATATGAGCAGGGAATGTGTTCTACATTTTCCTGATTCTGTGAATAAAAGACCTACAGAACCGGTTGGTTCTCGGTAGGTCGACTGTATAGGGTGCATCCTCTGCCCAGTACGCGTAGTGCGGAGGTGGAATGGGGACGAAGGAATCGCGTTAGATAGCTCCTCCGAATACTCCCCGTGAAATATACGATAGAAGAAACTTAGGGAGCCGACGTCTCTATGGTGTTGCAGCGGTTCACCGCAGGGTCATCCATAAGTCGCACGGCACGACGCTGAATTGAGTTTAGCGGCGCAAGCTGGTATTTAGCTGAGCCATCCCACAGGTGCGAGCAGTACTCCAAGCAAGACCTAACCTGCATTTTAAACAATGTCAGTTTTTGGCCCGCCGCGCCGTGAAGTACCGCCGCTCCTTGTTGAGTACATCCAGCTTTTTTGAGGCCAGCTGGCCTGCCCTCAATGTGGCGCTCAGTACTAGCGGGTTTCCTGACGGTTTGGAGGTAACTTTGAAATTTGTTTCTACCAAGAAAATTTTATGTAATCCTGTTTTGACCATCTTCTTATATATAACTAGCGTTAGTACTGAACTTTATCATATATTTATAACAGAGTGATTGTTGCAGAATTGTTGATGTAACAGAGGATAGTGCGGAGCAATGTGAGGTATACAGTATGGACTCTAAATGGATAGCGAGGTATTTTTATCGTCGGAACTATATGAAATAGTGTACGTGCAGCGTGGAATGTGCAGTAGGGTAGGAACTCTCTAGGCGGAGGCGCGGGGGCGGGGGCGGTCCGTGCTAGCGATCAAGCTCGCGTATTATTCCGAGATCGTATTTAATTACTTTTTTATTTCCCGAGCCAGCCCAACCAAAAATACGGATTGCATGGAGAGAAATTATATTTTCCTTAGCTCCACGTCGCGCAGTAATTGAATGTCAGCCCCAATGTTTGCTTTTAATATTGTATTTATTTTTCAGTTCGCGACAAAAACTCGCCCCGTTTCGATTAGATATAAATATATACAATGAAGTAAAATAATTAATTCAGCTCACGATGCGGACGGTCTGTGTTACACCATCACGACAAATTGATTTATAATATTGCAATGTGTTTGGTGTAATTGAATTTTTGAATAGGTTTCTAATAAAAAATCTCGCAATGGAAGTTCTGTTTTGATTTCTCGCTATCATTTTGGTTACTTCGAGCGGATGTATAGTCCAGCACAGCGAGAATGAAAACCAGAGCTTCTACGAAGCGAGACCGAGAGTCAAAGGGTCCACACGATCGCCCTTCGTCCGTCTCGGGAGCAGCGCCCGGTGCGGAGCGTGCACGACCTCACATGAGTCGGTCCTCTATATCGGACTCGGTCGTGCACCGTGCTCCTCGCGCGCCGGTCGCACACGCGCCCCGAGGTGGCGGCGAAGGAGGCGTGGATCCCAATTCTGTGTCTGATCGTGTTGTAGGTGAGCAGCAGCACGGCAGCACCGGTCCCACGCGCTCCTCGCGCTCGACATCCTCGCTCGTCGCGCGTAAGTTGTCGGCGGAGGTGCTCCACGCGCGTCGGCTTATAGAGCTCGAGCGTAAGGTCGCCGAGCGTGAGGCCGAGCGTGAGCGCCTTGCTGCGGAGCGTGAGCACCTAGCAGCAGAGCGTAAGGCCGAGCGCGAGCGCCTAGCTGCGAAGCGTGAGTCCGAGCGTGAGTCCGAGCGTGAGCGCCTAGCTGCGGAGCGTGAGCGCCAACTAGCGGAGCTGGAGTTGCGTGCGGAGCTGGCTGCTATCGACGCCTCAACTGACGCCAGGAGCACGCGCACTGGAAGCGTGCACACATCCCGCACAATAGACTGGGTCAACAACTCGGACTCATTACAGGTTACCGATCATGTCATCAATTCGGAAAATTATACATATTATTCCAACAACAAATCTACACCACAGACGGTGATACCGCGGCGGGCTACAAGTGTAGAGCGAGAGCCTTCTTCGCTCAACGCACACGCGCAGAGCATCCCTGCACGGCCGCCGCTAGGGCGGAGTGGGGCTACGGTCAGTCCGCCACGGCGGTATGAGAGTGGTCAAGTTGATGACATCGGTAAGATAACACAAATTAATACGTCAGCAATCACTAACGAGAAGTCGTCTGAAATTTCTCAACTTGCCTCGGCTATAGCCAGCCGCTTTGGCATCGAACTCTAGGTCACAAAGTCGAGTTAAAAAGCCGTGGTACGTAGAGTTGCCTCCTTACTACGGTCATCCCACTCAGTGGTTGGCATTCAAGAGATCTTTCGATGACACTAAAGACTCGTATTCAGCGACGGAAAACCTCGCGCGCCTCCGACATGCGGTACGCGGGGAGGCACATGATGCGGTCGCGTCCCTTCTCGTGTCCGCACGTGAATCTGACGAAGTTCTACACGCGCTGGAGCAACGTTTCGCAAGACCGGAACATATGGTCATGCAAGAGCTTGCCACGATGCGCGCTTTACCTAAACTTAATGAAAATAAAGATATAAATACATTTGCTTGCAGGATTCGTAACTGTGTAGAAACGATTCGTTTGCTGGACAAGCACGAATATCTTCACTCGCCGGAATTGTTCGATGCCATGATAAACAAACTTTCGCCTTGGATGCAAGCGAGGTGGAGAGATTATGCATTTGAAAAACCAAATCAGGTAAAGTTGATTTTATTTTCTGAATTTTTACTTCGCGAGGCTGAAAGTCAAATGAAATTCGGTCCGCTCACACTGCCGCATATCCCGCCGCAACTCGATCATGGTACAAAACGAGAGCAGCGTGGTGCGAAAGGACAGGTTCATTGTATATCAACAGATTCCGATCACGAAGATTATGTTACGTCCGAATCCACCCAAGTGTGTGCGGCCTTTAGAGATAATGTCACCCAGCCAACGGAATGCTCATATTGTAAAGAATCACATGTCACTCATTTCTGCGAAAAGTTTAAATCGCTCGCTGTCGATGACAGGTGGGCCTGGCTGCGTAAATCTAAAGTATGTTACAGGTGCTTGAAGGATACTGCCCATCAGTGGAAAAGCTGCAAAGTAAAGCCGTGCGGTATCAATGGCTGTAGATTGCGTCACAATAGATTACTGCACGGAGGTACCTTTCCCGTCGCTACACCAAAGTCTGAGCAGGAGTCATCTACGATTGAAAGAGCGTGTTTCATTTCTAAGCCATCTCAAATTGGCACCTCCACTTTATCTAGTACTAGTGAAAATCGTTCAACTGACTATGATCAACATGATGAAAGCAATAAGGCCGTTGTGTCGAATACGTTCGTTGAACCCTTTTCGAAGCAAAAGTCATCAAGACAGGTGCTGCTTAAAGTACTTCCGGTAGTAGTGAGTGGGCCAACCGGGGAGGTGAAGACTTACGCCTTTTTAGACGAGGGCGCAACTGTCTCACTTATCGATTCAGACGTGGCGAGACGTATCGGAGCGACTGGCCCCGAAACGGATTTGACGATAGGTGCAATTAAAGGCATGGCGATGAAAACGAAAGCTGAACAGGTAAGCTTCCACATAAGGGGTCCAAAATGTAACGAATTATATTTAGTGGAAAATGCTAAATCTACGCCTTCTCTCGGGTTGACACGACAGTCGGTAAAATCTCTAGATCTCTCACATTACGTGCATCTCTGGGATCTCGTTAATGAGCTGTCTTACGAGGACGCCGTTCCGACTGTTCTGATAGGTAGTCCGGATAGTCTGCTTACACTCTCGAAAGAGACGAGGAGTGCTACGAAAAATGAACCAGTTGCCTGTCTTACTTCCCTAGGTTGGGTTCTGCACGGTGTACACAACAGTTGGTCGAAGCCTGTACAATTTGTAAACACGACTGCAGAAAAAGTTCATTTTCTCATAGAAACAGAATCTGAAGACATTGATTCGATTATCAAAGAGCAATACAAATTGGACTGCATAGGTATTACAAAATATAACAGTGTCGGTGTAGAAAATAATCGTGCTTTACAGCTCCTCGATACCACATCGCGGCGGCTGCCAGGTGGACGTTTCGAGGTGGGACTTCTATGGCGCTCAGACAACCCTCGACTGCCAGAAAGTTATTCGCAGGCACGGCGCAGGTTAGAGATGCTCGAGAAGAAGCTTATCAAATCTCCACAACTTATGGATTTGTATAATAAAAATATGCAAAGTATGATTGACAAGGGTTATGCGGAAGAATGTACCGGTGAAGTATCGACGAATCCGCTCTGGTATTTACCACACTTTGGTGTTGTGAATCCAAACAAACCAGGTAAACTGCGAATCGTTCATGACGCTGCTTCCAAGTCACATGGCGTCAGTTTAAATTCCTCACTTTTACCGGGACCGGATATGCTGCAGTTGTTGCTAGGCATTCTATTTCGTTTCCGGGAGAGAAGTATTGCCATGACCGCGGACATTCAGGAGATGTTCCCGCAAATAAAAATAAGAGCGGAAGATAGGGACGCTCAGAGATATCTGTGGAGACAAGGAAATACTCAAGGTAAGGTGAAAGAGTATAGAATGAGCTCAATGATCTTTGGAGCGACGTCGAGCCCGTGCACTGCTCAC
The DNA here is from genome assembly GCA_946902875.1 of Nematopogon swammerdamellus. Classification (NCBI taxonomy): domain Eukaryota; kingdom Metazoa; phylum Arthropoda; class Insecta; order Lepidoptera; family Adelidae; genus Nematopogon; species Nematopogon swammerdamellus. The sequence continues at coordinate 13,372,538 of OX336339.1, forward strand.
TACATTCGAAATAAAAATGCTATAGAGTTCGAACATACATACCCAGATGCGACGAAAGCTATTCTACGCGACCATTACATGGACGATTACATTGGTAGTGTCGATCACGTTGAGCAGGCTGCTCAACTCGCCTCAGATATTATCACAGTTCATCGGCAGGGTGGCTTTGTGATGAGGGACTGGGCATCAAATAATGCTTCAGTTATAGAGTCGATTCCGGCAGACCTACGTCACACTTCAACACGAAATGTTGAACTCTGCGTTCTGCCGACGTCGATTCGTACTCTAGGTTTAATTTGGAATCCTTCAGAGGACAGTCTCGGCTTTCAGTCGGCTCTGCAGGTCGATAATGTACCAAATGTCTTGACAAAAAGAAAGGTCTTGTCATATCTCATGCGAGTGTACAACCCGCTCGGTCTATTAGGTATAATGATAGTACGTGGACGTATTCTTTTCCAACATACATGGAAAAAGGGTCTCGGCTGGGATGACAATTTTACTTCAGACGAGGACGAGAAATGGAGAACGTGGTTGAAAGATTTGAGTTCAGTCACCAGCCTAAAGTTATCTCGGTGGTATCTGGGTACACCTGGTTACGTCGGATGCGAGCTCCACATTTTTTCAGATGCCAGTGAGCTGGCTTATGCTGCAGTTGCTTATTGGCGTTTTAGCTTATCTGACAGAACGGTGAAGCTTGCTCTCGTGGGTAGTAAGGCTCGAGTCGCACCACTCAAACCGTCGACAATACCCCGACTCGAGCTACAAAGAGCTCTCGTAGCAGCTCGCTTAGCGAGTACGATCTGCAACGAGCACGAGAGAAAACCGACAAAATGCTATTACTGGACAGATTCTATGACTGTTCTTGGATGGCTCCGGAGCGACGCACGAACATTTAAAGCATTGTGGGACACCGACTCGGAGAGATACTTGAAACCACTAATTTATCTGATTGGTGGTGGATACCGAGTGCTTTGAATGTAGCTGATGATGCTACGCGTTTCAAACCGGGGCGTTTGGAGCTTAATCATCGCTGGTTTGTCGGTCCAGAGTTTCTACTTGGACCACCAGAGATGTGGCCTACGGAACCATCCAAACTTGAGGTTACAACTAACTGCGAAGAAAAGAGAATGAAACCGTTGGACGTATACTGCACCACGACAGTTCAGCCTCTGCGTGCACCGGTTTCCGCAGACGCAGCCCGTTTTAGTAACTGGATGCGATTAATACGGGCAACTTCTTATGCTCATAAGTATATTCGCGGGTTGAAAGAACGCGTTTTTGCGAAACGTCTAAATTCCTCTTCTCACGGTATCATCCATCCATTGTCATTATCATCTTCAAGAAAAGTCTCAACTTCTATCCAGCTTACTGTCGACGACCTTCGTGCAGCAGAAATTCATGTACTGCGACGCTGTCAAGCTGATTCCTTCAGTGAGGAAATAGCCTGTATTCAAGCTGAACAACCGGTCACGAAGGGTCGACTGGCAAACCTATCCCCCACACTAGATGATCAAGGATTACTCCGCTTGTCGGGACGGATAAAAGCTGTAAGAGGAATCAACAACAATGTTAAAAACCCGATACTGCTGGACGGGAGGCAGTACATTACTCGTCTCTTAGTGCAACAAATACATCAAGAGTACGCACACGCTAATAATGAGACGGTAATAAATGAGATGAGACAGAAATATTGGATCATTCGAATAAGAAATACGGTGAGAACTGTGTCAAGGAAATGCCAAATGTGCAAGAATCGTCGGGCAACACCCCTTAATCCTCCATTGGGCGATCTTCCACTCGATAGACTGGCACATCACTGTAGAGCCTTTACCTTTACAGGACTCGACTATTTTGGACCGGTGGAAGTGTCGCTGTTCAGAAGACGACTAAAGAGATGGGTAGCTCTCTTTACATGCATGACGACCAGAGCCATCCACCTGGAAATAGTTGATAATCTGACCAGTGATTCGGCAATAATGAGTCTGCGACGATTCATTGCTAGGCGAGGAAAACCGACCAAGATTCTATCTGATAATGCAACAACATTTGTGGGAGCCAAAAATCAACTTGCGGCCCTCTTCGATGAAGCTGTGGCGAACTTCGCCCAAAATAAGGGCATCGAATGGAGTTTCATACCGCCCTCGGCACCCTTCATGGGAGGAGCCTGGGAGAGACTTGTTCGTAGCGTAAAGACAGCTCTTATGGTCACTTTACACGAGAGAGCCCCCAAAGAAGAAGTTATGCACACTCTCCTTCTAGAAGCAGAAGCTATTGTAAATTCTCGACCACTTACACACATCTCCGTTGATGAATCAGATCCAGAAGCATTAACTCCGTTCCATTTTATATTGGGGACGTCATCAACCGCTACTGTAGAGTTGAAATTGTAAGAAGCAGATTTAGTTCGAAGATGTGATTACAAAAAGGCGCTGAGGCTGGCAGACCATTTTTGGTCAAGGTGGATGAAAGAGTATCTCCCAACCCTACTGCCCCGACGAGTATCCGGACGGCCGAGCGAAAATATTTCGACTGGAGACCTTGTGTTAATTGTTGACAGTAATCTTCCGAGAGGGGTGTGGCCACGGGGAAGAGTAACCGCTGTATACCCTGGTCAAGATAAGTTTATCCGAGTTGCTGACGTCAAAACGAGCGGAGGAATCTTGCGACGACCCACTAAAAAATTGGTGAAACTGCCAGTCGACCCAGATCCTGTAATATGATCAAGATTGATTAGAAGAAACGATGTCGTCTTCCTCATCTAGGTGTGATGGCTCACAGAGGGGGGCGATGTTGACGACCAATCTGCAAAAATCAACTTTCACACGAAGAAAAAAAAAAATTAATGTCAAATTAAAATTGAAATATTTTAGTTGTCAAAAAAGAAAATTATTCTAATAAAAAATCTCGCAATGGAAGTTCTGTTTTGATTTCTCGCTATCAGTTTACTATTGCTTTATTTATGCGAAATACAAATTCAGTAAGTTCCGTCAAACTATATTTATTGCCACGGAGTGAGCGACATAGATATTCCCTCAGGAGAGACATGACAATAATAATATTTTTCTGATTGGCACTGCTGTAGCTACCTACCTTACCTATTTGATCTTCACCTTCACCTTGGTGGACTTCCAACAAGGAATTTGTCCAATTGTATGTAGGTATCTAAAGCACTAGCAATACCTATATTTTTTTATAGTTTTGATTATAGTCTGCCCGATGCATGGAGATAGAAGGCGCCCAACCGTCCGCACAGCTCGTTTTACCCGACGCCTTTAAGTAACTAAATGGACATTATTTTTTAAGTTTTAAGGGGTCGGGTTTTTTTTAAATTTGTAATTTAGTTTTAATTTCAAGATTTTTAAGAGCTGGGATTCCTTCACCTATTAAGAAAAGTGCCGATGATCTTCGAATTGGCTGACCTGATCTTCATCAAACATAGGTAAGAGCCATCCCGATTAAACCAGCTTTGATACTAAAAATTCACATTCAAATCGGTCCATCTGTTTGGGAGCTATGATGCCACAGACAGAGAGACAGACAGATGTGGGTGTCAAACTTATAACACGCCTTCTTTTGCGTCGCAGGTTACACAGTGTTAGAATTTCAGTGTGTTCATTATTATGTTAGCATCAGTAGCAGGAGGGGCTGGCTGTGACGAGGAGTGGGCCAGTGGCTCTAAAGCCGAATCACTGCCCAGGGGTAGTGCATCGACACGATGGCCAGGGAGACCCGGTGAAACGGCTGTCCCGCTGGCCGCCCGCCGGGTAGTATAGGGGCCCAATCGCGCCTAACCAGCGCGAGAGGCTGCCCTGGTCAACCGGCGCATAATCTCGGAGTGGCCCGTCGTGCCGGTTGGTGACCGGTTGTAGGGGTCCCGGCGGCCACTTCCGAGGGGGACCGGGGGCCCTTCCGTCTATCGTGTCGGCGCTCCACTATCCTGAGCAGATAGTGATGAAACCACGATCCACGCTTTGCCCGTAAATCGTCGCAGCCGCCTTTCAATGCTTTCTCTCCCCCCTTCAATAATGGCAGCACAAAATAAAAGAAAAAACTTATGCTCAGCGGTGCACAACCCCACACATTTCAGCGTGGACGTAACAAATGTGCGGGGATTGCACTCCAATTTGGATGCCGTCCACCACCATTTGGAGACAGCAAAGCCGGCTTTGTTATTTCTGACGGAGACGCAAATATCTCGCCCAGCCGACACGTCGTACTTGCACTACCCCGGGTACACCCTGGAAGAAGCCTTCCGTTCCCGTGCCGGGGTATGCTTGTTTGCTAGGGCGGATATTTGCTGTCGTCGCCTGCGCTGTCAAGAAGACCTCGCGTTTTCTGTACTCTGGGTCCACGTGGATCTGGGGTCGGAATCGCGCGTGTACGCCTGCGTCTACAGGTCGCACTCAGGTGATGCGGAGACAGCTCGCCTATTTGAGTACCTGAGTAGAGCGGCAGACGAAGTCCAAGAGCGGTTCCCTACAGCGGATATGGTACTCGTTGGAGACTTTAATGCCCACCACGAGGTGTGGCTTGGCTCCAACAGAACCGATTTCGCGGGGAGAGCCGCTTACGACTTCGCCCTGACGTATGATCTGTCTTAACTGGTAGATCAACCTACCAGAATACCAGATATAGACGGTCATACACCCTCCTTGCTGGATCTTCTGCTGACGTCTAATCCTGCTGGGTATAAGGTAACAGTGAGCGCTCCTCTTGGCTCCTCCGACCATTGCCTAGTGGGATCTACAGTGCCTTCGTCGCCCCCTCAGACACGTACTGAGGGAGCACGTCGAATTTGGCACTACGCGTCGGCAGATTGGGATGGAATGCGAGAGCATTTTGCATCCTTCCCTTGGAGAGAGCTATGCTTCAATTCGGACGATCCGTCGGAATGCGCCAATACCGTAGCCGAGGTGATTTTGGGTGGAATGGAAATGTTTATACCCAATGCCACCCTTCGCCTCGGAGGTAAGAGCCAACCTTGGTACAGCCGGGAGTGTACCGATGCTGCCGCGGCTAAAGCTGCGGCATATCGAGCATGGTCACGTGCTCGTACCAGACGAGATCCAAATATCTCCGAATTGAAGAAGAACTACAACCGCCTCTCCAGATCCTGCAAGAGGGCTATCGTCAGGGCTAAATTCGAGCACATCGGCAGAATTGGCGATAGGCTGAACCGGCACCCAACTGGGAGCCGTGAGTTCTGGTCTCTCGCCAAATCTGTCGAGTCGAATTTCTGCCGCTCCTCACTTCCACCTCTGCAGCGCACTGGAGGATCACTCGCTCACTCCGCAAAAGATAAAGCCGACCTCCTGGTATCTCTTTTTGCGGGGAATTCCCACCTGGATGATGGGGGAGCTTCTCCTCCATCCATACCTAGGTGTGAGAACTCCATGCCAGAAGTACAGTTCCGACAGAGAACTGTGCGGAAGGAGCTTCTTGCCCTAGACCCCAGGAAAGCGAGTGGGCCGGACAGAGTGCCTGCATTGGTGTTGAAGAGGTGTGCTCCCGAGCTGGCTCTAGTACTGACGCGCCTCTTTCGCCTCTCGTACACAACTGGCCGCGTGCCGGCAGCTTGGAAATCAGCTTTCGTTCAGCCTGTCCCAAAAAAGGGCGATCGCTCTGACCCGTCAAACTACCGACCCATAGCAATCACCTCCCTCCTCTGCAAGGTGATGGAGCGCGTTATCAATACGCAGCTCATGACGTACCTAGAGACAAATAATCTCATCAGCGATCGGCAATACGGCTTCCGGCCAAACCGATCAGCTGGTGATCTCCTAGCGTACGTCACTCACCTTTGGGGGAAAGCGCTTGAAGGGTACGGTGAATCCTTGGCAATTGGACTCGATATTGCCAAGGCATTTGACCGGGTCTGGCATAAAGCGCTTCTGGGCAAGCTGCCGGCGTACGGAATCCCCTCTGGCCTTTGTGACTGGGTCACCGACTTCCTACATGGGCGTAGCATTCAGGTCCTCGTGGACGGCTGCTCGTCGGACGCCATGTCAGTGAATGCCGGTGTACCGCAGGGTTCTGTGTTGTCTCCCACGCTGTTTCTTCTGCATATCAATGATATGCTGTCACTTGGCAACATACATTGTTATGCAGACGACAGTACGGCACACGGATCCTACACCAGTCACCCTTCAGCCGGACGGAACGTTGTGGACGAGAAGAGGCTAGCACTTGTGTCTGAACTCGAGCAAACCCTCCGGTATATTGCCGAATGGGGCCGGAGCAACTTGGTCGTGTTCAACGCATCGAAGACACAAGTGTGTGCGTTCAGCGCCAAGAGAACGGCGTTCACGCCAGCTCCTTCCTTCCAAAACACGTCGCTGAAATTAAGCGACCACCTCGGGGTCCTCGGTGTCGAACTGTCGCACGACTTGAACTTCCGGCGCCATATTGAGGGCAAAGCCAAGCTGGCCTCAAAAAAGCTGGGCGTACTGAACAAGGTGCGACGGTACTTCACGCCGGGCCAAAAACTGACGTTGTACAAAACACAGGTTAGGTCCTGCTTGGAGTACTGCTCGCACTTGTGGGATGGCTCAGCTAAATACCAGCTTGCGCCGCTAGACTCAATCCAGCGTCGTGCCGTGCGACTGGTGGGTGACCCCGTGGTGTCCCGCGACTTAGAACCACTGCAACTCCGTAGGGACGTCGGCTCCCTGAGTGTGTTCTATCGTTTATTTCATGGGGAGTGTTCGGAGGAGCTGTTTAACGCGATTCCGTCGTCCCCATTCCACCTCCGCACTACGCGTACTGGGCAGGGGATGCACCCCTATTCAATCGACCTACCACGCATGCGCACCAACCGGTTCTGTAGGTCTTTTATTCACAGAACCGGGAAAATGTGGAACGCACTCCCTGCCCATCTATTTCCTCCCAAGTACAGCCTGGGGTTTTTCAAAAGGGGCGTGAAAAGGCTCCTGTCAGGCCGGCATGACATTCGCAATCCCCGTGCATCACAGAATGTCCATGGGCATCGTTAGACTCCTACTTGTAGGTGTAACGATGCCACATGTCGCGCTATCGATTAAAAAAAAAAAAAAAAAAAAAAAAAATGTTAGGATATTTAAGATACTGCGTCGACGCGACATATAATATGTGTATGTTTAGCACAATTTTTTTTTTATATAATTAGGTATGTGTTGCTGAGTCGGAGGGGCCAAAGCATATGCTCCGACGAGCCAATATCACCTCCGAGAAGATAGGTGACATCCGGAGACTTCCCTGGATTGCTGGCTATACTGAACTAGAGGAGAACACAGCCGAGGCTGCTATGCGGCCATCTTACATCCAGTACGGTGGTACCAACTGCGATAGTAGCACCCCCGGACCCTCGCTTTCAACGCGGGAAAGGGAAGACGCCCTTTCGATTAAAATAAAAATGAGAAAATGTTAATTTTGGCTGTGATCGTTATAGTGGTGTGAAGACATTAAGAGACGAGTCCCTACGACAGTTTAGTCCCATGGCACCGTGTTCGTTATACCGGGATGTCCCTCGTTGCTATATTACCATATAATTAGATGCAATCGATCAGTAACCACCTTGATCCCGATTATGCGAATAAAGTGCCACCGGCTGATGTCCCTCGCCACGAAGAGGCACTGCAGATTATTATGTAACCTAATAACCTGTCACCGATAGAAATTATTTTATTTTATAGAGATATGATTAATTGTACTTGAGGATATTTATTACATGAGTGATGACGTTTCATAGTTCGGAGACAAGTTACTGTCACATAAGGAAAGACGCCTACCTACCAGTCTTCACGTGAAGCTAAAATTACAACTAACGGGTAAATCCTAACGTCATTATGTCCGTCTCGTCCCCTCCCCGTGACCTAGATATCTCCCACCTGTCATTGCAACATTGAACAAAGTAATAAAACTTGCGACGTCCAGCATTCCCGCCCAAAGCGCAGTGCTTAGATGGACACTCCAAACGACAACACCAGATCGTTCGCATGTAATATAGTCCTGTTCTGGCTACATTGACACTAACTCACCTAAGCTAGTCTAAAGTTCTTGAATCAGAGAATGATAATTACTCCCAATCCGGGCTTCAGTCTATCATCAGTTCTGAGATGAAATGACAGGCCGAAGCAGCGTCTCGGCAGACATAAAACCCTCGGAATCGCCAACCTAAGGCTAATATTTACCCACAACCCAGTTTCTAAACTACAAGTCCAAACGTCATTGTCATATACAGAATTACGTGTCGCGCAGCATCCGAAACGGCTAAACTGTAGGTCTCCAAGCCGCTCCAGTGTATATAAATTATCGTATTCCGTCGCCTCCGTGAGAGAGAATCTGTTGGTCACCAACTGATTCCTTCCGGTGCTGTTGCTTGTGTCTCGTTCGTAATAATAAGCACGCAGGCTCCTCCTTATACACTATGTACGTATCCACGTAGAAACACGTCCTGTGGGAAACTTCCAAATATACCTAGTCGTTTAAAGCCGAGGGAACCTTCCACTCCTACAAACATTTAATTACCCTTACAACTAATTCCGAACAAATACGATTACATATAAACCACCTATAATGGAGAGAATCAAGTTATAATAGATAAAAGTGTTATAAATTAGAAATTTATTCGGTAATTGTCCATGCGGTACTCATCCGTCTTGTCCGGCCCTGCCTAGCGCCTTTCGCGCCACATTCTTCTATTGTCCGTTCGGCTGCTTCGCTCACTGTATACGCAGTTATAGTTTAGTTCAACAGGCGCGCCTGATTATCACAAACACTGCACTTTCACTGTTCTAGTCACCGGTCTATCTGTCTCGCCTTATTCTACCGATAAAGCAATTGTCTTGGCTTAAAAATTACTCGTTATAAATTAACAAACGATCGCGGGGGCGCGCGCGCTCCCTACCTCATCTCTCGCCTAGCCTGACTAACCGCCGCGTCGCGTCCTCACGCCTCCGTTGACAACGCCCCCCCGCCCCGACAGCTTCCCACCCCCTGGCTCTACCCTTCTAAGTACCTGATATGCACACGATGACCGTGAAGTCAGAAATTATTTATAAAATAATTACTGAACCATCACAGTCCTCCCCGAGATTTTCAAGACTGATGCAAAGCTTCCCAAGCGTATTGCACTCAGAAGTGAAATCTAAATATAACTTCCCTAGCATACTTCCCTGCTGGCAGCGAAGTCTCAGGCCGACCGTTCACCCACCGCAAGGAACTCTTCCCGCTGCCAGAGTTCGACATCATAGATAGGCCCTTTTTTTTCGCGGCCCTTTCTGAGACATCGATCTCGTACCTACATTGCATTGCTATTGTCTAATAGAGCCCGCCGCAATAAACATTTGCCGAGCGTCGACTAAACAATGCAGCCCCCAACCGTAACTGTAGGGTCCCATCCCTCCCAGCTGGGTACTGGGTGCCATGCCAGAGCTGATGAGAATATCCGCTTAAAACTATTGAATACACATAAATTTATATACTAATATTTGCTAAGTAAAATAAGCCGCCTAGAAAGCGTAATGTTCGCGAATTACCTACGTAGTATAAACCTGTCAAAAAAATCTCCTTATAAGTAACTATTTACAAATTATGTTAAACTGTGTTTTTCAACCGTATTTTACTTTCGAATTAAGCCTCTATGTTTTCTTACTAATACTTATCTACTTAACTATACCTACCTAAATATAATACCTATATGAAACTATAACTAAGTATTTAAGTATAATAAAGGCTTACTGTCAGTCGGACGGTCGACTTGATTACGTTAATAATTTATAAAATTAGAGAAATTTATTAATTATTAATACCTAATCATATATAAAACAACGCTACAAAACAATCGTAATATTATTTTCTAATGCCGATTATATTTTTCGACCTCCTTCCTCGCAAAACCTATATTACTAATTCACTACGTATCTATGTCTAAAGCAAATGGAAAAATTGGCGTACTGTCGACCAACTACTTACTAATTCAAACCGGTTGATTAATAACTCTAATGGCATATTATTATCTATATGAATCTATTAGTACAATCTTAAAATCATTATTTTACAATTCGACAAGCTAACGGAAATACCCTAAACCCACGCTTACGCCCCCTTTAGACGTAACAATGACAAAACTCGACCCTCCGCTCGGTCACAGAGTACCTGCTCGCTCGCCTCGTCCCGGGTCCTAGACTGCACATGTGGCGACCCCGCAAGGCCCGTCCGTCCTGCCTAACTAGTCAGGGCAGGGGCGCACTCTGACTCCCACCGTTAATTTAATTTTATAGTACTTATTATTAATAAATTATCTCTTATAAGGTAATTTCTAAAATATAATACTAAACCACTCTGCCGTTGGGACTCGCTTGAAATGTCTTTTTAGGAACCCTTTATTGTTGTGAATAGTAAACCAAATTCTTTTTTAGCCTGGATCAAACTAATTTTATTTTATTTGTTTTGATTAGATTGACCCATGTCTAGCTAAATACTGGGAACGGACACCACTGCGATAGTAGCACCCCCGGACCCTCGCTTTCAACGCGGGAAAGGGAAGACGCCCTTTCGATTAAAATAAAAATGAGAAAATGTTAATTTTGGCTGTGATCGTTATAGTGGTGTGAAGACATTAAGAGACGAGTCCCTACGACAGTTTAGTCCCATGGCACCGTGTTCGTTATACCGGGATGTCCCTCGTTGCTATATTACCATATAATTAGATGCAATCGATCAGTAACCACCTTGATCCCGATTATGCGAATAAAGTGCCACCGGCTGATGTCCCTCGCCACGAAGAGGCACTGCAGATTATTATGTAACCTAATAACCTGTCACCGATAGAAATTATTTTATTTTATAGAGATATGATTAATTGTACTTGAGGATATTTATTACATGAGTGATGACGTTTCATAGTTCGGAGACAAGTTACTGTCACATAAGGAAAGACGCCTACCTACCAGTCTTCACGTGAAGCTAAAATTACAACTAACGGGTAAATCCTAACGTCATTATGTCCGTCTCGTCCCCTCCCCGTGACCTAGATATCTCCCACCTGTCATTGCAACATTGAACAAAGTAATAAAACTTGCGACGTCCAGCATTCCCGCCCAAAGCGCAGTGCTTAGATGGACACTCCAAACGACAACACCAGATCGTTCGCATGTAATATAGTCCTGTTCTGGCTACATTGACACTAACTCACCTAAGCTAGTCTAAAGTTCTTGAATCAGAGAATGATAATTACTCCCAATCCGGGCTTCAGTCTATCATCAGTTCTGAGATGAAATGACAGGCCGAAGCAGCGTCTCGGCAGACATAAAACCCTCGGAATCGCCAACCTAAGGCTAATATTTACCCACAACCCAGTTTCTAAACTACAAGTCCAAACGTCATTGTCATATACAGAATTACGTGTCGCGCAGCATCCGAAACGGCTAAACTGTAGGTCTCCAAGCCGCTCCAGTGTATATAAATTATCGTATTCCGTCGCCTCCGTGAGAGAGAATCTGTTGGTCACCAACTGATTCCTTCCGGTGCTGTTGCTTGTGTCTCGTTCGTAATAATAAGCACGCAGGCTCCTCCTTATACACTATGTACGTATCCACGTAGAAACACGTCCTGTGGGAAACTTCCAAATATACCTAGTCGTTTAAAGCCGAGGGAACCTTCCACTCCTACAAACATTTAATTACCCTTACAACTAATTCCGAACAAATACGATTACATATAAACCACCTATAATGGAGAGAATCAAGTTATAATAGATAAAAGTGTTATAAATTAGAAATTTATTCGGTAATTGTCCATGCGGTACTCATCCGTCTTGTCCGGCCCTGCCTAGCGCCTTTCGCGCCACATTCTTCTATTGTCCGTTCGGCTGCTTCGCTCACTGTATACGCAGTTATAGTTTAGTTCAACAGGCGCGCCTGATTATCACAAACACTGCACTTTCACTGTTCTAGTCACCGGTCTATCTGTCTCGCCTTATTCTACCGATAAAGCAATTGTCTTGGCTTAAAAATTACTCGTTATAAATTAACAAACGATCGCGGGGGCGCGCGCGCTCCCTACCTCATCTCTCGCCTAGCCTGACTAACCGCCGCGTCGCGTCCTCACGCCTCCGTTGACAACGCCCCCCCGCCCCGACAGCTTCCCACCCCCTGGCTCTACCCTTCTAAGTACCTGATATGCACACGATGACCGTGAAGTCAGAAATTATTTATAAAATAATTACTGAACCATCACACAACCCAGTCGGCCACAATTTGAACCTACCAACCTAGTAAGGGGCAAGGCAAGAGACCTACAGTTTTACACCGGTTCCGAACGGCGAAGCAGCAGGATTAGGTATGCACGTAAATTTTTTCGTCAGAAAAAAACTCATTGATACACGCCGACAGGATTCGAACCTCGGACCTCTCGCATGAGAAGCCGATGCCCAAACCACTCGGCCACCCGCCGCTTATCTACTAGAAAATTCATATATATGCAGTGCACCGCGGCGACGATCACTCGAGGTGGTACGCTATGAGGTAGTGTAAAGGTGCTATGGAGCGCATAAAGCCGCTACGAGGTTACGTAGAGGTGTTTCGAAGGGCATAGGTCCACTTTGAAGCTGTGTCAAGCCGCCACGGGGCTGTATGGAGGTGTTACGGAACACGCAGAACCGCTACGAGGTACTCGTAGTGTAGTGGACACCGAGGCACGTAGCGCCAAAGGTTATGTAAATGTCCTGAGGGCGTAGAGCCGCTACGAGATTGTAAATAGGTGCTACGGAACACGTAGTGCCGCTACGAGGTACTCGTAGTGTAGTGGTATACCGAGGAACCTAGTGCGACAGGTTACGTAAATGTCCTGAGGAGGGCGTAGAGCCGCTACGAAATTGTAAAGAGGTGCTACGGAACACGTAGAGCCGCTACGAGGTACTCGTAGTGTAGTGGTACACCGAGGCACGTAGCGCCACAGGTTATGTAAATGTCTTGAGGAGGTCGTAGAGCCGCTACGAGATTGTAAAGAGGTGCTACGGAACACGTAGAGCCGCTACGAGGTACTCGTAGTGTAGTGGTACACCGAGGCACGTAGCGCCACAGGTTATGTAAATGTCCTGAGGAGGCCGTAGAGCCGCTACGAGATTGTAAAGAGGTGCTACGGAACGCAGAGAGTCACTACCTGGTTGCGTAAAGCCACCATAGTGTTGTGTAGAGGTGCTACGGTGCGCGTAGGGACACCTCGAGGTGATCGAATGAAGTGGTACACCGAGGCACGCGGAGTCACTAAAAGGTTGTGTAAATGTTCTGAGGAGCGCGTAGAACCGCTACAAGGTTGTGTAGTGGTACTACGAGGTGCGTAGAGCTGCTACAAGGTTGTCTTGTGGCACTACGGGGCACGTAGAGACTCTGAGGTTATGCAGTGGTACTACGAGGTGTGTAGAACCGCTATGAGGTTGTGTAGTGGTACTACGAGGTGTGTAGAACCGCTATAAGGTTGAGTAGTGTCATTGCGATGTGTGAAGAACCTCTACGAGGTTGAGTAATAGTATTACGAGGTGTGTAGAACCGCTATAACGTCGTGTAGTGGTACTACGAGGGACGTAGAGCCTCTTTTTTTTTATGTAATCCGGTATGGGTGGCTGAGTTGGAGGGGCCGAAGCGCATGCTCCGACCAGCCAATATCACCTCCGAGAAGGTAGGTGCCATACCGGAGACTTCCCTGGATTGCTGGCTATACTGGACTAGAAGAGAACACAACCGAGGCTGCTATGCGGCCATCTTACATCCAGTACGGTGGTCGGCTACAATTTGAGCCTACCACCTAGTAAGGGGCAAGGGAAGGGACCTACAGTTTTACACCGGTTCCGAACGGTGAAGCAGCAGGTGTAGGTATGCACATAAATTTTTTCGTCAGAAAAAACTCATTGGTACACGCCGACGGGATTCGAACCGCGGACCTCCCGCATGAGAAGCTGATGCCCAAACCTCTCGGCCACCCACCGCTAAAGTTTGTGTAGATGTACTACGAGGAGCGTAGAGCCGCTAAGAGTTACTCGCATGTATAGAAGTGTTATAGACGACGGCAGGGAGCTATTATTTAATTAGACAAAAAAAATTGGTACCGAGTCAGACATTGCTGCAATTTTAAGTGGTTAATATTGCCACGAGTTTGAACCAACGTCATTCTCGCAGTTGTTCGCGCCGCCTGCGCTGCCTTGCGCCGCGCCGCACCCTCGTACCCCGTAGAACCGTTTCTGAGAAACTAATTATATATATACCTATATAATACCTATACAATTGCTCACTTAAAGTTATAAAAAAAAATACAGTCGAATTGAGAACCTCCTCCTTTTTTTAAGTCGGTTAAAAATAGTAGACAATGTAAAAAAACAGTTTAGTGCGGATAGGGATTGCGATGTGGGGTCGTTACTGTACCGTGTGGGGCCGGTACTGTACCGTGTAGGTCCGGTACTGTACCGTGTAGGGCCGGTACTGTACCGTGTGGGGCAGGTGATCTATTTTCTGGGGCCGGTACTACCCCGTGTGAGGCCGGTACCGTACCGTGTGGGGCTGGTGATGTACCGTGTGGAGCCGGTACTGTACCGTGTGGGGCCTCTACAGTACCGTGTAGGGCCGAAGATGTACCGTGTGGGGCCGGTACTGTACCGTGTGGGGCCTGTACAGTACCGTGTAGGGCCGAAAATGTACCGTGTGGGGCCGGTTCTGTATCTTCTGGGGCCGGTGATGTACCGTGTGAGGCCGGTACTGTACCGTGTGGGGCCGGTGATGTACCGTGTGGGGCCTTATATAAACAGATCAGCCCCACTGTATCTATCCCCGAGCATGTCGTAAAAGGCTAAAACAAGCTAAAACCGGAAAAAATCGAACACATAAAGCGAAATAGGTCTTTGAAAAGAGTTGGATACGACGATATACTTATATTAAATTGCGACAATGTAGGATGAACGCTGTATTAAACCATACAGATTCAGATATTTGGTGAAATATTTATTCTGAGCTTTTTTTACCAAATATCAGCTGAAATTAAAAAGTGCGATTTATCGATATTTAGGTTTCTTCAAATACGTGTATTTGGCTGGCCTAATAAGGGCTGGCCCATGCGCCTTAAACATCTGTCGAGTTGTCGAGGGTACACTAGTAAAATGGTTTTTACGTACAAAAGAAAATTGCAAAAGGTTGGTGATATATTGAGCCAATTTGCGGGCGACTCGTCAGAGTGAGCAGGTGGCGCCCTCCGAGCGATTATTATCGCCCGCGAGCGGCGAGCGCGGGAACTAACTCGTTGTTTTGAGTCACGTGACTGCAGCTGTCATGGCGGCTCGGAGCGAGGCTTTAGCGCGGTAAGATAAATATTTGAGCAGAGTGTTTGTATTGGTTTATAGAACCATGGTTGCTTTCACACCGCGGAGGCGTAAACGATTGCGTTTGGGGGGCGTAATCAGAGCAAGCCTGCAGGCTCGTAGGTACCTCCACTTACGAGTCAATTTAAGTCAAATATAACCTACATGCCAAAGTCATTTCTCTATTATTCTGCACACAAACGCACCAACGGTTGGAGAAATTGGTGGCGGCCGGAGAGTAAGACTTACCTACATAATACAAATAAATAAATAAAATCGTAGGACACCCCCCGGTTGGAACAAAGTTCCTTTCGCTATTTATTATGTATTAAATAACAGGCATGATGAAATAAATTAACAACGCTTGAGAATAATTAAATTCAAATTAAAAAAATTAAATATGACGTCTATTACTGCAGTACCTATACATAGACATACGCTTGTAAACACACATACTACAGCAAAAGTGTCGTGACGGTCGAAGTCTAACACTTTTTTCTGCCTAGCTCTCATTCGCCAAGTGTCTGGCTGGAGTGTAACGTGCGATAAGAAACTTCGTTCCAACATTTTTATAAACACCGACTACGAAAAACGAAGGAAATAACAAGGAATGTTCATCGAAAATGTTGTAGTCGGTCCCGGTCTATATGAATCAGTAGTCCGAACGAACACGCCCGTCAGTAACATAATTATAAAGTATCACCACGAGACACCAATATTACGATCCTCAAAAGATCTGAATACTCCTCAGTAAAACTTTATTAACAGGCAATAAATTGGCACGAAGCTATTTCAAAAGGCAGCGGGCGGAATGAACACGGATGTGCGAGGACGGCTGCGTGCGAGCTTTTCCTCTCTAACTATAGGCAAAGTTCGTTATCCGCTGCACTTGTTTATTAGGCTGATAACTGGTCCGCGGCGGCGCGGCGGAGGCGGCGGCGCAGCGGGCGCAGCTGCGTATTGCGGAGAGAGCTGTCGCGCTGCCGCGCTGCCGCCGCCGCTCCGCACGCCCCGCGCCACCCTACCCCGCCGCTTGTAACTGCTAGTCGGGTGCGACACAAGCTTTAAGTGGAGAGTTACTACGACTTCTCGCATGGGCTCCGACACCGGACGGATTTCCGTTTTTTTTTAAGTGAAAACTTCTTTAGCGGCGCTTGGCACTTTTTAGGTGGGTGAAAAATTTTAAACTCGCGTCAGATCGTCATCGTCAGTCTCGAAAAGCGACAGATTTATTTTTATTATTTAAAATGTAACCTTTAAAATGTAGCATTAAGGGTTAAGTTACGAGTGGCTCGGGATCAATTCTGTTCGTCTCTCAGTGACAGTAAAGCCGAAAGCGAATCAAGGGAATCCGATATTCGTTTGGTCGTTTATGTGATTTCGTGGCTCAATGGTAAGAGTGTAGGATTTGTATTTTTTGACCATGGGTTCGAATCCCTCAATTTTTTTTTTGTTTTTTTTTCTTTTGTTTTCTTTTTTAAGCTATGTTACGGTGTTTAAATTTTTTTAGGGTGTTTAGTTTTTTTTATAACCACCAAAGAATTATTTTCGGAAATACAAAAAGTTTTCACTTCTGCCGGCACTCCCGGAGTGCAACTGGGGCTTTTTTTTTTAATATATTGGCTTCAGGCTGAAACATAAGCCGGTTGATTATTTCACTTTCTCACCCATCCTCGAGCGTGTCTTCCTAAAATCCTGAAAAATTAACGCACCTCCTGGTGGTCTTACACCGTTGTGGGAGAACTCCTGGCTGGAAGGTGCTGCAAGTTCAAGTTCAAGTTCAAGTAATTCGGTATCTGTGGCTGAGCAGTGGGGCCAAAGGACATGCTTCGATCAGCCAATATCACCTCCGAGAAGGTAGGTGCCATACCAGAGACTTGCCTTTGGTTTTCGGGCTATATTGGACTAGAGAACACAGCCGAGGCTGCTATGCGGCCATCTTACATCCAGTACGATGGTACCAATCCAGTCGGCTGCAACTTGAACCTACCACCTAGTAAGGGGCAGGGGAAGGGACCTACAGTTTTACACCGCTTCCGAACGATGAAGCAGCGGTGAACTTGGTCGTGGTCAGGTGTACTTCACACATTAAAATGCGGCGCACATGTATTTAAACCGCCCACCGGTGTCAAGCACAGTGGCGATGTGATAATTGAGTAGACTTGCAGCTCCGTGGGTATGGAGATTTGTGGATGCAATCATGGGGCCTGATCAACCCAATGACTTGCAACGCTGCACTCAGGACGTACCCGGGGATGTCTATAGTTGTAAGTTTGTTTGTTGTTGATGTTTGTTTGAACGATGGAGCAGCAGGTGTATGTATGCACTTTTTTCCAACCAGAATGATAATTTTAGCATGTTGCCAGGACTGCAACCTCGAATCTTGAGATCAACAGTCAGACACCAACACCGCGCCGATCACCCACCGCTTTTCACATAGTTTTTCGCATTCGCACTACACTGTATGCATCGGGACGAGAGTGTTTTTGTTTCCACGACAGGAACACTCAAAGGACCATAATATGGAATCACATCGGCCAAGAATCAAAGCTGTTGCAGTGACTCGGCAGATGAAATTCTACGTTATACTGCCTGAAGTTTTTCCTCCGAGCTCGGCTGAGCAGAATGCGGTAGGCTGGTGCAAATTGGAACCGGACCGAGCGCGGTGTACCCCGCCCCTCGCTCGCCGGGCGCAGGGCATCCGCTCTCGATTCGTTATGTGGCGCAATATGCGTGAAAACGAATAAATGCTAACAAACTTTCAGCCCGCGGCCGTGGCTTATGACAGCAATCGAATTCTTAACAGCATTTAATTTTGGGACAATTTCATTAACAGTCTGTAATACTAACATTGCTTCGCATGATCAATAATGCTGCTACAATTAACTCTGTAATAAATATATGGTAAGGTTGAGTACTAGATGTTATGTTTGCCCAAAACATGATTCATTTAAATTGTTTCGATAGAAAAAAATTACAATGTTTCCTTCAAACGTAAAATAAAACTGCTAGTATTTAATAAATACATTAAATGATTTCATGGATCTTTTCATAATAAATTATCTCAATATTATAAATTTCGTGTTTTTTACATTTTAAAAATAAAAAAATTAAATGGGTGAATTTTTATTTATTTAATAGTTATTAATTTTAATTTTATTTCATTGTTATTGTTTCGTATATTAATTATGTATATTTAGGTATGTATATCGGTTATATTATGTATCTATGTACAATTCGTCCGTTCGTATGTTATTATAAATTAATACTATCCTTAAATGTGATTTAAGATTACCGTGGTTAAGATTATAGTGGAAATATTTATTTACGGCTTTACTCACGGTTTTTGTATCGCGTTGCCGCGAAGTTTCGACTCAAACATTCGAGCCATTATCAAGCGAGCTCCTGTGTCCGGCGGCGGTCAACGAGGAACTAGTCAGTTTGACATGTTCCGCCGTTGACGGAGATTGTAGCTGTGGGTAGTTTGAAGATGTTGGCTTTGAGCTGCGTTCCACCAGGCAGACCAAGAGAAGCGTAGCGACGCGTATTTCGGAACACATCAGAGCAGCCAAAAATCAAGATTCCACGAAGTCAGCAGTCTGCGAACATATGAACTCTGGCATAAACCATTGGATCAGGTTCGATCAGGTTGAGGTAATCTCGACTGAAACCCGACACATCCCTCGTCTTGTTCGAGAGTCCATAGAAATCGCCAAGCATGCCAACTTCAACAGGGAAGATGCGTTTAAGTTGTCACCGTCGTGGAATCCGGTGCTAGCACCGCTGAGGACAAAAACATTTAAGCACCGACAATAAGGACACTACTAGTGCCTTTTGTCTGTCAGCGGACCTCCGGAACGCAGCTCAAAGCCAACATCTTCAAACTACCCACAGCTACAATCTCCGTCAACGGCGGAACATGTCAAACTGACTAGTTCCCCGTTGACCGCCGCCGGACACAGGAGCTCGCTTGATAATGGCTCGAATGTTTGAGTCGAAACGTCGCGGCAACGCGATACAAAAACCGTGAGTAAAGCCGTAAATAAATATTTCCACTATAATACTATCCTTTCTTTACTAGTGCATTGAGATAGGCAATTAAAAGATATTTTAAAAATAACTAATATTTTTACCATAACAAACAATTACCTAAACTTAGAAGACTTACGATGAAATTATCGAGTAAGCCTATCTCTTTCGTTCGCTCACTGATTCTCTATCGCGCTATCCCGCCCTTTTTCTAGCGTCACTCCCACACACAACAACATGTATTGCGCATCATTGACACAAATATTCGTATATCTGTTATTATTACATTTTATTAGTGAAGTTTCGCTAACAAAAGAGAAATATCATGACAACACTAAATTAAGAAGCGGTCAAGTGCGAGTCGAACTCGCGCGGAGAAGGTTCCCTACCATTCGATTTCCCGTGAGAATACTTTAAGAACAAGGATTTTCATTTATGTTTTCCTGTAGACTATAAGATAGGTCCTATATTCATTATTTTGTTGCTGCTCCATGTTTGTTTTTATTTAAATAATATAAACTTTATTGTTCTGAAATCTAAGTAGGTATATTTAATTATATGAGTATTAACATTTGAAACCTTAAACATTCTTGATAACACGATGTTTTAAGTTTATTAGATCCATTCACTTAAACAAAGTTAATTGTTGCGCTCTCTGCGCATGCACTAGACATCTGTATTTACGATTACACTCTGAGTGTCGTTTCAGATTAATTCGCTTCAAGCTGATTTGGGTCAGATAAATGAACGAGTGCGCTCGGGCACGGAATGCGCAAAGCTTTTGAACGTGAATGTCGCGCGTACGTGTTTGACAAAATTATTAATTAACGTAGTTTTAATTGGCAACGCAAAACCGTATTATGTGAGGCATCTCGTGTCGGCGCCACTCCGCGCCACGCGAGCCGTGCGCCACACAACACACCCCGCCCCGCCCCGCCACGCCGCGCCATCGGCATGTACGCCGCGCTCACTCCAACCCTACATTGTTTCAAAGTATCATGTTCACTATTTAATGTTAAACAAATTGTAAAACTATAAATGTCACGTTAATGTATCTTAATCGGAATTCAGTTCGTTATCGTTAATTCTCTGAAAGCTTCTATAGTAAGTATAATATACGAGATACTTGGCTTTGCCATCTCAAGATTATAGACGAGTGTTACACGTTTTTTTGTCATTTTCGAATCAACCAAAACACATTGATGTACTTTCCATTTTTTCACAAAACCCTGAAAACTATTATGTGGAGTTTTTTAAATTTATTGTTGTAAATAGGTATCAACGTCGTAAATTACGTAATGTTTGCATTTTTAACCCCCTGCATCCTGAAGTACGTTACAAAGTATAGGTCAAAAGAGACATAACATATTATTAAAGATATAGAATGGAAATTTTCTTCCTAATTATTCTAAACGAGAGACCAATAATAAATCCAGTTGTACCTACCTAATCTCAATAGTGTCATATTCGCCATACGAAAACATAATACCTTTTAAAACTATAGCGCGGGCCTAATGCATGTCATGATGTGATCAATAAAGGACGTTAGGTGCACTCATCCCGCAGGACGTTTATCACCGCCCGGCGCGCGGCGGGGTCCCGCCACGCCCGCCCCCGCGTCCTACGACGACCCTCGCGGAGCTAAAAGCTGGTCATAAAGCGGGGCGTTTATGGCTGGCGACGAAATAACATCGAGAGACGCCGTTCCATATTGAAACAATCAAAACTTGTATCGGATTTTTATGGGCGACGCAGGAGGAATACTCCTCGGGAGAATTTGAAATGATACATCCTTACGATGAGCTTTGACGACCTAGTTTTACAAGTTGCGGGATTGTGAAGGGAACATGAAAATATACGACGAAATAAGTCACATTACAGGTGAGTATTTTATTTTTGGGGCGCAAATACTCGCTACTAATTATCGGGCTGAAATGCTTAAAATGGCGTCGAACTGAAAGGTAGATAAGTACCTACGATGAAACCAACGTCTCTAAGAAAATATAATCTCATGTTTGTGAAGGTATAGCGGCGTGTCAGTAGGCAAGGCGGGGAGGCTGCGGCGGAGCGGACTCGGTAGGCCTCGTGACATGTCGCTACTAAAGCGCCGCTGACATGCAATTTCCGCTCTTCATCTGAGATCGTTTCCGGATACCGCCTGTCCCCCGCGGCGCCCCTCACCCCGCACCCGCACCCTCACGCCACCGCGCACCTCTCGTGGTCGATACAAAGTCTGGCGGTATTTTCTATTCAAATTTAAGTTTTAAGTTCGCCAGGTTCATCACCGACCGAAGCCTGGGATAAAGTTTAGTAGAGCTTTGCGGGATACAAAGCGCTTAGTGGTGAAATATTTCCTTGTATTATCTCTATTATAAAAAGTTAAAACTAATAAGAAAAATATTGCTGGTTGTATTATGTTGTTAGACACCCGCCAACATTCGAATTTAGTGATGCGACAAGTATGGATGTTTTCTAATCGAAGAGATTTGAGTAGAAGAGAAGATATCCTAAAATTGTAAGTCCGATGGGGAATCTGGGCGAGGTGTTTAAGAGTACTTACCTAACAAACATGCATGGCTCATAGTTGGAGTTGACGCGTATTAAGTTCTCTTGAAAATAGACACAATTAAATTAGAGACACGAGTTCTCTGTCTGATTGTACTCTCACAACGGCTACCGACGACGCCGGCATGTGGCACCGCCGCACTCGTTTTGGTGATAATATTACTATGTCAATATAATGGTTAACAAAACGACTTAATTTGTGAGAACGATTTTTTGACGTAAATTCGATTAAGGCTTCGCAACAAGGGGGGCCAGAGTTGGCGACATAAAGTATGTACTTTCGAGGGCTTCGTGCTGCCAAACTATACAACCTACAAACGTGAAGGCTACCACACCTTAAATACCCATCCGGCGACAACACAAAACCGTGCACTCGACCTACCCCCCACCACCGATGACGTCACCACCATCTCCCCAAATGTGCTCAAAAGTACTGGTACATTTTCGCACAAAAATATAATAATTTGTCGAACACTTATAGACACGGGGAACGTTCATTGAATTCACGAAACCAAACCAAGCCGGCGGTTGTATGTAGCTCGCCTACTACCTAGCGACATTGTTTTTGTGGTTTTATTGACTCGTGTGTGTGTGGCGTGCGTATTTATTTAAGTCTATACACATGAGCACATACTTGGGCGACAGGCGGAGCGCCCCTATTCTCAATTATTTATTAGTGATTATCGTAAAAATAGCGGTAACCGCAGATTTTTCTCACTAGACGCCCGTTGGAGCGAGTGAAACGAACCATGAAAATTGCTCTTAGCAATGAATTGCTAATAGAGATATATTTGATTAATTACAATTTGATTTTAGAGAATAGCCCCGCAGCTACACAGCTACCCATTTAAAAAACCCAGTTAAAAAACATGTGCTGCAGAATTCAATAAGAAATAATTTTGTAATAATTAAAAATACGACGTAATTTTTTAAAATTAATTAGGTATTGCAATTTTAAACCAGCTGTCGCGAATTATTAGCTCAACGTATGAAGAATTATGAAAATATATGACGTAGTAATCACCCTTTCAATTAGAATTTCTTTTTACCGCTTCATATTATTCCTAAGTGTGTGTAACGCAAATTACATGGGGAGTGCTCGGAGGTACTGGATAACGCGATACCTTCCGTCCCCTTTCCACTCCCGCAATACGCGCACCGGGCAGGTATTGCTTGTACACTTTCTTGCTTATACACGTTTCTTCTACATTACATACATTTACATTTTTCATACATCTTTTCTTCACAGAACTGGTAAACTGTGGAACGCTCTCACTGCCCATATAATTGTGACAAGCGACGAATAGAATAGGGCGGGCGGCTGGGCAATCTCGGTCTCCGACGGATCCTGCAGTGTCGGCCTACTACGGCGCCACCTACTACCTGCTCACCAACAATGATAATCGAAAACAGAGCTCTCCGGAGCGCCATCTATTGGGACCGATGTGATTTATGGCGCAAGAGCAGACGTCGACTGACAAATGGGAGAGATTTATTTGGCGAATTCTTGACCGGGTTTTCCTTGAACAGGCTTTCAGCATTACCAAAGTGGTTTTGTAATGTTTAGAGATGTGAGTTTTAGTATAAAGACGCACATACCAAGAAATCAACACTGAATAACATAACGTTACACCCTTTTCCTAAAAGTTCGATGGAGCTAAATGTGAAAACATAGGAGATAACTAAAGCTATAGGTTATATTAATTAATTCTAATAATAAATATCTATAAGGGATTGACATGGAGTAAGTTACTTTGTTTTATGAGATATGTGTTTGTAGACTCTATGTATGATACTAAAATGAATTTGACGATCTTTAGAAATATTTTCTGTATATATGTATGTTCCTCAATAACTCTTAAACCAATCATCCAAATTCGTTGAAACTTAGTACAAGTACATTTAACTATACGTGACACAGGATAGACTAAATAAAATTGAATTGAAGTCCAATTCCATTCAATGTCGCTCTCATACAAACAGAATTGTTCCGCGCGCCGAAATAAAGGTACGGTAGCGGGATTACTTACTTTTTTCTTTTTAAATACGAATTTCACGCGAGCAACGCCGTTTTCGTCACAGTTACGCAATATAGGTATACAAACCGAATGTTAGTCGCACGCAGCTTGTAACGACGCGAGCACGTGTGTATAAACCTATTTCTACGTAAGTACATACGCAAGAGGCCTCACGCACAACGTTTTTGCTATTGATGGCTTGTGAATGAGCCCTGTAATGTAGGTTAAAAAAATTGTAGCAGAAACTCCGAGGCGGGTGTTCGGGCGCGGTGGAACGTGGCGTGTTGTGTTTTCTGCTAATTTATGTGCACACTCGCCAGTTACCCTTTCCGCCTCTCCCTCTCCCCCATACCGGCGCCCCGGCGCGGCCCCCTCGCAACATACTTAGTCCCCCTCCGCCAGTTCGCAGCACGGCCGCCTCTGTCGTCCGTAGTCGGTAGTCGGTGTCACGAGACGTCAGCTCTCCACCTACACGTGCTCTGCTTAATTAGGACTAGGGCAAATTATCATCACGCACTTTCTTCACCATTCCAATGTTTGCATAGAGGGTTGCTGCTCTTCATATATATGTAATTTTTGGAGTTCGTTAATTTATCAGTCTGTCCATTTGCCAAGTAATTCCTATCGGCTTACGAGTAGGTAGTAGGGTAGGGCCTGCGAGTTTAGATTAGAATCGTTTTGTTAAATGCTGCTGACTCTTACCACCGGCATCCATTAGATAAATTATGAAAAATCCAGGATAAGAATGTAGAAAAAAAAGAACGTTGGAAAAATACATTTTACATTTTCGAGTGGTGTATTAAATGGAAGCGGACATCGTTAGGATTTCTAAGGAAGAAATTCTACCTTTGTATATTCAGCCCGGTTTTACACAGGTTATTCCGAAATGTTGCCGCCAGTTCCGTTGCGCCAAACTACGTTTTGAATCGATCTGAAATATTGAGTGCCGTTCTAAATTTAAAATTCAAGTGAGCATTTTAGAAGTGGAGTCCTCCGGGTGAGTGGAACGTTTGTTTCAATTTTCTAAATCTGGGTCCGGCCACAGAGCCAGTAGCCGATACAAATAGAGAGTGAATAAATTTTGAAATGGCTTCACTCCATATCTGCCATTTTTAGGGTTCCGTATCCTTCGTACGGGAACCTATTACTAAGCCTACGCCGTCTGTCTGTCCGTCTGTTCGAGCGCTGTATCTCTTGAACCGCAATAGGTAGTCCGTCCGTCAGTTTTTTACATATCCATATGTTAGCTACGAGGTTCTAGCCAAAAATAAAACGTTTGTACAACTGCCTCAGTCTACATGCAAATATATGTATCTATTGTAAGTAGTTAGCATTCAATTACCTTGTTAGATTTTAGCCAAGATTTCAGCATACACGTCATAATAACGGAATACATTATCTCTACCTAACAATATACACTCGACTCAAGTCAAGTACTAGTTCTACTAAGTATGTACTAGAGTAAGTAGAGCAAATACATAAGGGGCTTGACAAGTGAAAGGGGAGAAATTACTCTCGAAATTCGTGAGCTGGCCTTTGTTCATGACTTTTTCTTTTTCTGACTCGCCTGAAAGCCAACTTCAATACTTAAAAGGTTAACCCATACATTTTTTCTTTTCCAGGTTGGTGCGAAAGGGACGGAACAGCGTAAGTGGCACAACCGTAGATAGAGTATCCGACGTATTCAAACACTTTATGGGCAAAACAAATATTCTGTGACATTTTGAATCGTTCAAAAGTTAACAATTAAAAAATGTATTTGTGTTCGTTCGTGCCTGTATTGTGTGCACCGGCGGCGTCAGTAAGTAGACAGCTAACTATTTAAGTCCGTCTCGCGGTCGCGGCAAAGAGCAGATAATGTACGATCAGGATCGCCTCTGAAAGTAGAGATACACTCACCTCACCACACTTGCTAGCCTGCTCACCTTGATAAACACTTGAGTGGGCGAGCGAGCGCGGTTATGCTGAGGTTCGCACACCTTTAGCGCTGTACTGTGTTGGTGAGTGAGACTCGTCGAGTAACCACTACGAGGCGCCGCCGCCGCCGCCGCCGCCACGCCGCGCCGCCCGCCCCCGCGCGCCCCCGTTCATCCACCTCTGAAACCACGCCCCTCATATGTTATAAAATGCATCGTCTTCCGTCTGTATGTGTGTTCGCTTATAACTCGAGAACGGCTAACCTGATTTACATGAGGTTACCGTTGCAATCGTAAATTAAATGTATTTTTATTCAGTTCAGAAGTATTTAAGCTGAGCAATTTGGTCGAAAGTGATGAAAGGCGGAGTAAAATGTGCTTTTAACTTCAATTTAATACGAGCGGAGCCGCAGACACAAGTAATTATCCCTAGAATATGTCGCAGTTTGTTTTCAGTAAATTAGTTTCGTGATAAATAATCATAATAGTGATATTTAGTGGTAGTGCGAGCTGCGTAGTAAGTAAGTAAGTAGGTACTCCTGCACTGGTCCGATTTGTTTTTTAGGGTTCAGTTTGCACGGAAGCCTATTACTCAGCCTACGCCATCTGACTGTTTGTCCGTCCGTCCGAAGGCTGTATCTTTTGAACCGTAATAGGTAAACGGTTTAAATTTTCACAAAATATGTGTTATTTTGGGTGGTATAACAATAATTAAATAATTGAAAAAGTGCAAAATTAATGGGAGGCTGCTATATGGCCATCTTACGTCCAGTACGGCGATATCTACAATGGTCGGATATATGTAATTTGAGCCTACCACCTAGTAAGAGGCAAGGGGATGTTTATAATGTCCCTGGTGCCAAATATCGCGCTGATTATATGATCTCTTCTCTCACATCCCAAAGGTTAGTTAGAATAGAATATCTCACGGCATTAAGCTCGCCTATTGTGATTATTTGTATAAATTAGTGTTCAATAAAGAATATATGCATATACCTACATACTCTTCTCTTCTCTACCTCTTCTTCTCTATATAACGATGTAGGCTTAGTAACAGGCTTCCGTATGGGGTAAGGAAACCTAAAAAACGTCTCAGGTTTGTCAGCCTCGATAGCTCAGTGGTGCAGACAGTCAACTGTCGCTATTGAATGTTAAGCAACGCTCAGTGAGGTCAGTACTTGGATGGGTGACCGCTGACCGTTGGAGCCTGACCGAGGTTCGGATTCCTCGTAAAACTGTAGGTCCCTTCCCTCCTAATCTTACTTGGTGGTAGGGTTTATCCCGCCCGGGTTGGTACCACCGCACTGAATGAAACGTCGTCGGTCCAAACGGCTATGTAAATAGTTTGTGTTTTCCGATCAGTTCAGTGTAGCCGGCACGATCAAAGGGGGAAGCACTGACATGGGACCTAGTTCAACCGGTGTTATGGGCTGACATCACGGACGTTGTAGGTGATATAGCCAACCGTCTCAGTTTCCATAAAAAAATAAAAAAAAGGTGAGGTGTCGTGGAACACCCGACTGAAGCGAAGTTTCTTACGCTTTGTATTAAAATCCAATTATTTATTGAATTTAGATCGGGATAGCGCCATCTATGCGATATTCCTTTTCAACTTATACAATGGTTCGACTTCAAAAAACTCTCATAGATGGCGCGGGGGAGCGTTGCAACTTCATTTTTTCTTAGTTTATCCCAAACATTTGTTAAAAGCTTCGCTTTAAAATGTTCTCTTCTCTGAGTTTGAAAGAAAGCGATCGGCTCCCTCACTGCTTTCCTTTCAGTTACAACTATTCAGAAAGGAGCGCGGCCGCTGCTCGCTCCCCACTGTGAGGACCCGCAAAAAAATATACTTATAGCACAGAGGGTACGGATTTTTTGCTGGGGTGTGCGCGTGCGTTATCATGATTCGATATTTAAGTAAATTGTTTAATGTAAAAGGAAGATGAAGCGAGAAGAAATAAATTGATCAAATGAAGTACGTAACCTAGAGAAACAAGCCCTCGCAGAGAGGACATGATATAAGCTTTAACGACAACGCAGTATTGGAAAATGTTATGGTCTACTCGCACGGAAGGTTGGCTTTGAGCTCATTTACCGAACGCAGCCCTTGCTTTATTGCGCAATAGAACTTCATGCGGTACATCAATGTAAACAGCCGCGGAGCTCTTAATAAGACAGTGAATAGGTCGGGTTTTGTGCGAGTGCTCCGTATAATGAAAACAATAATGATGTGCTTCACATTTTTGTTCCAAAACTGACGTTCAATTAGAGGTTTTACTGTCAAAAACACAAGAGTCGGTGCATGTGTTGTCGTTAGTAGGTTAGAGCAGTGATCGCCTTTACTGTAATCGTGCAGATGATTAATGATTAACGCCATCGAGGCGCGCGGGCGGCGCGGCGGGCGACGCGACGGTGCGGAGGTGCGGAGGTGGTGAGCATGCATAGCTCCGCGAATCCTTCTCATATTGGAATACCTCCACTGAATTAATCATTCCGATGGAACGCGAAGCCTATCCAAATAATTTCCAACGACGCGGCGCGGTGGAGGCGTCGTGACGCCGCGACTCCGCACCCCCTCGCCCCGCTCCGCACTCGTAGTATCCGCCCACGCTCGTGTATTAATTATGCGCCTTATCAGCGATAGCTTCTATCGCGATTGCTTCGACTTTTTAAATTAAGCACATTACTGTGGGCGCCGCCCGCCCGCGCTCGCGCCCCCGCCGCCCCCGCCATCGTCGGCTCCCCGGCTTCGAGCTCCCCGCCGAAGTCCGCGTAGTGGTCGCACGTTTGTATCTCTACTTGTTAGGCCGGTTCGTTTAGTCGCACAAAAATAAAATTGTGTAGGAGGTCTGAGGTTCGAAATGAGATCAGAAAATTAATTTTTGTATTACAGACTCAGACAGCGTGTTCGGCTTATGACGTGGTTCGCTTCTGCTAACTCAGACTCGATGGCGCAGACTTCCTGCTACAACTAGTATTATTGTCTCGTTTCTGGCCTGTTAAAGTAATATTCTACATTCTACAACTGAAACCGAACAAGTTTTGTTCTACTACTTTTTATTTTGAGAACTTTTTTTTTACTTTCTTTATACAAAAGTGCAGAAAAGGTTACATGTCAGTTTAACATAAAGAACCAGTTTATAGTATACATCTACAATGTAACACCGTGTATACAGACAATCCAGTTCTCTTGCGAGAGGTCCTAGGTTCGAATCCGGCATGTATAATTAGATTTTTCTGACGGAAAACTTAACGATGTGCATACCTACACTTGCTGCTTCACCGTTCGGAACCGGTGTAAAACTGTAGGTCTCTTTCCTTGCCTCTTACTTGGTGGTACTCTGAAATTGTAGCCCACTGAGTTGGTGCCACCGTACTGGATGTAGCTGTAAGCTGTATGCACCGTTTACTCCTTTAGTCCAGTACAGCCAGCAATCCAAAAGGAAGTCTCTGGTGTGGCACCTACCTTCTCGGAGCTGATATTGGCAGGTCGAAGGATGTGCTTTGGTTGGCCCCTATGATTGCCGAAATACCAGATTAGAGAAAAAAATGTAACCAAAATATGCCAACGAACGAGTAACCATAAAAGTCGGATTAAACGGCATTGAGTTCGACTAGTATCGAGCACTAAATATAAAAAAAATTCAATATACCCGTTAAATAATAGAATTGTAACGATAACGCAATTAATTCAATATGTATTATGAAACAACCATGTTTTGTAAGCGGAAGTCTATAAGCTCCGACGCGACGCGACGCACCGCGGCGGTGCGGTCGAGTGTCGGCAGAGCACCGCGCACGCACCGCCTCCACCGCGACCGCACCGGCAGCGAATAAGCATCGATATATGGGTATGGAGCCACTCGTGGCCTTATTTACGATTTCTGTACGAGAAAATAAAATGGTTGCAGGAAAAGTTGGTTGGCCGTTAGTTTTTATGGAGCGGTGCGGGTTGCGGGGCGGGGGTAGCGGCGGAGGAAGGTGCGGCACGCCGCCCGCCGCGCCGCCTTGCTCCTCCGCCCATGCAGATGAGGGCCGGGCGCGGCGGCGCGTGCCGCGATGGCCGAGCTCGCGATCCGCTCCGAATCATTTATGGGCTCGTATAAAGGAAAATCAGTTTTCTGTGCCCGTGACTCGGTTAGCCGATCGCGTTTTTAATACCGTTTTACGTATGCGGCTGGAGTTCGGCTGTTGGTTTTTGCTGACTGTTTGTGTTAGGAAGTTTGTTGTACGCTGGGCATTGCGCGCTTCGCCTCCTCCTTCACCCGCACCCCTCCCCACGCCGCGCCTCCCCCGCACCGCCGCGCCTGAGCCGCCTACAAACCAGTGGTCGTGCCTGAAGCCGTTTTGATTCCGAATAGTTTTTAGTGGCAAATTAATAAGAATTATCTTGAGGTTTCTAGCTGATATTAAGGAAAATTATGACTACGAAAATTAATTAAGTAGGCCATGCAAAACTGAAAGATCAAGAATCAATGAATCCTCATATTATTTTCTGTTCAAGTTCTAATTATTTTATCCTCTTCATGAATATACATTTAATACAGAGTGTCGTAGCTTCCCGTTTGTTTGTTAGATATAAATTCGCTATCTTAGGACACCGCGTACGGACCGAAATTTTGCATAAGTAAGCGGATTCCCTCAATTAGCTAATGGGCATAGTTATTCAGAGCCGAAACATAAACTAGCCGCACTATAGGCAAACGTTACTAATCAACTAATCAATGACGACTAGTTGAACTATATGCCTATCTAGTTATTACCTTACAAATCAAATGATGGTCTACCGAGCACACATTCAGCACAGCCTAAGTCATCCTGTTACATCCACAATGCCCTTCGACAGAGCAATCGTATGTATGCAGCTTGTAACGACAAGCTGTTACGTGTTAGCATCACGAGCTGCTTGGCGAGCCGCAATGCCGACTAGTTAGCTTCTCTCTATCCCGATATGTCGATCCTCTCACATTGCTCCTTTGCGAACCGACTTCTGCGACAGCATATTCAAATTATTTAAAAAATAAATTATGTAACTTGTTTGTTTATTGAATGAACATTTTTGAAAATATATTAATACATTTCTAACTTCTTATGAAAATAACCTAATGAAGAACATATTAAAAATAAACAAAAACTATATAAATGTAAGGTGGAAAGAAGAAGGAAACGGGATAAAAGTATGTATTATAAAAGTTCCTGATTCTACTAGGTGACGAACCAGTCTTTGCTCAAGTTACAGAAACGCCCGTCACCCGCCCACCGCTCATAATAATTATTGTAGAGTAATACATTTGGGAAATAAACAAAGGAATGGTTCAGATTTGTGTCTGAACCTTCACGTCCACGTCCTGAGCATCCAAATTTTTGCGATAATTTGCAACATTATTGCTTAAACATTCGGCTCTTAAAAATAAATGGCGTCATATTTTGACACATGATCGGATCGGTGGGTGAGCGGTCCGGGCGGGAAGGGCGCGGTGTGCGGGCGCCCGCAGCCCTCCGGCAAACAGGAGATTGTGGCCGTAAGCTATCAGAGCGTTGGCAAACTGCCTTAGACCTCACTCGGTATAATCTCGGCCAGTGGTCGGGATTAGATTGGGAAGCCGGCCGAGGCGGTGGCGCGGCGGGGACGACACCTATACTGCGGCGCGCGGTAGGTAACAATAACTGCGTAATTATAGAGCAGAGCCTTGAAGGAGGTTTACATGGGAATTATGCCGTTCGGCACAATATTGAGGCCCGCAACGTGGCGTAACGCAACACGTCGGGAGCCAATGCCAATTCGGCATTTCCAGATTAATGCAAGTCATGAGGCGGAGGTCGAACTATGCGGTTCTAGATGACAATTATATTTAACAGTGCCAATTATTTTTAACTTATTCACAACACTATTCTTATTCAGAGGAAATATATCAAAAGCGAGAAAACCAATGCAATGAAGGAACAATAATGAATATTAAAACATAATAACAAAAGGTCCTAGGTGGATTTTAATCAGTACTTATTAGTATGACATAATGAAGTACATACATACATACATACCGCACGCTGTATCCCGAAAATAGGGGCAACCGCTACTGGCCGTTGGAGGCTGACCGAGGTTCGGATTCCTCGTAAAACTGTAGGTCCCTTCCCTCCTAATCTTACTTGGTGGTAGGGTTTAACCCGCCCGGGTTGGTACCACCGCACTGAATGAAACGTCGGTCAAAACGGCTATGTAAATAGTTTGTGTTTTCCGACCAGTTCAGTGTAGCCGGCACGATCAAAGGGGGAAGCACTGACATGGTACCTAGTTCACCCGGTGTTATGGGCTGACATCACGGACGTTGTAGGTGATGTAGCCAACCGTGTCAGTTTCCATAAAAAAAAAGCAGAGTAATCGGAGTTGTGCTGCAAGAACTCTGGTAAATTACAGCACAACACGGTATTAGGAGGTGGCTATCCTGTCACCCTTTAGCACGGCATCTTGTTCTTATCCCTTAGTCGCCTTTCCGACATGCACGGGGAGAGATGCAGTAGGGCTATTTTTTTCAAGTACCGGCCACGGTACCTACATAATTAAGTCTAAATAGTTACTGACTAGTAAACAACCGCTGAACAGATTTTGATGCGGTTTGCACCAATGGAAATAGTAGTTCACTATAGGCTATCATCACGCTATAGCCTTAGGGCTGAGCAGTATCAAAGAAGAATATAAGAGAAGCGATCGTTTATTATCATATTTGCGTTTAAATCGAATTTGCTATTAAACAGAGTCTACCGCGAAGTCGAAAACTACTGAATCGATTCGCATTGGCTTTTCACTGGCGTATTTTGGGACATCTATAGTCAGTTCAATGTTGAATAAATTATAGCCAATTCAATGTTGGATAATCTGAGGGCACGGCAGTGCTCCCGCCAAGTCGAGCAAACACAGCCTTACCATCATTTTCTCGAAGCAACTCAGGGTCTTTTTGGCCTCCCTCCCTGTATTATAATGACTGCTGCCAACGTACCTCGGATAATGCTAATAAAAAAAAATTGGTTGTCTGTAAAGTCGGTTTACGGACGATAGTTTTACGTGATGACGTGGAACCAGTAGAAAGATTAATCATCTTGTGACTGGCCATCAATAAACCTCTGTTGTCTGATCTTGACAGTTTTACTTCTTAAGACGTTTCCATGGTAACTTTGACTATACCGATTGAGCCTCTCTATCGCTTGTTACGCGCTCTCGCTTGCACACACAGGCTCAGATGGAACGTGACACTTTTTCGTGTGTGCAGCCGGTGTTCATCAATTTATAAGACGTGAAGTACTCTATAGGTTTTGATTTGATTTGCCGGTAGCAAAATATTATGTGACTTAAATGGCCGTATCTAGTGATTGCGTTCACTTAGAATCTAAATTTTTCTACATCTCTGAGTAAACGTAGACCTTAGTATTTGATATTAATTTCAACTTGATACCACTACCCGTTCCAGAGAAAAAAGGTCTTGACAGACAGTCAGACACCCAGCCAGACAGACAGACAGACAGACAGACAGACAGACAGACAGACGGACAACAAAGTGATCCTACAAGGGGTCCGTTTTTTCCTCCTTTGAAGTACGGAACCCTAAAAATGTGAAAATTCAAAATGGCGGCCGTCAGGCACCATCTTGTCAAACTTTGAAAATAGTTTTTTTTCAAACCGCATCGAGTGGGGTATCATATTCAAGAGCTCGAAAAGGAGATTTACAAAACCCAACTGCTAAAAAAATTTAGGAAACAAGGAAAGATCAGTAGGTTCCTTGTTTCATTCTTTTTTTTTGCAGTTAGGTGTGTAAAAAAATTTAAAGTTTTTTTAAAAAATATAACTTCACTGTTTCAAACCTTTCTTTCAATAATGAACGTTTCTGCCTGGCTAGGTAGGTACTGAAGTGTCTGAAGTTTGACATTGTGTCCGGAGCCTTCCGTCGGCCTACATCCGTTGCCCCGCTTTTAATAAGATGAAGGGCCCGCGTTACTTTGTGAACACCTGTTTCTGGCCCGCCCCGCGCCCCCGCGTCAGGCCGATGGTTGTCCTCGCCGCCTCCGCCGCGCCGTAAGCACGAGTTACGTTAACACCGGTCCCACTAATGATGGCGGGCGCGGCGTGGGCGGTGCCGGCGACGGGGCGAGGGAAAGGCTCCTCCATATCTACCAAAAAGCCTAAACGTGTCACTCGGCTCATTCATTATGGAGGCTGCGTGCTTGCGAAATTTTCATCGCTAAAAACGCACCGGCGCGGCGCGGTGGCGGCGGCGGCGGCGGCGGCGGCGCGCGGCGCGGCGCTCGACGGCAGTGCGACCGCGTTAATTGGGGCCCGGGAGCCACCTGTCACGCGACGTAATCACCTCAATATCGAATAAAATAAACAGGATTTACATACAAATGAAAAATTTATTTGGCAAACACGATCGACGCCGACCGACTACCGCGCGGCCAGCGAAAAGGTTTCCGCGTGCGTTCACGTGGAATGAAAAAATCGAACGCAGAATTCCTTCCAAATGTCAACAGCGTGCTTGTTGAAATATTGACGTAATATTACATAGTTGCATGCTGGTCCATAGGGACCGCTCGTGAATCAGCTGCGGACAACTTCGGCGAAACGTAAGTAGTCGAGTTTTTAGCCGTGGTGGCAATATTGATGGTATGTAAATATTATTATTTAATATTATACAGATATACATATATAGACAGGGTCAAGAAGTGTTGATACACGTGTAATATCATATCATATTGTAGACACGTGTAATGTCAACTCATTAGTTTCGGAGATAAGGGGGGGGGGGGGGGGGGGGGAATGAAGGGATGGGTGGGGGAAGATGAAGGCTTCTGTGGGCTGCGGAGACGGAAGAAGTATTTTGTGGGCTGCGAAGACTGAAGATGAATTTTTCTGTGGGCTGCAGAAACTGAATATGAAGTTTTCTGTGGGATGCGGAGACTGAAGATGAAGCTTTCTGTTAAATAATATTTTGATTCATATTCGGACCCTTGAGCTGAAGGCGGTACACAACTGAAAATTTATAGATGGACCCCTTTTGTGCTTTTGTACCCCCTTCAACTCAAGGGTCCGAATATGAATCAAAATATTATTTTTTTCAGTTCTAGTTGTTTTTTGAAGTCGGTGCAATGTCTGTTCCACTGGGTGACCGCTCGACCGTTGGAGGCTGACCGTGGTTCGGATTCCACGTTAAACTGTAGGTCCCTTCCTTTCTTACCTTACTAGGTGGTAGGGTTTATCCCGGCCGGGATCGACCGTTTGGGCACCACCGGTATATAGAGAAAGGAACTTCGCACAACGAAATAAATTAACAATGTTTGAGAGTAATTAAATGAAAAAAATAATTACAATAAATGACGTCTATACTGCAGTAATACCCCCCTATACATAGACATACGCTTGTAAACACACGAAAAGTGTCGTGACGGTCGAAGTCTAACACTTTTTTCTGCCTAGCTCTCATTCGCCAAGTGTCTGGAGTGTAACGTGCGGTAAGGAACTACGTTCCAAAAATATATTTGTATTCCTTATAAACTTATAACGAAGCCCTTTTCATTGACATGTCAAATGAAGCACTTGAAAAAAAAATTTACTTTCTATATTGTTCCCCAAAGATCCGGAGCGTTTTATCCCCCAAAATCTAAATTCGCTCCTTTACGCTTACGTCCGTGATTGGATAATCAAATTCCATATATTTACCAAATTGAAACGTTTTTCGTCCAGTAGATTCGGAGAAAATAAACTGTGACGGACAGACAAACACAAGAGTGAACCATTATAAGAATAATGGTTCCGTTTTTTCCTCTTTTCAGGTACGGATCCCTAAAAATGTATGTGAAGAAATGTTTTGGCTCGGTAGGACTGATATTCTTCAAGTTACTCGAATGAGGATCTAGCAAACGGTTCCGAAAGCAACGAGGAAGTCTAGCTTACGCGCTTACGCGTTAACAAGAAAGAACAAAGTTCTTAAAGAATACCTATGTAATGTGTGATATGCACAGCACGATATACACACACAGTTTTGTGAATGCACTACGTACGAGACACACGACCGCTACGCGACTTCCGTACGCCGCCACGACACACACCACACCACACACGTCACTCACTCAGCACACGGCCGATGCAGACGTGTCGAGTCGGCGTCAAATCAAATATTCAAATCTCGGAGCGTAACGACATCGTTCGTAATTTGATTTGTAGACGCCACGAGCGAAGCCAGTGTCGCGCGCGACGCCGTCAATTATTTAACATCTTGCTTGACACGACGCGACGCGTCGCGCGTCGCAGGGGCGCCTCGGAACAACCCCGCGCGCGTCTGCATGCGGCGCATCGCGCTGCCGCGCCTCTTCGCACGCTCCGATGCATAAAAAGTGCTTACTTAACGAAGCGATTTATTTAAGCGTAAATACAGCAATTGAACATGTCCACTTGACTCATTTCTGAGGATTTTCGTTATGATGTAAGCGAAGGGTTGACACGCGAGGCACGCCAGGGAGACACCGCTTCCTGTTCGAAGAGTTCCCACGCAAATATAATTCGCACCAACGACGCCTCGGGAACAGCTGATTCGTTCATTAGGGTTGCACCAGCTTGAAAAAATCACGCCGAAGACACCAAGAGTTATTGAATAAGTCAGTTTAGCATCGTACGTATTGATATCTATTTCGTTATTGATTTTATGTAAAATAAACAAGCGACAAGAACGGCTACAATTTGCAAGAAAATAGAAAACGGTCGACGTAGTACGCAATCCGTGACATCAGCCGCATAAATTATCCCCGACTCGAAAAAGGCTGCCCTAGAGCGGTCTTTCTGAACGAGCGAACGGAACGTGAAAACGAAAAGGATGGAATAATTAATATGAAAATTGAGCCACTTTCCGTCGCTCGTGAGTCGTGGTGACCGACCACCGCGCGCCGCTTAGACCCGGCGCGCAGACACAACACTGCGGCGACTATCTGTGGTTGCCACGGTGGTCGTACTCTACAAGAATCACACAACATGTGTGTTTCCCAGCAGCGTGTAGGCCACGTTGAACACTTGCTATAAGCACGAACCATAAGCAGAAGCACGACCGGTGAAACTGGGCTATATATAAACCCGCCGACTGTCATGCGGCGGCGCTTTCAACTCAATTACTTAATAATTTTTAGGTCTAAGTACCTATTTTTGAAGTGAAAACTTCTTTAGCGGCGCTTGGCACTTTTTATATGGGGAAAAAATCTATGTTCGCTTCAGCGCGTCAGATAACAATCTATCGTTGCTATGACAACCGCGTCAGATAGCAATCTATAGTTGCTATGACAACCGCGTCAGATAAAAATCTATAGTTGCTATGACAACCGCGTCAGATAACAATATATCGTTGCTATGACAACGCTCAATACATGACATCTCAAAGTTCTGCAAAATGAATGTAGGGTTCCGTAACAAATGCATGTCTGTCCGTTCTACTAAATTTAACATTTATTTCAAAATGAATGTAGGGTTCCGTAACAAATGCATGTCTGTCGGTTCTACTAAATTTTACAATTTTCAACCAAGGTCCTCCGACGGTTATTTTATAATAAAAGTAGGGTTCCGTAACACGTTTATGTCTGTCCATTCTACTAAGTTCCGCAAAATGAATGTAGGGTTCCGTAACAAATGCATGTCTGTCCGTCCTACTAAATTAAACTTTTTTTTTATATTTTTTTTTAATATTTTTTTTTTTTATTTTTTTTTCCATTAATTTTTTTTTTTATTTTTTTTAAGCAATGTTACGGTGTTGTTTTCATTTCTGCCGGCACTCCCGGAGTGCAACTGTGGCTTTTCTTTTTTCGTTTCAATGTTTTTAAAAACAGTTTTTTCTTTTACTCTTTTTAGTAATATCACATAAAAAAAGAATCACAGAAAGCGGTTGTCGTGGTATAGAATTATTCGCCCATTTGACACACTTAACAGTTCATATCTTGAAAACTACTGAATCTTGATGAAACTTGCACTGTTCCCTAAGTTGAAATAAATGTAAGCCAATAAAAAAAGAATGGTCTCAATCCGATGAATAGTTTCCGAGAAATGCGTGGACAAACATACATAGGTACATACAAACATACATACACCTATAAAATTTTGTATATTTGTTTGGAAGCCCTAACTAATTATATTTAAAGTGCATAAAATATAAAAACTCAACCTGCGCGGGTATTTACTTAGCGGTCCTCCGACTCCTTTAAGTAAGTAAACGGAAATTACTTTGACTTTTTAAGGATCGGGAGTTTTCTTAATTTCTAACTAAATTTTTTTAATAAAGTACTCTCCACAGGTACTCTCTCTCGTTCTCAAAATGTGCATTAGTGTCTTGCTAAATCACACAAGCTACTATCACCTTATTCGTAACTACGAGTACCTGGTTCCCGCGCCTCCGGTCGCGGTAAAGGAATTGGTAGATTTTTTCCAACTGCGTTCACTTCCGACCGTACTGCTCGGCTGATATATATAATGCCGTGATGCTATATAACCGACTGCCGACGCCGCGAGCGAGACGCCGCGCCGAGACGTAAACTCGTCTTTGCGCACCGCGTATACTGTGCTGACTGCAGGTAGAATACGCACCTCGCCAAACTTTAGTAATCTGTGGCCAAACTGCCGTCTCCGTTGTCCCTCCGCCGCGCCAGCGTCGCCCCTGCGCTGGATCCGCGCCGGTCGTAGTCGCGACGGAGGGCCGCGACTTCGTGGAGTGGTGCTCCAGCCGGGGCGGCGCCGGCGGGGCGCCGGCACTAGTGCGGAGGCGACGACAGACGGAGCGACTGCGACGATAGCGCACGTCCCTGCTGCGGTGCGGGGTACAGCTTGGAGCGGCGACGACGGCAACGCACCTCATGAATATCTCAGATTATTCATCGCAGACGTGACTCGAGTGTGGTCGAGGGAAGTTTTTGTTCCTTTCACCTTCGAATTATCTTATTAGGTGCGGCGGAGACGATGGCGGAGGCGGGGTCGAGGTGTCGCTCTTCAGGAAGCGAGGGTGACCTCGAGAGCCAATCGAGGGCGGAAGTCGCTGTGAGCCGAGAGCCGCGAGATCTTCTACCTCCGTTACGTGCCGCGCGCCGTGCGGCGCGGCCTGCTCTCTCCGACCGCATACCGGAACTCAATGACCAAGTCGTGCTTCGTCGACTAGATGAAATATACCAATGGCACTATGTTGTACGTAAGTGAGCTATTATTTCTAAGGTTTTGCCTCTTTTTCAGTGTCAAACTTCCTGTCATTCCGGACTACTTAACAAACATTTTGTCATACATTTTACACACATAGACATTTTGTTTTCGCTTAATCAAATAAACAATTCGTGCGTGTAGAGCACTCGACGTCCTTCTTTGTTCATGAGTGAATGTAAAAAAAAACCGGCCACGTGCGAGTCGAACTCGCTCACCGAGGGTTGCGTATCACCATGTCATGTTCAGCGCCACTCACGCCATCTATGGCGTGTTTTATGAAATGCTTCATATTAGTTAAAATTCATGATTAGTTAAAATGCTTCATAATCTATTCGGTAGATGGCGCGCGTGCATACACTTTTTGGTTTCTTCTTGGGAACCCCCGTGA
This sequence comes from Nematopogon swammerdamellus, assembly GCA_946902875.1. NCBI lineage: Eukaryota > Metazoa > Arthropoda > Insecta > Lepidoptera > Adelidae > Nematopogon > Nematopogon swammerdamellus. Next base: position 13,411,983 of record OX336339.1, read on the forward strand.
GTTTTTTACTTTTTCTTATTTTTATTTGTTGTTATATCGGCCATAATAACACATATTCTGTGAAAATTTCAACGGGCTACCTATTACGGTTCAAGAGATACAGCCCTCGGACAGACAGACGGGCAGACAGACAGACAGATGGCCTAGGCTTAGTAATAGGGTCCCATACCACGGATACGGAACCCTAAAAAAATATATAACTTCAGGCTCAGGTAGAGTCGCGAAATCTTTTCAAAGCAAGGATGTCTCAAAGCGGCACTTCTCCGAGGAAGGACGATTTAATTTCCTGCCAGACCGGGGAGACGGGCGCGTGACCGGATAGAAAAGAGCTTGCATTTAAATAGTGCATCAGACCGCGCCGGCAGCGGAGACGGCGCGGCGTGGCGGTACAACCTGAAGAGGATGCGACTCATCGGCTCAATGCGTGTGTCGTAATTATCCGCCGTGCCACTTCCCTCTATTTTTTACATTCACTGGCGGCTCTGTGCGCGAGGCGGTTTGTCACCTGTTTCAAAGCCGTGCGATCATTGCAAATAAAGAACGTCGTCGCCCCGTGCGACTCCGTGTGAATGGAGACCGATCTTCTGTGCATGTAAGGACGCACCCGTCGAGTCGTCTCTGCGTGCGCTCCGAGATCCTCCAACAAAACGCTTCACTCGTTGGGGTGAAGCCATCGAGTGGCAGACGGCAGTCGAAGAGCTGCCGGCGCTCTTGGCGCATTTCTTGTACGCTGTTTTTGTAAAGCGTATCTGTCTATTCTACGACAAATGGAGTGGGAGAATGCACACGCACGCGGTTCTTTTTAACTGACTTCAAAAAAGGAGGAGGTTCTCAATTCGTCTGTATTTTTTTGTATCTTTGTCCCCTCAGAACTTTCGACTGGGTGAACCGTTTGTGCTGATTTTTTTTATTGGAAAGCTGGTGCTTCCCGTGTGGTCTCATTTCAATTTGGTCAAGATTGGATTGGAAAGCGAGGCGGAATCGCGACTCGCGAGGCCGAAGGCCGAACGATTCCGCCGAGTACATTAATAGGAAAAAATTACAAAAAAAAAAACTGTGAAATAAGAAAGTATTTAAAAAAATATAAAAACCGCCTTCAAAAATGTATGGAATAAAATAAAATCGAACCCTAGAGTTGAAGGCGGTGCTAAAGCAAGCAAAAATGATGCATGAACGAAATATCATTTGGGATTTGTGTAGCCTTCTTTAGCACCGCCTTCAACTCTAGGGTTCGATTTATTTTTATTTCTTACATTTTTGAAGGCGGTTTTTATATTTTTTTAAATAGTTTTTTTTGTATACCCGCGTGTTTACTCGACGCTAGCTCGAGGACACGCGAGACGCGAGGCGGGAGGGAGGGACGGAGTGGTTAGATCAGTACAAGGCACGTAACGCAAACCGAGAAACAAATTGAGATAGCGGGTGCGGCTCGGCGACTAAAAGTAGCGCTGCGCGAGGATGCCTACATTCAAATGAAGCGTGAGAGAGAACCTAAGGCGGTGTTAGTTATTTGTAGGGCGGAGAGAGATATACGAGTATTGGGAACACAGCTAATATTGCCTCTACCTTATCAACACACGTTTCAGGTAAGCTGCGAAGATTTATTTTGATCTTTCACGGATGAGTAATAACAGGGCCGCAATAATAAGGCCGCGAGATAAAGCTTTTAGCTCGACGCCTTTTGTGGCGAGTGTTTCTCGTTTTCGATATTTGCGTTTATAATTCGTTCTCTCGCTCGCGAAACGCCGGGGTAACTAAAGAAAGTAGGAGTATATTTCTTCTTGTCGCCGCATTTCAGTATTTTTTCCCACAACGAGAAGAAAGAATTTGAGAATAACCTTTGTCTTCCGGGATGCGGATAACAGCCGTTTCAAAAATGAAATGGTCGCGTACGTGTGTGCCTTTAGCGTTGGCCATGCGAGAGGCTGTCGGCTTATCGCCGGCTCTGGCGGACGCGGGCGGGGGCGGGCGGGGACAGCAGGGCCGGACGCTCGCCGGCCCGGAACAGAAAGAGTCGGGCGCAGCGGAGCGAGGCGGGCGCGGCGGAGGCGCGCTGGCTGTTGGGCGCCGGGCGGCCGATCTGTCCGACCGTGATAGGCGGTTATAAAGGCAGATAATTGAGTCAGCAGATCTTGCGTCTGATACAGTCGAGGTGAATCCAGTTCCTTAGTATTTGAGTAACAGAGAGAAACATAAATCTTTTAAGAGCTGTTACTTCATTAAAATGACTTAGAAGCGTTATCATTCGTATGGTGTTTGTGTCACGCGCTGTAAGCCGCCACGAACCAATACTGAGCCGCAGAGAGAGTCGACATTAAAATAAACTAGGGCAATCTATTTTATTATTTTATTATTATATTATTCCTTTATTCACACATTTTCTTAAAACTAATCTTGTACATATTAAAAACCTAACATTAAAAACATATACAAAAGTAACCTTAAAAAAATGGAGTTTCCACCACCGGCGGCGGGGCGAGCCCCAGCTACCGATGGTCGGGTCACAAAGAGAGGAACCTCCGGACGATGCGTGCAGTGTCGAGGAGGGCTGCCTTCTGGATCTGGCCCTTGACCCAACCACTCAGCGAGAGCCTCTCAAGGTGATCGTCGAGGCTTTTCGCTATCAGCCCGTACGCCGAAACTACAATGGGCACAACGATCGTCGAGTCGACGGGCCACATTTTGGTAACCTTGTATTATTTTATTATTATTATTTATTATAAAGTTATAAAATTCATTTATTGTACAGATATGTTTACAGATTGAATCACTATATTCATTTATCACATAATACAGTTTCAGCTGAAGCGCGATGTATTTCATAGATAATATAATTTTAAAATTTAAAAATTCACAATAACATTTAAATATAGACATTGCTTCACTCAGGCTCTTTGACTAAGGTCACAGAATTAAAGTGGATATTCAACTCAACCGATTTTACAATAATTCGTTACTCGTAGCAATGATTCTATAAACATTCCTTGCTTAGCTGGATTGCTGTTATTAATTTTATCGCTAATTATGTTTTTGGTTTAACATAAATTAAGGTAATAATTGTACGACCATTTGTAAGTTCATTTATACACGCTTCGCCCACCACCTCTCTCTCGCGGCACTGGCTATATTGCGTAAGCATTTAAAACTCGCCCACCTCCAATAATAACAATATTGAAACTGTATCGAATGTCGTGTTGGGCAGTGCGCGGTGCCATAATTGCAGAGATATCGATAGCAGTTTAGGTGAATGTTGCCATCAGCCGGTATCAAATTGCAACCACCGCGCCGCCACCGCCGTGCGTCCGTTCGGCCAACCGAACGATAGCCGGCCCCCGCCCCGTGTCGCCCCCGCGCCGCCACCTCCTCAGCCCCCGCGCATGCTGCGGAGGGGCTGCGGCCACGCTGCCACCGCGCTCCGGCCACTTCTAGTCTACTCTAGTAGGTATGTAGCTACAGCTAGTACTCATATGTTACTGCATCGAAGCTTGTGGGTTTGCTGTGGCGGTTACATTAGATAATAGTTAGCCAATACCTAACCAGCCGACACGTATTACGGCCGCGCTGTGTTGATTATGTATTCGCGGTATTCGAGTTTCCTACCATCATGCAGTACTTAGAGTTAACTAAACAATTAGTATGTTATTTTTATAACATAACAATTAACATAACAATTAGTATGTATTGTCACATGAACTGACACACAAACTGCTCCACGATTGATAAAATTATATTAGTCACAAACATCTATCTGCTGTAAGCACAGAACACCGTTGTAAGACTATCGGTTTCGCTAAGATGATGCGATGTCCGTAGCGTGGTATAACTCGTTCTACCCTCCCCCGTTCTCCGATGATACTCCAACGCAGCTTCCCGCCGCTCCCCGCTCCTCCCCGCTCCGCCGCGCCGCCCTACATAGCCAGTTCCCTGACGACACAATACAGAGCGCTGTCACCTCGCCCGCCCCGCGCCGCCGCGCCGCCTAGCGCCTTAGTTCCACCCTCTCTCTCATCATTTGCCCGAGATCTTCGTCATAAATCAGCAGTGAAGGCTTTCGCGCCCGTCCCGGAGCCGGCGCGCCGCTTCGATTATCTCTCAAATGGCTGTTATTTTCGCGGCATCCCCTGGCTTACGTGTCGCTAACTGTCGCCCGCCCATTAAGTGCAGAGGCGGGCGGCGCGGCAGGGCGGGCTGTTTCTGTAGACGTGCTCGTGCCTCGTGCCTCGTCTGCGCCATATTTACACATGCCCGATTGTATCACGTCATCATAAACCTACTCAGCTGTATCGCAGTGCACACCTATGTATCTAGACCACTAATGTTTCTAAGTTATAGTATAATATTGTGTGGTTCTGTGGAAGAAAAACGATTAAAAATATACATTAATAAATTCGTTATGTTTCGTGATAGTTATAGGAAGGCACTGGGTCGAAGTGTTGTTTGAGGAATGATTATTATCAGAAACAATTTCAGTCGATTCGACCTACATGTCTACTTCTTATAAAAGGGAACGTCTGTCTGTATCTATGTTTGACGTAAACTGCGGAACCTAATGTAAAATATTTAAAATTTAATTTGATTAAAATTTTATCCAAAAATTTAATATTTCATTTAAAATGATTTTATAAAATATATTTATTAATAATTAATAAAATTTAATTTATTTGTTGTATAACCGCAACTGCTGGCACAAAATTTGTTAATAATTTTATTATTTTATGTAAAAATTCAATATTTAATTTAAAATTATTTTATAAAATACTAGGTGTGCCCGCGACTTCGTCCGCTTGGACAAAGCCATCTACCGGGTTTAATTCTATTTTCAAACCATCCGGGGACCTATTCAAATATAGACACAAAATTTCATCCAGATCGGACCAGCCGTTTAGGAGTTAGGTGACAAACACACGTACGGAAGAATTATATATATAAAGAAGAAGAAGAAATTTATTAAAAATTTATAAAATTTAATTTGTATTACAATATATATATATATCCTATTACTAAGCCTACGCCGTCTGTCTGTCTGTCTGCCCGTCTGTCTGTCCGAGGGCTGTATCTCTTGAACCGTTGAAACTTTCACAGAATATGTGTTATTATGGCCGATATAACAATAAATAAAAATAAGAAAAATAAAAAAAATCACGGGGGTCCCCATACAAGAAACTAAAAAGTGTATGCGCGCCATCTACCGAAAACAGTATGAAGCATTTTAACTAATAATGAATTTTAACTAATATGAAGCATTTCATAAAACATGACATGGCGATACGGAACCCTCGGTGCGTGAGTTCGACTCGCACTTGGCCGTTTTTTTTTCAGATTTGCGTTTAAATTTGGATTTGCTATTGAACCGAGTTTACCGCGAACGAAGCCGTCGGCAAAAGCTGTTTTCCTCAAACACGTGTACACATCGTGTACAAATATGAAAACCCCGAATTGATTTTCTTGAAGCTAAATAAAATGAATAGTTTCCAATTATGTTCCATTACTGTTTGCCCGCCTCGTGTTGTGAAGTTTCATACTGTATGTTTATGTTATAAATATTTCCGTTCGTCTGGAGATAGATATACCATTACATTTGAGGCCGTCATAGAATATGATTTCTAGCAGCCCTGACATCATCAATATTAAAGATATTGGTTTTGAAGCGCATCGTACGAGCGGTCGTGCGAGCGTGCAGCGTGAGTAACGTCGACCTATTTCCCCGGCGACGCTTAGTCTCCGATCAACTGTAAAAAAACTTTCCCCAAAACTCGGCAAGTTCGGAAAGGGCTCACGATAATGCTCTCCCGAGAGCTTCGTTTGTTTACTTGAGAATTTCGTTTGACACTCGCCCGAGAGGGAACTTTATCTTGACCTAAACTGGTAACGACGTCGCCCCTAGCAGCGGGGAGCGGGGCGGCGGCGGCGCGGCGCGGTCGGGGCGAGGACCTCCCCCACTCCCCCGCCCCGCCTGTCGGCGAGCTTCCACGATTTGAACTCTAAGATTGATTACATCATAGGGATTGGTATGAGTGACAATGAAGTTCGGCATGATTCATAATAATAATATGATAAGAGGTGTGATTCGCCGATGAAATTGGCGGTTTGTGCAGCGATGGATTTCCAATATGCATATTTTTTTAAATTATATTTTTATAGAAACTGACACGGTCGGCTACATCACCATACAACCTCCGCGATGTCAGCCCGCAATTCCTTGGCGAACTAGGTGCCGTGTCAGTGTTTTCCTTTGATCGTGCCGGCTACACTGAACTGAACGGAAAGCACGAACTATTGCCATAGTCGTTTCGACCAACCTTCAGTGCGGTGGTATTAAACCCTAACACCTATTAAGGAAAGAAGGGAAGGGCTCTACAGTTTTACGTGGAATCCGAACCACGGTCAGACTCAAACGGTGGAACAGCCACCCATTCAAGTTCTGACTGCGCCCAGGTGTGCTTATGATCACGAACGACAGTCGACCGTTCGCACCACTGAGCTACCGAGGCCGGCATGAAACCGAATGGAGCTTCAAAGTGCATGCCCATTCTCACTGACAGTTTTATTCACAACAAGCCACAAGATTCAGTACACTTCGTGGACGACATGCGCAGGATTTGCCTAATGAGTCCTGCTCTAATTCGGAAGGCGGTCACGAGCGGCCAATATTAGTCCGGCGGACGGCGGCAGGCACCGGCACGGCAGACCGCCCGCGTCCGGCGGAGCGCTGTCCCACCGCGCCGGCGCGTGCCGGACGCCGCGGCGGCGCGCCACGGCGGAGCACGTCCGTTCGCATGTTTGCCGACCTACTGGCCCAATCAACGTCCAACAACATTATTTCCCAATGCCCGGAATGGGAAAGCTCGGAGGAGCGAACCGAGAGTGTATTTGTAATGTCTCGTGTAACAATCAAATAGAAGACAAGAGAGAATTAGTGGTATCTTATTTTTACACGGTTTCGGTTAGGTTAATAAAATTTGAGAGAAGAGCACATTTTATACGAGTAAATACATTTGCGACGGTTTGGGTAGGTGCTCCTAATATATAAGAGGAAAATATTCATAGATAGACGTTGTATAGTGTCGGGAGTGGAGGCGCCTGATTCGTCGACAAGGTCATCATGAATTAGGTTGTTGTCGGGCTTCGGAGCTAATGTTGTGTAGTGGCGTGAATTGTGAACAAGTCCCTCGCACACAAACCACCTGCTACTCCGACCATAGAGCGAAGAATATTGGAGACGCCTTCTCGTAGGTTGTGAGATGTTTAGTGTGACTGGCACTTATGTTTTATGTAAACTTTATATTTTACTGAAGTTTATTGGGTATATGTATTACATGAGTCAAGAACGTTGAATATGTTGGACTTCGGAATGCCCAATGCTTATATGAGAACCAGAGTCGCCGAGCTCCGCGGGTAGCGGAGGGGACGGCGCGCGCTCTGATTTGGTGGTATCGGTGGTATCGCGCTCTGATTGGGTGGTAACGAATGTTATTTGTACGTCTTTACAAATATCGTGTTAGGCTGGCGTGCAGAAGGGACCGACGTCCTTACCTATTCAACGTTCTTGACATGAGTATTCTAAATTATATGTAGAAATTCATCTTCACGCAAAAATAGGAACAAAAAAAAAAAGAACGGCCAAGAGCGAGTCGGACTCGCGCCATGAGGGATCCATACTACCACACAATATATTTTGTGTTATGTATTTGCCAAACAAATTGTGTTGCTTGCATTCAGTTCGGGGTCCTTAGCGCGAGCGCGACTCACATTTGGCCGGTTTTTATTATTTGTTGTTCCACTTTAGAGTTTGCTCTATAATCACACCAAATTTGACACTTGTATGTATTACCGTTTTTCGATAGAGCAAAAACAAAAAACGTTGAAAAACACACGTTTCTTGTATGGGGAACCCCTTTAATTGTTATCTTTTAATTTTAAAACCGGCCAATTACGTGTTTGTGCGGAAACCTCGGCGCGCGAGTCCGACTTGCACTTGATCAGGAGGTTGCGCCTACGAGCTGTGGTGCCTACCGGGACAACACGGTGGAAGACCTGTCTACCACAAAGTATTTTGTTGTTCATTTGGCACCTCTCAGGAGGCTCGTGTGACTTAGGACCTTAAGGACGCTAGCAACGTTATCCTCTGTTATATATAGCCTAGAAACTGAATCAGAGAAAAGACGATACACCTGTGGAGGAGCTTTATATACTACTTAGATAGCACATGACAGTTTCATCTCTATGTCAGTGGGTAGGTAGGCTTCGGAGGCGACTGGCGCCCGCGGCCGCGCCAACGCGGAACTAGCTGGGTCGCTATTGTTACCGGAGCGATAAGGTGATTACCCGGCTCACGGCTCGTCGTGCCCGTTTTCATTATTTGTATTTTATTATTGTATTCCACTAAGCAGCTTACTGTCTACGACGCGACCCTTAACACTTGTTAGCACAATAGACCCAATCTAAATTACGCTCGTACCTCCGAGGCCACTGTAAGCGTTGGAAGACTAACCATGTCGGCTCTCCTCTGAACCTTTTCACTGTGATCTTATCAAATGTTCGCAATTCAAAGTACATTTACGATGATCTGTACGTATGTAGACTAAAATAATAGCCCTCGCCTGTTTGAATTTCCGAAAGAACAAAAGGAAATAGTGAGAGAGGAATCTGAAACGACTAGCGCTCTACCTCACTCTACAAATGTTTCCTAGATTCATATAAATTTGTCTTCCCTCTTCAATCTTACCATTGGTGAGGGATAGCTTAATCCTTCTTTATAATTAAAACGACCTGTTCCCGCGGCCCGAATTACGTTTTCAATTAAAGTGTGTCGCTAGTCAGAGACTTACTACGTGCAGTAATGTATGTTTTGATATTTTCCACCTACATCCGCGGGCTAAATTCAACGACACGAGCAGTGTTTAGACAAGTGACCCGCTGTCGCTTCACGCAACGGGTCGCCTCGGCGGCGCGGCGTCACCTCGCCACGTCAGAGATTTGAAGCAATCATGCTAATGTGGTGTCATCGTCCACACAATCAAAAGTTTTCTCATCGAGCGAAGTAAACAAATCTACGCCCAGTGCGCCCACCTCGCGCCTCGCGCCTCGCGCCTCGCACACAGCGCACCCACGCCCCAGGATGGGCCTCTACTCACGGCAACACCGACAACGCCTAACTGGTCAGTATATCGCTGGCTAGCAATGTACATATCACAATGTTCGTTGTCGGGCGACAGAGTTGAAAAAAGCGGTTTGGATGCTCCTACACGTACATTATAATTCGTAAATTTCGTTTTGCCAGATAATAATTGAACTCGATCATTTTCGAACATCTTTACTTACTTGGTAAATGTATGCTATGATGCTTTATAATGGAAATATCTTATGATGTTGTGTAATAATTGTAGATACTATAAACACATTAACTCTGGCCCCATCCACCCAAGTGTATGATAGGCCGCCCACGCCTCCGCCCCCGCCACGCCCCCACTGCCCCCACCGGCCCCCGCACGCGCCGAGTAGGCATTAATTTGCGTGATTATCATCAATTCCAAATCAACAACGCGGCTAAGCAAGGCTAGACCGAGCTGAAGGTTACCGCTGAAATTTATGTGAGTGAGTTAATTCGTTACTCGCCGAGACGCACGCACCTTGACTTTACATTTTTGTAAATTCGTTTACTCCTTGCTAATTACTAGCGGTTGCCTTAAATATGGCCACATTTATTTTAGTTAATTCTCTTGTTTTCGGTTTTTTATTTTAGTTATTTCTCCTGTTTATTTATGTTTTGGAATAAACATTTGCTCTTACAAAGGAAACCTCTTAAAGTTGGGTGTTATCTCTGCTGCAGTGCCATGTGTAACATTTGTTTCAATAGGAAAAGCTTCTACACAATTTTAAGGACTCAATCGGCTCAACAATCCACGTTGATGGCGCCAAGTGTCTCGCGTATCCATAAAAAAAAACATATTGGTACATGTTTGAAAACCTGCGGGAAAGTTTTGTGACGAGAGCACCTGTCGCGTCACAAGTTTGAAATGAGAACAAACATCGCGCAACATCAAACGCCGCGCGGCAGGGCGGAAAGAGCCAGCCAATCAGCAGCCGACTCAGAATCATATAAAAGGGACAAGCATTCCATAGTTAAGTCAGTCCGGCTCCGCTTCTCGGGTCGTACTCATCTCCCTAGCCTGGTGGGTCTCCAGTGGGTCCTCTCGCTATTCCCCTAGCCTGGTGGGCCTCCAGTGGTTCCTCTCGCTATTCCCCTAGCCTGGTGGGCCTCCAGTGGGTCCTCTCGCTGTTCCCCTAGCCTGGTGGGCCTCCGGTGGGTCCTCTCGCTATCCCTCTAGCCTCGTGGGCCTCCAGTGGGTCCTCTCGCTATCCCTCTGTCCTGGTGGGCCTCCAGTGGGTCCTCTCGTTCTCCTCTTACTCTTCTTCTTGTTAACTTTCCCCGTTAAGAGATATTAAGTTATATTTGCTGTTAATCTGTGTTAATATTAAGATACCTGAATAAAAAGGATTTTACGTTTCATATTAAAATGGTGTTTAATTGATCAGGGAATTCTAAGAAAACGAAGTCTTCCGTTCCAAAATAAGGTTTTGTAACAAGGTCTGGAACATATGCAGACGACAACGTTACAGTTTTAAATAATAGGTGTAATGTAGAGAGGCTGGATACTTAGCGAGCCCTGGCGGCGGCGGCGGTCGCCTCCCAGAAGACTGCGGTGCCGTCGCACGCTTCCTGTTATTACGCTTCCGGAGGAGTGCTCTTCCTTCCCTCGTCTCTCCCCATCACTCCCCCCCCCCCCCCCCCCCCTCCCTCGCTTCACTGCGCTGCTCCACTGCCCCGTTATTGCTTCACTTCACTTCAGCAGGCAGTCTCGTATTGGATCTTCTATGTAAGGTTCAGTTGATGTTGAGTTATTAATGTTTTTGTAGGTGTTTTTTATAGCATCGGTTCGTCATTATTTACGAGTGAAGTAAACGTTGAAGCCGCGTGATGAAGCTTTACGTTGGGCATTGAAATGAATGAAGATACAATCTACGCGCTTATTTATTGAGCGTCGCCTTTTCTGTCAACAGGTTTCGAAATGTGAAAGAATGGAAAAAAACTATTTGAAGCCTGTCGCACGCAAACTCGTCGCGTTCATCGAGTCGCGATTCATTTAGATCTCGGTGAGACCGAGAGTTCTTCGCTCTCGGTCTCACCGACACTAATAAATCCCACGCAAAACGTAAATGTAAAAAAAACCGGCTAAGTGCGAGTCGACTTGCGCATCGAGGGTTCCGTATCGCCATGTCATGGTCAGCGCTGCTTCATACTGTTTTCGGTAGATGGCGTGCATACACTTTTTAGTTCCTTGTATGGGATCCCCTGAATTTTTTAGTTTTTCTTATTTTTTGTTATTTGTTTTTATATCGGCCATAATAGCACATTCGTTGAAAATTTCAACGGGCTTCCTATTACGGTTCCAGAGATACAGCCCTCGGACAGACAGACGGACAGACAGACAGACGGCGTAGGCTTAGTAATATGATCCCGTACGACGGATACGGAACCCTAAAAATCCGTATTCCTGTGGTGTTGTTCACACATCAACACCGCACAAACATTACTTGCGTATTGCTCTACATTGACACTCGCGATATGTATTGTCGAGTTTTTTAACGTTTTCGTTTACTGTATGCTTGGCTTACACGACATTTCATAAGCACGAACTATTTATGAGTTAAAAGGAAATTTGTAATGTAATAAAAGTTTACATAACAATAGCGTTGAAATACTTCCTGCGCACAGATAATATAACAAGGGCGTGTATGCGAACCCGCAAGATATAAGAAGTGGAGTGGAAGGAAGCCTCTATGACGTCACAATTAAAAGCGGATCGCTCTCTCCGGCTGAATACAGCCCGAGATTTCAGCTTATTAAAACCGCTTCAATCTTAATACGACTCTTGTCGACTCGGCGAACGTTCTCGAAATATTCATTAACAAAGATTAGCTCTCAAATCTCGCATATTGTCTCGTCGAAAAAAGCAATAGAGATGAAAGCTCCCTCCTCCTCCACACCACCCGCGTTCCACGCCCAAGCCGCCCCCCCTCATCGACCCCCCAACAACCGCTCCGTCTCCCTGCATACATCACTTTGTGCAAATAAATAATAGTTTTATTCTCTTTTTATTTTTGTCACAACATCACACCACCTGTCTGTTCCAGGAGATTTAACTTTTCTCTACTTATAATAATATTAATTCGTCAGTCTGTGCGTCGGTCTCTGAATTTAACTGTACAATTCGGTAGATGTTCGAATTGTAGTTTATAGTGCCCTTGATGAATGAACGTCTCGAGCTGAGTTTGAGCGCATGGGGACACTTTTAGAAAGCCTAGACTCTTTATCGGTATGTTGCAGATAATACTGCGTCAAAAGGTCAACGTTCACGCTGTGCTGTCTGCGCCTGTCTGCCCTAGCGCTGTGTAGACTGGGAGTGAGCGGGGTGAGTGGTGCTGGTGAAGCGGAGAGAATCGCTGACAATACCCGACAATACTTTGTGTGTCTCGCGCGATCACTCAGCACTGTCTCCACTCCGCGCCTCCGCCGCGCCGCCACCGGGGCCGCGGGGCTGGGGCTGTCTCGTCGCGCGGGGTGCGGGGAGTATGCGAACACCACGTACCGAGGAGGTAGAGTGTATTCGCGGTAGACCGCATTCGAACTTTTACCGCTGAATTTTACCTGCCAGTCAAATAATTATTTTGCTTCGGACACTGTCACATAAAACATCTATTTATTTGCCCGCCCTATCGCCCCTCGGGCATCAACTACAATTATTTAGTATAATCGGTCACGAATAACGTCAGCAAAGTGAAATTACGATTAGATACTAAGATTGGTTTAGGCTTTTACCGCTATTAGTTTGGATATATTTTGAATCAGAATAGTCTAGCCGGAATACGGTAGAGGCACAGATTATATACTTAATAGTTACTTGTAGAGGTCTAGTCCGGCAGCTAACTTCAGCGCTCTTATTTTTTATATTTCATACTTCTATTATCTATACATACAATAAAATCGTAGACTTACCGTGTCTGTACATTAAAGATTTTTGAATCTGTAAAAAAATAAAAAATAAAAACTAACTGGGACATGGGAGGAATAAGTAATAGAACGTAAAAAAACAATTTTTGAAAAATGTTTGAAATAAAAAAAAAAAATCTAACCTTTGAGTAGAAGGTGGCACAAAAAAGGCTACACAAAAGCACAAAAGGATCCGTATCCGTATCCACTCATATTTTTTATTTTTATTTTATTATATTTGGAAAATCAACAGTTTATAGTACATACATATAGTTGCCAGCGGTTTTTCACATAAATTACTAAACCAGTAAAAGATTTTCTCGTGTTTACATTAAAGACATTTACAAAAATTGTTGTACCACAGTGCCGTGAAACAAAGATGTTAATACAGTTGACAATTCCTATTTAAAATAAAGAGAAAAATAAATAAATAAGAAGTATAAATAAATAATGTATAATAAATAAATTGAATAAATAAAGATAATGAAATGTAACTAAAATGATTTTAGACTCAAATATTATAATAATTTTTTTTTTTTTTTTTTTTTTGGTATAGTTCGTTTATAATGATTACTGATTTCTTTTTAGCAAAATATTTTTTATAACATCTTTTTTGAATGTGTTCTTAGTATGTATAAAAGGATCAATGTCGCTGAAATGCTCGTTATATGTGCTAGCTAGCCTAGTAATAGTTGAGTTCTTTGCATAATTGGTGCGGTGTAGTGGAATGTGAAATAGGTTAGTGTGGCGTGTCCGACGAGCAGGAACACTGTAGCCAATCTCTCCAACAAGTTGCGGACAGTCAATCCGACTGTTTACCAGGTCGTACAGGAAAGCCATATCGAGCAGTAGTCGTCTTTCTTCTAGTGTCATGACATTGTGATATTTACAGCTTTCTAAATAAGAGTCGGGTCGCACTTTAGATTTGAAATTAATATACCTGACGAATTTTCTTTGTAGGCGTTCAATTCTTATTATGTTTACGTTATAATTTGGAGACCATATACAAGAACAGTATTCTAGAACACTACGAACATAAGCATAGTACATCGATTTAATACATTCAATATTTTTGAAATTTTTGGACACTCTGATTACGAATCCTAGATTTTTATATGCTTTGTCTATAATTGAGTCATAGTGATCGTTGAAAGTTATTTTTGAATCAAGTATTACCCCTAGATCCCTCACTGTAGACACTTTAGGTATAGAAATTTGGTTGATTGTGTAGTTATGTTGTATTGGTTTAGAACTACGAGTGAAGGTCATGTGCATACATTTTGTAGCATTGACATTAATTCTGTTTCGTTTATAGTACTCAGAGAGACAGTTCAAATCCTCTTGTAATTTATGACAGTCACTTGTATCGTTAATTACTTTGATTACTTTCTTATCGTCTGCATATAGGGAATATTTTGCATGGGTTATACTGTATCCTATATCATATATGTAAGCATTGTAAAATAATGGCCCCAAAATTGATCCCTGGGGGACACCGGACGGTATCTTAATGAAATTTGATTTAAAACCACCTATTACAACAGATTGCGACCGATTATCTAAATATGATTCTACCCAGCGTAGCAAGTCACCGTGTATTCCCAGTGCGTTTAACTTCAACAGTAAAATTTTGTGATCTACTCGATCGAAGGCTTTTTCGAAATCGGTATCTTACTTACATGTATACTTACATCCATCATTTTTGCTTGCTTTAGCACCGCCTTCAACTCAAGGGTTAGATTTTTTTTATTTCATAATTTTTTTAAGTCGGTTTTTATATATTTTTTAAAATAGTTTTTTATTTCACGGTTTTTTTTAGTAATTTATTGCTATTAATGTATTCCGCCTCGCTTTCCAATCCGATCTTGACCAAATTAAACACATATTCTGTGAAAATTTCAACTGTTTACCTATTACAGTGCCAAAGATACAGCAGTAGGACGGACAGACGGACGGACGGACAGACAGACAGACGGCGTAGGCTTAGTAATACAGAAACCTAAAAAAAATTTAAATGATCGCTAAGGACAACAGACGAGTCCTAAAAACATTTTTTTTTTTTTATGGAAACTGACACGGTTGGCTACATCACCTACAACATCCGTGATGTCAGCCCATAACACCGGATGAAATTGGTGCCACGTCAGTGCTTCCCTTCGGTCGTACCGGCTACATTGAACTGGACGGAAAACACAAACTATTTACATAGCCGTTTCGACCGACCTTTCATTCAGTGCGGTGGTACCAACCCGGGCGGGTTAAACCCTACTATACCTAAAAACATAATATACCGTTTAGGATTAATTTATTTACATCTGTAGTGCTTACGAGTGTAGGCATTTCAAAGTTTTGTTTTGTAGTTTAGAGTTTGAGTGAAGCACATTGAAATGTTTTCAGTAGTAGCTATCAACGCGACGACGACAGTACGACACGAGCGAGCGCGTCTCGACGAGAACTTAGTGTCGGCGCGGCGGCGACGCGCGGGCGGAGCGGCGGAGACGGGGCGCGGTGTTGGTGAAGGGTTGATGTGAAATGCTTCATTACAAGTGTAGGCACTCGTTGTCAGCGGGCGCATTGTGTCTAGCTGTCTTCTGGAGGGAAAGGAAAGTATTTCGGTATGAAACATGAAGTGCAATGACACTTGTAGTGGGTGAAACAAAGAGTGGAGTGGATTGGAGTGAAGGGTTGCTGAGATAAGATAATTCCACAGAGCAAGAAATCGTGTCGCGTGGTCGGCTGTGGGAAATTCCTTGAGATAACACCTTTTTTTTATAGTAAGCGCGACATGTGGCGCCGAGCCACCCATAAGGTGTCTAGCGAAGCTCATAGACATTCGGTCGCATGCGGGGACTGCGAATGCCATGCCGGTTTGACAGGTGCCCATTCACGCCTCTCTTGAAGGACCCGATACTACATATACTTGGGGGGAAATAATATGTGGGCAGGTATATAACTTAGGTAAAACGTTATACGTCTACTGGACGAAAAAACTTGAGATTTGGTACATATATAGAGTTTGATGACCCAATCACGGATTTATAGCGTTGGTAAACGATTTTCGATTTTGGGAGACAAAATAGGAAGTAAAAATATGTTTTTTCAAGTGCATCATGTGACATATTATTGAAAAGGGCTCGTTATAAGGAATACATATATATATATTTTATAATTTTAAAACGCACAGTTTAAAAGATATTAAATAAAATGTACGAAAATTGAGCAAACCCCCCTCCCCCCCCCCGCGCCCTCCCCATTACCTTTGAAAATATTGAGTTTAAAATTTAAAAAAAATGGAACGGAACCCTCCACGCAAGTTCGACTCGCACTTGACCGCTTTTTCTTTACAATCGAATGTGAACAATAAACCGTCCGCTCACGGAAAGGTCGTGTGTGGCTGATTTGACGCCATCAGGAAACACGGATTAGATATCGACCTTTCGACCGTCGCGTCATGCACGCGCCAAGCCTTCAATAAAGCGGTGTGCATGCGGGCCGATACATGCAAATAGAAAGCACCATTCCCACGGGGCGGCGGCGCCTCGCCGGAACCTGGACATAATTATGTTTTAAATTAAAATTTAAAAGTAATAGGGTTTTTACGGATAGCCACTTGAGCTTTTAAATAGTTTATTTACCTATTTATTGTCATTGATAGAACTTTTAGTAGCTATAATACTATAACTTAACTATGTGGGGCCGGCCGGTACTTAAAAATAATAGCCCCACCGCGTCTCCCCCCGTGTATCCGTGTGTCTCCCCCCGAATACTTTGCTAAACGTGGTGGTCGGTGCTGTGCTGTAATTTGACAGAGTTCTTGCAGCACAACGCCGATTACTCTGCTTACCCTGATTGTCGGGATACAGCGTGTGGTGTATGTATGTACCACACAGTATGTATGTATGTAGCTCCAACATAAACCGCGATGCCATGGCGCGCCGTACAAGTGAGGCGTGTACGTGTCGCCACGCGAAGCGAAAAAGTCATAGCCGGTCGTCGAATGCACTGCACAGGCTTTGTATAGTGACGCGCTTGTTAGCACGTGACAGGCGTCGGGGTGTACGCCGCGCGCGGCGGCAGCGCGGCGGCGCGTGTCGGTGTGTCGGCGTGTCTCCTCCCCCCCCCGCGCTCCCCCGCGCCGCGCCACGTCACACGCACCACTCGGCTTTCGCCTGAATGACGGCCTTCAGACGACACCTTCGGAACAGCATCCTCTTCATTACGAGCGACGTATTTCACAATATTTTAACCAAGGCAGAAACCACGACACAATATAGGATATAATTCCGTATTAAACGTTTATTTTACCATAAAATAACCATAATACGTTGATATACCTAATATATCCGGATTGTAACTTATAACGTCGAATATTACATACTCGTATAAGCACTGAAACAGCTTAGTTAGAGCACTATGTCCTATGCACCACGATGCCGCAGTATGTCCTGCGCCAATACTTATAAAAAAAAAAGAGGCAAACTCTGAATTGAACTCACATATATTTTTGTAGAAAACTTTTTACAGGTGTTCAGATAAGTGCAAATAAAAGCAAGATAAACGTGTTGATTTTTCTTAGATATCTTACAACTGCCGGCTTCGTAGCGTCGCGGCGGGCTCGGCGACGACTTACTAACTTCAGGAGTCGCTTACAGCCGCATAATTTATTTATGAGTTGCGGGCTATGTCCCGCCCCGGCCCGCCGCCGCCCCTCCGCCCTGCCGCCACACGGAGTCTTCTATGCAATACAGAACTTTGCGGCTTTCTGTAGTGCTATTTTTTTTATATGTATTTATCCGTTTATACATGCCGAAGGATGGAAATCACGGAGCCCTATGGCACCTTATATACTTGTCCTATACTATATCTTATTTTAAATTTTAGTAATCAATCAAACGAACTCGCTTTTCAACCGACTTCTAAAAAAGGAGGAGGGTTCTCAATTCGTCTGTGTGTTTTTTTGTGTGTATGTTACTCGATTTCTCCGCCAATTCTCAACCGATTTAAATGATTATTCATGAGTAGGGTACTAATGGGAGGTCCTTTCATAAATTTTATGAAAGATACCACCTCTAATGGTGAGAAATTAAGGGATGAACACTTTCACAATAAATCATTTTTCAATCAACCACTTCCCGTCAACCTATTTTAATATTATGCGATATTTATTACTGAAAAGAGTGTAATAAATACTGTTTAAAAAAACATTGAACCGACTTCCAGCCCTAAAAAATATTAAATAATATATTGATCTTGAGTAGAAGGCGGTACAAAAGCACAAAAGGGTCCATCTATAAATTTTTAGGTGTGCTTTTGTACCGCGTTCTACTCAAGATTAATATATGTATTATTTATTACTTTTTAGGGTTTGAAGTCGGTTCAATGTTTTTTAAAACAGTTTTTTTTATTTCACTCTTTTTAGTAATATCACAGAATATTAAAATCGGTTGACGGGAAGTGGGTGATTGAAAAATTCCTTAGTGTGAAAGTGTTCATCCCTTAATTTCCCACCCTTGGGGTAGTATTCTTTCATAAAATTTATGAAAGGACCACCCCTGAGATATACCCCACTCACAAAAAAAAAATCATTAAAATCGGTTGAGGATCGGCGGAGAAATCGAGTAACATACACACAAAAAAAACAGGCGAATTGAGAACCTCCTCCTTTTTGGAAGTCGGTTGAAAATGAGAACATAAACACCTTTAGGGCGTGTCTTAATTCTCTTTCTCGGACAACGGATTTAACAATTCACGGAGATTTTCTTGGTATATATTGATAATCTATCGTTGTCAACAAACGGTTCTAAGAATTTGTGTTTTAGATAAAGTAGTTGTAGATAGTCAAGAGAATTTAAATTGCAGTAATAATTGAGTTATGTATATATTATTAATATGGGTACTGTGTGGGGTCGGTACTTAATAAGAATAGTCCCACTGCATCTCTCCCCGTGCATGTCGTAAAAGGCGACTAAGGGATAAGCGGCCTGCAGACACCCCAGTCGACTTGTGGCTTCCATGGAAGACATTGGCTGGCTGGGGTAGCTGGAGACTGCGGGGTTTTGCACGAAGGTCCCTAACCAAGCGGGATTAGTTTGCAGGCCTAGAGCCAACCCCAAACCAAAACAACAACAACATATTATTAATAAAAAATCGTTCAAGTGCGAGTTGAACTGGCGCGGAGAAGGTTTAGGTTTTCCTGTAAACTATAAGAGGACCCTACAACTAAAGCGCAGTAGAAAATGCTATAGCTAGAATCCCTTTTTTTTCGAATCCACACTTCCGACTACATCATCTCTAATAGACCATGATAATCCACTGGATGTTACACAAAATGTATGCGTTTTCTAGAAATTGCATTTTTATAGTTTGACAATATGGCGTGTGCTGCCTGTGATTTTGACTTTAAAAAAAACCTACATATTGGCATCATTGCAGGACATAGAACGTTCGTGAGTGAAACGAATCGACAGACACTTTACTTATTTACTTTACTTATTTACTTATTTGTCAGCCTCGATAGCTCAGTGGTGCAGACAGTCAACTGTCGCTATTGAATGTTAAGCAACGCTGGGTGCGCTCAGTCCTTGGATGGGTGACCGCTGACCATTGGAGGCTCACCGAGGTTCAGATTCCTCGTAAAACTGTAGGTCCCTTCCCTCCTAATCTTACCTGGTGGTAGGGTTTAAGCCGCCCGCGTTGGTATCACCGCACTGAATGAAACGTCGGTCGAAACGGCCATGTAAATAGTTTGTGTTTTCCGACCAGTTCAGTGTAGCCGGCACGATCAAAGGGGGGAGCACTGACATGGAACCTAGTTCACCCGGTGATGTAGCCAACCGTGTCAGTTTCCATAAGAAAAAAAACTTATTACCTACAATCGGTCCAGTACAGACTACGGAGTGGACACAGTCACATTACATACATACACACCCACACGCTCACAACTCTTTATGTTGGCTTCGCGCTAGTCGGGTAAAAATATGGTTTCGCGACAGATGAGCAGTTACATACTCACACCCAAACTAAGTATGACGAGAATCACAAAGCGTGTCGGGCTCCCGCTGGCGCGGCGCTTCGTATGAAATTCGATGTTCCCCACAACTTCTCTCCTACCCGGAAAGCACATTATCTACTTTAAGGATAAACACGACTTGCTTTGAGCGAGTTTCCCCTGAATTTTTTTACTTATATCTTCGTGTATTCTGGGCGACGTAACACTTGTACCTACTTAAAAGAGTATGTATATACTTAGGTACTTCAAGATCATAGCGCTGCAGTGTAGCGGCAATAGGTATCTCAAGAAAATAGCCGACGAGTATATTCTGTATAGTCACTCCTAATGTGCACCACGTGTGCTTTACTTGGGTATAACAACGCATGAAGCGCATACGACAATAATTTATTGTATTATTTTGATGTTCAAGTTGAAGCTTTGATTGTAGTATTATTTTGGTGAGTCCTACTTATCTTTTGGTAATGTAGATAATGTATTTATCCGATAGGTTCAGGATTTTAAAGGCGCCACTCATTTTCGAAGTATCGAGCAGATTGATCAATTACACTGATACATTAGATACATACCACACGCTGTATCCCGACAATCAGGGTAAGCAGAGTAATCGGTGTTGTGATGCAAGTACCCTTGTGTATTACACCGACCACCACGTTTAGCAAAGTATTTATTAGGACAAGATAACTACCTCAAACAGCTAGTAAGGCGCGAAGACTCACCTGCTGCATGACTCAGTGGAAGGATCGTGCCAAGGTGATATCCTATTCTTTTGAAGTAAGTACCGGCCCACGCGGCACATCACACTGATGTGGAATGTAAATGCAATGTAGCTCGTCTGGTTGCATGCAGTTCGTGTTGTAGCTGCGCTATTTTTTAGGTTTCCGTATCCCGTACGGAAGCCTATTACTAAGCTAACGTTAGACTCAATAAGCGATTGGCGTTTTTAGGGTTCCGTATCCGGTACGGGACCCTATTACTAAGCCTACGCCGCCGTCTGTCTGTGTGTCTGTCTGTCCGTCCGTCCGTCTGTCCGAGGGCTGTATCTCTTGAACCGTAAAAGGTAGCCCGTTGAAATGTTCACAGAATATGTGTTATTATGGCGGATATAACAACAAATAATAAATAAAAAATAGAATAATTTAAATAGTAAGGGGGGTTGGGTTCCCATGCAAGAATGGTGGTTTTTTTCAATGTTTTTTTGTGGTGCGGAAACCTCGAGGCGCGAGTCCGACTCGCACTTGGCCGGTTTTATTATTGCGATGTGCGTACTGGTACCTGCGTAGGTAGGATAAGCATTAAAGTTAATATTTTTTTCTTAGGTTTCCTTTAATAAATATAATGCAGACATTTTTTGGAGCAATCCTACGTTCACGATTTTTCGCAATTTTTTTTTGTATTCCGGTATGGTTGGCTGAGTCAGAGGGGCCAAAGAACATGCCCCAACCAGCCAATATCACCTTCGAGAAGGCAGGTGCCATACCGGAGACGATACCCTTTGTTTTACTGCCTATATGCTGCACCAGAGGAGAACACAGCCGAGGCTGCTATTCGGTCATCTTACATCCATTCGTGTGATTTGGTGGTCTTCACCCAGTCGGCTACAATTTGAGCCAACCACCTAGTAAGGGGCAAGTGACTGTATAGTAATGTTATCTTGTTCGATTTTTAAAGTATTCGTACTGTGCACGTAGGTAAGGTAGAGTAACCCAATGTTACGTTGTGATGTTGGTCAGATTGTTAGTTGTAGCAAACTTCGGTCACTTTGTGCAAGACGACCCAAAGCATCCGCAAGATTTATTCCATAAAATCAGTGTTTCGGGCGTGTGAGCCGTCCTCCCAGTAAATCATAGCTGAGGTGTGGGAGACTTGGTGGGTGGAGCGGGGAGGAGCGGGGCACTACGAGGCTCAAACTTTGGAACAAGTTGAACTCTCCGGTGGTGCTTCCCGTCACCTGCGAGCAACATTATATATTATTAAAACATTATGTATTACAAGGTAATCGGGAGCCTCTGCCATACATTCAAACTTAATTATAATTAAAGCCAGGATTAAGTCTAGCTAGGAGGAAAGTTCCTTAATTATTAAAATGTATTTATTTAAAATTAAAATAAATGGTAGGGTAATACCCCACTGACTTTCTCGCTTGTTTGGATTGTAGTTAAATTTTAAATTATCTCATCCCAAGACTATCACACCAAAATAAGTTTCCTATAATCGTGGTAGAGTCCAACCAATCTCGGAAAATGCATATTATTGAGTTTGCAGCAGAACTTTACGTTTCTTGTACCTTTTTATTCGTATGTTCGAAATTCAAAATATACTGACAGGACAGTTCCGTTAAATTAGTTAGGCGCTCGCAAGAAAAATTTTGTATGCAATATTTAATAGAAAGAAACCTTCGTTTGTATGGCAGCCACCTTTTTTTTGAGTTTTCCTGAAAAAAACAGATAATGGTATCTTTTTAAACTAGTAATAGGGTTTCTATATGGAAAATATAATAAAAATCTCTATGACAGTAATGGCAGAGCTCATAAACGTTATAAATATTTGAAGCTAACATAACAAATTATTAGAATACACTACAATTTTCACATATCGTAAAAAAATTAAGCGTGCAACAACAAATAAACCGGCCAAGTGCTAGTCGGATTCGCGCACCTAGGTTACCGCACCACAAAAAAAAAACTCTTAAAAAACACATTTCACAAAAACACGTATAGGAACTTTTTCTGTATTATTATTTCTTGTTATAACCGCCAAAATAACACATTCTGTGATAATTAATAATGCATTTTTAATATTGCAATTATTATTTAAAATAATAGAAATATAAATCCACCACTCAATTTCCATAATTTCCTTCAATTTTTACCGCTCTGATCCTGAAAGTTAGTCTGATAACTAACAATGATTTCTCATTCCAACAGATGATTGGTACTAGTGGTGGGTGATGTTGCTATGCTCTACCGCAAGTATATGCTAGAATTAATCATATGTTTCTGCTATTTTAACTATACCTAAATTTATTTTTGTTCGATTCTTGGATTAAACTTGAAGGCGTTCATTATATTATACAAGTGAATTAATATATACGAATAATATTATATTTAAAGTGTTCCGAGTGAACTCCTAATCGATGTATGTAGAGGCCGCATCCTCGTCATGTCACTCACGTCGCCCCCGCGCCGTCTGCACCGAGCCGAGCTCGTAGCGGAACGTGCGGTAACCACAGACTCACCCGTTTAAAGTTTTAATTACCCTGAGTGCCTCGATGTATTCTCTCCGCACACACTGTCTTCGGCTAGGGGCGGTGTAGGTATATACGTCTCGTGGGGGCCGGCGGCGGCGGCGTAAGCCTGCAAGGATTCAAATATCCATCCACGCCTGACAGCGGCGGCTGCGGCGGGTCTGATGTGCTTGTCTTCATCACCTAATACACTCGTGAAATTTCGGCCCTCAACATTTACTTGAAATAAGTGCCATGCGAGTGCTTCCCTTTGGTCGTGCCGGGTACATGGACGGAAAACAAGAACTATTTACATAGCCGCTTCGACCGATCTTTCGCTCAGTGCGGTGATATCAATCAGATTAAACCCTATCGCCTAGTAAGGTAAATGAATGAATCTACAGTTTTATGTGGAATCCGTACGACTGCCAGCCTGAACGGGGGAACGGTCACTTATCCAAGTTCTGACAGCGCCCAAGTGTGCTTATGATCACGAACGAATGTCTCGCATCAACGAGCCACTGAGGCTGGTAAATTCAGTATCCCTCGAGGTTTTGCTATCAGAGGCAATAAAGCAAGCTTAATGTCAGCTACTTTAGTGAACTCCGGCATCGATGCGGAGTGAGTACATTAAATATAATCTAGACTCATTCTAGACTGATCGAAATGTGCCTAAGATTCTGAGGCTGAATACTCAGTCAGCATATACATGAAGCGTGAGTACACAGCGTGAAAATATCAAGCATTTTCACACTGTCATAAATGAGTATATTCATTCAAAACAATGAAAGCAACAACTGAGCGAATCCGTCCTGCGAAAATGTGATTTTCATAGCACAACCGGCGCAATATTACAATATTTTACACGTTCGAAAGATTATCCCTCTGTGTAGTAGGTAGGTAGTAACTTCGCGTCGGTATGTCCGGCACACGGCGCGCGGAGACTGCGGCGCGCGGTGTAGGTAATCCGCGGCCAATTTATTTATTTTTAATGGCGAACGGCATTGTATGGTGCGTGGGAGGGAATGAGGACGCGAGCCGCGTGAGGATTGCTGAGGATTACTCCGCCTCGTACACGAACCGAACGAGTTGATTGTGTACAGTACGTATGCCTATCGAGCAGACTTCATTTCATTGTAACCTTGGCGTGTGGACGTGAACATCTGAAAATTTCACATATCGTTAAAATATTATTATATTTTTAATTGAGCTTGCAAGAATAAATGAACGGGCCAAGTGCGAGTTCAAAAACATGTTGAAAAAAAAACTATTTAAAAAAATATAAAAACCGCCTTCAAAAATGTATGAAATAAAAAAAATCTAACCCTAGAGATGAAGGCGGTGCTAAAGAAGGCTACACAAATCACAAAGGATATCATCCACTCATGTTTTCTTTCATGCATTATTTTTGCTTGCTTTAGCACCTCCTTCAACTCTAGCGTTCGATTTTTTTTTATTTCATATATTTTTGAAGGCGGTTTTTACATTTTTTAAATAGTTTTTTATTTCATAGTTTTTTTTATTAGTAATTTTTTGCTATTAATGTACTCGGCGGAATCGCTCGGCCTTCGCTTTCCAATCCGATCTTGACCAAATTGAAATGGGACCACACGGGAAGCACCAGCTTTCAAATAAAAAAAGAATAATCAAAATCGGTTCACCCAGTCGAAAGTTCTGAGGGGGGGACAAACATAAAAAAAATACAGTCGAATTTAGAACCTCCTCCTTTTTTTTGAAGTCGGTTAAAAACACGTTTCTTGTATTTATATCTCTTCATTTTTTACTTTTTCTATTTTTATTGTATTTGTTATTATATCAGAAAAAAATAACACATTATGTGAAAATTTCAACCTACGGCTATTACGGTTCCAAAGATACAGCCATCGGATGAACGGGCGGACAGACAGACATACAGATAGACAGACAGACAGACGTTATTGGCTTAGTTATAGGCCCAAAAAGCTTAAAAGGCCGCCAAGTGCGCTTTTCTTACAGGGTTCGGTACCAACACACAATATGTTTGTTTATGTATTTATCAAAATAATTATTTTCGAAATCACGAAACGCCTAAATCAAAACTACAGCAATGGTTTGACTGTCAGGCATTCTTGTAGTAAAAATATATATATAATTAATAACATATTATTTTATGTGACAGAACTAAAAATTAAAGATTTTCGGATTGTTAGAGTTCCCTATCTATACTCGCAAACTACTCGTAGGTGTAATGATGCCACATCTCGCGCTTTCCCTAGAACAATGTATTTGTACATCAAGGTATATTATAAGACTTTATGAATATACATTTCGATAGTATTATTTCCGAATAATATGATTTTACACCCAACACACACTTTCGTATAAAAGCGACCTTAGACTAGAATGGAATGCGATGACGTCACGTCAAAAAAGAGCGCTTTTTTACAAATATTTTAAAAAAGATTAGGAAAAATTTTAATGTTTTGCATATTTTCAATTGAAAATGTGCCGTTTCCAAGTTCATTAAAACAGATGTAGGTAAAGTAATTTATGATGTTAAAATATCTACGTACCTTGTATAAACTGCACAATACATGATTCATGAATCATGATTAACTATGAGCATGCTGTACACCTCAGCTTCTCAAGTTAACGTAATCGAACGATAAGTTAAATATTATTGGATTTAGGTACATAGCGTTTTATCGACTTTTCTACTCAAGATCTGGGATCGCGGATTGTATCAGAAACTGTAACAGTTTTATCAAAATAAGATTACATAGAAATTCAAATTTAACTTAATTTAAGGATTTCTATAGAAGCTCAGAACTTAAATAGAAAAATCGATATAAAATAAAATGTACTCTGTGCCAAATAATAATTTGTAGGTTAGTGTGGGGAACCGAGGTGGACGGTAGATAGACCATGCTCATAACAAACATGTCGGCCTCGGTAGCTCAGTGGTGCGGTCGATCGACTGTTGTTAAGCATCAGCGCGGGCAGTACTTGGATGGGTGACCGCTCGACCGTTGGAGGCTGACCGTGGTTCGGATTCCACGTAAAACTGGGTCCCTTCCCTTCTTACCTTACTAGGTGGTAGGGTTTATCCCGCCCGGGTTGGTACTATCGCACTGAATGAAACGTCCGTCGAAAGGGCTATGTAAATAGTTAATGTTTTCTGTCCAGCAGCGGGAGCACAAATGCGTCGATAAGCCTATATCGATCGATAGACATCTATTTGCTTCGTTCGACGAAGTAGAATAGAAGAAGACGAATAGATGTTTATCGATCGATATAGGCTTATCGACGCATTTGTGCTCCCGCTGCAGTTCAGTGTAGCCGATATGAAATGAAGTTAAGCACTGACATAGCACCTAGTTCACGCGGTGTTATGGGCTGACATCACGGATGTTGTAGGTGATGTAGCCAACCGTGTCAGTTGCCATAAAAAACAAGTGCGAGTCGAACTCGCGCACCGAGGGAGGGTTCCGTATCGCCATGTCATGGTTAGCGCCACTCACGCCATCTATGGCGTGTTATGAAATGCTTCATATCATATTAGTTCAAATTCAAGATTAGTTAAAATGCTTCATACTCTATTCGGTAGATGGCGCGCGCGCAAACACTTTTTGGTTTCTTCTATGGGAACCCCCATGAATTTTTTACTTTTTCTTATTTTTATAATTTGTTGTTAAATCATCTGCCCATAATAAATAACACATATTCTGTGAACATTTCAACGGGCTTCCTATTACGGTTCAAGAGATACAGCCCTCGGACAGACGGACAGAAAGACAGAAAGACAGACAGACAGACAGACGGCGTAGGCTTAGTAATAGGGTCCCGTACCGGATACGGAACCCTAAAAACAAACATTTTAGAATGAACCTCTTGCGTTCGCACTCACGGACATCCGTTCCGGCAGCGTGTCCTTACTCCTTAGAGTTCGCATAATGACGTACGAACTTGCTTATTTTCATAATCTATTCATGGCACCACACTTGCCGTTCGTTTGGGCGGCGGCTGAGGGGCGGCGGCGGCGGCGGGCGGTCGTTAGTGCCCGTAGGAGCGAAGAAGCTCGTTAGCCGATGAGTTTCAGA
The DNA here is from genome assembly GCA_946902875.1 of Nematopogon swammerdamellus. Taxonomy (NCBI): domain Eukaryota; kingdom Metazoa; phylum Arthropoda; class Insecta; order Lepidoptera; family Adelidae; genus Nematopogon; species Nematopogon swammerdamellus. The sequence continues at coordinate 13,439,348 of OX336339.1, forward strand.
TTCATGTCGCCACAGAAAACAAGGGTAGCTCCCAAGTGCAGCTCCCAAGAGGACGTTTCAATCAGCACTCCAAAATACGTAATGTGTTTCTAGGTACCTACTTGTATGGTAGCTATTTGAAAGAAACACATTAATATTGAAATTAGTTTTCTTGAACGTCTAGAACTTCTAGGTTCGTCTATGAGTACTACCCTGTAGGCAACTCTCATTAATACCCTCTAAGTACCTTTAAGAACAATGAGCAAAGCTGTTTTTGAACACAGGTTAGTTTAAATGCTCTGGAAATGAAAATAATTCGATTTTAAAAAATCACATCGTTATTTCTTTTACTTAGTTTTGCTTACTACAAAAAATCAAAACCATATCAATATTCCAATGTAATATTCTTATAAATAAAAATACAAGGCGTTGAATATTTTATAAAAATATATATTTTTCAATCAGTTTGATGACCCCTCGGCTACCCTCATTATTACATAGTACCTGGGCGACCGAGCTTCGCTCGGCGTCTACGCCTATCTAGATAAACTTGAAAAAAAAAACATTATCTAAATACAAAATGTCATCCAAATAGTTAGAGCCGTTTCCGAGAACTATACAAATTTAGCTCACTTAAAGTAAAAAGGATTATATTAATTTTATAATAATGTCAATAATTGGGAAAAATTGTGGGCGACCGACTAACCTTCACACTGCTCCGTCACACCAGTGTGAAGGTTAGGAAAATTATTTCCCAACCTTTACACTGTGAGTGCCACGATTAAGAGCAGTGTGAACGTTAGGAATTTTCCTTCCTAACGTTCACATTAGTATTAAGGATAGGAAGTCACTTTCTTAACCTTCACACCGTTGCGAATTAAAACCCTCTTTACTAAATCATGATATCACTGGCCACTTGAATAAAATGATATCTCAGATGTCGTCGGTGCTAAAAAAAGATAATTGATGTTTTATGGGATGTCATCAATGTCATTTGAATACTTTATTTCGAAAATTTAACCCCAAAATAATTTAATTAAAAAATAAGTTAAAAAAACTAAAACCCGACTACTGAAAAATCACCCTCTAAAAAAGTATGAAACAAGAAAATAATTCATAGTGATGTTCTGAGGATAGCCGTGGTCATATGCCACTTTGCCCTAAAACTTATGATCGCTTACTACTGTTAGAAATTAGAATGTATTGTTTTTTAGGGTAGGTGGCATAGTACGACCACGGCTATCCTCTGAACATCACTATGGATTATTTTCTTGTTTCATACTTTTTAGAGCGTGATTTTTCAGTAGTCGGGTTTTAGTTTTAGAACTAATTTTTTTTTACAAGTAGGTAGGTAAACACTGTTCAGTTAAGTTTGGCTTAACAGTGTGAAGGTTAAAGAAATTTGACGGTGTGAAGGTTAGGAAAGCGACTTCCTATCCTCAACACTAATGTGAAGGTCGGGAAATAATTTTCCTAACCTTCACACTGGTGTGACAGAGCAGTGTGAAGGTTAGTCGGTCGTCAAATTGTGAAGTGAAATTTTTTTTATTACCTTATCTATCTATTATTTTAGTAAGTACATCATGGAAACATTAGAATAAATTCTAATGTTTCCATGATGTACTTACTCGCACAGTAACCGGTCCATGCACTGTCGTCAGCCACATCGTACACTGTGTACGTAATCTCGAGTAAAATGATAGCATTGTGACTGCGTAGCTACATGTACACCGATAACAATCGTTATTTCTGGAAGCGCGCATGCTCCGACCAGCCAATATCACCTCCGAGAAGGTAGGTGCCATACCGGAGACTTCCCTGGATTGCTGGCTATACTGGACTAGAGGAGAACACAACCGAGCCTGCTATGCGGCCATCTTACATCCAGTACGGTGGTACCAACCCAGTCGGCTACATTTTGAGCCTACCACCTAGTAAGGGGCAAGGGAAGGGACCTACAGTTTTACACCGGTTCCGAAGGGTGAAGCAGCAGGTGTAGGCATGCACGTAAATTTTTTCGTCAGAAAAAAATCATTGGTACACGCCGACCGGATTCGAACCTCGGACCTCTCGCATGAGAAGACGATGCCCAAACCACTCAGCCACCCGCCGCTTTGAGATAATTTGATTTGATTTGATTTTGATTTGAATAATTTTCAATAATTTAAGAACTATGTAAAATATTTTTTTTTTTTTTTTAAAGGCAGCCGGCGCGGGTGTCTGTGCCCAATACTTCAACGGAAGATCAGACACAGCCAATAACACCATTCCTCGCGAAACCACGCTCAGAGAGGCGCCATGCCGGCTATGAGGCGGACAAAAAGGTTGTCGTCTAATTTATTGACACGCCTTTTGAAGATTCCCAGGTTATAGGTGGTGGGGTATTTTAAGTACAATTAAGTACAAGGTATTTTTTAGTTCACTGTAGCAAAGTCTGCGGCACTTTAGAATGCAATCGTAACCTCACCTATTTGTTTTCCTAACTCGTTTAGGAAAAATCACCGAATAGCACCACGGAGACATTTCGAATACAGGCGTGAGAATTGGATCGAATTTCCAGGGAGCAATCGATAAAGACGGAAGAAGATGGCACTTGTCACCCCTCGCACGTGGAGCGCGGCGGGGCGGCGGCGTGGTGGCGGGGGTGGTTCCCGCGCGCATTACACAGCTGACGAATAGCTGGTATCAATCACGCAAATAGCATTGTTCGAACCTGCCCCGGCCGGCGGCATACGCACTATAGCTCAACTCTCTCGTATGAGAGGTACCTACATTAAGTGCAGGCCTAAAATTCGGCTATAGGCCATCACATATTATTTACAGGTCCAAGCTGTGAGTAAGCTTTAGATTATGCAGTTGTGTCGTCCTACAAACCTGTAAAGTTAAATTATTTACTACAATGTTCTTATACCTGATTGTATGTGGGCAACCTTCTCCTGAACTAAATCCCACCAAAAAAAATTCTGTAAAAACGTCCAGTTCAAGTAACCGCTTGGCCAATAACAATAGTAAAATCGAATGTGCCATGCTCATTTGAAGCCGTCATTTTGACTTGTAGGGGTAAAATCCGTCGGGCGTACTCCTAAACGTTTGATCTGTCGAATGTTTTTATAGGGAAACTGGCACGGTGCCTATGTGCAGTATTCCACCGGACAATCGGACGAAACATTCCTTGAATGTTTATTTATTTTGCTTGGTAGGCAATCAAACATGAGTAACCAACTTCAGGTGTCCTCAATTATATTTAATAGAGGTCGTAAAAACTATGTTTAATATGAAATATAGATATATTTTTAATACGTCGAGTAGTTATGAGTATATCGACGAAAAGGTCTTCCAAGGCCTTAGTTATAAATATTATCAAAACGTATATATTGTCAATATAATATAATAATATAATTATTTATTACAAGTAAAAAAACATATATTAAATAACATAAATGTAAACCAATATAAACTAACAATCTTAAACTATCTTAAAAAATTAAATGTAAACCTAAAAAAATAAATCAATAATAAAAACCGTCCAGGGATAGACGAGCCGGAATTGCAGCGTTGCCGGGAGCCACCAACGACGTCGGTGCCCATTAAACAAGACAGAAAAATAATATTTTCAATTGTATAAACATTTATAAAAGCAAAGGTTTTGCGTCTCGTGGGCGGCGGCGGGGGGCGGCGCGGCGCTGGGTGCGCGCTTGGGGTGAACAGCGGCACGAAGCAGCGGCGCAAGCACTCGCTATGCGTGCTAGAAGGAAATGGCTACGGAACCCTCTGCATGTGAACAACGTTCGCACTTAACAGGCTTTTTTTAAAATTTCAATTGGCTTTCCGTGACTTGGGTATTTTGCATGCTAATACATTATAAAACCGCTATTATAAAGCTCAAGATAATTTTCATAAAGAAAATTATCATAAAAATTGCCATAAAGGACGCCGTTATTCAGACAATCAAATTCAATTGACCTCATAACAACAACGCGTCTGAGAACTGCTATAGAGATTGGGCAACCGTATGGTGAATGTTTTGTTACCTTATTTTTACTCACAGCCAAAGTCACCTAGAAACTTTTTGTATGAAAAACCTTTAAAAGTTGAGGCAAAGTTAGCTTAGAATATTTTTATATAGATTAATACAACTTTGGTCGAAGTCTGTTTCCATTGCCGGTTTCCATGTAACATTTTTTGGAACCAGACTTACGGGGTTTTTACCACCTTGGGCCAGTTAACTTCTGTAAAATGTATGGAATACGTCGCCGCAGTGCAACTGCAAACGAACCGCCATCGACCCGGCTTCACCGAAGTTGCCTCATTCAGCAATGCTATCACTCACCGCATGCGTATGTACCATATCTATCTTATTTTTAAGCCCCAACGAAAAAGAGGGGCGTTATAAAAGATGTGAGAGGGTGTGTGAGAGTGTGTGTGTGTCTGTCTGTGGCAACGTAACTCCCAAACGGATGGGCCGATTTGGATGCGGTTTTTTAAATTAGAAAGCTGGTTAAACCGGGATGGTTGTTAGCTGTGTTTGTTAGTAATGAAGTAATTATGAAGTAATCAAAAAATTACGTATCACCGACTTCGATGCGGTTTTTAAAAAAACGCTTGAAATAAAAGTTTAATTATAAATTTAGAAAACCCCCGACCCCTTAAAAAGTCAAAAATAATTTTCGTTTAGTTACATACTTAATAATGGAGTCGGGCGACCGCTAAGTAAATAAAATATAAAAAAACTCAAGAGCTGCACGAGTATTTACTTAGCGGTTCCCCGACTCCTTTAAGTAAGTAAACGAAAATTATTTTTGATTTTTAAGGGTCGGGGGTTTTTTAAATTTCTAATTGAACTTTTTACATGACCATGGTAAAATCCAAATAAAAAAATTTGGGTAAACAATTGCTCCGGTTGCCTAAAGACCACTTCGTGTACACCAATAGGGCTTCAAGTTACACTCTCCATAGATAGAGTCGACTTAGTGATAGATAATATGAAGGTTGTTCACCTCCCCCGCCCCCCACGCGGCTCTGCCTCGCCCGTTATCTACGATGGTGTATTTATTACCTACGCTATCACAACGCCTTTTGTGCGCTTCGCGGCAAGATACGGGACTCACGCGATATATCGAACTTGAACTCAGCTGCATTTTATAGCACACTCGTACGTACATCCGACGAATGTATGCTGGAAATAATTTTAATTTTGATTAGGTTACTTATTATTTCATAGAAACTTTAAGAAAAGCTTCTTTACTTGCCGAGGTATGAACCAATAGTAACGGCGCATATTGCAATTGATGAGTATTTTTGAAATAAAATAATGTAAACAAGTATCCATGGAACTTTATTCTGGAATGGATATAGTATAAAAAGTGTAAAGTTGAGACAATACAAAGTTTATACGGAAAACGTTTACAAAGAGTTTCTACTATAAGAACTAAAACATCGAACAATATTATATAGGTACTTAAATAATATAAATCCAGTAAACCTAGATACAATTATCATTCAAGAAAGCCACAAACTCAATAAGACGTAAAAGCAACCAAGTATTTAATTAAGTAAAGTCGACGTAAACCAAATTATTGACACTCATTGCCCGTTACAAGGACAATAAATTAAACGGGAGTATTGTTTCAACAAAGTCGAGATATCAGACCAACAATGTTAATTTGACATTGACGGAACAAAAAATGTTTTACCAAAATTTTCGGGTGATATCAAAAGATCGCAAGTTCCGAGTCCCCACTCCCCTGCCTTATCCTGTTCGCGTCTCGCCTCGCCCCGCCTCGCCCCGTCTCGTCCCGCCTCCCCTCATCGCAGCCGTCCGCGTTCTGCGTCGCCGCGCCCCGGCGCCGTCAGGCAGGTCGTCTTCGTCTCCGAAGCATGGCGCTTCAAGAAAATATTCGGCAAGACATTACGCGTCGTCATCCTGGAGTTGTTACGCAGGCGACTGGCTACCCCGGGATGAATCCATTTTTTTCAGGATGACGTCTGTCACCCGACTGAACAAATTCAACTGAGGAGGTGTAGAGTAGACGGGTAATACTCTCCGGGATCTCCTTGAAACGACTTCTCAGGGCCGAATATAATAATCCGAGTTTAAAGCTTTAGTGTTATTACAGATAAGCAAATAATTAAGTAGCTACCTGAACATTTTACGTTTTATTCGTGCCTTCTCCGTGGTCCAGCATCATTTCTGTGATACCGTGTCTAAGATAGGACGTCTCGGGCGACAGACTAGACGCTATGTTTTATTTCAATAGCGGAAACAGAATCAGACAATCGGGAATGGGACCGAAGTCGTACTCACAACGATCTCCGCCGAGAGCGGCTCCCACGATCGACGTAAGCCAATCTAGGTTGTGTGAGAGGAATTTTGGAGAGACTCAGTGGACGGCGACCGTGGACATCGAATAGAAGGATCCTAGTCAGTCGTAACGATCGCGAGGTATCTCATCCGCCACCCCTGGGACGCGCCGCACACCCGCCGCACCGCCCGGGTTTCGTTTTCGATTGAAGATAATGCGGACGAGGTGAAAGAAGCTTAACAAGCTTTTGATTGGATAGAAGCCATTAGTGGAATCCGGGTGAGTAATAAGAAATCCGGACTGAGCCGTGGTCGCGCGGTGAGGCTGCGCGGGGCGGGGGGTGGGGGTGGAGGTAGCGGCGTCGGTGACCTTCCCTTGACGGCAATGCTGTGATTTATCTGTCTCTGTTATCCTGCGAGCTTTGCGACGCCGCGCCGCCGCCGCGGCGCCGCCGTGTGCCCGCTTGTGTTATTATTTTCCGGACCTCGTAGGTTTTTTAGGATTCCGTATCCGAGTACGAAAACCTATTACTAAGCCTACGCCGTCTGTCAGTCTGTCCGTCTGTCTGTTCGGGGATTGTATCTTTTGAACCGTAATACGTAACCGATTGTGAAAATTTCACAGAATATGTTTTATTATGTTATTAATTAATAAAATTATGAAAAAAATATGGGGTTACAAGAAATGTGGGTTTTTCACGTTTTTTGTTTTTGGTCTATTGTAAAAACGCTTATATGTATATACAACCGTCAAACTTGGTTTGATTATAGTGCAAGCCCTAAAGTAAAACAGCAAATAATACAAACCGGCCAATTACGTTCTGATACGGAATCCTCGGTGCGCGAGTCCAACTCGCCCTTGGCCGGTTTTCTGTTTCTGTAGTCGAAATCGGGTCGAATCGCCGCCGCCGGCCTTACGCCGCCGCCCCGCGCCACCCGGGGGGGGGGGGGGGGGGCGGTGCCCCAGTGGGCAGTGGTGGTGTCCGGGGCGGCGCGGCTGCGTTGCGGGGTGTCAGAGAGTCTGAACTTATACATTTAAGATTTTTAAATTTATAATATGCAAAGTCTGTATTTTAATTCCTGGGACAGGAAACAACAGGTGTTTATACACGTGCAAATATAGTACTTAAAATATTGTTGCTTGCTTTCCGATTGTGTTAAATAATCGAAAAATATTTTCACTAAATTTTTTTCATGAACGACATCACTAGCCAGACCAGAAATGATAAAAACATGACACCCAAATGTCAATTTGGTTTCACAGATTAAAAAAAAGTAGACTTGACTTGCAACGTAACATGGCCGGTGGAGACGGCATACCGTACCGTACGGTACCGTACCGCACCGTACCGTCCCGGCCGGACACGACGGAAGAGTGCGAGATCTTAAAACCTCCTGGCTGTCAGATGCAGGCGGGAAGTTTTATAATTTATTTATATTCATCCCCGCTTGGCCCGCGGCGCCCGAGCTATACGCAGGTTCATTTGATATTAGGATGGCACTTTGTAACATTAACAAGAAAATCTCGAAAAATATTAATAACAAGAAATAATCTAAAACAAAATTTAACAAAATAAAAGTTATTGTAGTTGGTAGGTACCTAATCACTACTGTGTTTAGTCAGCACTTTAATTTGATTAGAGATTTTCCTACGTTCGGGAGAATTTTCAGACCATGACATTATGAACGATTAACAAAATAATTTTCAGTATCTTCCCTACGTTTTTTCTACCTATTTAAAAATTGTACTGAGTCAATTGTAGTGTAGTGACAAGGTGGATGGTGGACCTTAAATTACTGCTCGTACAATAAGGAATGAAACTACGGCTTCCCTAGTGCCACTGAATAATGGGAACTTACTTACATACACTTCAAGTTAGTTCGATAAGGTTTCATCCATATATTTGGAGCTGATTATGCCGCGCGACGGCGCAGCGCTCCGGTTGTCCGCCCTTCCCGCCCTCGCGCTCGTGTCTTCAGATGCTCATCAAAATTGTTTCATCTGACCCGAAAAAAATCTCCCCCTCCGCCCCTAAAACTTTCCATACCGCGTAAGGAGAGACTGATAAAAAAGTTGAGTAAGATTTACGAAGTCCTAATTAGAGCGGTGTAATTTATTTATAAACTTTTCATCCCTCTGAGATTTTTTCGTATTCGGCTCGATTTCTTTTTATTGTCGGTTAAGCACTTTTAACGCATCGCCGATTTAGGATGACGTAGCGTCCGATAGCGCCGTCCGAGCCGCCTCGATTTTATTCATTCATAAAAATTTCGTGAAAATTTTTGCTTAAAGGGTTAAAAGAGGTTTAATCGCGTTAAAAGTGTTGATGAGCGCCGAGGGCCGAGTGGACGGGAGATAACCGGATCTAGCCGGTATTAACGGAAAGGATATTTACTTGTTGTTTACAACTTAATATTACGATGAAAATTTCTTGCGCAGAGCGATATCTTTACTATCACGCGCATGAGCCTACGCGCGCGAGATTACGTCACCGGTAAACAACATTCGGCGTGCCAAACACGTACACACCTGGCTTATCTGTGCTGTGTTCACAGTTCAACGGTTGCTCGCGAATTTTAATTAGTCTTGCAATTATAAGCTTTTCAAAACTATCGGTATTTTTGTGACACAACACATTTCGACCGCCCACCACTGCGACGAGCACATAGAGGCGTTCGCGGCAAAGCAAGACAGAATAGAGATTTTTTTAGTTTACATTTTGCTCTAATAGGGTAGACACCGCTGCGCTGTACCGAAGTTGACTCTACGTCGTAGAGTAGTGTAGACGCTCCTTGTATTCTTTATTATAATTTGATCATAATTTGCACAAAAAAACCCGACTGTTAAAAAATGCAGTAGTCAGGCAATCTATCTATTCAAATCCAACTACACGCCCGACATCAGAATTTTCTACTGATCTTTACTTGTTTCCGTCATTTTTGTAGCAGCCGGGTTTTATAATTTTTTTATTTTTTTAAATCGCCTTTTTGAGCTCTGACTATGATACCACATTCGATGGGGTTTGAAGAAAATTTCGATTTTCAAAGTTTGATAAGATGGCGCCTGACGGCCGCCAATTTAGTTTTTCAAAGTTGTTTTATAGCCTATCGCACTTCTTCAATTATGAAGAATCGAACGACATCTCATATGTTAAAATCCATCAAGCCGTTTAGGCTACAGCGAGTGCAATAGAAATAGACATTTATATATTTATTTATTTGGTTTTCTACAAGTAGGACACAACATAACATAAAATAACACAGGTATTCTTAAAACTACCCTTATGTCTACTCAATGATAGGAAACACTACATTCATATACCTACAGTAAGTGGATCATGGACATACATACATATATACACTCGAAAAATATTATCCTCATATTTGCTTTGCGCAGTCGGGTAAAAATAACCCATCCTTCGATTTGAAAGTTTAACGCGTAAGAAACATTGTCGTGTAGCGAAACCTCCCACGCCGCATCACTTGCGCACACCCCCTCTGACTTTATTCAGCGACTTGAAGTGGTTGCGGGTGTTCGGTACAGCGCTTAATGTTCGCAGTAGAACGGATTAAAATATGTACATCTTCTGTGACGCGCTTTATGGCCTCGCCGGAGGCCTCTGCGGATCAGGGTAATACGTCACACGCGTTTTAGCATGGCAGCAATAAGACCATACGATATATTTAAAAAAAAAATATACAAAATTTATAAAACCCAACTGCTAAAAAAAGCCTCGATAGCTCAGTGGTGCAGACAGTCAACTGTCGCTATTGAATGTTAAGCAACGCTGGGTGCGGTCAGTACTTGGATGGGTGACCGCTAACCGTTGGAGGCTAATCGAGGTTCGGATTCCTCGTAAAACTGTAGGTCCCTTCCCTCCTAATCTTACTTGGTGGTAGGGTTTAACCCGCCCGGGTTGCTACCACCGCACTGAATAAAACGTCGGTCGAAACGGCTATGTAAATAGTTTTTGTAATAGTTCAGTGTAGCCGGCACGATCAAAGGGGGATGCACTGACATGGCACCTAGTTCACCCGGTGTTATGGGCTGACATCACGGACGTTGTAGGTGATGTAGCCAACCGTGTCAGTTTCCATTAAAAAAAAATTGGTTGTCTGTAAAGTCGGTTTACGGACGATAGTTTTACGTGATGACGTGGAATAATCGTAGTACATAGAGCAAAGATCAGTAATTATATTTCCAGTAGAAAGATTAATCATCTTGAATGCCATCAATAAACTTCTGTTGTCTGATCTTGACAGTTTTACTTCTTAAGACGTTTCCATGGTAAAATTGACTATACCGATTGTGCCTCTCTATCGCTTGTTACGCGCTCTCGCTTGCACAAACAGGCTCAGATGGAACGTGACACTTTTTCGTGTGTGCAGCCGGTATTCATCAATTTATAAGACGTGACGTCATCACGTCAAAAGCCCCAGTTGCACTCCGGGAGTGCCGGCAGAAGTGAAAACTTTTTGTATTTCCGAAAATAATTCTTAGGTGGTTATAAAAAAAACTAAACACCCTAAAAAATTTTAACACCGTAACATTGCTTAAAAAAGAAAAAAAAAGAAAAAAAAAACAAACAAAATTTGAGGGATTCGAACCCATTGTCAAAAAATACAAATCCTACACTCTTACCACTCTTACAAGCTCACTGGCTGACAAAACATGAAAATGTTTATTGGAAAAATTATGAAAACCTAAAAATGCACTATTTCGAAATTTCAACATAGTATAAAATAATCTTAAAATTTAACTATGCTGTTCCCACTTAGCACCGTTCTATAATTAGCAGATTTAAAAATTTAATTATTATTTAATTCAAATACGATACTCCTGGCGCCATCTTAGGACTTAAACAAAGACTAATTTCATGCTACCTTTAAAACGTCACTCCCCCTATAAAATCAATGCCTCTCTATAACCTGGTTATTTTAATCTCTTTGATTTAAGTACATGACTGAAGTGCTAGATGTCGCTCCATGAAATATTCACCAACTGTTCCCAAATTCGCCTCATAAGTACACAACCGATTAGCCGTGTGGTTTAAGACGTCGTCGGTCACAATATATTGGTGGCAGGGACCGCGGGTTCGAGGCTCGCAAAAGACGGAGATATATATTTTGTATTTCCTACTATTGTATATATATATATTTTTTTTTTTTTTTTTTTTATGGAAACTTGACACGGTTGGCTACATCACCTACAACATCCGTGATGTCAGCCCATAACACCGGGTGAACTAGGTGCCATGTCAGTGCTTCCCTTCATTTCGTGCCGGCTACACTGAACTGTATATGCCTCTCTATCGCGCTCTCGCTTACACACACAGGTCTCTATCGCGCTCTCGCTTGCACACACAGGTTTAGATGGAACGTGAAACTTCTTCGTGCGTGCAGCCGGTGTTCATCAATTTATAAGACGTGACTTCATCACGTCAAAAAAAAATTTTCTACTGATATTTCCTTGTTTTCTTGCAGTATCGGGTTTTATAAATGTTGGATTTCGATGATGATGATCGTCTTTTCGAGCTCTTTTTAAAATACCCAACTCGATGGGGTTTGAAGAAAAAGTGTTGTAAAAGTTTGACAAGTTGGCTGCCATTTTGAATTACATTTTTATAGCCTATTAGCACTTTCACAATTAAGACGAATCTAACGGCACCTCATAATAAGTTAAAATTCATCAAGCCGTTTAGCTTACAGCCTGAGTCATAGAAATAGATATTCATACATACATACACTCGAATGTACACTCGAAAAACATTACCCTCCTTTTTGCTTCTCGCAGTCGGGTAAATAGTAAGGTAATTTTCCTATATTTTTAAAATAACTGCAAGAATAAGTACTACCACTAAAACGTTTGAAAATATGGATGGTTTTAAATAAATCTTTTCAAGTTATTCAAGTATTTTAGAAACGAGCACAAAATATGATAAATAACAATGTTCAAATCGAAATCCAAAAAGGAAATTAATTATATTAAGATTTCCTCGAAAGTAAAATGATTTCAAAATAAAGTCATCATGTCGGCGGCGGGAAGGCGAGTCGAGCTAAGGTCAGGCCCCGAGGCTTGTTCAAATACAATTATTGCTTTAGTGGTTAAAGTAACAGTCCGATCAAATTACGTTAAAACATTGAGACGAGTAGAAATGAATATGCTTGAAATCTTAAGTGAAGGCATTCCTTAAGTAAATAGGGCCTCAGATTTAATGGCAATCAAATTAGGGTTTTAGAACAAATTCAAATTTTATTGTGGTTTTCAGATTTTAAATAACTTATAATAATATTGTATACATTATTTCGTTACAGAGCATGAGGACAGGTAGAAGGATTTCTTTAGACATCCTAATAAATTTTAATTTTTTTTTATTGATAAATAAATAAATCGAAGTTTCTACGGGCGACCGACAGTGTAACGTACGTCATTGTATGGATATCCTTATAACTCGAGAACGACTTTATCGATTAACATATTATGGTTTTCATTATTACATTCTGTCAATCGCAAAACTATAAATCATAACATTTGTCAGCCTCGTTAGCTCAGTGGTGCAGACAGTCAACTGTCGCTATTGAATGTTAAGCAACGCTGGGTGCGGTCAGTACTTGGATGGGTGACCGCTGACCGTTGGAGGCTGACCGAGGTTCGGATTCCTCGTAAAACTGTAGGTCCCTTCCCTCCTAATCTTACTTGGTGGTAGGGTTTAACCCGCCCGGGTTGGTACCACCGCACTGAATGAAACGTCGGTCTAAACGGCTATGTAAATAGTTTGTGTTTTCCGACCAGTTCAGTGTAGCCGGCACGATCAAAGGGCATGGACACGGCAAAGCACTGACATGGCACCTAGTTCACCCGGTGTTATGGGCTGACATCACGGACGTTGTAGGTGATGTAGCCAACCGTGTCAGTTTCCATAAAAAAAAAAAAAAATAACGCTACGTTATCGGCGGCGGCCTGAGCTGCGAGCAAAAAGTCACGCGAAGCGAAGCTGCGGCTAGAAAAGCTAGTCCCTATATAAGTAATTCACCAAAAATTATATCTTCACCGTCTTAGAAAAATCGGTCAAGTGCGAGTTTTACTCACGCGCGCAGGGTTCCTTAGATCCGCTATACCATACCTGTAAAAAAACCATATCCGTTTATATTTTTGGGCTCCGTTTATATTATTTAGTAGCGTGAATATGTACTAATCGAATTTTAGCACATTTCTTGTATGAGGACCCCTTCCCCGCTGAATTTTTTGCTTTTTGCTTTTTTATGATTTGTTATCATATCCGTCATAATAACACATATTCTGTGAAAATTTCAACGGGCTACCTATTACGGTTCAAAAGATACATCACTCGTACGGACAGACAGACAAACAAACTGACAGACAGACGACATAGGCTTAGTAATATGCTGCCGTATGGATACGAAACCCTAAAAATGAATTTAAAGAATGGTACATAATAATAACAATTTTGTTTGTGTGTTTTTATTAATAATCTATATTTTTTAATGTTACGTACCTTAAAAGGAAAAAAACGGAACCCTTATAAGATCACTCCCGTGTCCGTCCGTCTGTCTGTCACAGTGGTTTTTCTCGAAAACTAAGTCACGTAGAAACTTGAAATATGGCGTAAAGATATATCTAGACACGCACATAATTAATAAACATTAATCCGTTCCAGAAAAAGTGGTTGGTGTCGAGTTCAGGCAGAGTCGTTGTTCCCTCTGCCCGTTCCACGGTGGAGGGTACAACTGACTTATTTGTGGAGAGCATGCAGTGAAAATCTGTACCAAGTATAATGAAAAACTGTGTTATCATTTTAAATATACTTAATCGTCTACACATATATAGTTCATTTAATGCCATAAAAAAAGATATTTTTATTTCTTCATTAGACAGATATACAACGGAAGAACACACTTATTACGAATTTAGAAGCGCATATTTCACCAAAAATGTAATTTTGAAATGTATTTATAATTTTAAGTCCTATCCAACGATTGCCTACGACGCCCTAACGCACAAAATGTGCATTGAACATTTTCATCCTTCAGTTACATGCATGGTGCGCGCAACCCCTATTTTACAGACGGAGGGACCGACGGACAGAACGAAATTATAATTGTTCCGCTTTTGCCATTTGGCTACGGCACCCTAAAAATGTATACCAAACCTTACTTATATAGCCAGTAGGTAATCTCTGGCCTTGGGGCGCGGAGCAGACGAGACAAGAGCAGTAAGAATGTGTCGTGTCGACTACATATTAGTTCGCGGCCGGCAACTCGACAAGTTAGTGCCCAAGTTAGTCGCGCGGGGGCGGGGCGGGGGAGGGATGCGGGATATTGAATGTCGTCCGTTCTGTTGCTGCCGGGCTGTGATTACTTTCACTTCTTCTTGCTCATACTATAATAATAATATAAGCGATACATCTGTGTTAACGTTGTTTTGTATTGTTAAATCATACTAGAATGTCCAAGACTTATAATGATGGCATTGGACATAGAAGATAATTTAGTTCACTTCGGAGTTCTTGGAATTGAAACGTAGACAGTATTGGGCTATGTATGCCCGTTCGCTCCCCATTGTCGGTCTCGATATAAGCGACCGAGAACGAAATTTATAAGGCTGCCAAGATTATTATTACACACGCCGTAATTTTACCATCATTATAATATGAATGCGTACATAAATATTTCAATTGAAAATAATTATTTAGACGGGCGCGTAGTCTTTCAAAGGGAACCAATTACTTTTTTTTTCTAAAGTAAACCTTACTTCGTTTCTAGTAGGGTCTCTCACACAAAATACCTCTTCGTGATCATGTAATATGAATACTCTGGAACACACGAGCCGCCTTCTGAGAATATAAATTTCATTAAAATAATATGAAAAAAAGCCCGAGCGCCTGCCAGTCTCCTCGCATCGAGATGGGGCGCGGCGGAGACGGCGCGGGCGGCGGCGGAGGCGGCGGCGCGGCTACATTCTATATAGTAGTAGTAGTCCGGGGCGGCACGGACGCGCGGGCGGCGGATCCCACCTACATACCCGGTCGTAATAAAAGCTCCGGATCCACTTAAGCTGCACGTCAGAAAGTTCTTGCCAATTTAGCTGAGCGCGAGGTGTGCGCCGCGCACACTTGTTAGCCGACAACATAGATTCGCACCATGTGTGCTTCTTACTCTACTCATTTTCTTGGTTAAACATAAATTATATTATTACAGTAAATATATTTCAAAGTTGAAACCCTACGGATCTTTTCAGAGATCCAGGTTCGAATCCTGGGCGGTCCGTCTTGTTCTCGGCTTTGCATCTATCTAATGAAACTGCGAGAATATTCACCGGACAGTAGCTGTATTATTAATATAATTGTTTTCACGTTGCATTAGAAATTCACGTCAAATTCGCAAGACTCGGAAGAATGAGTTTTTTTTATGTAAACTCATGGTTGGCTACATCACATACATCATTCGTGATGTCAGCCCAAACATCTTGGTGAACTAGGTGCCATTTCACTTCCCTTCGGTCGTGCCGGCTACACTGAGCTGGACGGAAAACACGAACTATTTACATAGCCGTTTCAACCGACCTTTCATTCAGTGCGGTGGTATACACCCGCGTGGGCCCTAAAACCTACCACCCAGTGAGGTAAGAAGGTACAGTTTTACGTGGAATCCGATCGAGTCAGCCTCCAACGGTCGAGCGGCCACCCATCCAAGTACTGACTTGATCACGACTGACACTCGGCCGACCGCACCACTGAGCTTCCGAGCCTGACAAAATGTACATTATGTACGTGCAAAGAAATCGACCTTGTTCATTCGAATTGTGCAGACTGTTCGGGCACCCATTTCTTCCTGAGTAGTCACTGTTTTTTTAGGAATCTAAACTTATGACTATTTTCACCTGCATAATGTGGTATAATATGTTCATTATACTCGTGTGCACCACTGTGTTATAAAACCTACTTTCACATAATGAACGGGCGTTTCCCCCGCATCCACTACCCTGGAGTTCTCCTGGTATATGGTCGCGCGACAAAGTATTTCTCGGCTTTAAGTAGACTTTAAGCCACTTACATCTTCCTCCATCGGGCGGGGCTTGGCAGGGTTCCAATCTTGTCCAACTCTAGAATGAGCCCATGTCAACTGCAGTTGACTACGCCGCGACGGACTTAATGAACTTGCAAACAATTTGGCACGTACTGAGATTCAGATAAAGACATCCCCTAATGCTTCATAGGACTCAATCGTGTGCCCTTTTGTGAATTCAAAGTGAAATGAGTTGATGAAAAATAATTTAGTTATGTAGTTGTGCTCGAATATTACATTCGCGTATTTGATGGAGTGACATGTCGGGAGGGGGAGGGGACGGAGGCAGGACAGGGGAGCATGTGGGTTGACCTCCAAGCTGGGAAATGTTTTCATTCGTAGCTGTTGACTACTACGTAGACTACTAAATCCTTGTGCAAGTGTACACCTATAGATTGAATGAAGTCAAGACGAACGAGAGCATTGATAAAGCCTTTCTCACTAGACATTTCTTTTGTAAGTAGTATTTGGGGGTTTTACATATTTGCTAGTTTATATTTGTTAATTTTAGATAGTTTTAAGTAATTTTTATATTATGTAGTTTTTTTAGTTGTTCTTTCTTTGTGGTGACTCAGATACTTTCCGCCCAAGAAAATTGGATGGATTTATATGGAACTGTACCCAAATAAACGATTACCTGGACCTAGTTCTAATAGCACACTATATTTTGTATCCGGGCTGAACTCGCGAGGGGCTCAAGTTCGGCCGGGTTCGTATATGTTTACGAGTGCAAGCAACGGCCATCAATAAATGTGAAGGAACGACGCGCGAGTAAGTCCGGGAAGAAATATTAAAAGAAGCTAGTGATGGACAAGTTAAAAAAGTAGAGGGTATTATATTGATGGAAGTGTAGGATGCAAAATCTTAGAAATGTTTTGCATTTTGCGTGGGAAGCTAATGGAAAAATACTTTATTTTCGTAGTCGCCTTTGTGTATTTTATATTTAATCAATAACAATTGCGGCTTTCTATTTAATTTAAATACAAACGCGATAAATCTCTCTCCAGAAACAAAGTCACACGAGCGTGGCCGCAGTGCGCCGCCGCGACACACTCAGTATTCCCCTCTCCTCTACAGACTCGCTCTCTCCTTATCCTCCAGAAAAAAAGTCACACGAGCGTGGCCGCAGTGCACCGCCGCGACACACTCAGTATTCCACTCTCCTCTACAGACTCGCTCTCTCCTTCTCCTTGTGGGGGTACCAGATAACCCAATGATTTCTGCGAACAGTCCGCCATTAATTATAATAAGGACCCGTGACATTAGCTCGAAATCCTCTCTAAAATAAATAAAATATTATCGTCGGAGAGTGCACTCTAGTGTTCGAAGAAGGTCCTTGTAAAACGACAAGGAGAGTCAGCCAGCATTTTTTCTCAACATGATGTTGTCGCATCCGAGCCATACTAATTATAAATCTGTAAGGTGTAGTCATGGAGTAAGTTGCTTGTGTTAGTAGATATTTTGTGTGAGGACTCTAAACATGACACTAAAAGTAAACCGTCTGTTCTTTTTATTCTTGTATCATTTTGTGTGTATGTTATGTTCCTCCATGACTCTTAAACCGATCAATCCGATGTCGATAAAACTTAGTGAAAACACATTAAAATGTATTGAGCAGTCTAGATAAATGCAAGATAACGGGCTTACATGCCTTTCCCTTTTAAATACGAACTTAACGATAGCGAAGCCGCGGACAAGGGACTAGGGGTGAGAGGCTAAGCAGCTCACACATGTGGCTGGTAGATAACTACCTACTAGTGGCTGGCTCCGCCGAGGCGGGAAGAGTTTTTGCGCCACTGGGCCGCCGTGCGACCGGCAATATGACGCCGTAGGAATTTTAGGAAAAAAAAAACCCGAGTGCATTTTGATGCGTTTGTATGAAGCATTTACTGTGCAAAATATGAATATGATTTTCAGATAGAACTCGCGGCCTTGCTTCGAGCAGCCCGGGGCGCGGTCAGACCTGGATGGCAGGTCGTCGATGGGGTGCGCCCTCCTCACGAGGAAGGGCGGTGCTACACGCAGCGGCAGCACACACAGCGTGCTGGCAGAGAGCTGACTTCCTGAAGGCAGGAGAATGCGTTTCCTGACCAGTGGAACGCACCGGCTCGCCTGGATGAGGGCATCGTCGCGTGCGGTAACGATGAAGGAGCAGTCAGTAAACGACAGTGTGTGCGATCAGTGAAAAGCGATATTTTATTGAGTATGTAGCGGAGCAACGTATGAAAGTGAATTATTGCGCGTTGAAAGACTATATCGATCGAAATACGTCATACTTCCCTTATATGTTACTATTATATGTGAAACAAGAAGAAAAATTAAGTATAGAACTATTTGTATACTAAGATAAGTAGAATTAATTTAAAATAGTTAGTCAAAGAAAGCGAGACATATAGCGCCATCTACCTACACGAATAGTGTAATATCGACGAGGGCATCCGACTTTTGGATAAAATGGCCGCTCGCCATCTGTTGGGCGGAGCGATGAAGCTTTAAAACGAGAAGGATTTTGGCCACTAGCGCTGTAAGGGAGGGATATTGTATAAAGTTTCCATGGGGGCGCGTCAGATGTCGTTCCGAAAAATAATGTAATTCCTTAGGAAAATCGATCCTGATATAGGTTTTGGTAGGATGGGTAGACGGACAGTCAGTGTTGGTCGCCCGACAAATCAACTTGTTTGTTTTGATAATTAATTGGAATTAAGTGTAATCATTTGTTCGCCTTCCTAAGTTCGTTGAATATCATAATAAATTTGCTCAATATTATAATAGAGTCATTAAATATTCAGAGTGAATAACTATTAAGAGAGTCCGCGAGGCTACAGCAGGTTGGGGTGCGCCAGCGCAGCGATAGAAGTTGAGTATTCAAGTTCATTGTTCATTGTTCAGAGTTCATTGTATAAATTGTGTGCTGGTTGAAATTTCCGTTTGCTTATCTTGGATTGGTAATAATTGTATGATCCAGATTGAACACCTGTGGGCTCGTTTGTGTGCTCGTAGTCAAATAAAAGTAAATATTAACTGTACTTCGACAGTTCTGAGCGGGCGAACGGAAATCGAACCGAGATAAATGTGTAATGTTTTCATAACTTTTGAATAAGAAATTCACTCAGTAGTCAGCGCGTAAATTATATCTTTTCTCTCAGGGGATTGTCTCATAGTAATTATACTATATAGGTAATCTAGATTTGTCTTATAGTAAATGTTTTACCGCTAATCTAATTTTAAGAAACTGTACATTGAAAAGTTTAAAGGAAGCTCGGCGAGTTTTTCTCCCACTCTTTTCTCGTCAAACAGAAAATGGGCCAGAGTGGATAATTACTTATAAATAGAAATTGATCAAATGAACAATCATGGAATAAATAAACACTTTAACTAACATAATCGTTTGATTACATAAATCTCATTCTATTATTTCCCCTCACAATAGAGTTAGTTGCTAAATTACAGAAGGCTAGTACCTCTCCCTCTCTAGGGTGTGCAACTTTTAATTTCATTAGATTGACAAAACCGAGAGTACCGCCGAAACAGTCAGAGCGTGCTCAACTGCTCAGTAATTAGGCTCGAGGAAATAAAGTTCGCTGGTTTATTGCTGTAGCCAATTTCTTTACTAATATCGAGTTGTTGCATCTCTTTCTAAAACACTAGCCACATCTGACACAATTTTGTTTCACCTGACGAAGCAATACTGGATGATTACTGGGATCAATTTAGTGCTATAGGTGTTCACTACAATCGTAGTGAGAAGATATAGGTCGCTAGGACAAGCCATTTGAAATGAACCGATCAGCTGCTTGCATCTGATAACCGTTCACACAAGCTCTGAGCTACTCGAGCTGTTACAAGGATACATGGCGAGGCACGTTAGTGCTAATAAATCACATTAGATTCTCACAATCTATGTCTTGTCCTACATTGCTCTATTGGCAACGACCGGAAGCTGAGGAGTTGCTCCAAAGTTTCATAAAAAATTGCGCAAAAGGGGCCTGAATCCGTCTGACGGGTCACGCTCATAATCTTCATACAGACAAGCCCGGCCAGGTTTGGTCTACATACTTCGTATTCGATCTAACGGTTCGTCACAGGAACTGGTTGGCTCGAAACCGGAAGTACGCTTACAGCAATGCTTTGTACCCATATGAAAGCCAGTATTGTATAGGGTACACGTATCACAAGTAGGTGCTCACAACACAGTCATACACGGCGAGACCTGCCTACATATTAATATCTCTCAGGTCACACACTACAAATAGAGAGAGAAATGCAACACTTATTTTATTAGTGGAGTCCTGACTTTAGTTCTATCTAGCATCACTATTTAAATTGAGGAAATTAGTGTTCTGTCGATTAGCTGTTGTCATATTTAACAAATAAATTAAAAAAAAAAATTTTAGACGGTCGGGGTGCCCTACATCCTCCAGAAACAAAGTCACACGAGCGTGGCCGCAGTGCACCGCCGCGACACACTCAGTATTCCCCTCTCCTCTCTGGACTCGCTCTCTCCTTCTCCTCCAGAAACAAAGTCCCACGACCGTGGCCGCAGTGCACCACCGCGACACACTCAGTATTCCCCTCTCCTCTCTGGACTCGCTCTCTCCTTCTCCTCCAGAAACAAAGTCTCACGAGCGTGGCCGCAGTGCACCGCCGCGACACACTCAGTATTCCCCTCTCTCTCCAGACTCGCTCTCTCCTTCTCCTCCAGAAACAAAGTCTCACAAGCGTGGCCGCAGTGCGCCGCCGCGACACACTCAGTATTCCCCTCTCCTCTCCGGACTCGCTCTCTCCTTCTTCTCCAGAAACAAAGTCACACGAGCGTGGCCGCAGTGCGCCGCCGCGACACACTCAGTATTCCCCTCTCCTCTCCGGACTCGCTCTCTCCTTCTTCTCCAGAAACAAAGTCACACGAGCGTGGCCGCAGTGCGCCGCCGCAACACACTCAGTACCTATTCCCCTCTCCTCCTCCTCCAGAAACTCGGCAATATAGTATTTTTCAGCATAAATATGCCCCTTCTTCTTCGGATATATCCCCGCATCGGTTCGTATATTATTATTAGAACGCCGAAATTCTAAGCAGATACCAATAATTGGTTTCAATGTTTTGAATAATTATTCTTTTCAACAATATAAAAGAATTCTCGTATTTCACTTTAAGTACATTTCCATATATTTTCAATACATAATTATTTTGAGACAGAAAGCTTGAGGGAAGAGAGAAGAGATGTTGACTGGAAGAAATTTTCTAAATTAATAAGTTCACCCTTGCCTCACATTAAGTGACATAGAGTTATAAAAGAAATCCGTTATATCAGTGGTGCCCAAACTGTCGATCGCGATCGACCGCTCGATCCCAAGAGGCTTCTAGGTCGATCGCTGAAAATATGTAGAAGAATAAGTGACTTGTAGAAACATCAAAGAATTCATCATATTTGATGTAACAAATATTTTCCGGGTGACCGCAATGGTGACAAATATAAAAGATGTAATGAAAATAATAATCTCTCCCCGTGCATGTCATGAAAGGCGACTAAGGGATAAGGATAAGATGTGCTAAAGGGCGACAGGGTAGCCACCTCTCATCTTGGAACAGTCCTTCCACCGAGTCATGCAGCGGGTGGGTCTTCAGCCTTACTTACTTGCTGCTTGATAGCTAGTTATCTTGTCCGAATACTTAGCTAAACGTGGTGGTCGGTGTTGTGCTGTAATTTAAAAGAGTACATGCGGCACAACTCCGATTACTCTGCTTACCCCGATTGTCGGGATACAGCGTGTGATATGTATTTATTTATTCAGTGAAAAAGGCGGCCGGTTGGGTAGGGACGGCCGCCCATCGCTGTTCTGTAGTCCAGCGCAAAGCAGAGTCGAGACGTATCGTCGTGCGTCGACTAAACACGTGCGGGCGGAGTGCCCTCTCACCCCCTCTGCCGCTCGCGGGTAACTCAGACGAAGTGCGTAAGAACATTTCAAATACTATAACGGATAAAATAAAGCAGCGGCACTTTATTTTTGGAATAAATAAAAGTGAGCATACGTGCCGACGTTGGAACACACAAGAAAGGCTTTATTTCGGCGGCGCGGCTCAGGCCAATGTTCCAGATAAATTCGACCGGTTAAAGATAGCATCGCCTCGGAGCGTCCTCGGAGGGGACGGTGCGGCGGCAGCGCCTCAGCGCCGCGCCCCCGGGCGACCGTTTCCGTGATTTGCCTCATAAAACTTGCGGGACATCTGGGGAAACCAAAAAATAGAGCTCGCGAGCGTGACGACGCCGAGCTCTGTGCCGCGCCGCGCCACAGCGCTATCCAGTGCTAATTACACTGTCGCGTCGAGCACAGCTTTTTATTCGCGCCACTCTATAAGGTATTAAGAGAACTTTTATATTTTTTTAGTGCATTCTCCAGCTAGAATTGAAATGAAGAGGCAGTAGGTAGGTATTTGATTATTTTGAAATTATAAATCATAACGCTACGTCTTTGGCGACCTGAGCTGTGAGCAAAAAGTCACGAAAAGCGATGCCGTGGACAAAAGCTAGTATAACATAATTTGACAAACACGTTTATAAGAATACAGGCCAATTAAAACTACTTTTAAATTTTTAACTTTAACCTTTTATTTACCTTTCTATTACTTTCCGTAAGTACCTCAAAAGGAAAAAAAAAAACTGAATTCCTAATTAAAGGTTGAAATAAACATTAAATTACAAATTTAAAAACCCCTGACACTTAAAAAGTCAAAAATAATTTCCGATTACTTAGTTAAAGTAAAGTAAATAAAATATAAAATCTCCGAGCTGATTTTTCACTTAGCGTTCCTTCTATGTAACTCTTTTAAGTAAGTAAACGGAAATTATTTAAGAATTTTTACGGGTCAGGGTTTTTTAATTTTCCTAGGAATAGGTGGAGTTATCTAGTTAAAACCTTCTAAGGCAACGCAATCAAAAGATATACATACAGCCATTTATATATGTCACATATTTTATTAGTCGCAAACTCAATCAAAACCTATATGAAGTAGATAGAACTTGCTATTATGAAGTAGATAGAACTTGCACATTCTGAAGTAAGCGTGAAAGCTCCGAGCTAGTTAAACAACTTGCCGAGAGCCTCGAGACTCGAGATGGCCTTGCACCGCTCCGCGGCAAGCGCTGCTCCGAGTGCTGCCGCCGGTGCGGTGATGGTGTGGTACTGTGCTGATACATCACCATGGCGACTCCACATGGCAGACGCGCTCACATCATTCCACGCATGAGAAGCGGAATCTCCTCAAATTGGTTGACCCCATCGAGATATGACGGTAGGTAGCTTCTTTCTTCCAAGGTTTCGTAGTTCTAATTATTAGGAAATTATTTTCTATTTCGATGAAGTATTCAAATTATGATAACAAATTGATTTATGAAATATAATTATTTCTGCCTTTTGACCTCATGCATGGATTGAGTGAAACATTTTCGCGCATCACGGTCGCCGTCCTATTGTCCAAACAATGTGGAGGCCGGAGCGGGCCCGAGCCGAATGCATCGGGTGGCGCCCCGGTTGGTTCCGATCCACCGGAAATGGAAGAAAATACATTTCCTACGGAGCGGCGCAGGGGCGGCGGCGTCGACTTCCGGCAGCGCGGCGCGGCGCTATTAGCGCGCGCTCTCTTAACTCCCGACTTGTACCTCGCAAGAAGTTGCAATAACTCCCGAAGCGTAGTGTAACTTCTCTGACCGGGTACCTGCTCCTGCCGGCCCCTGCTCCACCCGGCCACATACCCGGCGGCGACATGCGTTTACCTACTTTATAGTTCTTTGTTAATGTGCTCTATTTAAGTTATACAAACATTAACTAGCATAATATAATTCAATAATAGCACTGCACTGAATGAAGCTCGGTTGAAATGAATCCTATTGACGCCTACATATGTCTTCCGTCCAGTTCAGTTCAGTTCAGTGTGGATACACGATCCAAGGGAAGCTCTGGCATGACGACTAGTTCTGGCAGGAGCATGGTGGAAGGTACCGACCATGTTAGGGTTAATAAAAAGGACATATCTTTGTTAAAAGTTTGTTCTAGAATTAATATACGCAGTTGAGCATCGAGAGTTGTTGCCACTCGTATGTACGGCACTTGGTCGTTTTGTGCCTTCAAAGCCGTGGCAGTGACAGCCAGCGCCCACGCACGTGTGCGGTGACGTCACTGCCCGCTCCGTAGTCCGAGTGAGTCCACGAGGGGACAAAGATAATCTTCTTTTTTGTTTTCGCGCGCTTGTCCCGGATAGTTTTTGTTCAGCCGATAGCGTGCGGCGGGTCGCGGCGGCGGCGCCGCCGGAGGAGCTTCCTCGGAAATTAGCCGTCGAGGGAAGTGTTATCGCGCTTCTCGAGGCGGCTGCACTGCTTCATTCCCTTTTTAGCGGACCGCCAGCGATAGGACGCTTCACGTGAACGTTTTATTAAGCTCTTCACCGGCATGGCTTCATTGATCAAAGCAATCATGTCGGTAAAGAAGTGGTAAGCTTTGATGACTCACTTGCGCAAAAGCATTATTACAGATTCGTTGAAAGAATACATTTTTAAGATTATATCACGGACCATCTGAATGAGGCCAACACAATATGTTCTAATACACTTGCGATACTCACAATTAAAATGTGAATCAATACAATACGCGGTAAGGATTCGGGTAGTGGCGGCGACGGCGCAAGAGCGGAGCCACTTGCACCGTCTACTGCCGACCGGTCGACCTATTATGTAGGTACGTTTTAATATATTCCGCTTCCTATAAATGTGGAATTTAATGGGAGAGAGGATTACTCCCATACAGCGTGTTCACTAAAATTGGATAAATAATCTCGTAATCTGGCGCGGCGCAAAGCGGACGCGGACACGTGCTGGAAGCGAGAGCTGCGCCCCACCCACCCCCAACACTCGCAGTCATTAATATTTTGATACACTTTAAGAGTTTGCAATTTGTATTTTCTCGTTGTGCCGAGTGCCAAGGGTGTAGTCGCATCAGCGCACCGATCCAGTGCGCCGCGTAGTGCGGCGGCGGCGATGGGGAGGGCGGCGCGGCGCGGCGGGACAGAGTGGAGTTATGAGCAAACCGTTGTTCTGCTACTTCAAATGCGCAACAGTTCATTACCATTCTGTCTTGAAAATGTATAATTTTAAACTCCGACCAAAATACAAAAACATTTTCTGACTCATAAATTATTATTTAAATACGATTTCTTAGAAGCCACACTTTACTCCAGAATAATTGCTTAAAACAAAATTAGCCAATGAAAACACTGGCACACACTGAGCGGTTAGCAAGCTGTGAAATTCCCGGTAAACGAATTAAAGCGTTTAGTTGGTTGCCGGAGTTGTATTAACTCGTCGCGTCGTGTTGGGAATTCATATTCAAATAGTACGCACCCACCCACTAACTCCCAGCTCGCTAAAATGCGGTTAAACTTTAAACTGCGAGCACAGTGTAACCAAACCCATGTCCTCTACGTTGGCTCTTGCACAGTGGAACACACCTATGTTTATACATTTTAAATAATCATTAATGTGTTTTCTGAATTAGTTCCACAGTTTTGTCAGGTTTATTAGAGTTTTCATTTTGTGTACGTACGAGCTGTCTTTGTGATTTGAATCGAAATTTTATTGACACTCACAACAAAACAAGGATTGTTTAAAACAATATCTCGGTCTTGGCGTGTTAAAAAAAACTTGTAATCAAATGTTATAATTTTTTAGGTATTTTATTAATTTTGATGAAAAAGGAAAGTTCTTCCGACGTCAATGAATTTATAAAATACATCGTATAAACGCTCAGGGCACCGTGCGGGAGGGTCTTCACAACATCTGTCTGGTTTTACTATTAAACGAAGCTTTGTCAATAATGTCCTAATGCACGGCCGCGCCGGAAACACAGGAAGAAAAGCAGGTAATAAAAATGCAAAACGATTTCCAACATTAACTTTGTAACGCAGGTAACGGGAGCTCTCTCAAAATTAACAAAGTAGCGAGATTAGGATCTCTCCGCTGTATAAAAATCGCAAATGAAGCTCGTGACTTGAATAGAAGCCCGGTGCGGCTAGGCTGTGCGGCGCGGTGGGGGCGGTGGCACGCGGTGGTGCGGTGGCGCGGCGAGCGTGATATCGGCCGCCCGGGGTGGCGAGAGTGGGGCGCGGGGTTGGCAGATAATTTTAAGAGTCTTTTGATTACACGATTATGAATACATAGTTTGGGCACACTTTTGTTAAGATTGTTAAACTGGTTTATTTTACTTTGAACCACAGATTTATTTCGTGTTGCACGTCAGTCTTATATAATTACATATTTTTAGTTATAGTTTACATTTAGTCTATATTAAGTTAGTACATCACGAAGAAGCGACAAAAAAAGAATACCTACCCACAATTCAGTACGAAATTACTTTAATGAACCCGTTACATGGAGCTGACTAATTAGGCCAGTTACCTACAAAACGATCAAATGAAATGAAGTGAGTAAACCCCTCACTGCAGTACATTGAAACATGGATTGCGAAGAATAAAGAAAAGGAATTGCAGGAATCTTGCCAATGATTTTTCTTGAAGTCTCTACAGAGCGGCGCGGCGGGCGCGGGCGGTGGCGGGGTGGATAGCGTAGCGCTGGAAGGGCGGGATCGGCCCGCCCTCGCCCTATTCGCCCTCCGCCGCGCTTCGCCGCCGCCCCCGCCCGCCGCCCGCCACGACACATTATTCACCAGGATATTCTCCATTAACTTATCTTGCGCGTGTCTCCGACGTATATTCACTGATATTTTTCCCTTGCACTGAGCTTTATACGAATTTAATTCAGTTTGCGCTAGTTCTGCTCCCGATCCGCTGAAATATACGGCTCCGTTTGAGACTAGACCTACTTTGTTGATGCTTCTTGGAGTTGAATCCGGAGCGGAGAGGAAGCGGCGGCGGCGGCGCGGCGCGGCGCGGCGGCGGAAGCTTTGCGCTCGCATTTACTTATTTGTGTAGAGCGACTGTTGCGAGTGCGCTGTTTAATTTACTCTCATCTGCGGAGCTGGCCGAGCCAGGAAGCTGCGCACCGCTTCACGTCTTCGTTTTACTTTCTATTTGATAAACAATTGAATATACAGAAAGGTAATCTGTATTATCAAATATTTCAAAATAACATTTTTTTTATTAGACAAAACGTATGTTGACATCAGAAATATAAGAAAATACCAATAAAACACAATAAACTGCAACAATTCTAGCGCTTCTCCGAGTACACTGACATGAAAGCGAGCAGCATGGCGCGAGCACTACCTGCCCAGTTGAGCTTACAGCGAATAGACGGCGATACCGAGCTTACACGGAGCCAAGTTTACAAGCGAGCTAGCAACTTCTCGGTAGTTACGCTGGATAATATTTCATAGCGGGGAAATGTGAGGAGAGGGCTTAAGCCCTCTCGAAGGAGCCGTTAAGAACTGTTTACTCATGCGATAGTTCGATGAAAGAGAATATTGAAATCTTTCGAGTAGTCACCCCACCCTGTGGCAACTTACCCCTTTGCGCGTGTAAATATGAAAGGTAATTAACACGAACATTAAATATTGAAGCTGCTCAAAAGGTAGAGAACACGCTAGTGTGGTTGATTCCGAGCCGCGCTCAGACATTCAGTGGAGCAACCCGTCGGTTGTCCGGGAAGCCGACGAGAGTTTGCAAACTCGTGAGTAGTTATGTCCTATACCTAAGCCCCGGAGGCGCCGCCGGGGCGATGCGCCTCCGCTCTGCCACATCAGTCCGGTCAACACATCCACCGATTCCTCCTAAATCACAAAACACAAAAACCAATTTAAGTAGAGTTCCGTGTTGCGGCCCGGCCGCCTCGGAACCCTAACAATTAAGCTTTTACAAATCTAAATGTAAATTTAATGTTATGAGGGAATTAGCCTCTGGAGCGGGGAAGGAAACTCCCGCGCGAGCCGACAAACTTCACCGCGCTGAGGCGGGACTACAAGTGAGAGCGAGCTACTTGCACCCACCTACCTACTTATTTACACAAAATCCCTATTCGATGCTGTGCTACATTACTTGCCGCCCTGAGAATATTACGCGAGTCTGGCGCGAACGCGCGCCGCGCCGGCCTACTTTCGTACCGACAACCGTTTTATTATTAGTAATAAAATAATTGTAAGAGCATTTAGGATTTTGCACTTCACATATTTTATGTAAAAAACCGCATCCAAATCGGCCCATCCGTTTGGGAGCTACGATGCCACAGACAGACAGACGGAATCGTCAAACTTATAACACCCCTTCTTTTGCGTCGGGGGTTCTAAAGTAGAGAGTATAGAAAGTAGAGCGACTACATGATACTCGCTATGTCGCTAGCCGCATGATACACTATAGTATTAAACAAACCGACTTCATACTTAAGATTATAATATGTATAGATTACAATTTTAATGGATTTGTAATCCTTAGAATAATATTTTTTTTACTGTAGACGCAATTCGGTTGGCAAAATATATGATACAATGCAAGTAATACGCACCGTACATATTATATGATATTTACTTCGGTCATGTACGCAGAATGGATGATAGGAGACCAAACGAAATACTTTCATGGAGCGAATGTGAGTGGAAGAGTTGCGAAGGGTCGTTCTAGGCGCACGTACCTGGACCAGATCGGGCATGTGCTCAAAAATGGTCAAGTGCGTAGTACCCATAGCCGACGAGCATGTATGAAGAACATTATGAGAGTGGAAGAGGCGACAGAGGTGTTTCAGGATCGCGGCACGTGGAGATCCGTTGTCTCTGCCTACCCCACTGTGAAACAGGTGTGGCGCTATAATATGTATGTATGCATATGTACTCGTATGTATACTTATCACTTTGCTTGTTTCTAGAGCGGGCGATTGTGGCCAGCTCACACCACGCCACCGCGGCGGCGCGAGAATAACATTTGAAAATATGGTTCAAGTGTAGTGAAGTATTATTTGCGAAATTTGTACGAATATTATGTCTTGTTACAGATTTGGAAAGCCGCTGGGAGTAATGCAGTTAATATATATTAGGTAAGTTTAGTAAGATATCATTATATGGCACAACTTTAAAAATGCACTCATAATATACTTTTAATGTTTATAATTTTACCATCACCTATTTATTTTTAGGACTAAATATATAGCTAATTAGATGTATAAGAACATCAACGATCTCATTTCTAATATATTTTTCAAAACCTGTACAGACATAAAATATTATTTATAAATATAAATATTATTGTAATTATGTTTAAATAAAGAATAAATATCGATTACATTTAAATATTATTTAAATATATTTTAGTTTAAAAATCGACTACATGTAAATGTTTGCACTATTATTTAAAGTGCACTAATCATATCAACATTTCACTCAAACTTATTCGTACAAAGGTTATTGGGCAACGTTCGGTCCTTAAGGAAACTGTTAAGTAGAACTGGTGCCTACGTAGGTACGCAAGTAGCTGAAGCGGCGCGTACGTACAATTAGGTTAAGTACTAAAAAGGGTTCCGATCCGCGTATTTACATGCTGCTCTACAATACCTGCTAAGGTCGAGTGACATTATGTAGCACTTGAGTAAAGGGCAAACGGCAATGGCTTTGAAATAAGAAATA
Organism: Nematopogon swammerdamellus; assembly: GCA_946902875.1. Classification (NCBI taxonomy): domain Eukaryota; kingdom Metazoa; phylum Arthropoda; class Insecta; order Lepidoptera; family Adelidae; genus Nematopogon; species Nematopogon swammerdamellus. The sequence continues at coordinate 13,469,325 of OX336339.1, forward strand.
CTGGCCCTTTCAAATGTCGCTGCGTGTATTTGTACATACATAAATATGCTTTCGAAATGTAGTACCTGGGCGACCGAGCTTCGCTCGGAGTCTTCCTACTTTGCAGTCAACAGATGGCACTACATTGTTAACATGACAGCAGATACTGCTACCTACTGCCTACTAGTACCAATTAAGTAATCTGTGCTAGTACCTCAATGGCTAATATATGGCGTTAGAAAAAAAAAATGTTTAGTGTGAAAACGTTTTTTTGAGTCGTTTCTGAGAAATCAATTATATATATATGTATATACAAGTTTTTGTAAATTAATCTAGTATTAATTTGTTTGACTTATGTATTTGACATTTGCTTTTCTATTAATAAATATTAGATTATACAAGTTACATCCTTATATATATAATTCTTCTGTACGTGTGTTTGTCACCTAACTCCACCTAAACGGCTGGACCGATTTGGATGAAATTTTGTGTGTATATTTGAGGGGGTCCCTGGATGGTATGAAAATACAATTGAACCTGGTAGATGGCGTCGTGATAAGTCCACGTGGACGAAGTCGCGGGCACAGCTAGTAATTATATATATAAAAGTAATAGGATAACAGTATTTTTTCTGTCTACGGATAACAGTCATTGTGTGTCTATTCTTCTTTAAGACAAAGTTAAAACTTTCACTAGTAGGTACAAAATCGGTCAAGCGCAATTTTAAAAATTTTATTTTCTGCCATTTCTCAAGAAACATGTACTTTGGATTACGTGATATTCCGGGTTATTTCGGGATATATGCGGTCTCTACATATACAAAGTTTAGTCAAAAACCGTTCAGTGGGTTTTGCATAATGCGCGTACAGACAGATAAAAATAAAAAAAACATGTCATTTTAAGTCTGTTTTTTTTCCGAATATTTTAAATGAACGGATTTTTTTCCCTTTACGATTTTAATGACGCATAGATAAAATAACTCATATATTTAACTTTTTTTATTTATATACTAGTGTTGACAAAATGTTTCATAATGTAGCCAAATTGTGGAAACTTTACTGGTTTATAAGTTTACTATATATTCTTTATTTCACATTTTTTTAACAATTTAAATTTTACATAAGTATATTATGTTTTTATAAAAAGTTATTCTATAAAAAGTAATAAAAATACACAAAATTAATACAAATATTAAAAAAAAACGGTAATACCGCCGGCGGCGGGAGACAGGCCTCCAAGCGCGCCGGCGGGTGCAGGCCGTGGCTACGGAGCTCTCCGAGACGACGCGAGACTATTTATTATTTAAGATATTTATTACTGTGTGTCTTTAAAATAAATAAATAAATACAACAAATAATTACAATTTCATGCAGAGCTTACCTCGTCATTCTAATCACATCTTTATGGGCATTAATACGAATATGGGCAGTGTGTGCGTCTGCGTGAGTATTCTGTAATAAAGTGTACTTGTTGTTTAGTATTCACTGAAGGCGCAATAGTAACTTCGTTTTCGTATACAGCTTTCCATTTACAGTCGGCGAAGCGTCTCTTCTCACTCCGAGGCCATACCAAATTTTACCGCGACTATCGCACCAGAATTTCGCGCCTTGCCGACACCGCGTCGTCGCGGCCGTGCTCGCGAGCATGTGCGCAGACCAAGTCGGTGCAGCGTGCGGTGCCACGCCCGGCCCGCGTGCAGGAAGGACGGCCTCGCTCGTCGTTGCAATATGCTAAAGTGCTTTAGCCTCTTTCCACGCTTAGCGCTGGCGCGGCGCCCCCGGAGCACAGCCTAATTAGAAGTGAGGAAAGTGGAGTCTTAACGCATGCACAAGAGTCGCTATACGATCGCTATATTCGCATTCTGCTGTCATTATGTTATGGGAACTCTATATGTAATCTGAGTAAGATAAATTATGAATAAATGATTTTTTAAACACACATCTGCTAATATATTTCGACTTCAGTCGTCATCCTTTATATATGTAAAATAATGATAGTAAGATAGGCAGCTTGGTGGCGCTTACGTCAAAAATTAAAAATAAATTCATTTATCTAAATACATCGCAATTAAAGTCCGCATAATCGAAACGAGTCAGAGATGAATCGGCATAATTATTTATTTTCTTGAAAATTTATTTGATTGATCTTAAAAGTTTAAGTAAGTATGCCTAAGTTCCTTATAAATGCAGGTACTCTGGCCATCGTGACTTGGTGCGAATATGGCAAACCAAATTTTGAAATTGGCGTCGTTGGACACCTTATGGATGGCTCGGCGCCGAATGTCGCGCTTACAATGAAAATGGCAGCGTAATCAGTAATTTTCTGTCACATAATCTCACTAAACGTATCTCGTACTTTCTAGTAAAAATAATTTTTAATTATTCGACGACCGACTAACCTTCACACTGCTCTGTCACACCAGTGTGAAGGTTAGGAAAATTCACATTAGTGTTAAGGATAGGAAGTCGCTTTATTCATGACTAGCTGAGCCCGCGGCTCCGCTCGCGTGAAATTCGTATTCCAAAGAAGAATGTAAGTAACTAAGGGCGAGGCCGAAGGCCGAGCTGCTTTCAGGTAAACGATAAACCTTTCTCAAATAAAGGAAGTAAGTAAGGGCGAGGCCGAAGGCCAAGCTGCGTTCAGGTAAACCAAAAACCCTCTTCCGCCTTTAGGTAGGTTTAAAAGAATTAAACCTACCTAAAAAACATTAAAATAACTATCAAAACGGGCATTTTCAAATGTTCTTAGAGCACTTGCGGCATTACCCCGCTGGATGGCAAGGCTTACCCTTTGAATGAAGTACATAAGCCCTTGATGGCGGGACACCAGTTGCGTCAACCAGCTCAAGCCTCTTTTGGCTTCACTGCTCCACGGACCGAGGGTTTCAACCGCAAACGCAACAAATTCGAAATCTTGAATTATATTTCTATATTTGCTGCGTTTGAGGCTCTCCGCCCCAGCCTCGGCCGCGCCAGCCGCTCTTGAAGATGTCCTAACGTGACTTGGAGCCAATGTGAGAACAAAAGTGGCGTCCCACATCAAAGAACTACCCTTAGTCAATGGCACTAAGGTGATAGCATCGGGCCTCTTGCCATCCAGCCGGGAATAACCGCGAGGTTCTAGGATGCACGGTATATTTGCCGTTAGAAGCGTGGACTTTATAATAAAATTTAAATTAAATTAACTCAATCTTAATATTAATTAACTTTATTCGAGATGGTTTAGCTTCTTCCTGAACGCAGCTCGGCCTTCGGCCTCGCCCTTAGTTACTTGCTTTCTTCGAGATGGTTTATCATTTGTCAGAACGTAGCTCGGCCTTCGGCCTCGCCTTAGTTGCTTACTTTCTTCAAGATGGTTTAGCTTCTTCCTGAACGCAGCTCGGCCTTCGGCCTCGCCCTTAGTTACTTGCTTTCTTCGAGATGGTTTTTCAATTATTCGAACGTAGCTCGGCCTTCGGTCTCGCCTTAGTTATTTACTTTCTTCAAGATGGTTTAGCTTCTTCCTGATCGCAGCTCGGCCTGCGGCCTCGCCAAATAGTTACTTACTTTCTTCGAGAAGGTTTATGGTCTTCGAGAATAGAGCTCGGCCTTCGGCCTCGCCCTTAGTTACTTACTTTCTTCAAGAATGTTTTTCTTCTTCCTGAACTCAGTTCCTCCTTCCGCCTCGCCCTTAGTTACTTTCATCGAGAAAGAATATCGTTTACGTGAGCGCAGATCCGCCTTCGGCCCCCCTTTAGTTACTTACTTTCTTTTTTTTAAATACGAATTTCACGCGAGCGAAGCCGCGGGCAACAGATATATAAATTTTATTGTACCAATGACAGCGACATAACTTCGACTTTCAATTATTATTTTTATTTATCAAACAATTTGTCACCGGCCAGCTCACGTCGAGATGACAGTTCTCCGTTGTCAACATGACATTTAAAATTGTTTTTTACCTTTACTTTGGATTACGTGATTTTTATTATATTTTTTAATGTCTCTTTATTCACGTTCTTATAATATATTACATTAATTTTACATAAATTTTACAAAAAGTATATTTTTTAATTATTATGTTCATCCGGGATATACACTGTCACTATAAAAAGTTTCGTCAAATTCCGTTCAGTGGTTTTTTGCGAGATGCGCGTACAAATAGACATTTTTGCATTTAGGATTTTATGATATGTATAGAAAGAATAGATATGTATAGATAGACTATTGTGTTCAAGTTATAAAAAAGAAGAACTGTCATTTTCGTTGTATCTACTTATTTTTAAATTTCGAATGAATATTTTATTCAAATTGTATTTGCTGCGAGTTCTCAAGATATAATTATGTACTTTGGACTACGTGATTTTAAACGCGCAATAATGTTTATAATTGTAAATTTATTTTTTATTTTTGTTATTTTTTTTTACGTATTATGTTAACCCGGCATATAAACTGCCACTATACAAAGTTTCGTCTAATTCCGTTCAGTGGTTTTTGCGTGATGTGCGTACAGACAAACAAACAAACAAACAAACAAACAAAAATTTTAAAAACTGTTCTAACATGTTCAGTATCTCATTTTAAGCCACCCTGGTTAGTTTTTTTCCGAATACATTCAATGTACAGACTTTCTTACCTCTACGATTTTATTATATGTATAGATTAAACTTACGAAAGTAGATAACACGTAATAAGTATTAATTTTCTAACAGAGAGCTTAGATGACCTGCCTGCGACAGTGAAAAAGCTCTATCCTACAATCAAATATAACTCAAGAAGCTGGAAAAAATGTATCTAGTAATTTTGTTCTGCTACATAATAACTAATAAAATGAAAACAGTCCTCTGAGTAGACAGTGCTTTTATTTATAACGCCTAACTAATTAAGAATAAATTTTGAAACCACATTCAAGGAAATCAAATTAACTGTAGCATCAAGTTCATTTATTCCAGCGTGACCAGAATAAAATCATCAGTGTGACCAGAAAAAAAATCAAGTTGCCATATTCGCACCAGGTTTCGATGTCCGGACTCTACCTAGTAATTTTCTTACTAAAATTTCAAAGAGTTTGTATTACATCACTGCGCAGCGACGTATAACAAACTCTTTGCTAAAATTAATTTGTCTTTCACGAAAGGGCACATAAATTAATATGCAGATTCAACTTGCAGGTTTATTAGTTTTGACACAGATTAAGGATTAGTTACGTCTAGATACATAACACGCCGCCGGCGGCACAGACAAATAAACAAACATTTTGTATAAATCCTCGTCCAAGTTTTTGGAACCTCAGCTATCGTTGGTTTTTTTTTGGCAATCTTCATCATACCCTCCCAAGATCACCTTGGGAGAGAGGGTAGATGTGGTAGATGTAGGGGGTAGTTCTTCAAGTTATATAGCGGGTAGATCTTTAACATATATAGGGGGTAGATCTTCAACTTATGTAGTGGGTAGATCTTCACCTTTGTAGGGGTTAGATCTTCAACTTTGACGGGGGTAGATTTTCAACTTAGTCTTCTGTAGTGTGATTATTGTTTCCTTGTAATTTTTCCAAATAGCCGGTCATAATGTCATTATATTGCATGTATGTATAGCAGCTTGTTCTTAAAGAATTTCAATTTTTATATCTGCTTTTAAATCCGTCTTAATCTCTTTAAATCTCTTTATATAGACGTATGATTATGTATGAGATGTAATTGTGAATGTTATGTATTTAAAAAATTACGAATTCAAGTGTACTATTAAAGTACCTAACCAAGAACTATTTAAATAAATACAAATAGGAGAGAAGGGTAGAACTGATTAGGAAACGATTCCTTGGTTACCTACTTGAAGCTGCTTGTGTGTGCATTACGCCATGAGATGTAAGCGTCGCGTCGCTTGCTCGTGCGTCCCGTTAGTCACACTTCGAAGCTCCTGCCGCGCCGCCTCCGCGCCGCGCGCCGCCGCCCCGCCGCCCTCTCCGCCGCCGCTGCGCAGTGAGCATTAACAGCGCCGGCCTGCACGGACCGGTGAAGACATGCCGGCGCACTCCCATTATCACTCGACTTTTTGTTTTAACAGAGAGCCTCTTAACACGATGTTTGCTTTGACGCCGGAGTACCAGCTGACGGAATACGGCCGCCGCCGCCGCCGCTGCGCCGCCGCCCGCCCTCACCGGCACCGGTGTACGCTTTCGGAAGAGGATTTTCCTGGCGTGTATTTTTTCGTGCATTAGTTCGACCAAATTTTAAAAAGCCGAGATTTTTGGGAAACGGGAAGTTAAAGTTGACGTGGGTACTTTTAAAAATCTATGAATTTTTTTTTTATTTAGTACATTATGTCCCATTATGTCCGTTTTCCGTGTGAACTTCAAGACTTAGGATTTTGCTTTAGGGTTTTCTGTAAACTATAAGAGAGACTTTGCATTTTTCCAACATTTTAGACTCAATAATTTTAGAGATAAGTATAGGGGGGTGGGGGGGGGGGGGGGGGGGAGGAATGTGGAATGCTAAAATTTGTATATTTTCTTTAATATCTTTTAATTTACAAATATATTTGCATTCCTTATAACAAGCCCTTTCCATTGTTATCGACATTGATTGGGTAATCAAACTCTACCAAATTTCAACTTTGTTTGTCCAGTAGATTCGGAGAAAATAAGCTGTGACAGACGGACAGACATACAAACAGCTACGAGAGCGATCCTATAAGGGTTCCGTTTTTTTATTTTGAGGTATGGATTAATATAAATGAATGTGTGATTCATTTCCGTTAAGTTATTGAAAGAGTTTATATGCATACGTGTACCTACTAATAATTATTTCTGCAATAGCAACATTCTGAAATAACGCGCGGTGGTGTGTGACTGGATAAACTTCAAGCGGCAAAATATAGCAGCGATAACAGTGTAACTTTGATATCTGTAGTGAAGTTATTCTCGCTTCCTTGGTCCATATAAAACTTGTTCGACACGTGAAAATGTTTTATCTCTTGGTTTATGGTCAAACTTCTCAGAATTTTACAGCTATCAAGTTAAAATGTATTCAACTAGAGCCACGAAGAATATGCTATTGTAGGTACGTACATATTGACATTATTATTTACAATTTTGTATTCCGTATTTCTTACGGGTTTTCCGCACGAGTGAAGTCATTTTTTTTTATGGAAACTGACACGGTTGGCTACATCACCTACAACATCCGTGATGTCAGCCCATAACACCGGGTGAACTAGGTGCCATGTCAGTGCTTCCCTTCGATCGTTCCGGCTACACTGAACTGGACGGAAAACACAAACTATTACATAGCCGTTTCGACCGACGTCTCATTCAGTGCGGTGGTACCAACCCGGACGGGTTGAACCCTACCACCTAGTAAGGTAAGAAGGGAAGGGACCTACAGTTTTACGTGGAATCCGAACCATGGTCAGCCTCCAGTTATATAGGGCCACAACCATCTTCCGCTAAAATGTAAATGCCGGGTAGGTATATATCCTGTCAAGTGTGTGAGAATGTGAATTTAACTTACTAATCAGCCACTAGTCAACCACATTAGGTTTATCAAATATACTGGTTTATACGAGTATTCAACTGAATTAGCTATTATGCATAGAGTTCAATAATTGTGATCGTGGTTCTAAAGAACATTCAAATACTGCACCGACTATACGTCGTCGTCGACATTCAAATTAATATAAAATTTCTAGACTATGTCATTGGGTTACCTAACGGCATTATCAGTATTTGAAAAGCCACATTTTTTCTGTATACAGTAGGTATATTTTAAATTTGTGCAAATACTTATCGATGTTAAATCCTCAAAGAGCTACTCAGGAATCATAAATAGGTATTACAAACATAATAATATGTATAGTGGACAGATACTTCGAGCTACAAGTATGTACTCGTATGAGAACAACAGCGACTGGCGCCGCTAGTCCACGTCTCGCGTCGTCAGTAGAGCGCTAGGAGTAAATAAACACGCTACAGAAAGTTGCAGCTAGCTCGCGCGCGACAGTTTACCTGGCAAGAGAAACACACACGTCGGCGTCCTCGTACCGCGGTACCTGTGCACGTGACGTCTCTGTCTCGCTCGAGTGCGATGTTCCAGCCGACCGCAGGGAAGCTGGTTTCTGGCAGAACTCATTTATCAAAGCAGTCCACCGCGTCGTCGTCGAGACACCGTGTCGCCCGGGCCGCCTTCGTCCCGCCCCACCGCCGCGCCGCGAGCTCGAGTCTTGAGGGCCCCTAGAATCGTCGGAGGCGACCGTAAATCTATGCTGGCCGCCGCCGCAGTCGTCGCCGGCAGTCGAGTGGCAGTAAAAACTTGGAACATCTGAAACAGAAGCGTAACAGTGTATCATTATGTAGCCAAGGAAATGGAGTCGCGTTTTACAGTCGGTCGGAGGGAGAGGCGTCGCGTCGGAGCGACTTCCCAAAGTGGACGTGAATCTGCGACTGCGGGACCGGAAATGAGAGAAGGCTGTAAAATATTAGAGGCAATCACGAAGTAATAGACGGCGGAGACCCGGCGCGACGCGGGCCGAGCCGCTTCACTCCGCGCGAGGTTCGGCGGAGGGAGGAATGTGCTTTGATGTGTGTTGTGGGACATGCCCTTTGTAACCGAAGACGCCAGCAACCACATATCTTTGAGTACATCTTTGAGTATTTCTGAATTCCCTATTGAGGTAAATAATGGAAATGGAAACACAAAGTAAGTGAGTACTAGGAAAGTGAACGCGCGCCAAAGTCAGAGACCGGCGAATTATTTAGTGTACTGAAGATATTAATTATTGTTCAACCGCTGAATTTAGTACGACATTATTGCGAAAACACACTTGCGATGAGTTTGTAATAATGTTCATGTGACGATTTTGAGAACTTATCGGTTCTCAAAATCGTTTTTTGTCGCACTGCCAGGGTATGAAACTTTCTTCCGGCATGTGTGTTTCCAGAATCCTTAAACCTGGGTGTATTACTAGCAACCTGACTCGTGCTAGCAACAGTTCTCAAATCTGTTGGCATGGGGCGCCTCTCTGAGCGTGGTTTCGCGAGGAGAGATGTTTTTGGTTTTGTTGGCTGCACCATTGATCTGCGGCCCATGTTGGTTTACTATAATAAATAACACGAGGGGCGTTTATATTGGGTACGTTCATAATATTTTTATAATATTTTAGCTGTCCGATTATCAAGTCAAGACATGTTTTTATAGAAATGAAGATGTTTAATATGAATTTGTATAGTTAGTTTAGTTATTTTTAGATCTAGATTTGATTATTTTCAAGTATGTTATATTCCATAGAGTAACTAAATTATTAATTAATTAGAAAATATAATTTATTGCAACATTGTTGAATTGGGGCTTCAATGATATGAAAAGACTTGGCTCTGCATGGGACCTTAAAACTTTTGACGGTTGAAAGGTTGCGTGCGAGACTTGGCATATTTTTTACACTATATTTTTATTATTTTATTTATTTTTTTATTTATCTCTTTATTTCAGCCAACTAGGGCCATATTGAAAATACATATTAAATGGCTTAACCTAAGAACTAAAATTACTTATTGTTTATAAAATTAATTAATATGTTTTTGATGGGATATGTTTTGCAGTCTTGATTTATCAAATTTCCATAAATCTTGCATTACCATTGTATAGCTTGTAAGCATGTGTGAACTGTAAACTGTCAGAAATAGACGTTCGAGAATCATGACGGGTGCAATAAAATATTGGCGTAAATAAATAACATATTGTCAGAAATATTTTTCATTCGCATATCGTATTGGCAGAATAACATGGAAATCATTTTCCGAGCACGGATTCAACCTTAATTAACCCCTTTTGCTAAAATACAGTTAAAGCCATATCAATATTTGTGAGGTATTTATAAAGCTTCGTTCATTTATTGATAGATTACATACACATAACTACGAATAGGATATTAATTTCCCTGTATCGAGCAGGTCGGAAATCATCTTAAATCTGACAGTCATAATTGGCAATCTTTATAATTAAAATATCATTAGTATGGAAAGAGGTAAGCTCATGGAGTATATCCGAAGTGTCTTGACAAGCAAGATACAGCGCTCTACAGACGTCCACACATTTTGTTTGTTTTTTGTTTCTCCCTTTATTCTTCAATATTTCGAGCCACCCATAAGGTGTCTAACGACGCTCATGGACATTCGGCTGTGATTTTTGCTTGTTGTTTTTCAAATGTTATTGTTTTATTATCTATATGTAATATATAATGTCTATTCTAATATATTATATTATAAATACAAGGAGGATACAGACAACAGTCTGTATACACGGTGTATAAATACTTTTTTTTATTTTTTTATGGAACCTGACACGGTTGGCTACATCACCTACAACATCCGTGATGTCAGCCCATAACACAGGGTGAACTAGGTGCCATGTCAGTGCTTCCCTTCATTTCATGTCGGCTACACTAAACTGGACGGAAAACACGAACTATTTACATAGCCGTTTCGACCGACGTTTCGTTCAGTGCGGTGGTACCAACCCGGCCGGGATAAACCCTACCACCTATCAAGGTAAGAAGGGAAGGGACCTACAGTTTAACGTGGAATCCGAACCACGGTCAGCCTCCAACGGTCGAGCGGTGACCCATCCAATCACTGACCGCGCTCAGCGTTGCTTAATAACAGTTGACTAACCAACCGCGCCACTGAGCTACCGAGGCTGACGAATTTTCTTATCCCTTAGTCGACTTTTACGACATGCGACGGGGAGATATGCAGTGGGGCTATTCTTTTTAAGTACCGACCCCACACGGTACTACATATGTGTCCTTGATAGTGAAATTTTTAGTGTACACACGATGTACAATCTTTATTGTGAACTCGCAAGTTACCGAGTGATTTGTTCCAGCAACCCGTACATACCTTATAACGGTAGTGTAGTATTATTCAGATTGATATGAGTGAAGCGAGAACGGCGGAGTTGGGTGTCTGACTCGACACTGTGATTACGTGCGGGGGTGTGCGGGGGGCGGTGGGCGGGGCGGGACGCACAAGTTGTGTGCCTCCTGTAATCTTCTCGCTCTAGTCAGTCGTCAAGTTAAACTTGTGCGAGCCTCGCCAGACCCGATTGCTTTCACGCGACTCACTGCCGTTATGGGCCCGTTCCTAATGTCGACTGCTAGAGTTCTGCCTTCTACTAAATTCATAAAATCCTCTACTAACTCGAGCGATAGACGAGCCTAATATAAATACTAAACAAAAATGGATAAACATTTTATTACATTCATATTACATCATATTACATCAACATTCATATTACAGAATTTAGAAAAATTGCTTAAATACATTACGACCACAGAACATTAGGACCAACCTCAATAAGAGAAATGACTCCTATAATCATAGACTCAGATAAATATCGTAAAGCATTTATATAATACTATGCATAGCCCTGAAAACGTATGGATAAAGTCTCTACATCTCTGTGATGGAAGGAGTTTAGGACAACATAACATTACTTAGGAGTACTCGCATCCTGTGTACAGTTTCTGCACAATTTATTTCTACTGATTTTACAAGTTTTTGAAGTGAAAACTTCTTTAGCGGCGCTTGGCACTTTTTTTAGATGGGTAAAAAATGTTAAACTCGCGTCGGATCCGTAGCCTGATCGAAAAAGCGTAAGATTCGTTGAAATTATGGATGAAAGTTGATTTTTATGAGAAATAAACTTTTTGATGTAAAATAATTATAATAGTGTTAAATTTTTTATGTAATATAAATTGTCATGTTTGTCTACGATAGCGCAATAAATGAATATTGTATTTTACCACATAAATGATAGTACTTTTATACTGATAAATAAAACAATTCGTGCGAAATTATTCCCTAAATATTCCAAAATATTCAAAAATGCACAACGTTGATATTTAAGTTTTCACTTCTGCCGGCACTCCCGGAGTGCAACCTTAGGCTTTTTTTATTTTTTATGGAAACTGACACGGTTGGCTACATCACCTACAACAACCGTGATGTCAGCCCATAACACCGGGTGAACTTGGTGCCACGTCAGTGCTTCTCTTCGGTCGTGCCGGCTACACTGAACTGGGCGGAATACACAAACTATTTACATAGCCGTTTCGACCGACCTTTCATTCAGTGTGGTGGTATCAACCCGGGCGGGTTAAACCCTACCACCTAGTAATATAAGAAGGGAGTCATATCCCTTAGTCGCCTTTTACGACATACACGGGAAGAGATGCAGTGGGGCTATTCTTTTAAAGTACCGGCCCCACATGGTGCAAGTGTTGTCGTTGTGACTAACTAGGGGCTATGTACGTGAGACATAGCTCGGTATCGCTGCACCGAGCACCACATTACCTTGTCCGGGGCATCGTTCACTGTTCAGTTGACTATGGCGGGGTCCACCGCGGCTCATGCAAAGATCATATTATCGCGCGTCACGCGCGGAAAATATTACAACGCTCGTCCGAGAGCGCGCAGGTATCTCGGGAGGCGCGACGCCACATTGTTTCTCGTTCTTTAGCCATTTGCTGTATTCCGTGTTTTACACAGCCTTTTACAGAGTCTGCGGCGGCGTGGTGGGGTTTGGGGCGAGGCGTGGTGGGCCAGGGTTGGGGCGCGGCCTCCGTCACACTTCTCGACTCGACCGCGGCGCGCCCCCACCCCCGCCCGGTAGTGGCCGCAGACTTAGTGAATAGCTTCAGATGGTGGAAGTGTTGATCTATTCGGGGAGGTTGTATTTAGTGAGGCATAGTTACATAAACACCGCAGATGGATGGAGTTTCCGACTTAGAGGGTTTACGCTTTATGCGATTATCTTTGCTGTTTAAGTTGCGTTTACAATTCATTTGTTCATAATTATAATGGGATTCAGTTTTGATAAGCAGTTTACTAAGTGCAGCCTATTGCCTCGTGTCTCGCGAATAAAAGTATCTGTGCAGTTTTTCTTACAAATACATTTCATGCATTACCACACTCTTCTCACAATGCAAACAACGCATGACTTATTATTTTCCTTATGTTCAACTCAAAGAATTTCCCCGACGTGTTCGTTCAAAGTTAAATGTGTGCTTCCCCTCGCCTGCGCACGACCAAGTTTCACAACTTGTTTTACACTTGTACATTTTTCTAGTTTTATAACGATTTGTAAGTTAGAAGTTGCAAACTGTAAGATTTATAGTTTAAACGATTCGGTAAAAGCGTACGTTGATAATGTTCTATTGACTTTGTGTACGGACGTTATTGGACAAGTTGAAACAAAATAATTAATTTTAAGTTTAAATTACATTCACGTCCTCATTTAGAAAATTTCAAATTAAAAAAAAATTATATACGTGCACCGATGATATTTGCGCTATTGAAAAATTTCTATATTTTCTTGCAATATGATAAATTTTGTGTTTTACGTATATTATGCAAATAAATTTTCTTTGGTATATTTATGCCACCGATTATATTTATTTATATTCTCCATTTCACACACGCTGTATTCTGATAATCGGGGTAAATAAAGTGATCTGAGTTGTGTTGCAAAAAGTAGAGCGTTTAGGAGACATTGGGACATGCACGGGGCGCATTCTTTTAGAACTGACACAGTACATAATTCCCATTCTTTCTCCTCAAATAAGTAAAAAAATATATGCACGTCAGAAGTGTTTTATACGGGCGGCCGAGATCTAGGCTTGAGTCTCAGGTACAAGAAATTGGAGGCCGAGGAGTTGCCAGTTCGGCTTGAAGGCAAACTAATATCTCAGGGGAGAGGCCATTTATCCGCGATTTGAAGATGTTGTGGGAGTAGGGTTTGTGTGTTCACACGCACGCAGGGGAGTGCGCGGCGGGGCGGGCGGCAGGCGGGTGGAGCGTGTCGCTCGCTCGCCGCGCACTTGTTAACTACGAGCGGCTCGCTCGCTATTTATTCTCTCTGCGAGAGTATACTACACCACTGCATGTTAACCAGTGAACGGAAAGCGTTCAGTACAAACGAACATTGCAAATTACAGGAATTGAGGTAGAATGTTTTATATTGTCGTTCTATTGGTGCGGAAACTAGTGCAATAACAATGGATGCAGGTGCAATTCGACATGCCTAGATCAAAGTTTTTTGTTTGTTCGTGGATAGGTAGGTACACATATATTTGTTGAGTATTATATATTTTATATTTAAGTTTAAGGTTATTTGTTAAGCTACGAGTATTACCTTTAATTTTAATTTTATATTTTATGTAATCTTATTAGTTATGTCACCTGGTTGTACTAGTTTAAAAGGAAAACATATTTTCCGAAATAAATTAGATTTTGCACAACAATTGAAAAAGAAAATGGTTGATAATAACTCTTTGTTTTTTCTATTCGACGCTCGTCGCTAAATGCAGAGTTTATTCGCTAGACTTTTGGACGGATGTCACGGGATGTGTGTTCCGGAGAAGCGGCGCTGGTGATTGGTCAATACAGATCACGTGTGTGATCAGCAAATAAACTAAGGAAGAAACATTGACACCACTAGGGCTGTAGATATTAAATTGATTTGTTTGGATGATATTTTTGTTTTGTTGTGTTTTTATTTAAAAAACTGAATATGATATAATTGGATGTCGTTTTCAGATTGTTTAAATGCGTCGTAGAATATAAATCTTAATACAAGATTGCCTCTACTATATCCACTACTTAGATTGTACCATACGAACTGCCGTAGCCCCGTTACGAAATGTCGTAGCGCTAATTAGATTGCTGTGTAACTTTAACGGCGGTACGAAGGGTTATACTATCACTGAGAACTGACGAAGTAGTGCTACAAAATGTAGTAGCAATAAGAACGCAATTATTAGAGCAGCGCTAAAGATTGCTGTGTAACTCAGCGCTACAAACGGTCATACTACCACTAAGATCTGTCGTAGTAGTGCTACGAAATATCGTAGCAATAGGAACGCAATTATTAGAGCAGCGCTGAAGATTGCTGTGTAACTCAGCGCTACAAACGGTCATACTACCACTAAGAACTGTCGTAGTAGTGCTACGAAATATCGTAGCAATAAGAACGCAATTATTAGAGCAGCGCTGAAGATTGCTGTGTAACTGTAACAGCGCTACGAAGGGTTATACCACCACTAAGATCTGTCGTAGTAGTGCTACGAAATATCGTAGCAATAAGAACGCAATTATTAGAGCAGCGCTGAAGATTGCTGTGTAACTGTAACAGCGCTACGAAGGGTTATACTACCAGTAAGAACTGTCGTAGTAGTGCTATGAAATATCGTAGCAATAAGAACGCAATTATTAGAGCAGCACTGAAGATTGCTGTGTAACTGTAACAGCGCTACGAAGGGTTATACTACCAGTAAGAACTGTCGTAGTAGTGCTATGAAATATCGTAGCAATAAGAACGCAATTATTAGAGCAGCACTGAAGATTGCTGTGTAACTGTAACAGCGCTACGAAGGGTTATACTACCACTAAGATCTGTCGTAGTAGTGCTACGAAATATCGTAGCAATAAGAACGCAATTATTAGAGCAGCGCTGAAGATTGCTGTGTAACTGTAACAGCGCTACGAAGGGTTATACTACCACTAAGATCTGTCGTAGTAGTGCTACGAAATATCGTAGCAATAAGAACGCAATTATTAGAGCAGCGCTGAAGATTGCTGTGTAACTGTAACAGCGCTACGAAGGGTTATACTACCACTAAGAACTGTCGTAGTAGTGCTATGAAATATCGTAGCAATAAGAACGCAATTATTAGAGCAGCGCTGAAGATTGCTGTGTAACTGTAACAGCGCTACGAAGGGTTATACTACCACTAAGAACTGTCGTAGTAGTGCTACGAAATATCGTAGCAATAAGAACGCAATTATTAGAGCAGCGCTGAAGATTGCTGTGTAACTGTAACAGCGCTACGAAGGGTTGTACTACCACTAAGAACTGTCGTAGTAGTGCTATGAAATGTCGTAGCAATAAGAACGCAATTATTAGAGCAGCGCTCAAGATTGCTGTGTAACTGTAACAGCGCTACGAAGGGTTATACTACCACTAAGATCTGTCGTAGTAGTGCTATGAAATGTCGTAACAATAAGAACGCAATTATTAGAGCAGCGCTCAAGATTGCTGTGTAACTGTAACAGCGCTACGAAGGGTTATACTACCACTAAGAACTGTCGTAGTAGTGCTACGAAATGTCGTCGCAATAAAAACACAATTATTAGAGCAGCGCTAAAGATTGCTGTGTAACTGTAACAGAGCTACGAAGGGTTATACTACCACTAAGCACTGTCGTAGTAATGCTACGAAATGTCGTAGCAATAAGAACGCAATTATTAGAGCAGCGCTAATTAGATTGTTGTGTATATGTAACAACTCTACGAAAGGTGATACTACCACTACGAACTGTTTTAGTAGTGCTATGAAATTTCGTAGCAATAAGAACGGAATTATTAGAGCAGCGCTCATTAGATTGCTGTGACTGTAGTACCGCTACGAACGGTTTTATAACACCACCACTATGAACTGCCGTAGCACTGCTACGAAATGTCGTAGCAGTATAAATACAATAATTAGAGCACGGCAACAATCTACGAAATGTAGGAGCAACATAAACGCAATTAATTAGGGCACCGATAATTATGAACTTCTATAACTTTATTCGTAACACTATTAAAAATCTGTTTTAGGAAAATAACGAAGCATTGCCTTTAGACTAATATTTCCGCGAACTAATTCGGTTCGGTATTTATTCTTGTTTAGGCCGGTTAATCTATAGTGTCAGTGGTCAAAAGATTTTTTTTTTTTCAGAAGAAATTTGGAAGAAATCTTGCAATGATGGGTGTGACGGGGTTAGGCGGCAGGGCGGCTGCGGGGCGGCAGAGGTGGGGTCGTGCGCAGCACTGAGGTCGGCGGCGGAGCGCGGGTCGTATCGACGAGCGCGGTCGACGGTCTCATTTGAATAATTGATTCAAAAGAATTTTGCCTATTCCGAAAGCGCGCGAGCCACAAATCAAATATGCCCGCTGAATCATTAAACCGATGAAGCGATAGGAAGGATTAGCGGTGTGACTTGGTATTCACATCGGAGGCGCTAGCGGCGAATTGAATTTATTTAAAAAGTTTGGTAAATTGAATTTTCTGGATAAAATATGTGAGGTCTGTATTTAGTAAATATAGTCTTCAGTGAAGCTGTGATTGATGGAAAACGTGTCTAGAAATTTAATACACTCGTTCATTAATTCGAGTTAGCGCCCGAAATATGTATCAGAGCCGCGTGCCTCACTCACCCGCCGCCGCCGCGCCGGCCGCCTCTATTGCGGAGTTCTAATATCTAATTCATGAAACGAACCAAACTTTTCTCGCAGAACTCGCACAGGCGCACGCTTTCCATATCGAAACTATTGGATCGTGCACACGCCAATTTAATAAATGGCCTTCCCACAGTATCGGAACAATGCAGCCTTGAGTTTATTAACTGTGGGGACTCCGGCCGCGTGCAAGAAGCTTTTAAACAATCTGAAAAGTTAGGAAACAATCGGATCACCGATCGAACCACTTCGCTGCTGCCTACCTCCCCACTTCATTCAAATGGATGAACTACAAGAAGAGTTTCCGAACGTCTGAGTCTCCTCCGTTGAGACTTCACACTTAAAACGATTTTACATTGGACGATACGACATCCATCCGTCGACACAACCACGTTTTCGACGAGATGCGGGGAAACGGAAACCTAAATGTCCACTATACATTTAGGTATTTGCACATGAAAAAATCGGGCTGAAGATTTAGGAATACAAGAGTATTCTAAGGCTTACCTTCTTAGATAAGTTTTGTCGGTATCGTGTCGTCCTGTCGGTATCGTGTCGATTCGTCGGTTCCGGTGTTCTTGTGTTCTTGAGTCGCATGAAATAATCTTAGTTTTGGAGTTAGTGAACATAGGAACGGTGAAAATTTTATCTGATATTACATTAATTATAATACTGTAACTACTTGTAGGTTTCGCAAACGCTGATACGATTGTTGTCAGTCTTCTTAGAAGTAATTGCATGGCAGAATGAATATTTCGGACGTAAACTTTAATAAATTTAAATCAATGTAACTTAGAGCATAGCAGAATAACGCAACAGCTGATTGATTACAGATTGACAAACTATATTTGTGGAACGAATATGTGTGGTTTATTAGTTAATTATTTCTTGTTTGATGGCAATCAATGATATTTTTCTTTCTTTGTTTCTTACTTTGGATAAACATAAATGAACAAAAAATCGGAAACAAAACCAGTAACTCTTGTTCATTTATTAATTAAAATCAATCCCTTGTTGCACGTAATTCGAGTCTTAATGTTTTATGCCGTTCACAGTTTTAGTTTCATGCTGGATCGGGACCAGTAACAAAGTTGGACTAGCGGAGAGTACCGGCTGGGCGGGGCGGGGCCGCGGAAAGCTCCGCGCGTGCATCAAGTCGTATCAGGTGCCGGTTGATAACGACCGTTTCTGTAAATAGGGCGCACCTGGGGCTCGGCTCCGTTGCCGCCGCCCCGCGCCGGCACAACTCGCTGCCAATATAACCCTACAGCACGTCGAATGCAACTGCCCTCGTTAATTCTATGTTTGTATCAAGTCCTCGTGAAAGGTTATTTATTACATATTATTTTATAATTAGGAAAAATTTATCGTGCACGTGTTATTTGAATTGAGATATTTTAAACAATTTTGTGTAGTCACTATAAGTGAGTGACATGGACGATGCAACGTTGCGCCGAGTTATCAATATGAGTTATCATTATGGCTTTACGATAGAGCTCTCGCGGGGCGCGGAGGGGCGGGCGCACGATGCGTCCCGGCTAATAACTCGAGTCATAAATATTCATATCGCCCGACCGTATTGATAGGATAGATGCGGCGTGTATCATTACCGCGCAGCCATTGTTTTCACTAATGACGACTGCGCGTAGCGTTCGCGTAAAAAGCAGGTGTACGAAAGTGGAGTGTAGATAAATAGCTGTCTGCCGGTAATGGTACGTTAACGAGTTATTCGCGTGCTTGTCGGATTGTTTTTGCGCGGCCGAGTCCGTGTAAATACCGGGAAGTACGCAAGGAATAGGCCGCGGACGCGGCGCGTTTCCTAGCGCGCCCCCGCCGTCGTCGTCTGCGTAAACTGGCGAGCTCATCTCTCTGAGCAGGGGAGATGGCGTCCTTGACCTGAGCGCCGACTTCACATGCGTGTAAAAAAGGAAATTTATTCGCAGACATATAAATTTGTTTAGCAAACAAGTATTAATGGATCTCATAAAGATAGGGGCTATTAAAATAATTATTGTCCTAGGCGGCACTGACGACGGTTATAAATAAAGTAGAAGCCGCGCGACCGAAGTTATGTGAGAGAACATTTCGGACCTAGTTCATGTTGAGTTTTCAGGATGAGTTTGGACTTTTATTACATTTTTTTTCGAGTAACACCTTATTTAATTATAACATTGAATTGACAACTTTCAAGGTTTGGGTTGTATTAACAATGTTAATTAATGCTGTGCTAATTGTATTTTTATTTTATTTCCAGTAGTTTGCATTTAATCTCGGCGGTATTTGTCCATCTCACATTAGCAAAATAAATGGAATTGAGACGAAACTAAAATCATAGGATACAATTGAAAATACAGAGTGTGGCCGGTGTGTTCGTACTGTGCTGCTATCCGTGTGGTGTCGCGGTCGTATTAGCTGATTTGTGATTGGCGGCAACCACCGCTAGCGGCTCACTCCGCGCCGCACGTACAAAGTCATTATTTCATTACTTCCAACAAATTGATGTAAACACCCATAGCCAATAAAGTGAAACAATAATTAACTATGAAACACCTCCACGACTTATATACTCGTGCTCGCTCGTAGACAACAAGCACCGTTTGATTGCACTCGCTGCTCGTACGCATGATATTCCGCGCGCATAAGCAATGTTAAAGGAGAGCGCACGCACGCTCTCAAGTGCCGTTCCCGCTTCTGGCTCCTATTTCAAAAGGCAGCAATTGTATATGTATATGTAAGTCAGCAAGATTGTCGGGTGCTAATGTTGTCGCGAGCTCGCTATGTGCGATGCGCTGTGTTGCTTTAAGAGTGTTCGTGACTAATTGAAAGCGTGGGTGGCTGCACCGTCTCGCCTCCGCATGTGCATAGTGCCCTCCCCCGCTCTGCTGCCGAGGTCTCGACAATTACTGAATGAACTGCCCGACGCATAATTACCCTATTTTTTTAATGTAATTCGATATGGGTGGCTGAGTCGGAGGGGCCAGCCGCCATAGCGCATGCTCCGACAAGCCAATATCATCTCCGAGAAGGTAGGTGCCATACCGGAGACTTCCCTGGATTGCTGGCTATACTGGACTAGAGGAGAACACAATCGAGGCTGCTATGGGGCCATCTTACATCCAGTACGGTGGTACCAACCCAGGCGGCTACAATTTGAGCCTACCACCTAGTAAGGGGCAAGGGAAGTTACATTTTTACACCGGTTTCGAACAGTGAAGCAGCAGTTGTAGGTATGCACGTAATTTTTTTCGCCAGAATAAACTCATTGGTACACGCCGACCGGATGCGAACCTCGGACCTCTCGCATGAGAAGCCGATGCCCAAACCACCCTGGACCCGCCACTGTGACCCGAAACTTTGCGCGTTTAACTACGCAAAAGTTGAATAAAATGAGCAGGTTAAGAGGGAAGTCACTTTTGAAAATACGCGGGAATGTGTCAGCGCAATCTACTTACTTAAATTGAAGCAATATTTAATTCTCACTCAACGTTGTGACTTAAAACAGTGGTACGGTCTTATGATTGGTCAAGTGCGCACGATTACGAGAATTTTACAAACAACCCAATCCGTGCCGCTCTAAGTCCCCATCTTAGAGCACTTGTACTTAAACTGTGTGTACCCTTGACAAGTCACGCTTCGTTGAGCGAGAAAGCTTTCATCAATTAATAATTTACTCTGCAAACATCAAAGCGTCAAATTGTCAACTTTCCTTAACCTCCGCAGCCGGGAGGAGGGGCGGGCACACAATGAGGGGTGAGGGAGGGGAGGCCGGGACACTGCCGCGACATTCATATTCATGATTGCGAGGCTCTGGACGTCCACTTTGTTTGATCGTCGCCGTCGCGAAGTGTTAACTCCTACCTTATCAGGTTTCTGGCGAGGAATAATGGCGACATCGATACACTTGTAAAACTTTATCTGTGTATCTGTTTTGCGTATACTTTTACTTGTAATAAATGGTCAATATATTTGATATTGTACAGTACAGTTATATTATGGCTTTACTCTACTTTACGCTAGTAACATAACAATTGAACTTAACATTAAATATTTGTGTGTAAAATATATTTTGAAAAATAACTAGTACGTGTGTAATGGAGCAATCTGTATGTGCGAAAATGGATACTCGTAAATGCAAGCGACAGTTGAACGAATACAATCAATGAGTGTCGCACTGCGCACTCCATACTCAAGAAAGGTCAGATAACAGAGCATCGAATACCGCGCGCGCCTCTCCTAGAGGCGAAAGTAATAATAATATTTGAAACCCAATAACTACACGCAGTGCTGCTAGCGCTTCGTATGTGTGTGTGTGTGTGTGTGTTAGTATCGACACTACACACAAAGAGGAGCAAGTTAGGCACACGCACAAAACAAATGCACACGCACAACACACATATGTAAGTCATAGGCCACGCCCACAGGCTTCAACGGCGTTGTAGGGAAATCGCGCTCAGGGCGTCTCTAGGAGGGGGCGCGCGCGGTATTCGATGCTCTGTGGGTCAGATGGATGGTGAGTTGCTCTAGAGTTTATGTTCCATTGTTAAGCCTCCTAGCTAAATTAACCTTCTAATCACTACGGTCAATAGATTCCAAATACAAATCACACAAATAGCTTATCGCTCGCCTCCTAACTACTTTAATCGAATACGGCAGTATTCGATTAAAAATATGGGACGCCCCGCAAATCTCTACGTCCATGTCACTGCCTCCGTCTTCGCGTCGCACAGACCTGAATCCTTGAACAGTGTTGTTTGCATGTACCTGCACATAACGTACGAGCGATACCAAGTTTGTGTTGTTGACATTCTTGAGATTTGCAGTCTCAGGGCTCAACAGCTCTAAGTACCATGTCGAGTATCTAAAAATAGAGAATAGGGTTCTACAATAGTAATGAGTAATGTCATTCCGACTGTTTAAAAATGTATAAAATAATTTGCTTTTACTTACTTAAAGGAGTCGGGGGACCGCTCAGTGAAACCTCGCGCAGTTGTCAGTTTTTGTATTTTATTTACTTAGTATATTCCGATACTTATATAAACATTATTTATTATATTTGAGTCTAAAATCTATTATCTAGCTAGAGTCATTATCTATTTTATTATTCTATTTATTTATTATACATTATTTGTTTATTCTTCTAATTTTTTGCTTTATTTTAAATAATAAATGTCAACTGTATTAATTTCTTTGTTTCACGGTGGTACAAGAAAATCTTTTACAGGTTTAGTAATTTATATGAAAAAGCGCTGCCAACTATATGTATGTACTATAAACTGTTGATTTTTCAAATATATTTATATAAATATAATATTATAGGTTAATAATTCCTGGGGATGTAGTATATTAGGAATTGACACAAAATTCAATACACAATTTAAATTTTAAAATGTCTTGGATTCTAAATAATAATTTATAATTTTGTATCATGCAGCCGTATCGACTCAATTATAATGACGTGAATAGTTCCTCCAATATACAGGATGTATCAGGATAGGTTTTCGAAACTTCAGGGTTCAAAAGGCGCCCATATTTGAAGACGAAAAGCTCTGCAACTTTTTCCCAGATTCGATCATTTTACAGTACTTTTTGGTGAAAATCTATTCTTCAAGATTTGGTGTATGGTTAACGCCCGCCTTTATTAAATAAAAAATAAATTCTAACTCATGAATAAAAATGGGTAGGTTGCATACATAACTAGTACAATTGAACTGCGTGTAGGAGATTCCAAACACTGAAAGTTCAATGACCTCAAGAGAAAAAGAGGACTGAATTAGTTCATTGCACTCTCCAGTCTCACTGTCCATCGAGTTTTTATTACAATTTCCAACTTTTGTATGACAAAAAAACAACAGAATTTCGATTTTAGTGATAAGGATTTTTTCCTTCTAATAATGAGTACTTTCTATTCCTGAAGTTTCTCAAACCTATCCTGATACACCCTGTATATTCGGTGCCTGGGCTCCGCCCGTCCCGCGCGGCGCGCCCCGCTGTCGTTGGCAGCGCGGAGGCTGTAACGTCTCAGCGTGTCCGTAGTATCACAACACAACTGTACCGAGAGTATGTCGCCCCACAATCACGCTGCAGTCTCTCGAATATTGCTCTGCAATAACAACAGCTCGGGTGCGACTTGGCGGGGCGGGGCGGGGGGGGGGGGGGGGGGGGGTGAGCCAGGCGGCTCGAGCTGTTATATAATGTGGATAATAAGCTCTAGCCTCTAGCACACCTTAGAACGGAGGCGGAGGGGCGGGTGAGAGGACGCGGGATGGAGGCTTGCTTGAGTCGGCCTGTCGCGCGGTGCGCCCGTTCCGGCAGCACGTTCCCCGTTGTAGTGCTGCAGTGCTGTTTATATGTGTACTTAGAGTAAACTGCGGATGAATGTGAGTTAGGCCATGCACATACAGACCGCGCGCGAGCTTAAGGAATGTTGACGTAATGGCCTAGTGCAGTGATTTAGTCGATATTACGTATCGATATTAATTAATTAAGAAATCATTCTATAATTAGTTACTTACCAATCTTCACACTTTGAAAGAATGCGTTTTGCCATTTCGCGGGCTTGCCTACGTATTATAATCGTTTTTTTTTTTGTTCCTGTTCTTATTGCTCATGCTCGCAATTTCTTCTTCATCGATATTGAATCGCTATTTGTACACACAAAATGAAGTCGCTTAATAAACATAACTTAAAGAGTAACGAATTAACACGCGATTGACTAATACGCGCGCATAGGTATTACGAATACGGTATCGATAAGCGTGCTCTCGCGTCAAGGCCAACACTCGCACCGGGAGCGCGCGGGGTGTGAAGCGACGGTCGGGAGGGGCGCACACCCGCCCGCTTCCCCAGCCCCCGATTCCTCGGAGCTCGCGCGCGGACTGTAATTAACTAATTGCTGTGATGAATATTAAATAACACATTAAAGTGCTAAGCAGACAACACTCGCATCGCGTTTCAAATCAAGACCTTTCCTTATTCCAGGCGCATGATCGATTTACCCTTGCTTCTTAGTTTAGATTCATTTCATATGCTATTTCTGTAATTAATGACATTAATTGTATTTACCTTCAGATTAATTTGTAGAACGTTCAACTTGACTTTAAAACGTCAACAAAGGCAGCAATAAATTTTAACGAGCTCAAGAAACCGAGCACAAATTATTTGGAGATAAGTTCGCGAATGCCGATTGTGACTGCAAAAGACAAGAGACAATAACGGCGTGGTCGCTTCCAATAGAATCGAATTACATCTTCCAAATTTAAGCGACAGCCACGAAGCTTGCGCCTTTGAGACCGAATTTGCTGTTTCAGTAGAGGAAGGCATAGTTGGCAAATTGTTCGGCAGTTAGTGCGGAAACGTTGAAAGCGACTACCTTGCTAAATACTGTAGCGATGAGTCGCGGTACCAGCAGGTATGAGCCACGGCAGATTGATTGATTGACTGTTGATTGAGCATTTATTTGGTAGTAAAACTACTCTTAAACTTTTCACAATTTGAGAGGAACGCGGAGGCATAGTGCGGAGGGGTGGCTGCCGCAATATCGCTACGGTTGAATTTGTCACAGATGGTGTAAATTACATAAAATTAAGTGCCTGGAATCGAATAGTCAAAAGCCGGTGATGTAACTCTGTAAAACATTTAATAATGTAATAAAATACTAAAAGTTACTCACTAATAAAATAACAACTTAACAAATACAACAGATGCGAGCACAGATATTAAGAGTAGCTTCGGGGTTTGCTTCGAGTGAATTTCCAATTGAATAGAAAGTTTACCTCTAAACCAATTTTCAGTCGTCGTTCCCAGTACCGGTGTACGGATAAAACCGATGATGTTGTGAAAATCTTTGCTCAATTCTGCCTATTACGATTATGTTGCGAGACAATGGTTTTTACTTAACTTGTAGGTACTCGTAATTTTGAATTTATCGAAGGATGACGAATCCAAATCAATTTTGTATAGAGGCGTGACGGCACTGGTAGCGTGACGGAGGAAGGAGAAAAGGAAATAGGGCTGTGCAGAGCAATTACAATCGCATGATGTCTAAATTGAAGGCGCAATTACAATCCCTGCCACCACTCGGCCGGACGACAGCTCGCCGTCAATTTGAGACCGCAGCGCGAAATATCGAGGGCGCGGCGCTCTCGGATCAACTATTGTATTTATTCGGCGATTGTGAGTTGAGCTCAATCCAGTATTCTCGCGCGGTTCAATGCAAGCACTATGAATGGGTGAATTGAATATGGATCCTAAAATAAAACCGAAAGAAGTCTGTTTGTTAGCTTTATTTGACGTTTTATTTGTGCAAAGAGATTTTGAATAACGGTACCTGGATCACGAATTTCTGGGTTGGTAGTAGAAGCGTGAGTTGTCCGTGTTTGAGAGTGCTCTGTTGTGAAATGTCGAAACAAACTATTTCGCAGTGCAACAAACAGCACTCGTAACTCACGTTCACTGCAAAATTGAAAGAGAGTAAAGAAAAACATAGCTCACAGCGGGAGCAGATACAAGCCAATGTTTCACAGTCGAATTGGAAAATCCGATTTTGTATCTGTCCAATACCGTTAGAATCAGATCAGCTAAAGTGATTTAGTTTGGGTTGACGCGGTGCGGTGTGGGCGGCGCTGGCGGCGGCGACACGCGCGCTCCCGGCAGCCGCGGCCCGGCCGGCCGACCGGTCCGCAGAGCTCGGCCCCGCACGCAAGTCCACCGCTAGACTGTGCGCTGCGCCCGGGCTGGAACAGGAACTTCGCCAACTGGACAACACGTGTCGTTCCAATTATGAAAATATCTAACTGTTGCACATTATATGGACAACTATAATAATAATATATTCAAACCTGAAATTATGATTTAACTTCGTACTAAATTTCTTATGAAATTTACAATAATTAAAATTATTTGAATTACAATTGAGTTGTTTCACATTGCGACTTCTTACCTTCCACAAGACGAAGACGACGTCCTTTTTCGAAATGTCGTTTCGAAGCTTTCGCAGAATCACTTAAGGAAGTCGGTCGGAGCTAAGCACCGGTATAGAAAGCAATCGTACCGGCCGGTGCGATGTCGAGGCGACTCGACGGCGCGGCGCGCTCTAACCTAATCCCTCGTCCCTCGCCATTCATCACGAGGGCAAACAGACGACGGAATAAATGTCTGAAAAATCCTCGAAAAAAGACAAACACGCGGCACGCGGTCTCCGTCGCGCCCTCCCGCCCCGCCCCACCTCCGCCACCCCCGAATCTCGTCTAACCCGCCGGGCGCACGGTAAAGCGAAGCACTAAAAAAACCGACGCAGGGAAATGGAGACGACTTATGAGGAGGCTGTCATTGAGGGGCTCACGAATGATAGCGCAAACACGACACAAAAGCCGAGCAATCTGTTTTCCCGTTTTCGTATGGAAAAAAATCACATCTACGAGTACCACTATGTGAGTCCGACCTACAACCCCCTCTGCGAGGCGGCGCCGGCGCGGCGGCGGCGTCGCGGTGGCACTGTGCGGGCTTCGGACGGCTTAGAGTAGGCTCCGTTACCCGCCACTACTGGCTTACTTATCAATACATGCTGACACTACAATAATAGGGAAACATGCGTAACCAGCTCGATATCGTTCCGAACTGCCAATGAACGTGGTTTTCGCGTTTTCTTTTTGGAAAGAGTTTTAGTATTATCAGTTCTTCGTTCCGAGATTTGTTTCACTAAAATATATATATATATTTTTAAGTAATTAGGGGCATTTTCCGTCAGCTTCTTTTTTATTTCCTGTTGATATACTGTAAACCGTACTGCAGTTGATTTAGAGTAATCTGAATCTCGCGTAGATAAATTCTTCAGATATATTCGAGCGGCTCGGTTCGTTTTTCGGCCGGCGACTGAAGCTTTGTGAAGATTGCGACCGTTTTGGCCAGCCAAAAACGGCAAAGGGTGGGACGGGCACTCTCACTAGCGAGCCCACTCGAGACCCTATTGAGATTGATGCCGGCGCGCCGCCGCGCCTCCTCCCCACAGCTGCTGCACTCCATCTTCCTTCTAAAGGGCTAATAAAGGTGAAATGTTGGCGGTGTTTACTGCGCTGCGAGCACTTGTAATTTAGGCCCCGTTGCATCCCGTCTCGCCGAAGACACGAGGCTCTGTCGCGGCTCGCATGCCGCTACACTCGCTTCTGTCTCCGCCCACTCGTTTTATTTTTTGCAATAAAAGTTAATTGTGTTTTGCCTCATTTGTTTAAGGCGCAAAGAAGACTCAATTTACGAAATTGTTGAGCTATTGGTAAAGACAAAAAATCTCTAAAAATATAGGTTATGTATTGATCTTTAATTAACAAACATAGTGAAAAAATTATATTTTATTACTTTGGAAAGGTGTTAAATAAATCTCCAAAAAATAACGAAAAGTACGCAAAATGGCACTTTCAAGTTAAATTCTCTTGAGAAGCATAAATTGTTTCAATACAAGACCCTCATAGAAATATAAAAAATATTTTTCCCTACAATCGTAGCGAAAAAAAGATTTTTTTCCATATTTCCAACACGTGAAATTTAATATATAGTGATCTTCGCGCAAACGTTCATCGTCGGCGCGACGTATCAGCCACCGCACGAGTAGAACGAATCTCGCACCTATTTACATCTGCATACGGTTCGTGTTTCAATCATCTGTGCTCGGGTAGCACGGTTTGAGTCTTATTTCCACCTTAATATGAGGATCCTTTCAGATCTATATCTCGACTAGAGAAACCAGGAGCTAACTTTGTCTTATAATATCGTCTGTAGTTTAGGACCAGTATCTGAAGAAAAAGTCATTGCCAACTAAGGATAACTAATAACGAAAAGTGCGGATGTACTGAGGATGCATTTACCGACGAATTGAATATATTTAATACACGACACACGTAAGAGATAATGAAATAAGTGTCCGAGAGGCAGTTAGCGAGGTTGAATTTATTGTTTATAAATTTTCAGCTCAATTCGGTAATTAAAAAAGTTTCATAAAACCCCATCGAGGATTTGTGCTCCCGACTTGCACGGCGGCCTCTAAAGTTCCCCTTCGCTTCCACCTGAGTTTCATCTTAGTAGCTACTTCATAGTTTATTCATTCTGTTCCCGGGCAGTAAACAACGGTCCGGGTCGAGAACTCGCTCCACTGATTTATACCGATATTACACTGAGTACAAAACAGCTCCTCGTGAAGCTGTTGCGAGCGGCGCATTGATGCGAATTACACTCCCGCGTCCATACGACCGAATGGCCATGGGCGTCGTTAGACACCTTATAGGTGGCTCGGCGCGACATGTGGCGCCTACAATAAAAATATATATATATGTATACCTACACTACTGCATGCGGTTAACCAAAGTAGTACAGTGTGGGGTCGGTACTTAAAAAGATTAACCCCACTGCTCTCTGCCAGTGCATGTCGTAAAATACGACCAAGGGAAAAGGAGGAGAAATCGTGCTTAAAGGCGACAGTATAGCCACCTCTCACCTTGGCACAGCCCTTCCATCGAGTCATGCGGCAGGTGGGTGTTCGTGCTTTTTTCTGCTCGATAGTTGTCTTGTAATAATACTTTACTAAATGTGGTTATCGCTGTTGTACTGTAATTTACCGGAGTTCTTGCATCACAACATCGATTACTCTGCTAACCTCGATTGTCGGGATACAGCATGTGGTATGTATGTATGTATGTAAACAAACTTACGCGCGAATCTGTCAGGGATTTTTACGTACATACCATACTGAGTAGGTATGTTGCACTAATAAAATAAATAATCAATTCACGTCATGAACACTTTTACTGACACATAATTTTTATAAAAATTTTAAGTATTAATATAATATATTGTACTAGTTATTCCAGAGGTTTCACTTCATGGAAAAATATGAAATAAAAAAATATAATCGTGAAACCCCACGCGAATCGGTTGAGTAGTTCTTGAGTTATAAGCGAACATAGAATGATGACGGCACAAAGATCGGTGCATAGGTTACAGATTGAGAGCATTATTTATTATGATTAAAATCATTAACTATATACCAATTTATAAAGTAGCAAAATGCATGAGTACCATAATATGAGCGTAGGCAGATGAATTGTATCTATGTTAGGGCCGATTTGTTATCTTCTTCAATAGTGGTAAAGACGTCTATGGCAAAGAAGTTGTGTGAAAGTTGCTAAACTATTAGCAGGAAAGTATCTCGTCTCGCTAGACCGTTCTCTGGGGCAGCGACGAATACAGCATACAATGTATGTCATCGTATGCCTCGCCATCATATCACACACATACACACACCCGCACACACACCCTCCCTATTTCTGATTGTATGTAATAAATTTTATTTTTCTTTGGTTTTTTAATATAATATTTTATAAGAATTTCGAAATTTTTTAAATGTGAAATTTTCTTATAGTTTTTTAATTAAGTTTGTTTTAAAATTATTATTCATACATACCTTTTAAGATTATTTTTTTTTTCAATAAATATTTTAACATTCATCAAGCCGTTTAGACTACAGCGTGTGCCATAGAAATAGACATACACTCGAAAGACATTACTTTCCTTTTTATTGCTTCGCGCAGTCGGGTAAAAATGATATTAAATCATATAAAGATCTGCAGGTATCGCATAATATAAAAACACATGTGATATCATTATTGTAAAATTTCCTAAAGTTACTGTTGAATATATTGTTAGGTAAAATATAAATTCGATAAGAGCCTAACTTAGTTAATTACCGCCGAGCTTTTCTATAAAGAAGCTCGGTTTTTGCGTCCGCCGGGATATTTACGACTTGACAAATTGTCATTTGCGAAGCCACCTGCTGTTCTCGCCTTGATGTTCGACGCTCTAACTTTTTCTTCAGAAGTTTCAAATGTAATTTTTCAGGCCTAATGAGATAACGACTTTGTAGGTGGCGTCTTGGAGACGCTCATTAAAGATGATTTACTTAGACAATTAAAATAATAAAACAGAGTCATAATTTTGCCAAAAAGCCATGACCGTACTTATTTACTTATTTTATCTTTACTGAAATTTTTTTCGATTCTTTTTTTTAATGTAATCTTGAAGAAAATTGAACCAGAGAAAGTCGCTCGCCATATAAAAAAAGCTGTCAATGTGTTAGGTGTTTCATGACTTCCGTGTGTTGTACAAGTTCCAAGCTGGTAAAGGAATGTAGATACTTACCTCGTAAATAATGTAGGTATTTAGTATATGAACTAACGTTCGTAATGTAATGAATAATTGCAGGTAACATATTAAGAATATCGTAATCGCAATGAACAAAGTTTCAACGAAAAGTTGAGTAAGAAATTATTGAAATTAAATTATTATAAACTGCGTTGTTTCGCATTATTGTTTAAAAATAGGTTTTGTTTATGGGACACCTTATAGAATCGGTATATCAGCGAGTGCATATATGTATTGTGTATAATGTATGTGTGTATGTGTAATGTATATGTCGACACAGGCAATCCGGCGTAGGTAACTAGAATGGATGGGTCGTATTTGTGTGTTTTCGTATAGAGCACATAAAGTCTGAGGCGACGATTAAGCAGGCGAGTGCGTAAAAATGATGGATGAAGCGTCGAGGCGAGATTAATGCGGACGTGTCTCGGGACAAATCGCCATCGCATCGGCGCGCTGCTGTCGTGTGCGGTGTGTGTTGTGGCGAAGCGGAGCGGCGAGAGAGAAGTACATTTTCGAGGATATAAATCCGAATAGAGCGAATACAGAACCAAAACCCGCCGTGGCCGGCCCGTGATCTTGCGTCACCGGTGCGATGAAGCAGAAATCCCGCAAAAAGCTAACAGAGTGCGCTAGTACTCCATTCATAGTGTTATCTCGCTCTATTTATTTCGAGGAAATTCCCACTTGGTCTATTTAAAATATTTTTAGCGCTTCGCAGTAAAGCAAGAACCAATTATTTATTATTAAATTAATCAAGCTAATTATTATTGAAGCTAAAATGCCTCTCTGTTCGTCCGTGCGTCTGTCCATTCGTCCGTCCGTACGTCTATCTGTCTGTGTGTCTGTCCGTTA
This sequence comes from Nematopogon swammerdamellus, assembly GCA_946902875.1. NCBI lineage: Eukaryota > Metazoa > Arthropoda > Insecta > Lepidoptera > Adelidae > Nematopogon > Nematopogon swammerdamellus. Next base: position 13,500,591 of record OX336339.1, read on the forward strand.
GCGACCTCTAGCTCCTAAAATAAACAAACTAAACCCGGACGAAGTGTGAAAATTTTAGTTGTTCGTTTATTTCAGGGGTCTCTTCATACATTTAAAGAAAGCCGGAAATAAAAAAAAACCGGCCAAGTGCGAGTCGGACTCGTGCACCGAGGTTTCGCAACACAAAAAACATTGAAAAAAACACATTTCTTGTATGGAAACCCCCTTTAATTTTTTTCTTTTTCTTATTTCTTGTTATATCGGCCATAATAACACATATTCTGTGAAAATTTGAAGGGCTACCTATTACGGTTCAAGAGATACAGTCCGCGGACAGACAGACAAACGGACGGACAGACAGACAGATAGATGGCGGCGTAGGCTTAGTAATAGGGTCCCGTACCGGATACGGAACCCTAAAAACGCCAATCGCTTATTGAGTCTAACGTTTATTATTAATTATTACTAATGAAATCTACCACACTGAACTTATTTACAGTATCTATTAAAACAAAAAGTGAGCGTTTTTACCAAAGTGATACATCATGAAATAAATGAGTGAATGTCATCAATAATTTTTTAAACTTGGATCGTCATCAATGTTGGCGGCGAACTTCTTCAAAGTCTTTGTGCGATCCCTCTAAAACCTCCTTGTAGAACTGCTGGGCATCGACATCTCTACTAATGTCGCAGTATTTTAGTAGTTTTTCGACGTATTCTTTTTTTGACATTGAAAATGTCTTTTCGATCGCTTCACTATAGTACCCGATTTCCAGCGCGAGTGATCTGAAAATTCGCCCTGGTGTCGTGAGTTTTAGGGTGTCAAATGACGCGTATCGCGGTCCCCCGCTAAGTAAATACGCGTGTATTATAAATTATAATACATTGTGTTTTATCGGATAGTACCGAATATCGTTGCATCTGTGGTATTTACTGCAGGTAATTAGATACCACCGCCGACCTCAATTTGAACGCTTGCAAATAACGTCCCGGCTTAGAAATGTCAAGAGGTGCTCCGGTATATAGTTTCATTGAAACTGTATATTTCCGTTGTGCTCCTCGCTTCATTTGAGGCGCCTATTCAGGCGGGGGCGGCGGCGGAGTTACGCGCGGGCCAGGCGGCGGGGAGGGGCGGCGCGGGGTACAGTTCGTTAGCAGACATTGAAGTACTTCGACCCAGTAACACGGCACTCCGCCGAACATCGCCCCACTCAATACCAACATCGAACGAAACACGTTAGCCAGCAGACGTATGCCCGCGCAAAAGAAACACACTTTCTGGACATACTACTAGACCTCTGAGTGTAAAGTATTTTTTTTATATAATAGTCTCAACAAATTTCAGGGAATTTTCATGAACTATTTTAGTGTCGACCTTGTAAGCCCTCACTTTACGATGTATTCATAAGAACGAATGTAAAGATTACATTTAGTTCCTATGAATATTTATCACATCACTTTCTGGCAATAATATTCTGACATCTGGAATTCTGAAATTCTGGATTTTTTTAAATTAAGGTACTGCGTAATGCTAAATGTAGTAACATAATAATAATAACGCTATGTAACGGCCTTATGTAAATTGAGGTGAATTTTAGCAAGTAAAATTTCTACGTTTAACTCATAAAATGATCCATCGCATACGAACTTTATTTTAAGCTCATTGAAGATTCATTCATACACACTCGCTTGCTCGTTCGGAAGTTGTGGAAGAATTTCCTTCCACCAATACTGTTAGTACAAAACTGCTATTAACTTCTACTAGAAAGTTCAAGTTTTTGAGTTATATGTAAGCGCACTGTCATGGGTTGGCTGGTTATTATTTGGTTCATAGAAAAAGTTGTAATTTTGACAGTGAGTCAACATGGTAAAATAAAGATGGACTCATTAAATGTATTTTATTTAATATAAATTAGCAAACATTTGCACGCACATCGATATTCAGCCCCCCGAATGGCTTATGTTCTTATTCTCCCATTACTAAAGAGTGTCCATCTTGACCGTCATTCATGCTGGTGTAAATTGGTCGACTTGCGGAGAGGTACTTCCACCACGACATAGTCCGCAAGTTGACCCTCTGGACTCCGGACACGTCCACATTTTGTCCGCAAGTGAGAAAGAATATATTGCAACTTACTTGTGAGGATCCGAGAGTATCCACTGGCGTCGAAATAATGTGGTGGGGCCATTACATTCGGTATGTCTTATGACAGTGAGGTTACATATGCATTACCTACTCACACACGCACACTCAAAATCGTGGTGCGTGCGAGTTTCGAGATTGCCCAGTTTTCCAACGCTAACCTATGTGGCACGCGTTTTAGTAATGATACAAAAAATAAATAAAAGTAAACAAAACTTAGGCAACTTGTCCTTATGTACAGTATACACACAAAAAAACAAGAAACAAATATATACATATGTCACGCTTTCAATAAATAAATAAATAAATAAATAAAACCGGCGAAGTGCGAGTCGAACTCGCGCACCTTTTTAGTTTCTTGTATGGGGACCCCCGTGATTTTTTTACTTTTTCTTATTTTTCTTATTTGTTGTTATATCGGCCATAATAACACATATTCTGTGAAAATGTCAACGGGCTACCTTTACGGTTCAAGAGATACAGCCCTCGGACGGACGGACAGACAGACAGACAGACAGACGGACGGACGGACGGACGGACGGACGGACGGGCGGGCGGACGGACGGCGTAGGCTTAGTAATAGGGTCCCGTACGACGGATACTGAACCCTACCGGATACTGACGGAAGCATATAGAGTACAGATAGGTGTTGCCCATACGCTATGAGGCCACGACGAGGTACTGACGCGCGTTGTTAACGTATGACTACATTTCGCGACAGCGCGTAAAGGTCAAATGCGAGCTTTCATGTACCCACATCGCTCTACCCACACACGGCACAGCTGATCGTAGTACGCGCGCAGCCTCCGCCGCAACGCAGGTGGGTATACACGGATGGATATATACGGATGGTTACTCCGTAAGAGTGTCAATTTCCCCCAAGCTTTCTACAAATTAGGGCGAGCTGCGGTGGACACAAAAAGTAACAGCCTCCAAAAAAGAGGTCACAGGATTTGATCGCAGAGCGACGGCGCGGTGGAGGCGGCGCGCGGTGGAGGCGTGCGCGGCGGGGGCGGCGGCGGTGCGGCCGAGTCGGGGCGGCTGGACTGAGGGGGGCCATACATCTCATACACGCTCCCATACATCTCCGACGATCGCCGGCCGCGGGTGATTGATGGAATCCACCAATACTGTATCGAGGAGAGTTTTTCTCTCAAATTTGTAATTCCGCAAACAAATTTTTACCCTACGCGGCCCTGCCGAAAGAATCTATCGAGGGCGAACGGCGCGCTCTCGCGTCGGCCTACATTTTTAATCTTATGACTTCTAAGTCGATAAAATTTACTGCGTAATTTGAATTGGACGGAGATTTCGTTACACGATAATAATAGAGGGCACTTTCGTATTTTCAGCCTTAGGGCTCCGATTGCTCGACTGAAATCAGTTCGTCGGGTCGAGGATGTCGTTATGAATAACTAACTGGATTTACGTCAATTTATTTCATGCACTGGATCGTCGGGTTTATTATATTATACGGCAAAATACTTGCGTATGTGCACAAGTATAGCTTAATATGATCGCAGTACCACTTTTGGAATAAGAGATAATTAGTGCGTGAAGTTGACATAGTAATTTTAATTTGATAAATACACAATGCGTTGGGTAGAAGCGATGTTAGTTACATAGAATAAAGATTAGATATAGGTAGTCCCCCGCACGCACGTTATTGACCGCACGATTGAGTCAAATGAACCCCCGACGAAAAAAGAGGAGTGTTATACTTATTAGTTTAACGCATGTGTGTGTGTGTGTGTGAGGGTGTTTTTTTTCTACTTTATGAAATAGGGCTTTAGCCGACTGTCGACTATGTCAGCCCCATCGTACCTGCTAAACAATCTCTAGCCTCTGAGGGCTAGAGATGCTTGGAAAAATGTGTATGTGTGTATGGGTGTGTCTGGCTCGGTTTTTTTTTAATTTGTAATTTTTTTTATGTACTTGCTATACAAAAAAAATATTATCAATTGCCACTCATGTGTCAGCCGCTTGGCATCGCTCGTAGGTATATTCGTCGAGCCACACCGGACTCAGACAAATGAGGTTGGCCTAGTCACTCGCGAGCTGACAGATCGATTATCTCGCGAAAGCGCTCGCTCTACTATCACATGCAATTATTATTCGAACGAAGCCAACATTTACTCACCGAGCGATTGCGCAGTTCTTCATTCGTGAAGGCAATTTTATTTAATTCCTAGACACTCGACGCTCAACAACATCCTGACAAGTTGGCCTATTTAGAGACGACGATGATTCCTTGGACCAGAGGGCGAGCCCTCGTGTGGGAAGCAACCGGCGGCGTCGACACCATGCAGGGAACAAGCACAATATATCTTCTTAAGTTGAAAGCTCTGCATGTTAGGGTGATAATAATAACTAAATAGTGTACCTAATGTAAAGAGACAAATATATATTTTGATCTCAAAAAATTTAAATTTCATGTTCGCGAAACTGAATAACAGCTTCGTGAACTTTACCTTTCGCGTATACCTTACCAATAGATCGTACATGCAAGGAACAGAAAAGTTAAAAAGTTAAAGTTCGAGGAGGAGGAAGGAAGGCTGATGAACTTGTGTAATAAAGACGAATACAATACATAATTTAAAGTTCGGAGCAGTTCCACTTAGGAAATTCTCTGAAACTTGCGTAGCTGTTTTCTCCGTCCTTGTTGTATAGATAGATAGAGCAAAATTTGGTATAAACGAATTTTGTCGTAAGCGTACTTAGAGTTGTGGATTAAACATTTTTTTTACAGTTTGAACACTGTGCTCGTATTTTGAAGTTAGACTTCTTAAGGCGAGTAGAAAAATTTGGTAAAGTGCGAGTTTTAATCAAGCATGGAATGAAGGGCTCCGTAGATCATACCATACTAAAGAAACTAAAAAGTGTATGCGCACCATCTACCGAAAAGAGTATGAAGCATTTTGACTAATAATGAATTTTAACTATTAAGAAGCATTTCAAACACGCCACGCCATAGATGGCGTAAATGGCGCTGACCATGACATGGCGATACGGAACCCTCGGTGCGCGAGTTCGACTCGCACTTGGCCGGTTTTTTGTTGTTGAATCTACGTTGCTGTCTTTATTTTTTGAATATCTAAAGTGATGACTCAATAAGGCTTAATGAACTTCAGGACATCAAAAAATAAAAATAAATATTTTTTTTCGGTCGAAATGCAAAGTTTTACCTCCGGTGTTGTATATTTCATCTAAACAAAAACGACAAAGGCAGGAACGAAAGATTGGACTGTCTTTACGAAAAGAAAAAAATAAAAAATCGGATAAGGTTAGGGGGCTAGAAAACATAAAAGGCGAAAGACGAATTTGTATGGAGAAAGTTAACTTCCGTCTCGTCTTATTAGAGTTTTTGCCATTCAGGTATACTATTATTTTTTTACAAATAGTTTTATATCGTACTACAAAAACAAATTATATTTACAAATACGAATAGATATTCAAATAGGTAGGTATACAATGATATACTATTAAATTTTATTAGTGATTTATTTTATTTTATTTAGTAGTCCTAAGATATTACGCCTTCAAATGCTTTCATTAAATGTCTAATTAAGTTCAATTTAGTATTAAGTAGAGGTACGTGTGGTCGAGCGGTTTAGACAAAATAGTTAGTAACCTAGAGGTAGCTGATTAAATCCTTACGCTTTCCAATTCCTTCGACCCTTCCAGAACAAGCTTAGTTGAGGAATAAATTTACATACAAATTGAATCTGTACACGTTGAAATGTGTCTAATTAAATTATTATTTAAGAAAATACGAAATAATTATGACATTTTTGCAATAGAGTAATTAATTATTCTTGTACATTCATTGCTAAATTTATATACTTCACTAAAATGATGTTTTTCTTAAAAAATAGAAAACTATCTAAAGATGAAGTACAATACAAAAAAAATGCCAAAAGTGAATTATAGTGCTGTAGTAGGTGCTCGTACATATGTAGGATTGTCTCTTGCGAGCTTGAGGTAACTTACATAATTAATTAAGTACCTGTGCAACCGAGCTTCGCTCGGCGTCTACACCTATTTAGATAAAATTAAAAAACATAACATTATCTATGTACTAAATTTCATCCAAATCGTCAGAGCCGTTTCCGAGTAACCAATTTTATGTATAAAGGGTGTTCGGCACATCGACCGACAAATTTTTTTTGTAGGTAAGTGGGGTCATTTGCAACGTTTTGACCGATGATACCTTTTGTCAGATGTGACGTGGTATCGAGATACGATTTTTTTTCTTTATTTTTGAAAATTACCAAAATCCCAGCTTTAAACCCTTACAACTTTTTTGTTTATGATTGTATCAGCATGAAATAAAATTTATTGAATTTTACGATATTTCCTTGTTCTAGAAAAAATATTATTTGATGAAGTTAATACCATGAAAAGGTCTTAATATGGCCTTCCAAAGTCCCTAGACCGAGTAAAAATATGACAGAATCTTAATTTCTTAATTCATTAAAAAAAAAACTGACAGCAATTTATAGCTTCATTTTCTTTTAAAAAGTTTCCTAGTTTACGCCCTTTCCAACGGTATACCATATGCCATACAAATAATTCAATATGTGGCCAAAATTAGGCACAGAGACAGAACAAAACGACAAAATTAGGGACAATTTGCAAGAGTTCCCGCGCGACCGGTACATGTTCTAAATTTGAAAATGCTCCGGAAAACGCTCTCAATACGGGAAGCTACCACCGATTAGTGCCCGTGTTGTCGTTCTGTTCTGTCTCTGTGCCTAATTTTGACCACATAGTGAATTATTTGTATGACATATTGTGGTATACCGTTGGAAAGGGCGTAAACTAGGGAACTTTTTAAAAGAAAATGAAGCACTTAATTGCTGTTAGTTTTTTTTTATAAATTAAGAAATTAAGATTCTGTCACATTTTTACTCGTTCTCGGGACTTTGGGAGGTCATAAAACCTTTTCATGGTATTACCTTCATCAAATAATATTTTTACTAGAACAAGGATACATAGTAAAATTCAATAAATTTTATTTCGTGCTGATACAATCAGAAACAAGAAAGTTACAAGTGTTTATAGCTGGGATTTTGGTAATTTTCAAAAATAAAGAAAAAAAATCGTATCTCGATACCACGTCACATCTGACAAAAGGTATCATCGGTCAAAACGTTGCAAATGACCCCACTAACCTACAAAAAAAATTTGTCGGTCGAAAGTGAGGTAGGGAAACCAATTAGGCTTTCGACCAATTTGACATTGATAACTAATAATGTGTAATAGTACGTTTAAAAGTGAAATACAATTATTATAGAACTTGGTAATACCTCGAAGATCCTCTCTTTAAAACCTTCCACCACCTCAGCCGTATAAGCAGAGATAAGTTTCACAAAGTGTACATATCTCCACTTATGAGTCCGACTACACAAGTGTGTGTAGTCCAACTATGAATGTGTGTAAGTACGATTACGTAAAAGCTCCTTCATGCCGAAGGAAATATAAAGGCGAGGGTGAAATTAAAATCACGCTCTTGTCATTTGCATTTGCTCCCTGTGTTATATTAGTGCAGAAAAAAATCTTGTAAGAATGTATATTTGACGTCTTGTTACAACGGAATTCGTTTGGTCACGAGCGAGCGCTTCTGACACACTCGAAATATAGCGTAGAGACCTGACAATTACCGTGTACAGAAAAAAATCTCACGAACAATCTGCTTCATATGTCATACTAGCTTTTGCCCGCGGCTTCGCTCGCGGTAGACTCGGTTTAATACGAGTAGCAAATCCGATTCAAACGCAAATCAATACAATAAATAAATCTGTAAGGGATGGTCATGGAGTAAAATTATTTTATGAGATATTGCGTTTGTAGACTCTATGCACGATGCTAAAACTAAATTGACGATTTTTAGAATCTTATATTATATTCCTATATTCCTATATCCAACGAGCCCAAATATGGTGGATTTATCATGTGTGGTTTAGGAGTTCCTATGGCTTCATTCCGGCTCCATCATCAGGACCCTGGACATCATATATGACAAGAGTACTTGCGAAGACAAATCCAACGAGCCCAAACACGATGGGCTTATCATGTGTAGTTTAGGAGTTCCTATAGCTTCCTTCCGGCTCCATTATCAGAACCCAACTAAACTTTTCCTTATCCCGACTCTCTCGTGTCGCTCAGCGACAATATTTTTTCGAATTTCGTAGATTCATTTTCAATGTGCTCGATAGTCGTGTAAGGCACGAAATCTGTGAATGTTTTTCTCTTTTGAGGTACGGACCCTAAAAATGCATCTATAAACTGAACAGAACAGCGATCAGCCGGCCGTTCCGCGGTGTTTCTTGCTCTGTGGTAAAATGTCAAACAACTCCATAAAAAATCTGTTAAGTGCGAGTTTTACTCGCGCACAGAGGTTTCCGTATCTATCCGCTATCAATAATATCAGCCTATCCGCTCAGGTGGCATGGTCTACGAATTTTAATTTCGAAGATATGTAGGACGATCGGAGAGAAGCCTCAATGAGGTCGATAGCAATTTACGGTGGGAAAATGATAGCACTTCAATGAGGTCGTTGGCACTTTAGCGGCTATAATAATGCAATGTATAAAAGCTTGGTGGCGCCATCTATTATTCAATAGTGTGACTAATCTATTTTAATGAAACGTTTCTTGTATGGGCCCCCCCCTTAATTTTTAACTTTTTCTTATTTTTCTTATTTTTAAAAAATCGAACCCTTGAGTTGAAGGCGGTGCAAAAGAAGGCTACACAAAAGCATAAAAGGATATCATCCACTCATGTTTTCTTTCATCCATCATTGTTGCTTGCTTTAGCACCGCCTTCAACTCAAGGGTTACATTTTTTTTATTTCATACATTTTTAAAGTCGGTTTTTATATTTTTATTAAACACCTACTGCCTTATTCAGAGTTCCCAGGTTAAAGTTAACACAGAGTTATATCGGCTATTTAGACCGTGTTAACAAAAAAGCTATTCAGAGAGCAGTTTTATCTTTATTCGGCATATTTGCAGCGAGTTAGCTCCATTCATTGTTTAAAGCAGGTACAGGCGGGTTTAAACCCTATCTAGCGAGCGGCGGTCATATAATTACAATGGCGGCGGCCATGATTGTTAGACAGCTGTTGTGCTTGTGTTGATTTTTCGAAGCGTGATTTCGAGTTGGTGAATTTGTGAATTGTGGTGATCACAAGTGTTATTGATTCGTTTTAGTGTTGTAATGGAAGAACTCGCGGAAATTCACGAGTACGAGAAGTGTTGTGTGTTCTGAAGATTTTGGCATGCCTAAGTGGTTTTGCCACTTAAGTACAACACACAAGTAAGCTACATACGTAGGTACAACATACAATTGCTTGATATTTTTAATATATAGCTAGCACTAAACATGAGCCTAAAGTGCCTACTTTGTCACAGAATACCCCAATTAACCTAACTAATTGAACATTAGTGTTGTCTTCTTCTAACATATGTCAGATAATGAGATAGCACGATACGCGCGCAAACTGTCATTATGAACAAACCCCATTTTGTGTCGTAGACAATGGTTATTTTATGCTGTGTTGCCACACGAAAACTAAATTCGAGTGTTAGTTTAGTTCGCGGTTGATGTGGCACTCTGAATAGATAAGAATGTTATGTTCGTTTTATATCAAATACAAGTGTTAAGTTATACCGATCTAGTCCTCGTTTAACCGCGTGACTCTGAATAAGGCAGCTAGTTTTTTATTTCACAGTTTTTTAAGTAATTTTTTGCTATTAGTGTACTCGGCGGAATCGCTTGGCCTTCGGCCTCGCGATTCCTCCTCGCTTTCCAATCCGATCTTGACCAAATTAAAATGGGACCACCTCAGGGTTATCCCCTTTCAAACAAAAAAAGAATATTCAAAGCCGGCCCAAAATTGACGGAGTAATCGCGTAACAAACATAAAAAACATACCGTCGAATTGAGAACCTCCTCCTTTTTTTTTTTAAGTCGAGCTCCCAAAGGTACGTTACAAGTCTTTATGTACCCCCGTACGTAGTCTAGCCCTGAAAATGCGTGTAACAAACGCCTGAAATGTGCATACGTTCAAACTTGGCACACAATTCGCAGAGCCACCCAGTTCGGAAGCAATAAAAAAAACAATGTTTTCCTGATCAGCCCGCTTAGGAATCTCTCTGATTATTTATAGATTTTAATCGACTTTACATATAGTTTAGTATTATTTGAATGTATTTTTAATTTTATGTAGATATCATACTTTCGGACCACCTAAGTCACAGGAATCCTAAATTCTTTGTTTTCTTTCGGCTTTTACCTATAAATAGTTTAAACTCTATCTTTACTAATCCTATCTCTACTTTTACGTGTAAATTAAAATTAAGTAAAAAATTTGTAAATTAGTAAACTTCACCTACCTAGTAATATTGAATGACAAAGTTGACCAAAGTTTTGGTTATGCGTACCCCTCAGTACTCTCCACGCCGCTTATCCAGGTTTGCTGCCTTAGGTCCGCTTCTGGTTTTGAGGTAGACTTCGCTGGTATTGAAATCATCTGATGCAAATATGTTAGAAATTCACGGCACTCGTCTAATTTGTGTAGGCCCAGGAATAAAACAATAGATTTTGTATTAAACCTATAGAGGCGAGGCAAGAGGCGTCGTGTCGGTCTGAGGTTTCGAGGTGAGAGGGAGGGATAAGGTAACAACGGTCTTTTAATGGTAGATATCCACTTTTAGGACCTTTTAAAATTCACGTAAGTACTTTTCCTTCATAACGCAATACGCGCGATGAGCGGAATTGCGTATGATACAGTTCTACAGGTGTAGCTCCACTTTCTTAAACCCCTACGCCGAGGCTGAGGTGAGGAACAACGGTGAGACTCGCGCGGTCGCCGCTGGGTCGCGGGGAGGGGTGCGGGGAGCGGGGCGCGGGGCGCGGGCAACAGGAATGCGTGTGACAGCTCACTTAACTGCCAAGTCGGTTACGGGAGGAAATAATTATTGGAGCTCTCCGGCAACGCGCTTTACAAGTCATCGGCGGAACTTTTTGACGTTTCTATATTGCGATCACAACAACGTGAACCGATTCAGGTAGAATTTGAAAGCTCAAAGGTTTACGGGGAGTCGGGAATTGCGGGACAGAATATTCGTATTTCTATTTATGTTTATATATTTGCTATATTTACTCGTACTTCCACATCGGCAAAGGTTTCAAATGATAAATCAGTTATGCGCTTTAGCAGGCCTCACGCACTCTATGTACTTGCGCGCGCTAACTACCTACCGCCCGGTGGACCACCGGCGCGGCGGTCTAATTCAGTAAAAATTCGTCAGCCGCGCGAAAAATACCTACACGCTCGCCCACGCAACTGTACGCAGTTGCAAAGCAATAATGCACTTTACCCTCGATCGTTTAGGTACATTTTCGCACGCAGCGATTGGCGACGTGAATCATTAGGCTATTAAAGCCGGAGGTATGGCACTTTTTCTATGGAGTGATTTATCTGTTACGAAGTAACTATTAAGTAATCTGTGGCTTTAGCCCCTGTCTATGTACATCTGAAACAAAGCATTGACTACTTAACAAAGGAAAACTGGAACCAGGTATGAAGGGCTGACATTACAAGTTTAGTAGATGATGTAGCACACCGCACCCCGCACGCTTCACGCCGCACGCCACACCACACGCCACACGCCACATGCCACACGCAACACGCCACACGTCACGCGCCACACGTCACGCGCCACACGCCACGCTCCACACGCCACGCGCCACACGCCACGCGCCACACGCCACGCGCCACACGCCACGCGCCACACGCCACGCGCCACACGCCACACGCCGCGCGCCACACGCCACACGCCATACGCCACACACCACACCACATCAGGCACACAAGGAGTAGGTACCTGCCTAGGCGGTTTGTTTGTAGGTTTTTCTCTTATAAATTTGTGTCTTTCTACGGGACCGAAAACAGAGTTTATACTTTCAACTTTTCCTAGCTAGCTTGTAGCTATATTATTATTTATCGTTCGTTAGCTTTTTAACAAAGCATAACTCGCTTTCTATTTTCATAAATCCTTTGTCATCGCTAAAGGAATGGTAAGGAATGTAAAGGTGTGATTACATTGTTACTTAAAGGTAGGTACTGAATTAACGAACCTATCGATCTTCTACAAGACACTCTGCACGTATGCACCCGCCTTTTCTACTTACACATTCCACTTTTCTTCCGATTATTTTTTCCCGCTTTCGGTCCTCTTTCACCGTCAAAATCCAACGTGTAAACGTCGGCACGTGTTTTGAATGAAAACGACGCATTTATTCACAATTTGCGGTGACGCGGACGTAAGCAAACATAGTGGGGAGAAGAGGGGGGGGGGGGGGGGGGGAGGGGGTGTGAAGCCAGGTCGCTCGCGGGCGATGGAGATGTAAGACACTGAAGATCTTGAAACGTTCGGCATAAAGTTTGAAATCATTTGCACAGGCGCGAAGATTTTTCAGCACAACCACGATTGCGCATAAGCGATTACGGCAAAAAATCGCCATAATCGCAGTTTGCGATAATCGATTCTCTGTTCCACTGTCTGATATTGAGAAATGCTAATAACGAAAATTGTAATTTAGTGTAGACGGCACGACCAAGGAGAAATACTGACCTGGCACCTAGTTTATCAAGATCTTATGAGCAAGACCTGTATTCGCGGGAATCGGCATTGACGAATCAGGCAGGATAGTCTCAGTCACTGGGACTATCCTGCCTGATTTACGCTGTGCGTCCGTGATTTCTCAAACTCTATATATACTAAATTTCAACTTTTTTGTCCAGTAAATTCGGAAAAAATAAGCCGTGGCAAACGGACAGACACTAGAGTGATCCTATAGTGGTTAAAAAACCGAAAGATTAAAAAACTGTTTTAATCTTTTTAGGTACAAAACCCTAAAAAAAGAAATTTGGTAACTTACTAATGTTTAAAATACTGTTAACAGCTCCGCAGAAATATTCCAAGTTTAACAGTGATGATTAGCGAGCGTAAGGCAATGAGCTAGTAATGTAGGTAAACCTCTTAAATCTATACATATATCGAGCTCGTAAACCTCTAGCTATTGTTATGTATAGTATACTTATATATCATACGAGTATGTACATAACAATAGCTAGAGCTTTACATAAAGAACATACTTTTCGCCTATTTTCTAAATACCTGCTCTACCTTTTCAAAGTAAAGTTGCATACGACTGTGCCCGCCGCGCCCCGCACCGCGCCGGGTCGTCCCCACCAACGGAAGTTAGCTGCCGGCGTCCTAAACAAACTTATGCGCACTTAAATATTTATTTGAATGTAGAGCGCTTGCGAAAAAATCAACAGTAGCTTTTACGTTTCACGACGTGGCTGTTCTATGGATATATACACAGTGTTATGTTATATATACTGCTCTGTGTAAAAAGTCTACCGAGCCTATCGAGCCTACCACTACCACCTAGGAAGGGGCAAGGGAATCATTTAAAAATAGAACGCGTTAAAATATCGCCATATTTATTTTTCCTTAGGTTTGAATATGTCAATTAGACATATTCATACCACATTGTAGTACAATGTAAAAAAAAATTTAATAAGTAAATACATTTATGCAATACAATACATTAAAGCTAGAAACTCATTGGGCCCACGTACGCCACACACGCGAATCTGGGCGCGTCGGTCTCCATACATTTTATATGGAAGAGTGCAGCACGCAGTTTCATTGCGCCCACGCCACCCTACGCTACGCGACACACTGCGTGCTGCACTCTTCCATATAAAATGTATGGAGACCGACGCGCCCACGTACGCGTGCGTAGCGTACGTGGGCCCAATGAGTTTCTAGCTTAATATTGTAATATATGCCTTTGTGAATTAGTAATGAATGAGTCTTCTTTGGGAAAATCGTAGTAGTGTTTGTCATATTGACTAGAAGACAATTAAACTCTATGCAAACCTATTTTCAACTACATTTTTTTTTAAAGATCGTATTTATTTATCCTCTAAAGAAATACACAACGTATAACAAAGCAGCTCACAAAAGGGCCGGGTGTATTGTAATATTTCTGAAATATTGTATTTGATTGTATTGTTATTGTATATATTATGTATATTGCACTCAAATAAAAATACGGGCAAAAGGTAACACTTAATGCCTTTAGGCATTTTTTACCAGTATACCCTTGGGGTAGGGTAATTCCCGCTCGGGTTGGTACCACTGCACTGAACGAAACGTCGGTCGAAACGACTATGTAAATAGTTCGTGTTTTCCGTCTAGTTCAATGTAGCCGACATGAAATGAGGAGAAGCACTGATATGGCACCTAGTTCACCCGGTGTTATGGGCTGACATCACGGATGTTGTAGGTGATGTAGCCAGCTGTGTCAGTTTCCATATAAAAAAGTATATTATAAGTTAAACTTACTATGTATATAACTATAAGTTAAAATGTTAGGTATTAATATTATAAATATTCCAGCATTTCTATAGCAATATCTCTATATAGACTCTGTGATTGACTCCGTGAGTGATCGTCTGCGTCCCAAATTGGGGCGTGGGCAGTTTTACCACTAGCTGTAAGTGTCCCAAATTACAGCGGTCGTCGGTCATTTTGTGCAATACATTCGCAATAACACACCTAACGTAACAACGAAAGTAATAAAAGATCGCTTGAAACGGCTATTTCTAGTTCGTGTTTTCCGTTCAGTTCAATGTACCCGGCACGACCGAAGGGAAGCACTGACACGGCACCTAGTTCACCAAAGTGTTTTGGGCTGACATCATGGATGTCGTTAGTGATGTAGCCAACCGTGTCAGTTTCATGAAAAAAAGCAACACAATAAACAATATTGACTAAATAAATACATGCCTATATACGTCGTATAAATATCTGTTCGCGGCGAATCAGGAAATTCACCTCCTCGGAAATGGCTCACGACACGAGGTGATAGCACGGCAACTTTAATCCCCCCAAGAAAAAGTCCAAGAATAGCAACCGGCCCAAGTCACCTGACGATGCTGTGGGACGCAACGAGGCGCGGGGCGGCGGGGGCGGTCGGGGCGGCGGGGGCGGTGGGGGCGGGGGTGGCGGCAGCGACGACACTGAGTATCCACTTGCACGAAATTGTCCCCGCCATCGCTCACGAGCCGAGTGAGAGATCAGGACTATTCGTCTGCTTCGCCGGGGGCGAATGAAAATAAAAAGCCGAATCCGCATATAAAAATAATCGTAAATCTATATCCCGCCGAGCGGCGAGCGGATCGGAGGAGCAGCGGTGGCGCGGAGGGGCGTGGCGGGGGCGGGGGCGCGGGGGAGGTCGGATAGTTCGGAACTCGGAGCACAAACAAAAGCAGTGGCGGCTAATGATTTACGGCGAGAAATTCTCCGCTAAGTTTTACTGCTCGTAAACAAGAGGCATTTAAACGTGGCCCGCGGTGCCGAGTGTGGAGAGCTGCCATTCCACTTTGTCCATTGTAAACGAGTTCAATTTAAAATAAACTTTCCAATTACATCTGGAGTCACTTCGACGGAACGTCCACGTTACCTGAATTTCTTAAAATCACAGGTGCTGTTTCTGATGTTTCCTTCACGCATCGCCATAATTTCTTCGTATGCATGTATAATGCGCGGGGCGGATCTCGGCGTGTCGCCGCCGCAGCGGTTCGTCAGTGATCTCCCTCGCACCCGCACCGTACTTGTATAGTGTATTCGCGTGGCGGGTCGCCCGCTGCGGCGACGACACGCCGAGATCCGTCCCGCGCATTATACGCATCTACATAAGTGTGTACTGTCGGAATATTAATCTATAATCTTTGATAAATGTGAAACTATGAGTCGTAACTGACATCACGGATGTTGTAGATGATGTAGCCAACCGTGTCCCTTAAAAAAAAAAAAAAAACGTTATACGAACTATTTGAAGTAAGGTAAGCGGAGCACCTCTCGCGATATGAGTAGTCCGTGGCACGTAGGCGTCGTCGGCCGATAGAGATAGTGAGATGGCATTGGAACCGTAAGGAGTAGCACTAGCGCTCTGTCTACATCTGCACAACTAGCGAGGGACCCGGCACGGCACGCCGCCGCGCCGCCGCCCCCGCGCCACCTCCGCACCGCCGCCCCCGCGCCACCTCCGCACCGCCGCGCCGCCGTAAGTCGCAGGACGACCTCGTTTATCAGCCTGCAAATGGTGCATGAAATAGCTAATAGGCGCTCCTCCCCCGCTCTCCATTTCGGCTTTTTGTTGGATTGCGATAGACGTTCGACAAATCCTGAAAAGAATACGACTTGGAGGGGAAATTGTAATATACGACGTGCCTTAAACGCCGGAGATCGCACGATTGAAAATGCGTATTTTTTGTTTTGTCTTCGCTTCAGAGATTTATTGTGTTTGCATGATTTCGCTTATTTACACACCGTCCGGTTTAAACGGCTAGGTGGACAGATGACCTAAGTAGTATACATATAGGGCTCCGAGCACACACTCGTGATTTTTCTAAGTCCGAGAATCAGGGGGCGTGGCCTAATTTGGGGTGTACGTAGGGCTTCGAAGTCAGGGTTCAGCTCCAGGGTGTCAGGTCAGGGTGCTGCGCCCCATCAATTTGGAGGGTGTACGTAGGCCTTCGGATTCAGGGTTCAGACTTTCGGATTCAGGATTCAGGCCTTAGGATTCAGGATTCAGGGTTCCAGATTCAGGGTTCAGGTCCAGGGTGCTAGGTCAGGGTGCTGCGCCCCATCCATTTGAGGCGTACGTAGGCCTTCGGAGTCATGGTTCAGCTCCAGGGTGCTGCACCCCACCAGCATGGTTCCACATGCACCGAGGCTTCGCCCCTGCCCCCTACCCCACCCCGCCCCTACCACCATCCGCCGCCTCTGCCCGCGCTTCCCCGCCCCCTGCCTCACCGCCCGTTCTCCGCGGCTGACTCAGTATCTTTGGAATTTTACCTGTAGAGACGTGACGCCATTTGTCGTGACGTGACATCGGTGGCAGGTTTTAACCTGTAGCAACCTGCAGGAACGACTTACCCCCCTACCCATTAATATAAAGATAACGTAACAATGTTCTGTGAAATGTATTCATACTCAGCATGACTGAGGCATCGTCAGTCAGGTAGGTTGGAGCCTAATGGTGTAGGAATGCAGACATGGCTGACTCAATATCTTTGGAATTTTACCTGTAGAGACGTGACGCCATTTGTCGTGACGTGACATCGGGTGGCAGGTTTTATCCTGTAGCAACCTGCAGGAACGACTTACCCCCCTACCCATTAATATAAAGATAACGTAATAATGTTCTGTGAAATGTATTCATACTCAGCATGACTAAGGCATCGTTAGTCAGGTAGGTTGGAGCCTAATGGTGTAGGAATGCAGACATGGCTGACTCAATATCTTTAGAATTTTACCTGCGCTATTCGTCCGAGTCGGCAGGTCTTCAAACATTCAACGATTGGCCACGCGCCCTCCGGCAGAAGCCTGAAGAAATTGTTAAGGCTGGGTTTTTCTACACTGGTTTTGGTGACAAAGTGGTGTGCTTTTACTGCGGAGGAACACTCAACCAGTGGCGACCGGAAGACACACCGTGGGAGGAGCACACGAGGCTAGACCGCTGCGCTTTCGTCTACATAATGAAGGCAGCTGACTTCGCCACAGTCAAAGCAAAAGGATTGGACGAGATCGACATTCCGAGCTATTCGCCATACTTGTATGCGCCATCAGACGATGGAGCCTTTAACTTGAAATGATTAATTTTCAATAAATATTTTTACATTTAACAGTGAATACATTTATTTCAACCCACCCACACCCATAAATGAAACAAAAGTTAGCAGAAATGTTTATTTATTTTCACAAATCTTAATGCTAAAGTGTACATGATATATGTTTTAGAAAAGCCACTTAAACCCATTATTTACATAAATGGGGCAACCTAAGTTTCGTCAGCAAATATTTATTTCTTGGTCAGGTCTATGATGGTTGTTTTAAAGATGATGATGATGGCGTGGTAGATAGGTTAGAAATCAGCTTGCTGTCGCGCTGGTTAATGGTGATATGTATGATGGCCCATTACCTCTGAGAAAAAATTGTATTGGATGTTGTCAGAATATTTTAATTTTTCATGACATATTTTATTATTTAATTTACGTACAAAGTGGAAATCTTATACTCTTAATATATTTGTATAACATTTTGCTGCGCATCTAACATTTGCGTAACGATATTGGCTATAGCGGAAATTATCCTTCGCTCATATTGGTTTAGCTCTGGGGTCTGCTGCACAATGCCTAACGTTGGCGATTGATGCTGCTGAGTGATCCAATCTGAAGATTGCAATGTGCACACGTTTGATGTTGGATCTTGCTTGTGCGATGTCAGCGGTGATGGCGGCTGCTGTTGATGTGTAGGCGAATAGTATGCAGATGAGTATCGTGGTGGAGATGTCGCTGGTAGAGGTGGCGATGGTGAATAATTCATCAGGGTATACGTAGGTGAGCCGTAGGTGGGTGAGTATCACGTTGGATATATCGTTGGTGGAGATGTAGGTGGTGAATTGAGCAGCGGTGAGTCTTGCGCAAGCGAACCCACCCAACTTATGAGTGGTGGTGCGGAAATGTATTAGGACAGTGTTTTTCAAACTGCGGATAGGGAAGCCAGTGCTAGGTCAGGGTGCTGCGCCCCACCAGCGTGCTTCCACTGGCACCGAGGCTTCGCCCCTTCCCCCTACCCCGCCCCGCCCCTGCCACCCCCCTCCGCCAGTCAGGTAGGTTGGAGCCTAATGGTGTAGGAATGCAGACATGGCTGACTCAATATCTTTGGAATTTTACCTGTAGAGACGTGACGTAATGAAGTACCACTCCAACCTATCGTCCTGTGAGTTACACCGAGTCGAGATCGAGGAGGTGAAAGCTCATGCCACTCGGTGTGCGAGTTGGACTCGCACTTGGTCGGGAAACTGGCTCAGTTGACTATATCAACTACAACCTACAGTTATACGTTTATCCTACAGTTGGTGAAAGCTGCAAGTTGAAATCAAACTTATTACAATGGCTCAAGGTACATTATTTATGTTTGATTCCTGCCTACGTGCCGGAGTACCTAGCGTGTTAATACTTGCTTACAGTGTGACTCATTTAGGGATGATCAATTAGAAATTGTGGTGTGAAGGGTGGTTGGTGAAAGCTGCAAGTTGAAATCAAACTTATTACAATGGCTCAAGGTACATTATTTATGTTTGATTCCTGCCTACGTGCCGGAGTACCTAGCGTGTTAATACTTGCTTACAGTGTGACTCATTTAGCGATGAACAATTAGAAATTGTGAAGTGGGGTTGACAAAAGAGCTCATTAGTGGTAGATACCAAGGGATCGCTCACAGGCAACGTAGATTGAGACTTGTTCAATCAAATCAAATCAAATCAAATCATTTATTGTGCACAAAAGAACAATCACGTTAAGATACATAAACAAAAACAAGTTTCACATAAATTTACATTTTTGAGATGCTTCGAGAGTATCTTAACCTATTTTAGCGACATTCGAGACAAAACACTAGACTTGCGTCTGTTTTGTTTTGTTCGGTTTGAGGTTTGGCATGAGTTTTCTGCGCCTGTTTATTACCTAATCGTTTTATGCGCTGTGTATATGTGTGTGTAGGATATACTTATGTATGTAATTTTTTTTATTTTTTATGAATGTTTGAATTTAAATTTAAATGGTTTGAACAAACTATAAAAATAAGAAATAAAAGTATTATAATTAGTATAAATTAGTATAAATATTTAAGGTGAGATAAAGTAATTTTTTTAATGTTGATCACACTGTTGGGTACTCTAAATAAATAAAATAAATAAAAATAAAGTAAAATACAAGTGTTGGTAGTAGTAAAGTTAAAGCAAATACACCTATTTGATTTGTTGACGTACTTGTGCTTGTATAAATAATGCGTGTGAATGACTTAATTATATGTGTAGGTATGTATATGTGTATTTTATTTCGGCAGAAAAGTGAGCATGTGCTCACATTCCATTTGTGATTTGGACAATAGCCACTGCTTGATTTTTGATTTAAACATACTGGTGGCTCTAATTAATTTAAGATCATTTGGTATTTTATTGTAAATATTAGGTCCCAAAAATGTAGACGTGCGTGTGTAAAAAGTTGTACTATGGTTTGTTCTTATGAGTAGTCGCTGAACGTTGGCACGCGTCTTAATTTTATGAGACGGTCCTACCTGAAGTTTCTTGTGAGAGTGATAATAGGTACAGAGTTTTAACATATATGTTTGACGGACATTGAGAAGTTTACACTCTAAGTATAAAGTGTCAGTCGGATACCGGAAAGGTTTGTGATGCATTACCTTGAGTACCGAACGCTGTGCTCTTTCGGCTGTTATCAAAGAGGACTTCGCTAAACCTCCCCAGGCCATTATGCCATAATTGATTAGAGAACCACAAAGACCATGATAAACATTCTTGAGAAGGTCAGAATCAGCAATGTGACGAATTTCACTAAAAAATACACCAGTTTTTTTAGTCTTGCTGATAGATGTTCGATGTGTGTTTTCCAACTTAAGTATTTATCTATGACTAATCCCAAATACCTAATGCTGTTGACTCTTTCTAGGGATGGGCATGTACATACGATTGAATTCATGCACGAGGGCGAATGCGCTATTATACGAGTATCATCATGTGGTTGACCCTTAATTGTAATAGAAAAGGTCATGTATTTCGTTTTAGTGCAATTAACCGAGAGGACATTGTTCATAAGCCAATTGAGAGTAATATTTAAACCTGTTTGTGCCCTTTCAGCTACTTGCTCCCAAGTCGATCCTTTGAATAATATGACAGTATCGTCGGCAAAGGTGGTTATTGCACCATGTTCAAATTCGGTTTTGCATAGGCCGTCAATGTATATGAGAAAGAGGACGGGTCCAAGAACACTGCCTTGAGGCACGCCATAAGTAATTTGGAAATAGTCAGAGGTATCTGTGTTCTCCTTATTTCTGACTGCTTGTTGTCGATTTGAAAGATAGGATGTAAACCATTCTAATTGGTTACCTCTTATTCCAATGACTTCTAGTTTCTTAAGTAGGAGTGGGATAGCAACTGTGTCGAACGCCTTGGCCAAATCAAGAAAAATTCCAATGCACTTCTCTTGTTTGTCCAAGGCGGTCGACACAAAGTTAGTAACTTGTAAAATAGCATCTTCAGTGCTCATCCCTTCGCGAAATCCGTACTGGTTCTCTGACAATATATGATTTTTTTCTAAAAAGGATACTAATCGAGATTTAACTATTTTTTCTAGGATTTTAGATAGGACACTTAATAAAGAAATAGGTCTGAAGTTCGAAATTGTTTCAGGGGAACCTCCTTTGAATATGGGCACTATAATGGCATTTTTTAGTATGTCTGGGAAGGTTCCAGTAGATATGCTTAGATTGAAAAGATATGTCAGTGGCTCTAGAATACCATCAGAAGTATATTTTAATAATTTAGAAGAAATACCATCCTCTCCACTAGAGCTAGAGTGGTTTAATTGAGAAATAATTTTCTTTATTTCTAACATATTGGTACCACATAAGAAAAAAGATTGTGGGGGTGTGGCGGTTGAGCTGGTGATTTTATCTGTCAGAGATTTAACGTCTGTACCGGAATCATTTAAGAGGTTGTAAGCCAAATTACTACCTACATCAGTGAAGAATCTGTTAATGTCGTTCAGTGGATTTGAGGACTTTTCGGCTAGTTTATTAATGACTACCGCGAGATCATTTTGACCGGACTTTTTTACAGAATCAGTGAATTCTCTCAGAATGTTCCAGCACTTTCTCGGGTTTCTTAAATTTTCCGTAAGTTTATTCCTAAAGAATAAGACCTTGGCTTTTTTTACCGCTTTGGTACAGATATTTCTATATGTTTTATAATAGGTTTGTAAAGTAATATCGTCGGGTGTTAAGCGAAGCCTTCGATGTAACTTATCCCTTTTTTTTATACAATTTAGGAGATTAATTGTTATCCAAGGTTTTTTAATTTTGTGTTTTTTGTTGGATGCGCTAATGGTTGTTTTGTGTTTTGAGATAATAGGAGTCAATATGTCCATGAACATCTTGAAGGCACTGTTTGTGTTTGTTACCCCATATAAAGGTTTCCAGTCGTAACATTTTAGTTCAGCATCGATTGCTGCATAGTCTATTATAGTGCGCGTATGATCGAAAGAGCTGTTATTGTTGCATATTTTATTGATACATAGCACTATAGGGTGGTGATCTGTCAGGGCTGTCTGGCAAATCGCTGCATTTAGCCTGCATTTAGTTTTGACCATGAACAAATCTAAACATGCCGAACCTCTCGTCGGTTTGTTAATAGCCGGTATAAAGCCGTTTCCTAGTAAGCAGGACAATAAATCATTAGCCGGTTTATTATTCGGGTCCAGAATATTTAAATTTAAATCCCCAGTAATGATTATGTCTTTATACGTTCGTAAGGATCTTACATATTGATCTAGGCTAAGTATGAATGGGTCCGGATCCTGGTATGAGGGGGGGCGGTATATCGCAAGCACAAGCGTGTGATCGCCCATTGAGAGCGCTAGCGCACTGCAGTCGACCAGCGGCGGCTCCTCCGCCCTCACGTGCAGCCCTTCGAGTACATAAACGACACACCCGTCATTTTTGTTTTTGTGCTTACTTGTTGAGAATGAGGTATAATGTGGAATTTGTTTAATTAAAGAGGAATTTTGTAGAAAACATTCGGTTAGACAAATGAAGCTGAACTGCACGTTAGTTCTTTTAAGAAAGATAGAAAATTCGTCATAGTTTTTATTTAGACTGCGAATATTTGCTGTAATCACATTCAGTTTATTATTTTGATCAATAATATTTCGACAATCTTCGGGGCGTTCGCAAATTACCGTTACAGCTAATTCAAAGCTGTCAATTTCTTCTATAAACTCTTTATTCATAATATCTTATTATATAGGTCAGAGGTGTGTAATTCATCGTGTATATTTGTAGTGTGTGCGAGAGAAGCAGGCAGCAGAGCCAGCGTATTGTAGGTAGGTACTTTGATTTGCAGATGTGTGTGACTGTAGCAAAGAGTGTTCTCGTAATTTCTAAAATATATTTGAGGATATTGTGTGAGTGTATATATGTATGGTATATTGTTTGTGTTTGATAGTAAGTATGGTGTGAGTAGCGTGATATTTTTATATGACAAAAATGTATTTTTTGTTTAGGTATAGTATTAAATGATATTAGTTTTAAGAATGGAAATAAAAATAAAATATATACTTGTACATGTTTATGGCTGAATTTATGCATTATGTTTTTATTAACACTAATTATAAATAGTTCGTGATAAGTTTTATTCAAACATATTGTTTTAGCAATAGATTTAGTTCTTCGTGATTTTGTTGTGTAGTATTTTATATTAAACGAAACATGGCATGAATAATGAGTTTTTACAGATTGAAATACTAGCAGAACGAGTCATAGTTTATTAAGTTGCTCTTCATTAAATACTCTGATAGTCTTGTCGTCCTTAGCAGCACTCTTGCAGATGTAGATGCGTCCCGATTTTGTCCAGATGTATTTATAACCGGCTTGATTCGCCGCGTTGCGAGTAAGCGCTAGTAATCTCTTGGTCCGCGGTGTGAGGCTCTCCGATATGTATATAAGGCTCCCGCCGGCTGAAGCGAGCGGGCGGCTGGCGGAGATGGCTGGGCCAGCGGCGGCGGCGGGGGCGGGGGTAAGAGCGACGCGCTCCGCCGCATTGAGTGGTGGCAAGTCTAGCTCCTCGCAGTTCAGTCTCACGCGTTTTTGTTCAAAGCGAGTTTTGTTCAGCATCCTTGCGGCCTCCAGGAAGTTATCACGAGCGGCCACAGTGGCGAATTCCACAAGTATGGGACGTGGAGCTCCGATTTTTTTAGGTGTCGGCCCTCGGCGTATTTGAACGATGTCTGATACAGAGAAGTCGACACCGATGAGTGCTTTTAGTTTGAGCAAAATGGTTTGAAGGTTCTCGCTCGATCTGTACGGAATACCTCTTATTTCGCATTCCCGGCTTAATAATTTTTGCTCCAACTCTTCGTATCTTGATTCCATTACTTGGGTTTTTACAGTTAGTTGTGAGTTTTTTATTTCCAGGTCGTCGATACGTTTGTGCAGCTGCGTAGTATTCTTCAGCTCGTTATTTATTTGGTCGTAGGCGAGGGAATATTTTTGCACGGTATCAATAAGGTTGTCGTACTTTTCACATAGCTCGACGTGTTTGTCGAGGTATGTTTTCAGTTGATTTGCGGTGGTGCTTTGGTGCTCTGTCAGCCTTTTGTCGATGAACGTCTGCAGGCAGGCGAATAGCAAACGGTTTTTTTCGTCCAATTGTGAAGTGAGTTCAGCTATTTCGAAGTCTTTAGAGACAGTATAGGTGTTATTGAGAGTACCACTTTTCCCTTTGCGTTCAGTCGCATCTCTGGTGCTGCTGATGACCCGTTCTAGAGCACGGTTCTTTGGCTGTTGGAATGTTAATTCGTAGGCTACCGGATCGTTGCCAGGCAGCGGCGTCGTTGAATTTCCCGCTGAAGGTTGCGCGGGCGGCGGCGGCGGCAGGGCGGGTGCGGGCAGGGGCGAGTGCTGAGCGAGCGCGGTCGGTACAGCAGCAGCGTCACGTGTGACGTCATTAGTGGCGTCGATAGGAGTGACGTCAGTCAGGGCGGCTGCTTTACCGACTGAGTCAGTGTCTGAGTTTGTTGGCGTCGGTAGCGGTGAATTTGTTTGATTTGTTTTACAAGACAAGCACGCAAAGAGGTTTCTCGTTTTACGGGTCATTTTTCGAAATTTCAACTCGTCTGCTATCCCTGCGCATGTGAAGTGAAAGTCGTTGAGACATTTCCTGCATTGTATGCCATCCGTGTCCAGTATAACTTCATTGCAGCCTTGGCAGTTCATAGTGAAGCGAAAAATGAACGTATCGTAGTGAGATGAGAGTGAAGGAAAATTGTAAATCTCCGACCTGAATTTCGCAGCACACTGGATCACGTCAGCAAGTACTTTTGATGTTTTCCGACAGGTAAACTGTTTGATTGATTCGTCACGATAATATTAATATAATTTGCGTTGATTAAATAAGTTTTAAAACAATTTCTTTAGCAAGCGCGCGAAGGTTGATGTGTTGGCTCGGTGTTGCCAGAACCTACTGTTGAAACATACCAATTGTTGTGGAGATATTTTTAAATGTAAAATTTTCTTAGTGCAACTATTGTGAAAGATAACTGATGTCTGGGGATGAACAAAAGAGCTCATTACTGGAAGGTATCAGCGGGTCGCTCACAGGTGACGCAGCGCAGGTTGAGACTTGCAGAAACATGAAAATGTTTGGTGAAATTATTTTAAAGTAATATCGCGCTGTGATAAAGTGTAGGTAAGTCGACCCTTCCCACAACAGCCATTATTAAAGATAATAGACGTCTTTGGGGGTTGAACAAAAGAGCTCTGTACTGGGAAAAACCAACGGGTCCATCTCGTTCGACGCAGATTGAGACTTGTAGAAACATGAAAATGTTTGACAATTTTTTATAGTAAAATATTTGTATTTATCTATATAGCTCATGTTTATAAGACTGAGCGCACAATTTTAGTAAAACAGTTCGATCGCAGCAGCACGCCGACTTGTATCTCTACACACCACAGTGAGCTGATTTCTAAATATCGACCACACCCGCATCATCTTCACACCAACCATCATGGACCTAACCAAGATCAACGAAGCGGGCAAGCGAGCCTTCCTGGAGACGCGGAAACTCGCCATCTTGGAGATTGGAAAACTCTACCGAGTGACCGACTTGCGCAAAGTTGCAACCAAATACGGAGATCGCATTGTAGCTGACATCGATGAGACTTTCTGCGTCTTCCTACCCAAGCGGATGATCGACGCCTTCAACAAGGATGGGAAGATGTTCGAAGATATGGTTGAAGCTAGCAGAGAAAACGTGCTTGGGCTGAAATACCTTGGTGGGACGTACAATGCTATCGAGTTCGATAGTATGTAAGAAGAGGGCGTGGAAATGTATGTGGAATACCAACGTTTTAGCTGTACGATTTTAGAAATAAAAAATGTTGTCTAAGATATGTACTGTGTATTAAGGAAAATAACCTTATGTAATAAAGCTTATAATTGAACAATATTTTTTAATTTTCATACCCAACCGCACTAGATAATACCAAGGTATATAGTTATTAGTTCCTTAGTAAGAAACTCTAACAATTTTGTGAATCATTAAAATTTATTTCACTAAGGTTGGAAACAAAAGATTAAAAATTGTGGGAATTCTTTTCATAGCTTCAGCCCACAACTTTACCTGCGCACATGTAGGCACTTCTGGCATGAGGGGGCTGCTTCTAGATAATTCCGGATTAGGAAAGGTGGGTTGACGCTTGAGTTTAAATAATATTATTTCGAGGCATCATTTAAAATTGAAACGTCGTGCAAGCAAGTTCTCAAAGAAATCAACATCATGGGAGTGACCGCCAAATGGCGAATTAACAGCGCCGCGCAACTGCAGGGGGCCATCTTGCGGCACAACAGTGGAAAATTCAATGATGGCGAGCTGCATCGCTGTATTCAGCTAACCTATTCTTCAGGTGAGATATATTTGTCATTATAATATATATTTTATACACACCACTTTTTTACAGAATCACAATGTTTACTCGATGTGAACCTATTATACCTTATTACTATTTGATCATTATCAGCCTCGGTAGCTCAGTGGTGTGTCAACAGCTGTAAAGCAACCCTGGGTGCGGATAGTGCTGAGATGGGTGATTGATCACTCATCCGTTGGAGGCTGACCGTGGTTCGGATCCTACGTTAAACTGTAGGATAAACGTATAACTGTAGGTTGTAGTTGATATAGTCAACCGAGCCAGTTTCCTGACCAAGTGCGAGTCCAACTCGCACACCGAGGGTTCCGTATCACCATATCATGGTCAGCACCACTCACGCCATTAGTTATAATGCTTCATACACTACTATTTTGGCACCTATATTTATTATTAAGACCTGTACTCAGGGCATTGAGGTGTAACAATGGGTTAATTAAAAAAAAGCTGAAATCGGCACTCTTGTTAGCACAAAAGGGCCATTGACGATTTAAAAAAAAAATAATGTTTTGTCGTTTTATGTATCTCTTTTCTAATTTTATTTATTGCTGCGTTGTATTTAGTTATATTATTTTATTGTGTTGTTACTTTTTGTATTATTCTGTTTTTGCTATCCTTTGTGTTATTATAAGGTATTATTTTAAAGAGTTGTTATTTGTAGTGTTAGTCATTTGTTTGTTTATTGATAGAAAAAGGTACTGTGCTTATGTTAGGTTAGCACCATTGTTACATTATCATATCTACCTAAGGGTAGACCGGGCAGGATCTACCTGAGATGGGGCCTGGCGGCGAAGCTTTACAAGCGCAATTGTTCAGCCGGAAGCCGGAGCCGGTGGGGTAGCACGTTAAATTTATTAACATTTTATTAGGTAATAATTACTCCAATTAATTACTCTATTAAACTGATATGAAACTTAGGCGGTAATATTTCTAAAAATTATTTTGATTGCTCCAATTAAAACAAGAATTACATTTATTGAAGTTTTATTAGGTACCTATTAATTATCCCCATTAACCTGATAAGACCCTTAGCCTACAGAAAACGTTCAACGAGCCAACATTTCCGAGAGTTGGTGGATGACTCAAGATTCGGGAAGCATGATACCGGATTCGGGAATCATGAATTGGAGCCCAGGAGGTGGCGAGGGTAGCAGAGCGGGGGTAGCGGGGGTGGGGTGGCACGCTAAATTAATAATTTTTTTTTATTAGGTATTAATTACCCCAATTAACTACTCTATTAAACTGATATGAAGCTTAGGCGGTAACATTTTTAAAATTATTTTAATTACTCCAATTAAAACGAGAATTACATTTATTGAAGTTTTATTAGGTACCTATTAATTATCCCCATTAACCTGATAAGACCCTTAGCCTACAGAAAACGTTCAACGAGCCAACATTTCCGCAGGGTTCAGGTCCAGGGTGCTAGGTCAGGGTGCTGCGCCCCCTGCGCTTAGGCGGTAACATTTTTATAATTATTTTAATTACTCCAATTAAAACGAGAATTACATTTATTGACGTTTTATTAGGTATTAATTACCCCAATTAACTGACAAATTGATGGGGCGCAGCACCTTGACCTGGCACCCTGGAGCTGAACCCTGACTCCGATCGGGTGGCAGGGATACTGCGGAGGGGTGAAGGCTGGGGCGGAGGGAAGTGGCAGGGGCGGGGCGGGGTAGGGGGAAGGGGCGAAGCCTCGTTGCCGTTGCTCGTTGGAACCACGCTGGTGGGGCGCAGCACCCTGACCTAGCACCCTGGACCTGAACCCTGCGGAAATGTTGGCTCGTTGAACGTTTTCTGTAGGCTAAGGGTCTTATCAGGTTAATGGGGATAATTAATAGGTACCTAATAAAACTTCAATAAATGTAATTCTTGTTTTAATTGGCGCAATCAAAATAATTTTTAGAAATATTACCGCCAAAGTTTCATATCAGTTTAATAGAGTAGTTAATTGGAGTAATTATTACCTAATAAAATGTTAATAAATTTAACGTGCTACCCCACTGGCTCCGGCTTCCGGCTGAACAATTGCGCTTGTAAAGCTTCGCCGCCAGGCCCCATCTCAGGTAGATCCTGCCCGGTCTACCCTTAGGTAGATATGATAATGTAACAATGGTGCTAACCTAACATAAGCACAGTACCTTTTTCTATCAATAAACAAACAAATGACTAACACTATAAATAACAACTTTAAAATAATACCTTATAATAACACAAAGGATAGCAAAAACAGAATAATACATAAAGTAACAACACAAAAAAATAATATAACTAAATACAACGCAGCAATAAATCAAATTTGAAAAGAGATACATAAAACGACAAAACATTAATATTTTTTTAAATCATCAATGACCCTTTTGTGCTAACAAGAGTGCCGATTTTAGTTTTTTTTTTTTTTAACACATTGGTACACCTCATTGCCCTGAGTATAGGTCTTAATAATAAATATAGGTGCCAAAATAGTAGTGTATGAAGCATTATAACTAATGGCGTGAGTGGTGCTGACCATGATATGGTGATACGGAACCCTCGGTGTGCGAGTTGGACTCGCACTTGGTCGGGAAACTGGCTCGGTTGACTATATCAACTACAACCTACAGTTATACGTTTATCCTACAGTTTAATGTAGGATCAGAACCACGGTCAGCCTCCAACGGATGAGTGATCAATCACCCATCTCAGCACTATCCGCACCCACGGTTGCTTTACAGCTGTTGGCACACCACTGAGCTACCGAGGCTGACAATGATCAAATAGTGATAAGGTATAATAGGTTCACATCGAGTAAACATTGTGATTCTGTAAAAAAAGTGGTGTGTATAAAATATATATTATAATGACAAATATATCTCACCTGAAGAATAGGTTAGCTGAATACAGCGATACAGCTCTTGTGCCGCACGATGGACCCCTGCACTATTTGTCAGTTAATTGGGGTAATTAATACCTAATAAAACGTCAATAAATGTAATTCTCGTTTTAATTGGAGTAATTAAAATAATTTTAAAAATGTTACCGCCTAAGCTTCATATCAGTTTAATAGAGTAGTTAATTGGGGTAATTAATACCTAATAAAAAAAAATTATTAATTTAGCGTGCCACCCCACCCCCGCTACCCCCGCTCCGCTACCCTCGCCACCTCCTGGGCTCCAATTCATGATTCCCGAATCCGGTATCATGCTTCCCGAATCTTGAGTCATCCACCAACTCTCGGAAATGTTGGCTCGTTGAACGTTTTCTGTAGGCTAAGGGTCTTATCAGGTTAATGGGGATAATTAATAGGTACCTAATAAAACTTCAATAAATGTAATTCTTGTTTTAATTGGAGCAATCAAAATAATTTTTAGAAATATTACCGCCTAAGTTTCATATCAGTTTAATAGAGTAGTTAATTGGAGTAATTATTACCTAATAAAATGTTAATAAATTTAACGTGCTACCCCACCGGCTCCGGCTTCCGGCTGAACAATTGCGCTTGTAAAGCTTCGCCGCCAGGCCCCATCTCAGGTAGATCCTGCCCGGTCTACCCTTAGGTAGATATGATAATGTAACAATGGTGCTAACCTAACATAAGCACAGTACCTTTTTCTATCAATAAACAAACAAATGACTAACACTACAAATAACAACTCTTTAAAATAATACCTTATAATAACACAAAGGATAGCAAAAACAGAATAATACAAAAAGTAACAACACAATAAAATAATATAACTAAATACAACGCAGCAATAAATAAAATTAGAAAAGAGATACATAAAACGACAAAACATTATTTTTTTTTTAAATCGTCAATGGCCCTTTTGTGCTAACAAGAGTGCCGATTTCAGCTTTTTTTTAATTAACCCATTGTTACACCTCAATGCCCTGAGTACAGGTCTTAATAATAAATATAGGTGCCAAAATAGTAGTGTATGAAGCATTATAACTAATGGCGTGAGTGGTGCTGACCATGATATGGTGATACGGAACCCTCGGTGTGCGAGTTGGACTCGCACTTGGTCAGGAAACTGGCTCGGTTGACTATATCAACTACAACCTACAGTTATACGTTTATCCTACAGTTTAACGTAGGATCCGAACCACGGTCAGCCTCCAACGGATGAGTGATCAATCACCCATCTCAGCACTATCCGCACCCAGGGTTGCTTTACAGCTGTTGACACACCACTGAGCTACCGAGGCTGATAATGATCAAATAGTAATAAGGTATAATAGGTTCACATCGAGTAAACATTGTGATTCTGTAAAAAAGTGGTGTGTATAAAATATATATTATAATGACAAATATATCTCACCTGAAGAATAGGTTAGCTGAATACAGCGATGCAGCTCGCCATCATTGAATTTTCCACTGTTGTGCCGCAAGATGGCCCCCTGCAGTTGCGCGGCGCTGTTAATTCGCCATTTGGCGGTCACTCCCATGATGTTGATTTCTTTGAGAACTTGCTTGCACGACGTTTCAATTTTAAATGATGCCTCGAAATAATATTATTTAAACTCAAGCGTCAACCCACCTTTCCTAATCCGGAATTATCTAGAAGCAGCCCCCTCATGCCAGAAGTGCCTACATGTGCGCAGGTAAAGTTGTGGGCTGAAGCTATGAAAAGAATTCCCACAATTTTTAATCTTTTGTTTCCAACCTTAGTGAAATAAATTTTAATGATTCACAAAATTGTTAGAGTTTCTTACTAAGGAACTAATAACTATATACCTTGGTATTATCTAGTGCGGTTGGGTATGAAAATTAAAAAATATTGTTCAATTATAAGCTTTATTACATAAGGTTATTTTCCTTAATACACAGTACATATCTTAGACAACATTTTTTATTTCTAAAATCGTACAGCTAAAACGTTGGTATTCCACATACATTTCCACGCCCTCTTCTTACATACTATCGAACTCGATAGCATTGTACGTCCCACCAAGGTATTTCAGCCCAAGCACGTTTTCTCTGCTAGCTTCAACCATATCTTCGAACATCTTCCCATCCTTGTTGAAGGCGTCGATCATCCGCTTGGGTAGGAAGACGCAGAAAGTCTCATCGATGTCAGCTACAATGCGATCTCCGTATTTGGTTGCAACTTTGCGCAAGTCGGTCACTCGGTAGAGTTTTCCAATCTCCAAGATGGCGAGTTTCCGCGTCTCCAGGAAGGCTCGCTTGCCCGCTTCGTTGATCTTGGTTAGGTCCATGATGGTTGGTGTGAAGATGATGCGGGTGTGGTCGATATTTAGAAATCAGCTCACTGTGGTGTGTAGAGATACAAGTCGGCGTGCTGCTGCGATCGAACTGTTTTACTAAAATTGTGCGCTCAGTCTTATAAACATGAGCTATATAGATAAATACAAATATTTTACTATAAAAAATTGTCAAACATTTTCATGTTTCTACAAGTCTCAATCTGCGTCGAACGAGATGGACCCGTTGGTTTTTCCCAGTACAGAGCTCTTTTGTTCAACCCCCAAAGACGTCTATTATCTTTAATAATGGCTGTTGTGGGAAGGGTCGACTTACCTACACTTTATCACAGCGCGATATTACTTTAAAATAATTTCACCAAACATTTTCATGTTTCTGCAAGTCTCAACCTGCGCTGCGTCACCTGTGAGCGACCCGCTGATACCTTCCAGTAATGAGCTCTTTTGTTCATCCCCAGACATCAGTTATCTTTCACAATAGTTGCACTAAGAAAATTTTACATTTAAAAATATCTCCACAACAATTGGTATGTTTCAACAAGTCTCAATCTACGTTGCCTGTGAGCGATCCCTTGGTATCTACCACTAATGAGCTCTTTTGTCAACCCCACTTCACAATTTCTAATTGTTCATCGCTAAATGAGTCACACTGTAAGCAAGTATTAACACGCTAGGTACTCCGGCACGTAGGCAGGAATCAAACATAAATAATGTACCTTGAGCCATTGTAATAAGTTTGATTTCAACTTGCAGCTTTCACCAACCACCCTTCACACCACAATTTCTAATTGATCATCCCTAAATGAGTCACACTGTAAGCAAGTATTAACACGCTAGGTACTCCGGCACGTAGGCAGGAATCAAACATAAATAATGTACCTTGAGCCATTGTAATAAGTTTGATTTCAACTTGCAGCTTTCACCAACTGTAGGATAAACGTATAACTGTAGGTTGTAGTTGATATAGTCAACCGAGCCAGTTTCCCGACCAAGTGCGAGTCCAACTCGCACACCGAGTGGCATGAGCTTTCACCTCCTCGATCTCGACTCGGTGTAACTCACAGGACGATAGGTTGGAGTGGTACTTCATTACGTCACGTCTCTACAGGTAAAATTCCAAAGATATTGAGTCAGCCATGTCTGCATTCCTACACCATTAGGCTCCAACCTACCTGACTGGCGGAGGGGGGTGGCAGGGGCGGGGCGGGGTAGGGGGAAGGGGCGAAGCCTCGGTGCCAGTGGAAGCACGCTGGTGGGGCGCAGCACCCTGACCTAGCACTGGCTTCCCTATCCGCAGTTTGAAAAACACTGTCCTAATACATTTCCGCACCACCACTCATAAGTTGGGTGGGTTCGCTTGCGCAAGACTCACCGCTGCTCAATTCACCACCTACATCTCCACCAACGATATATCCAACGTGATACTCACCCACCTACGGCTCACCTACGTATACCCTGATGAATTATTCACCATCGCCACCTCTACCAGCGACATCTCCACCACGATACTCATCTGCATACTATTCGCCTACACATCAACAGCAGCCGCCATCACCGCTGACATCGCACAAGCAAGATCCAACATCAAACGTGTGCACATTGCAATCTTCAGATTGGATCACTCAGCAGCATCAATCGCCAACGTTAGGCATTGTGCAGCAGACCCCAGAGCTAAACCAATATGAGCGAAGGATAATTTCCGCTATAGCCAATATCGTTACGCAAATGTTAGATGCGCAGCAAAATGTTATACAAATATATTAAGAGTATAAGATTTCCACTTTGTACGTAAATTAAATAATAAAATATGTCATGAAAAATTAAAATATTCTGACAACATCCAATACAATTTTTTCTCAGAGGTAATGGGCCATCATACATATCACCATTAACCAGCGCGACAGCAAGCTGATTTCTAACCTATCTACCACGCCATCATCATCATCTTTAAAACAACCATCATAGACCTGACCAAGAAATAAATATTTGCTGACGAAACTTAGGTTGCCCCATTTATGTAAATAATGGGTTTAAGTGGCTTTTCTAAAACATATATCATGTACACTTTAGCATTAAGATTTGTGAAAATAAATAAACATTTCTGCTAACTTTTGTTTCATTTATGGGTGTGGGTGGGTTGAAATAAATGTATTCACTGTTAAATGTAAAAATATTTATTGAAAATTAATCATTTCAAGTTAAAGGCTCCATCGTCTGATGGCGCATACAAGTATGGCGAATAGCTCGGAATGTCGATCTCGTCCAATCCTTTTGCTTTGACTGTGGCGAAGTCAGCTGCCTTCATTATGTAGACGAAAGCGCAGCGGTCTAGCCTCGTGTGCTCCTCCCACGGTGTGTCTTCCGGTCGCCACTGGTTGAGTGTTCCTCCGCAGTAAAAGCACACCACTTTGTCACTAAAACCAGTGTAGAAAAACCCAGCCTTAACAATTTCTTCAGGCTTCTGCCGGAGGGCGCGTGGCCAATCGTTGAATGTTTGAAGACCTGCCGACTCGGACGAATAGCGCAGGTAAAATTCTAAAGATATTGAGTCAGCCATGTCTGCATTCCTACACCATTAGGCTCCAACCTACCTGACTAACGATGCCTTAGTCATGCTGAGTATGAATACATTTCACAGAACATTATTACGTTATCTTTATATTAATGGGTAGGGGGGTAAGTCGTTCCTGCAGGTTGCTACAGGATAAAACCTGCCACCCGATGTCACGTCACGACAAATGGCGTCACGTCTCTACAGGTAAAATTCCAAAGATATTGAGTCAGCCATGTCTGCATTCCTACACCATTAGGCTCCAACCTACCTGACTGACGATGCCTCAGTCATGCTGAGTATGAATACATTTCACAGAACATTGTTACGTTATCTTTATATTAATGGGTAGGGGGGTAAGTCGTTCCTGCAGGTTGCTACAGGTTAAAACCTGCCACCGATGTCACGTCACGACAAATGGCGTCACGTCTCTACAGGTAAAATTCCAAAGATACTGAGTCAGCCGCGGAGAACGGGCGGTGAGGCAGGGGGCGGGGAAGCGCGGGCAGAGGCGGCGGATGGTGGTAGGGGCGGGGTGGGGTAGGGGGCAGGGGCGAAGCCTCGGTGCATGTGGAACCATGCTGGTGGGGTGCAGCACCCTGGAGCTGAACCATGACTCCGAAGGCCTACGTACGCCTCAAATGGATGGGGCGCAGCACCCTGACCTAGCACCCTGGACCTGAACCCTGAATCTGGAACCCTAAATCCTGAATCCTAAGGCCTGAATCCTGAATCCGAAAGTCTGAACCCTGAATCCGAAGGCCTACGTACACCCTCCAAATTGATGGGGCGCAGCACCCTGACCTGACACCCTGGAGCTGAACCCTGACTTCGGAGCCCTACGTACACCCCAAATTAGGCCACGCCCCCTGATTCTCGGACTTAGAAAAATCACGAGTGTGTGCTCGGAGCCCTATATGTATACTACTGACCTAAAACCGGCCAAGTGCGAGTCAAACTCGCGCACCGAGGTTTCCGTATCGCCACTCACGCCATCTAGATAGCGTGTTATGAAATGCTTCATATTAGTTAAGTCATTAGTTAAAATGCTTCATAATCAATTCGGTAGATGGCGCGCGCGCATACACTTTTTGGTTTCTTCTATGGGAACCCCCGTGATTTTTTTACTTTTTCTTATTTTTAATATTTGTTGTTATATCGGCTATAATAACACATTTTCTGTGAAAATTTCAACGGGCTACCTATTACGGTTCAAGAGATACAGCCCTCGGACAGACGGACGGACGGACAGACAGACGGACGGACGGACAGACAGACGGACAGACAGACAGACAGACGGCGTAGGCTTAGTAATAGACTTCCGTACGGGAAACGGAAACCTAAAAAGGAAGCCGGGATTGGATGGATGAGAAGAGCGGAAGACCGCGTGTGGTGGCGGGCCTTGGGAGAGGCCTATGTCCAGCAGTGGACCAATACAGGCTGGTTTTTTTTTATTGATAGCGCGACATGTGGCATCGTTTCACCTACAAGTAGGTGTCTAACGATGTCCATGGACATTCTGTGATGCACGGGGATTGCGAATGCCATGCCGGCCTGACAGGAGCCTTTTCACGCCCCTTTTGAAAAACCCCAGGCTGTACTTGGGAGGAAATAGATGGGCAGGGAGTACGTTCCACATTTTCCCGGTTCTGTGAATAAAAGACCTACAAAACCGGTTGGTGCATCCGTGGTAGGTCGATTGAATAGGGGTGCATCCCCTGCCCGGTACGCGTAGTGCGGAGGTGGAATTGGGACGGCGGAATCGCGTTAAACAGCTCCTCCGAACACTCCCCACGGAATAGACGATAGAACACACTTAGGGAGCCGACGTCCCTACGGAGTTGCAGTGGTTCTAAGCCGCGGGACACCACAGGGTCACCTACTAGTCGCACGGTGATGATGATGATGATGACGGTTTAAACGGTATGACCCCTTCTTGGTCTTCTTTATTACCCAATATTGGCTGACCGGAGCACGTGCTCTGGCCTCTCTGTCTCACCAACTCATATCGCATTACAAAACAAAACAAAATATAGAAAATAATATCCGTATAAGTAATTTAGGAAAGGTAATATTTATATATCTAAAATAAAACTTAAAGTTGAAGAACAAAGTTTAAGTTTAATGTAGTCAGTAGTCCCACTCTCAATAAGCGAATAAGTGTTTTGCGGTTTACTGAAAAACATGTACGAACTATGAAAATACTATGTGAGCGCACATGTACGATGTAGCTGCATACTGGCGCCTTTCCCATTTTCCTCTCGCTCACACAGTATTGCCATCTTAAGAAAATAAAGCAATTGTTCGAAGACAAAAATTAGCAATTAAAAATTTATACCATGCAAAAATAATTTTAAATGCCGACTGTAGAGCTATAAAACGACACCACTTTCAATTCCTTTCTACATACACACGTCTACCTACGCAAACTCCCATAAAATAACTGGAGATCATTATTATTAAAACCACAACCTTTCTCAAAATAGTAAAAAAGTCAGTTCAACAGAGATCAGCCATATTACATTATTACATCAAAGCATACATACACGTCTGTGAATCGAACTGTTCGAAACGAATTAAAAACTATTTGGCCGTTGCGGTCCATCGTTCATCCGGTATCCGGTCTATCGTTTATACATCGAAAGTAATTATGTAGCCGTCATCCGATTAATTGATATGTCGTGTCAGTGTCCGTCCAGCGGCGGGCGGCCGAGGCCCCGGTCCAACTTCCAAGGATTCACTTTAAACAAACAGGCTGAGGGCGCCTTGCGAGCCTCCGCCCCGCCCCGCCCCGCCGCCGGCCAGCAAACACGACCCGCCAACTACTCACGGCCCAACTGATACAAAACTCCTTCATATCCCATCCATACATTTTTCGAAAATTCATACCTAACACGCCTACGCCACCCGAGCGCTATTGGTCTTCACAGTTTTGTTTGCACAAGGCAAAGTTATTCCGTTCACGGTGATAATAAATTTTAAAGTTAGATTCGAACTGGTCGTACTTGACGTCTCATCTTGAGGGAGAATGTTCGCGATAAAACATCTTGCTCTTGATGTATGGAAGTTTACTGGAAATTGTACTTTTTAACTTGCCACATAAAGGCTTTTTCGTAGGTGTTATAATTATAAACAAAAATATAACAGTGCAAAGTGTACGCATAAACACCTACTAACTCTTGCTGTCTGCTGCTCAGACAACCCATTTTTATCTACAGTCAACCCTTACCATCTGATTAAAAAAACATAAAACGAATTTAAAAAATATATCATTGAAGAAATGTGCTTTCTGTATTATTAAATTTATGATGCTGAGTTGGGTCAAACTATCTACACAATTCATATTATAAACTTGCAATAAATAATTATTTGTTTTGAGAATCGTAATTTATCAAATTTTAGATAGATGGTTCTTTGCATCGTTTGGTATGGACGAAAAACGTGCACGAAATATTATTTTTACCGGGTACAGCAACTCTTTCGGCCTCGTCCCAAACATTAAGCCTAGCTTTACAAGTGTGGGTCACGGCCGCGGCTAGACGTCTCGCCGGAAACTCTCGGACCTCCGCGCTTCCAACTATTATTAAAAATATCGCTTCGAGTGCATTTGACAGCGGCTCTCAATCTTGTAACGTACTGCTCCGTTATTAACTTTATTTCGTGTCTGAAATCGACAGTGTGTCATATTGGCTTCGACATGTCGTCGGTCGGGACAAGGCCCGCTCTGCAGAGGCCCGGACGCGTGAGGCGCATGTACAAGCAGGGATTGAGTGAACCAAAATATAACGAACAGCCAAGTACATACACGTAGTACATATATATTTTTATAACAAGCTATTCGGGCATATGAAACCAGCCCAAACAACTAAACAAATGAATGTATAGGAAAAATCCAACTGCGTCGTTCCATATTTATTTATTTATTTCTTAAAGAAAATAAACTTAACCACAATATTTACATACATATTATTATAGCTGCTGTATTACCAACCTAACACTATTACTAACTCACCAATAACAAGGTTTCGCTTTTTTAAATTTAACTATTTCTACTTACAATAACTTTTTTTAGTTAAAAACCGACTTCTACCCCTGAAGCAGGCTTTCACATAAAAATAATCATCAAAATCCGTTTCCGTGGTGTAAAATTATTCGCCCATTTGTCATGCGCATGCACATGCAAATTTAAGAGTTTGTTATTTTCTCATGGATTATATCATCAGAACTTGACTAAATTTATATGGGACCACCTCTAAAGTGGTGTACCTTTCTAATAAAAAAAGAATCATCGAAATCGTTTCACATGGGAAAGAATTATCGCTAAACATACATACAAAATAAAGATTCTGGCGCATTGAGAACCTTATCCTTTTTTTGAAGTCGGTCAAAAATAACGAAAACAAAATAAATATTAGATAAAAAATAAAATTAAGATATTTGTGTATGAGAGGGTGTATGCGTGTGTGTGAGTTAACAATTTTCCGACCAATTTACCCATACCGCAGAGTGCTTCTATTTAATCTACGCCCATATCTGCATATACTTATACAGACTGTTACTGCAATCGTCTTCATCAAGGAAGTTATTTTGAAATCACTTCAAAGTACTTTCTTCTATTTTATTTTCTATTTAGAAAGTACATATCTCCTTTACGCACATTTTTCCCTTCTGCTACAAAATTTAATCAAACATGAATCTTTGAACTGAAGAAAAAATTAATAATTTTCGTAGTAATTAATAGAAGTTACGAATAATACACTTATATATAGACTGCGGTCGGACGAACCATTGTTTTACCGTAATATCTTTCAAATCATACACGAGAGGAATTCCCATAATAATTAGACGGTTGGCAGCTGCGGGGGCGCGGCGCGCGGCGGAGCCTCCGTAGCGCCCAATTAGTGAAGCTTCGCGCGCTCTCATATTATTTTTGTTCAAATGAATTTTATATTTTCTGCTTTTCATTTTACGGTAAGACAGTGCACAAAAATGCATGTTTACTGGCATACTGTTTCATTCTAATTTATTTTGAGCAGCACGTTCTCATAATACCACTCAACCACCCGCACAGCTCATCTCACTCGAGGAGTAACCTGTTTACATTCACTTTGTACGTATTAATCCCTATCCCTATTATTATTATATATATTAATAAAACCTTGTATTATTTAAAATGTGTCATTTGCACCCCTGACCCTCGACTGAGCCGTTGTCTGTGCACTGGCCGCTTCCACAGGTTAGACATCCGCTGATTCTAAAAGACGAGACACATTTCTATGAAACACTAGCTTGACGAGAGCGGCAATTAACTGCGGCAAGCGAACGCGCCTGTGCCGGGATTATACAGGTATACCTGTACTCTTCAAGTCAGCCGGCTACACTGTGGACGACAGAAGAGCTGGGATGCGGCAGATTAACCCGCGCAGCCTCACAAATGCATCTGCATACATTTGCAAACTGCATAAATCATACAACACATACAAGAGGCCATCCTAATATGATAACCTTGCTGTGCTGCACCGCTGTTAATAACTGTCCGCTGTCTGTTGACTGATTATCTACGGCACATTCAGTTCTCTCTCCCTCTCTCCTTCTCTTTCTCTCTCCTTCTGTCTCTCTGTTGTTCTCTCAGATCTTCATCACTTGCGTCAAAAATCTGTTTATATTTGTGGCCTAGTAGACTGTGACGTGTCGACTGTATTCGACTAGACGCTTCCGCTATTTGCTCAGTATCTTCTGGCAAACAATAGCCTTCAGTTATGTACTTATGGCTGATCCTAATAAGTAAATTGTCAGTCCTGGGATTTTGATACATTGTTACAATACATATATCATCGCGGATGTTGTAGGTGATGTAGCCAATCGTGTCAGTTTTCATAAAAAAAAATACATATATTTATGTAAAATATTGAACACGAAGTGAAGCAATTTCTTCAATGGAAACAGATTACAGTTACAAATTTAGGTTTGAAATCAAGCTGTATGGCAGTTTCGTACGATTCTGAAGTCCGTGTCGGAAACGTCGAGCAACACCGCTCCCAAATGACCGCGAATGAAAGCCGTTCTATTACTCGTATTTATTTTATTCAAATTGTTTCAAATTGACCACGGTTATTTAACTACTTAAACAAACATGAAATATAGAACTCTCATACATATAAAGAGCTAACGTACACAAATACTCAATTACGAATACTTTGAAATACCTATCTTTCGAAAATGTCAATCAAATTTGCCATCAAATTCAAATCTTTAGCGTTCAGCAAAATAACGTCGATCTCAAATATTTATAAAAAAAAAAACGGCCAAGTGCGAGTTGGACTCGCGCAACAAGTGTTCCGTACCATCACGTAATTGGTCGGTTTTTATTATTTGTTATTTTCACACCAGTTAACACTTGGTATAATCACACCTAGTTTGACGCTTGAATATTCCCGATTTTACGATAGAGCAAAAACAAAAAACCGGCCAAGTGTGAGACGGACTCAGTCACCGAAGTTTTCGTACCACAAAAAAAAAAGCGGTCAAGCGAGTCGAACTCGCATGGAGAGCCTTCTGTATCATAGCGTATTCCGTGTGAACTTTAAGACGTAGGATTTTAGCTTAGAGTAGGATTTTTACTCCCTGTGTAAACTATAAGAGAGCTATATATTCCCAATTTTTTCGCTCGATTTTTGAATATTTTCTTTAATAACTTTCAAACAGTGCATTTTTTTTATGGAAACTGACACGGTGGGCTACATCGCCTACAACATCCGTGATGTCAGCCCATAATACCGGGTGAACTAGGTGCCATGTCAGTGCTTCCCTTCATTTCACGTCGGCTACACTGAACTGGACGGCATTTTAAAATTTATAAAATAATATTTTTGTATGCTTTATAACGAGCCTTTTTCAACTATATGCCACATGATGAACTTAAAAATATTATTTTTTTTACTTTATCATTTGTCCCAAAATCTAAAATCAAGTCAACGCTGTAAGTCCGTGAATGGGTTATCAAACTCTATATATATACCGAATTTCAAGTATTTTGGTCCAGTAGATTCGGAGAAAATAGGCTGTGACAGACAGACACAACAGTGATCCTATAAGGGTTCCGTTTTTTCCTCTTTTGAGGTACGAAACCCTAAAAAACGTTACAAACTACGTTTCCGCTAGCCTGTCGCCCTTTGGCGCGCACGGCATCTTGTCTTTACCCCTGGGTCGCCTTGTACGACATGCACTGGGACTGGGAGAGATGCGTTGGGCCTATTCTTTTCATGTACCGGGCCACACACGGCACGGTAATACAGTTAACATAATAATAATAGACTTAATGCCACTTAATGTGTGGTAAGGGCGGACTTATTGCCTTAGGCAATTTACCTCCAGTCAACCCGGTGGACCTGGTTTTAACAGGGAATCCGAATCATGGAGCTCTGAAGGTATGCACGTATTTTTTTTTCAAATCAGAAAAAAACGCATTGGTACACGCCGCGGCGCGGCGGTTGAATTCGAACCTCGAACCTCTCCCGAGAGAACCCTACGCCCAGACCACTTGGCCACCCGCCGCTCATACTGAGTAATTTTCATCAACACACTAAAGTATACGTTGATGTGAAACATTATGATTATGGGCAAGTCAAATACTTACAAGACGTCAAACGTTTACAACTGTCGCTAGACCACGCCAACTGTCGGTAGACCACGCGAACGAATAACAGTCACTTGGTAGAGTTGACACCGCGATTAAATTTCTCGATAAATACTAAATGCTATTTAAACAAGAATATTGGAAAATTAACGGCTGCGTGGTCTCGCTGAATGGAGATCGATTCAAACTATCGGCCGAGCTGCCGACTGGAGGGAGGTGGGGTGAGGGGAGGTTCTCCAACTATTTAAACTGTCATCCGGCCGCTGAGGGTTGATTGTATTTGCTCCCAGCGCCACTGTAGGCCGGCTCTCATCCCCCGCGGCGGCGACAACTCCTTATGACATTTATTCAAACGCGATATATTTCAGCAGCTCAATTTTAGAATGAAGAAACATCAGTAGGTACGGTACATGCGTGTACCGCACTGCTGGGTACTACGTACATAGTTTAGGGTTCAATATACGAGTACGTAAGCAAACATAAGTATTATATTATTTAACAAATGATCGGTGTTTGCCGAATGGCAGTGGACTTACCTTACTCGATTCTCTTTTCCAGTCTTACACACTTTATTTGCTTCAGGGACGCACAAGTCAGTTACCAATTTGTGATAAACGTTTACTTTGCTATTAAGATTTCATAAGAAAATAATTCTGCGATTGTGTTATAAATGTATAGCGCTATATACATATCCTTCCTTATCCTCCTTCCTTTCCTTATCCTTCCTTACCTATAATAAAATCCAACGTCTGCTTTCTGTCTGTCTGAGAGTCTGTCTGTCCGCTTATAACTCGAGAACCACTGAACCGATTTCAATAAAACAAAATTCTACGGATAGCTTGATTCTTCCCATCAACTATAGGCTACTTACTATTAGGCTAAATAGCTTATGAGGTTAGCAGTGAAGTGAAATATGAGAGCGGGCGGAGCCGCGGGCACAGCTTGTGTATGTATACATTTAGCACTCTATTATAATGTATTGCCACATATGAAGAAATACAATATCATCAACCGACTTCCAAAAAGGAATTCGTCTGTGTGTTTTTTTTTGTACACTAGGAAAAATATTTCAATAGTCTTGTTATTTTAGCCTTTTCGCTGTGCTAATAAGATTATTCATTAATAATACTATCGCCGCTTAGGTTAAGACGGGTTGATGTTTTAAAAAGAAACACAAACGACAAGGGTGGAGTCGACCTATAGCGGTAGCTGGAGAGCCGAGGCGAAATAAGCAATATCATAGGTCAGCATCGACGAACTTCGTCTGCAAGTTGGACGGAGGTGACCGCAGGCTGCTCGCTGGCTGCATCGCTCCGAGTTGCGCCCCGGTCGACGCTTCCAGGCGCGCTGGCCGGCACCCGGGCTCCCGGGTGACCGAGCTGGGATTAGCGACGCTGCTGTACACGACACGCCCTCCGCCGCGAGCCGCCGCCTCCGCATGCGACAAATGTGTATTGTTGTGGGACTTAAAAGCGATTAGAAGCAACTCGTTTGTCCGGAGAATTGTGCGGTGGTGGTCGGCGGCGGCGGCGACGAGCTACCCGGGTGGGAGTCGCCGCTGGCCCGACTGACGTATCGGTCCGAGCACCAACTCATACGTCGAGATACGGAGATTTATAACCGCAGGTCCACCCTTTGGAAGTATCTCTCAACTTTGCGGACATTAAATACAGTCCTTACATTACCTATAGGCGAGAGAGTCCTACATTTAAAAACATTTTTAGAATTCTTCAGTGCCTATTCATAACAATGAAATATATGCAGTATTAAGAGGCACCATTAACATAAATAAAACCAGGAAGTCGCCTGGTATACAACTTCAAGGAAAATCGAGTTTATATTTATTGTACTTACCCGTCAGGGG
Source organism: Nematopogon swammerdamellus (assembly GCA_946902875.1). Lineage (NCBI taxonomy): Eukaryota > Metazoa > Arthropoda > Insecta > Lepidoptera > Adelidae > Nematopogon > Nematopogon swammerdamellus. The sequence goes on from OX336339.1 coordinate 13,544,631, forward strand.
TTAGTTACTATAGGTACTGGTGTTTTATAATAAATAGTATATAAGTAATAAACATGTTGGAACCTAAAGTGGTTCTTCAATGTGGACTCAAGGCGCTCGTCGCTGTCTCGCTATAATCGTTCTAAACATTTTGATTAATTACTCGCCACTCAACTAATTATGAAGTAGAACCGCCTGATCGGGGCTCCGAAAGCAATCTTCCTGAGAATTGTATTTTTCCTTTTATTCTACTTCTGGGAGTTGATTAAAAATCTCTTTGTGGTCGCGTTTTAGATCTTAAAACAAGAGCGCCGACGAAAAGAGCCGACTGATTTATCAACCACGTGACATTCCCCTTTCTCCTGTCGGCTTCGTGGCCGCCCTGAGGCCGCCCCACCCCCGCCGCCTCCGCCTCGTCGGCGCCCCGGCCGGCACCGGCGGCGGCGACGGCGTAGTCGCTCCCTTAGCTAGGTAGTAATGGAAGGCCTCGTTTTTTGTCCTAACTGATTTATTTCTCATTAAGAGATCTTGTGTTTGAAGCGTTATGGGATTCAATTTTATTTAATATCGTTCAGAAGAGGAATGATGAACGACGGATGTTGTAGGTTATGTAGCCAACCGTGTCAGTGTCCATAAAAAAAAAACGACTTTGGATGGCTTACACAAGACAAACTAACGGGATAGTTATACATTAGAATAGTTGTAACTCCGACTAGGTATTCTCTTAGAATGTAACGTAAGTTACCAACGAGTCTAGGTCATCATCCAAAGATTTTCTTAAGATACCTCTTGTCTTATTGTCCTAACTAATAATATGTCCCACATAACCGCACATACCACAACACAACAGGGTCAGGGCTTGCTTTAATACATAATAATCAAAGCATATTGCCGCATGTTTCATGGAAAACTATCAATGTCTTCGCGAACAGCGCGTACTGAAGAGTTCTCGAATAATACTCGTAATTATACAATTAACCGTTGATCGTACAATTTTTATACCACGTCGTAACATAAACTAAGAATTTAATAGTCGTAATACTGCTCCAAATAAAGATTATCATCAAATCCAAACGGCAAAGGCGAATTTAGTTATACCGGAAAATGGAAGCATTGACGCGAAAACGTTGCTCCGTCAACGGCACGCGATAATGTCATAACTTCACCTTGGCGTAAGAGAATTAAATCGTTTTTGCCATTCGTAGCCGGTGTGATTCCGGTTCGTTCATCGATCCACCGCTCGCCGGGTGACCTCTACTGCAACACAACCTGTACCGCACAGTTGTACCTACTGTTCCTACATCAAGCTGCTGAAAGAGACGCCAGCCTGCGAACTGGCAGCGCCACGACGCGCGACGCGACAAATGCAATACGACAGCGGTGCGTGGTCGGCCTGCGCGGTCTTGTATTGACATCAAGGTTCGTGGTCAAAATTCCGCCAAAGTGCACCAATGACTCCCTTTCGTATTCAAAGATTTACCGGTGTATACTGTAGGTTCTTTTCCTTGGCCCTTACTAGGTGGTTGACTTAAACTATAGCCGAATGGATTAGTACCATCGTACTGGACAAAAATGGCCCCAAGCCTTCGCTGTGTTCTCCCGTATAGCCAGCAATCCGAAGGTAAGTCTGCGGTATGGCACCTCGAAGGTTGTGACCTGGCCCTTCTGATTCAGCCACCCATTACGTAAAAATAACCTATAAGGTTGGAAAATTACAATTAAAATCGTAGAAAAAAAAGCAAAGACGGCGTTTAAACAATTTCAACGTGATCTAACTAAATTGGAGGCAGACATTTCAGAGAATCCATTCGAACGGAACGAGGCAAGTTTTAATTATGACATTACTCGTATGAGTTAACGTGAAGTGAGCAAGAGGAGGAAGGAGGCTCCGCGCGCTCTGTGGAGAATGCAAATGTGATGGGTTCGTGTCGCCGTACCGCCGCGCCGCGCCGCGTACGCCGCGGCGGCTATGTGCGGGCGCGGGTTGGCGGCGGCGCGGGGGCGCTGTGGGGAGAGGTGAACCCACTCGAATTAAATGGAAAGGGCAAGGTTCAATTCGGTCTAGCGGGAATTTTCGGCGACTGCTGCTTACGGAAGAGAGGAAAATCGAGGAAATGTTTTCGCTCGAGCACGGTGGAATTGCTTAATAGAAAAAATACTTTCTAGAGCATGGATTATATCAGACGACTTGCACCTATTTCCCAAATTTTTTTAGATGCTTTAACATTGCTGTTTACGACTTTTACATAAAATGCATTATTAACCCACTTACTGTATCTACAATGTCATTATATTGTGTTCTCTACATGATTGCCTATGTTCAAACGACCGAATAACACTGAAAATAATTCACCATAAGAGAAGATACAAGAATGATGGTGTTGCATAGATAACTAGTACACGCCTGCGAATGACTGTAGTTACGTCGGTGTCGTGACTGGGACCAATAGTCGGCCTTATTCGACGAAAGCCGCGACTTTTTCGCCGCCGCCCGTTAAAAGGACCTAGAACGGCGCCGGTTCATGCGATAAGCCTATTCCGGGCGACTGTTAGTGCTCGTTTAGTGTTGCCTTTCACTGGCATTACCTTATTCTTTATAGGCGCCGATACGAAGCCCGGGTGAGAAATGTCGTTCAAGTCAAATTCGCCGGAAGAACGAAGTGAATTTGTTACTGAGTGTGTTCACGTTTAGGAACACCTCCCCATTTATATGTTAAGAAATTCAGATATAGAAATAGCTAGTCTGATGGCGATTGCATCGGCATCAGTGTTGGTTCAGTAAATCCATAATATTTACGCCTCCAACCACCTATGTATGTACCTACCTACATTGCAGACAGGCGCATGCGTCTGTAAATATATAACACACGTTTGTATACAGTATGCGGGAAGCTTTCTGTCCCGGCGGCTATTATCGCACAAAGAGATCACGCCGAGGCCATCAACGGTATTAAAATAGTGAATCATTAAAACGATATGCATTTCCATTCACCGTTTTCCGATCCAGATTCGCTTGAAAGGTTTGCATAGTTTATTTGATGCACTATTCGCGCGAGATCTATGAAGAGTTGAAGGCAGCGCATCACTTTATTAATACGGAAATATGTTTTTTTTTGCCCCTTAATTTCATTCGTTCGTTGTCACATTAATTAGTTATTTAAATAGTATGATAATAGTGCGTCATTAATTTCACATATTGTACTGCGGGCGGGCGCGGGCAACTCACACAGCCTGCGCCATAAAGTTTTAATTTCAGTTACTTTTGGAACAAAGAACATAGCGTGTTAAAAATATTACGTCGATACAATACAATTAATAATTTTCAATATTATTGTTCCGTTCTGGAATTTAATCGGCAAGTATGTATTGAGTAGATAGGCACATTATTAAATCTCAAGGAGCTTTGAACCAGACCAGTCTGCGGTGTGACCCGTTCGTTGTTCTGTTTTTTTTTTTGACGGACGGACGAACGGACGGACGGACAGGCAGACAGACAGACAGACGGCGTAGGCTTAGTAAATGGGGTCCCGTACCGGATACGGAACCCTGAAAATGTGGTGAAACTTACCAACCGACCCGCCTCGCGCAATGTTGGCGGTTCATGAGGCGTTTTTCTTTTATGTAACCGTCTCTACAAGGCGCATTCTATTTTGCCATTCAAAATTTATCAAATTTCGTAACAATTCAAGATCGATGCGTTAGATTACTTTAAATTATACGAGTATGTTTAAATTTAGAATTTTGTTTTTAGCCAAAAGAATTTTGAATTTTGTGTCTAGGCCGATTTTTAAGCTATAATTTCTGTAGAGTTAGAAGAAAAATGTACGGAAATCACAGCTTTACTGCCCTAATACGAGTAGGTGCCTACTTGATTACTTCTTAGAACAAGTGTATAGTCCAACTGTATAGAGTCGGTATCGAGTCGGCGGTGGCGGCGGCCTCGCCTCGCCTCGCACCAAGCAATGCGTGCAAATCGCTCTCTGGAAATATTTATTTCATTCCCGCCGCTCGACTCGCAACTCACACAACACTGGTGCCTCCTCGCACTCCCGGCCTTCACCACTTCCACCAACGCGACATAACAGGACAAGATAGACCGAGCGAAATCAACCAAGTGTACGCCATACGATGTCGCATTAAAATTAAACTATACGTACGCACATTACTTGTAGGACTTGTAGGCTTGCATCGAGCTGATTGTTGCAAAATTATTTGAGGCGGCAGCTGTGCGATTACTTAATTGCGCGCTGAAAAATTGGCGGCACAGATATACTATATTCTGTTTGGATGATACTGAAAGTGGGGGTGTACCAAATTCCATATAGCTGTGGAAAGTCCTATACATCGGGCAGACGAAGAGAAGCGTAGCGACACGGGTCTCGGAGCACATGTAGCAGCGGCGAGACAACTCCAACAAGCCGGCATTGTGTGATCACATCCGGAACGAGCCACCGAATTAGATTCGGTTAGATTTACTTGCGACTGAAACACAACACGTCCCACGCCTCGTCCGAGAGTCCATCGAAATCAGGACAACTTCAACCGGGAGGACTCCTTCAAGTTGTTGCCGTTGTGTAATCCAGTCATAGCGCCGCTCAAAAGAAGAAGACACGACAGAGACGACCGATCGGAAGTGGACACCGTCAGCGCCTTCTGCCTCTCCACCGAGATCCGGAACGCATCGGAACTTTCGTCTGCCGAGACTATCCGCTCACCGCTACAATATTTCGTCGTCCGCGACGGAGGGAGAACTGACAGTTCTCTGCCAACCGTCACACCGGGCCATGAAGATGGGCGATATACGTTTAGTCCGAAAAGTTGAGCCTTAAATCTTTAATAATGAGAAAAGAGTGACTCAGATTACCAATGATCGCAACACCTTGTTTATTCTCAATAGTTTATAATATTAACAAAATAATGCATTTGTAGATTTTCTGTACAAATGCTTGGCTAATATTGTGAACCAGCTTGGAGTATAGAGGATATTCAATAACCACTTCTCAAAAAACTTTAGTACAAGTTTCGCAACCAATTTTCATATGTATCCCGAAAGGATGCAGCAGGTGCGGGGCGAGTTCCGCCGTAATTGAATGAGAGCGGTCAACTAAAACTCGCACTCTGCCTCGAGTGTACAATACATTCAATTCCCGCATAACACTACGCCTGCAGCTTCGAGGTGTTGCCACTTTTGCATTACGCCGCTCGAGTTGCGCTGCACTGGAGGCGCTAACCTCACATTACTGCTTCCATTTTTTTTTATAATTTCTTATTAAGAAAACTGACATGGTTGGCTACATCACCTACAACATAGTACCATGTCTGTGCTTCCCTTTGGTCGTGCCGGCTACATTATGGTCGGAAAACCTAATTCATTCAGTACGGTGATACCACTACGGGCGGGTTGAACCCTACCACCTATTAAGGTAAGAAGGGAAGGTAACTTTTGAACTTTTATTTCGGGGATGTATCTCAAAAGTAAAATGTAATTATTTAAAATAAGTGAGGCATCATTGTGCTCCACAATAAAACTTGCGTCCCCGTTGCTATCGAGTCTTTGAATACTCGTTCAAGAGACACCGAGCGAGATAGCTGCGTAGATAAATGCTGCCAACTTATTAGATTACCCCGTTTTATTGCTAGAAGATCACTCCGGGCCATCTGTATTCCACCCCTGAGCGGAGACCCGAAATTGAATTAAATCTGAAGGGCGAGTCGGCGTCTCATTCGACTCCCGATGAAATAAATTAAGTGTTCACGGAACATAGATCGCAATTAAAACAGCGTCTTAGAGGAAGACGCCACCTCCTCCCCGCCGCCCCCGCACCCGCGCCACCTCCGAGACGAGCTGCTTTCGGTGCCTAATAAACGAAAGCGGCGGCGGTGCGCCGCAGCGAATGGCGGTAAGTTTGTTTTGCTACAGTATAATACGTTCTAGGTTACAGTTGAGCGCGCTATTATTTTTCGTTTTCGTTTTGTATATTTTATTTACATAATAGGCATGTATAGCTATTTACGCGCCGTCGACTGAAAGTTGTAAGTACACGTTGTGTTATACAAGAAGCTACCGCACCGGAATCTTTGAAATTTTAATACTTTCAAAATAAGCGTGTGATGCATAGTGATAAGTTGGCTATTTCCCACATCCAGCGCTTTACAACTCCATAAAACTTTACAGTAGAGTGGAGGTGACGACCGCGGCCACCCCGCGCCGTTGAGGCTACGGAGGTGTGGACCCGTGTGGGGCGGACGCGCGCGCTAATGGCTAGTGGCCGGTCCCTCGGCGGGGCGGCGGCGGGGCGGGGCGGGAGGCGAGATGTCCGCGCGCGGGACAAACAAATTGCGATTCGACAATTACGGAGGGGCTATTTTATTGTGTCGTAAATTCGTATGGAGCGACGTCGGTAGGTGCCGGGAAGCGAGGTGAGGCGAGAGACGCGGGGCGAGGGGCGGCGGCGGCTGCACTGCGGGTGACAAAGAACTGCTAGGGCGAATTCGGATTAAACTGGCGATGCAGTTATTTCGCGACTCCACACAAAACAAACTAGAAAATAATCAAATGCAATTGTGCATTCGATAATCAAGCCTAAACTATCAGTGACCAACAAATTAATAAAACATAAATTATTTATTAGTGACTCAACGACCACTGACAAGACAGCCTTCCTATCACGATCTGCATGTCTAGAAGCTGTTTAGATGCTACCGGCCGTTCAGAAATTAGAGGTGTTTGTATAATTAATGCCTCGTTCGGAATAAACACTATAAACTATTGTTAATACAATATAAATGCTATGCAAACATGCAACATGCAAACATGATATGCAAACTCAAGGGTCCGATTCGAATATGAATCAAAATATTATTTAATACTTTTATGTTCTAGTTGTTTTTTGTAGTCGGTGCAATGTTTTTTAAAACTGATTTTTTATCTTCCATTCTCACGCTCAACCATTTTTAACCCCTGACGCAAAAGAGGGGTGTTATAAGTTTAACGTGTGTGTGTGTGTGTGTATGGGTGTCTGTGGCATCTTAGCTCCCAATCTCCCTATCTGAACTATTGTATTCATGCGTAGATATATTCCGCTAAATCCGCTGCGTGACAACACCCGATCGTTTACCTATAAGTAACAGCGCGCAAACATTGACGGCGCACAATATCTCAAACCGGTGAAAAGTTCTATAAATCGGTAAAATATATCTATCGGTGGCGGGGATCCGGCAGCGCCAACCCGCGCCACGGTGCGGGCGCCCGCCCGCCGCCGAACGCGCCGCCGCCGCGCCGCCGCCACCGCGCCGCCGCCGCCGTGCCAGCGCACCACCTGCAAGCGCCAGCCAGCCGGTACGCCTGATAGGCGATAGGTTGACGAAAAATTAATAAACATTTTATAAAACGCAATTACAAAAAAAAAACGGCAAAGTGCGAGTGGAACTCGCGCACCGAGGGTTCCGTATCGGCATGTCATGGTCAGCGCTACTTCATACTGTAAGTACATATTCGGTAGGTGGCGCGCATATACTTTTTAGTTTCATGTATGGGGACCCCGTGACTTTTTCACTTTTTATTATTTTTATTATTTGTTGCTTTAGCGGCCATAATAATAACACATATTCTGTGAAAAATTCAATGGGCTACCTATTACGGATACAGAGATACAGCTCTCGGACAGACAGACGGTCACAGACAGACAGACAGACGGCGCGTAGGCTTAGTAATAGGGACCCGTACGACAGATACGGAACCCTAAAAAACGAAGGATATAAAAATGATCTAATGTTCCGCACGAACGTGGGAATGAAAGCCGCGCGGTGAGTGAGCGAGCAGGGAAGAGTGCGCGGAGAGAGGAAATGCGCGGGGGCGGCGCGGTGTGAGTTTTTCGACCCTGACCGTTCCCGCGCCAGCACCCTCCCCCCGTGCGCATCAAATTACACTTGACGAAAATATAAATTTCAAAAATTTACATCTCCAAAACTAAACACTTTAGAAAAACTTTACTTTAATTTTTTTTACTTTATAGCATGATGACGTGTCGGAAATTGTCGACCTACGGCTATAGCTGCAGAGGGATTGTAAAGAGGCTGTGCCAGCCAAGAGTTTGGCGGCGCCGCTCCGCCGCGGCGGCGCGGCGCGGACGCGACGTGGCGCAGCGCTGACGCGACGTGGCGCAGCGCTGTCGAATATTGAAAGCACAAAATGCATTGACGTTAGACTGGAGCTCACTCGGGCGGCAGCGGCGGGCGGCGGCGCGGCGCATACAGATCGGTGCCGGTGCGGCCTAGCGCGGCCAGGTCGGCGGGGTAAGCGCCTCCACGAGCTCGCTTGCCAACGTATCAACTCACGGTGCATTATGGAGATCAATTATTAATATTAACTGTCTGATTCTTTTCTGAGATTGAATGTTCATGGAATTCTCCACAAAACGAGAATACGAATAAGAAAGTTGCAAACACGCAGAGGGTTCCAGCCATTCCCTTCGTAGAGGACCCCTAACATTGTTTACACATAAAATGTTGTACTTATAACATGGACGGCCTAACCTGAGGCGAACGCACGTACGCACACAAATGCATTTCTTTAATACAAATGCTTGACATGCACCAATAAATGGCCTGAGCACTACTACACTCGCAGAATTTTATGCTCACCATCATGCGTGAATGCATTATATACCTAGACCTATAACCTCCCGGGAATCTATAAATATTGTAAGTTTCATGAAAATAGCGCAACCCGTATAGGCCGTAGAGGCTGTGACAGACGGACAGACGGACGGATGCACAGACTTCTTACCGCTTTTTTTTTACATGTGATGATACATGTTTCGATGGAATATCAATACTTTTATCCGACTACGGCAAAGCCAAAAGGAGGTTTATGATTTTGGCAGCGTATGTATGTGTATCTACGATATTTATTCGTTTATATGCAGAGATATTGTTGGATTCGTCTCGATGGTCCGTGTGTCATAGATTAGAATTTGGAATTTGTTATTTCTTCAAACTTCTATCTATGAAGGCTTCCGTTGCCGTTGACAAGATTTCAAAAAAGAGATAAAAAAAATATTTTATGGCTTAGTTAGAACTAGGTAGAAATAATTCAATATAAAAAATTAATGTTGTATAAAAAGCACAAAAGGGGTCCATCTATAAACTTTCAGGTGTGCGCCTTCAAGTCAAGGGTCCGAATATGACTGAAAATATTATTTAACACTTTCAAGTTCTAGTTGATTTTTGAAGTCGGTGCAATTTTTTTTAAAACAGTTTTTTATGTCACTCTTTTTAGTTTCCTATCTATATCACATAAAAAGTTCTGCGAATTCGTGTTTTTCCAGTGATTGGTACACACTTAACAGTCCATATCTTGAAAACTACTGAACCGATTTTGATGAAACATGCACTGTTCCCTAAATTAAAGTAAATGTAAGCCAATAAAAAGAATGGTTGCAATCCGATTAAAATTTTCGGAAAAATGTGTGGACATAGGTATATACAAACATACATACATACAAACATACATACAAATATGCATACAAACATACATACATACATACACTTATGAAATTTGGCACACCTGTTTAGAAGCCCACATAGACTAACGTATACGAATATTGTGCAATTCCAACGATATTACATACAACCGAATTGATAACCTTCTTTTTTTAAAGAAGTCGGCTAAAATGGCGTAATAAGAATTTGAATAGACAAGGAGCCCTGGACTGGAGGAGACGAGAAGCCCACAAGAAGGACTGTCGTGCCCCCAGATGTGTTTAGAACTTTTAATAAAATTTACTTTCATAACACCACACAGCACTAGCGATGAAAGGTATAAGTAACATTTCATATTGATTAACCTTTTTAACGAGTTCCACTTAAATACTCGTTAGGAACAAACCCGTGCGTAGAGCGAGCCCAACCTATCAATAGCCGGCGCGGGTCGTCTATTTCGTACGAAATAATGAATTATTTATAGGGAAAGGTAATTGTGATCAGTGTATTAATCATGTATCTCTCACGCACTACACTATAATTAATTCGTGTGATTTACTGCGAGCGGTTCGTGCACCCCTCCGCTCACACCCCGCCGCCGCCACCGCCGCCGTAACGCGCAAATAAATGATAAAATGATGTTGAATTCGACGATTTATTATTATTTTAAATAGCGTGTTTGGAAAATTACACCATGTCGCTTCGCTAATGAGCAAACGTGTGCTAAGCGAATCGTTGTTTCGGAAACATGCGGTTTTGATTGTAAATGTTAATTGTCAAATTGTATCTAGGTAGGTACCGACCGACTATTTTGTACCCATTTCATATATTATATCATACACTACATATGTTTTCATTGGCTATTATGATATTTGTGGTAGTTGCTGCATCCATAACTATATAACTGAAAGCTGATGATTAACATACATACATACATACATACATAGCGTCACGCCTGTTTCCCAGTGGGATAGGCAGAGACAACGGATCTCCACGTTCCACGATTCTGACACACCTCTGCCGCCTATTCCTCTCTCATAATGTTCTTCATACATGATCGTAGGTCACGGATACCCTTTTTGAGCACATGCCCGATCTGGTCCAGGTACGTGCGTCTAGGGCGACCCTTCCCAACTCACATTCACTCCATAAATTTATTTCGTTAGTTTCCTATCATCTCTAGCATTCCTTTCTCAATTATTGTCACTATATCTTCTTTCAGAACGCAGCGCTCTCGCACTACACAAATTCTATATAATTGTATTAATTAATAAAATTATCAAGCAAGCAATAATCATTCTAAACTATGTCACAGTTGCTCTATACTAATTATTTGTACCTTTTAATAGCAAAGCAGTAACTATAATTATTGTATAAACAATTTCTGACAAAGGCTCTATAAACCAGATTTTATTTTTTCTTTTACTTTTACTTTGATTTTATGTGGTCAGAATTATCAATTAATTAAAATTAATGTATTGTAATCGAAGACGTTAAAAAACCCCCTACGAAGTTCCTTGCCGGCTCTTCTTTGTAATCGAACCGGATTGTAATAAAAACTAAACACTACAAATTCAAGCGTTGTGTACGCCATACGAATGATGAATAAAGAATAAAGAATGCCCGCTCTATAACCCGGTTATATTTAAATCACTAAGCTGTCACCAGTGCTCGCATAAGCTAGAGCTTCTTGAGCTAGAAACAGTACTTACTACTGCATTCTCACTTTCGACCAAATTTGACATTGCGAATGCGTGTTTATAAACTGTAAGCTTTCATAAACTAAATATTTTGACCTGGCCGCTCTGGCTATTTTCGTCCAAAAATATTTGGGTCAAAGTTGAAATGTTGTGCGTTCAGTTTGTACGTTCAGTAAAATCTCCTATAGTAGGCCACCGCATGCCCACAGACAAATTACTGCCATCACTCAGTCGCGCGCAGGCTGACTTCTCACAACGCTCGCGCCCCGCGCAGCGCCGCGCCGCACCGAGCTCAGTATTTATCTATTCATAAATACTGAGCATCGCATCGTGTGCGGGGCACGGTGCAACATATTCAAGTGCAAGAAGGAAATGTCTACGGAACCCTCTGTCTGCGTATGAACAATGTAATCTAGTATGGGAAGCTGAGTCAGAGGGGCTAGAGCCCAGACCATCAAATATCGCCTGCGAGAAAGTGCCATACCATAGATTACACTTACTGGATTAGAGTTGAACACAGCCGAGCCTACTATGCGGCCATCTTTCGTCCAGTACGGTGGTATCAACCCAGTCGGCTACAATTTGAGCCTAGCACCTACTAAAGGGCAAGGGAAGATACCTTCAGTTTTACACTGGTTCCGAACGGTGAAGCAGCACACAAAACACTGATTGGTACTCGTTGGCCGAAATCTAACCACGGACTTTGAGAGCAAGAGTCGGTCGCCAAGACCGCGGCCATCCGCCGCTTATCAAACTCCGATATAGTGCATTCAAGATATACAATTGTTCAATAAGTTTACTCGATAGTTGGCACGGTTCCACCTGGCTGTAAAAGTGTTCTTAAAAGATTCTGAATGCCAAATAGTTCACACAGGTGTCTCTCTACCCTGCTGCGCAGTGCGAGCTCGGAGGAGGCGCTTGAAAGGAATTTTGTCCACAAGCCAAGTGTCGACATCCCCGAATTCACCCTTTTCATATTTTATTGACTGAATAAAATATAGGTAGAAAATTATGAATTAAAAAAAAAACAGGAATATAATTTGTTAATGTAATGTAATTGCGGAAACTTGCGGTATACTCGTATAATATTGTGAATGTGAATTTACCTAATTATATAGGTAAGTAAGAAAACTTAAATCAATAATGAATTATCATGTTATCAAATTAATATCTACGCTATGCAAGTATCAATAAGTTTGTGCTCTGGGCTTTTAAATATCCGAAATTAAAACGTTCATATCAACTTCAATTCCAAGTGATTCCCAAGTGGGCTCACGCGCTGCTCTATATTCGCTACCCCCCCCCCCCCTCCCTACCCCCCCTTAACCCACCGCGTCATTTCAGCGGCGACACGGCTTTAGCTGCGGTCACTGCCATTTCACGCCACTGGCAGCGTCGTCGCGGGTGTGCCTACCTCCTCCATGCCCCCGCTACGCCCCTCGGCCCTCTCTTCTTCCCCGCGGCCGCGTCTTAACTGCTCTCCCGGAGACGCCCCCGCCCCCGCCGCCGTTGCGCCTCGCTTCACTTGTACCCGTTCTTAGCTAATGTAACTATTAAGTAGCTAAGTTAATTAAAGTCCTCTCAGTCCACTTTACTGAGTGGAATTGGCCAAAAAGTGCATTAGAAATGATCGTGTAATGTCTCTGAGGAAGGAGCTAACGCGCTTAGCTCCTCTGTGTGTATTTTAAAAGCAATCTTCATGCACTCTACACTATAAGCACTGCAAGACTAATTATTACTTTAAGAATTCGATTCTCTACCGATATACGGACAGTTACGATCGCTTCTTGGGGGATGTCCATATATTTCATGATATGAGGTCACAGTCTACGGATGACAGAATAGTTTGACAAAGCATATGCACAGATACAGACACCCTCTCACCCACACACATGCACGCACGCACGCACGCACGCACGCACGCACGAACGCACTCACGCACGCACTCACGCACGCACGCACCCTCGCACGCACACATACACACATGGACATGCACTATCACGCATGGTGAAGCTGCTTGTATTTATTTGAAGCGAAGCACTTTAACGCATGTTTGGGATGGGGAACTAACTCTAAAAAGTGATATGTCACAAAAGTAAGAACGGAAGATGCAACGCTCCTCATTGGCTGGGCAGCGCGTAGCGCGCCATCTATGAGAGTGTTTTGAAGTCGAACCATTGTATAAGTTGAAAGGAATATCGCATTTATTTATTTATTTATTTATTTCTTAGAATGCATTGCATGCATGATTAGCATAAATGGCGCTATCATGATAGAAATTAAATTAATAATTGGATTTTAAATACAAAGCGTAAGAAGCTTCGCTTCTGTCAGTTTTCCCATGAAATATCACCTTAAGGTTCCGCAAATGGCAAAAACGGAACCCTTATAATTTCGTCCAGTCTGTCCGTCCGTCCGTTTTTACAGCATGTAACTCGGAGACAATTGGCACTAAATAGATGAAATTTGGAAGAAAGGTGTATTCTGTTAACCGCTATACAACGGTGTGGTGAAAGATGTTGTGGGTGATGTAGCCAACCGTGTCAGTTTCCATTAAAAAAAATATATTGCAAATTCTGTAATTCATAATTTTTCAGAGGAATGAAATGAAATCAGTGCACATTGGCGTGTGGGATATCATTAGATAATATTATTAAAAAAATGATAAAAAAAAATTTCAATGACTTTTTTGAGATATGCACTTCAAAATTTTTAAAAAGTTATTTTAGACTGTCAAATAAAATTAAATGACTATTAAAAATTTTCACAAGTTTCTTTTATGTAATCCGTATGGGTGACTGAGTTAGAGGGGCCAAAGCACATCTTTGACCAGCCAATATCACCACCGAGAAGGTAGGTGCCATACCGGAGACTTCCCTGGATTGTTGGCTATACTGGACTAGAGGAGATCACAACCGAGGCTGCTATACGCTATACGCCCATCTTACATCCAGTACGGTGGTATCAACCCAGTCGGCTGCAATTTGAGCCTACCACTTAGTAAGGGGCAAGGGACGAGACCTACCAGTAGGTTAGGTACGCACGTAAATTTTTTCGTCAGAAAAAACTCATTGGACGCCGACCGGATTCGAACCTCGGACACCCGCCACTGAAAGTGGTTTATAACGACTCCGTACACATTCGAATATACCAGGATCGCAGAACAAGTTCTAAATGAAGTAAAGCTCTTTGCCAACTCGACTTCCGAACACGAAAACACACTCGGCGGGAGTAACTTGCTTATACTGATCTCCTTACTAGTTAATATGATGCAGGTACTTAATTTATGAATGAATTGATGCTAATCTTACTTAGTACAGGAAAGTTGTATATGAAGTAATTTGTGAGGATTTACTTACGGCCTAGTTCGCTGAGTGATACGGGTACCTATTTATTAGGTATAACATAATATGTCATAAGTAGGTATGTAAAATGTACCTAGCAACGTGCGTATGATTTAGACAACTTATTATAGTATTGCTTTGTAAACGTTTATTGTTGGATCTAAAAGTGACATCATTTCAAGGAGGATGCTCCTTTTACTTGAACTGCTGTATCAATTTATCAAACGTGAATAATTAATTAAACGATTGCAAAAATTTAATGAATGCAACGTAGACACCGAAATACATAAGCCACTTTAAGTTTCGTTTACGTCTTTATGTAAAATATCTAGATGTCTGCTTTTAAATTTATTAAAATGTCATTACTTTGGGGAGACTGTGTACTGTCGTAGCCAGTAGCGACGCCGCGCCGCCGCCGCGCCGGCTCAACAGATTTTCCTCCACTTTCCTTCCGTCGTCGTCCGCACCGCACCGCCTAATTGCTTTGGATGCACACGAAACCTGATTATGTATATTGCCAAACGGTTTCTTTAATTTTCTTTCATACAACTGTCAGTGGAGAGTTTTGTTATGTTAGGTTACTCATACGACGTTTTGAAAAGTGTCTTTGAATGATACATACATAAATACCACACGATGTGTCCCGACAATCGGGGTAAGCAGAGTAATCGGTGTTGTGCTGCAAGTACTCTTGTAAATTACAGCACAATCCCCGACCACCACGTGTAGCAATGTATTAGGACAAGATCAAGCAGCAAGTGAGGCACGAAGACCCACCTGCTGCATGATTAGGTGGAAGGACCGTGCCAAGGTGAGAGGTGGCCATCCTGTTGCTCTTTAGCACGGCATCTCGTCCTTATCCCTTAGTCGCTTTTTACGACAATATTTTTAACCGCTGACGAAAAAAGAAGGGTGCTATAAGTTTAACGTGTGTGTGTATGGGTGTAAGGTGCATTGTGTCTGCTGGGGCATCGTAGCTCCCAAACGGATGGACCGATTTGGATGCGGTTTTTTATTAGAAAACTGGTTTAATCTGAATGGTTCTTAGCTATGTTTGTAATCAAGTAATTAAGTAATCAAAAATTTATCATCTTAAAAAGTAGACCGATTTGCGATTTATAGTTTTACTGTAGGGTGTTATAATTTTGAGTTTCTTATCGATACAACCGAAATCTACAATACGTGAAAATAACCACCTCATTTGTATGGGGCTTGACTGTGAATCATATTCACACATTCGCAATTCAAAACAAAACCAATATCGATTCTGTTAGTGTGCGACTAACACAATCGATATTGGTTTTGTTTGACAGTTTGTGCTACCGATTTATGGACATACTATAATCTTTTCTTTTATTTGACTCTTTTGAAAAGAATAACAATTCTTCATAAAAAAAAATTAAAAGGAGACGCATAATTTATACACTTTTCAGATCGTTTATTGCCCGTGGTACCACCAGGTTGTACACCCAGTGGTATCACGGGCAATTTTTTTTTCAGATGAATCGCCAGGATGTCACGAACCTTCGTTGAATGTCTGAATAGACGTTTAATCATATTTGTGGACGTCGAGCTGCCTCCGCAGCATAGTTAGCTGCCACAAACATCCTTTAACACCGAACGCTTCAAGTTGGTCAGCGGCGGCGTAACTTTTACAGGTGACTTCATTTGGAGCTTCACACGTCCGCTCTGAAAAAGCGTTCCGCTAGCAAAGTGTCGACCGTGCGGTCATTTGGAAAGCTTTTACTAGCTTCGGAGCCAACTTCGTTTATTTTGGCCATAAAGGAATTTTTAAATGTTACCGCTAAAATATCTCTTCTAGTGTGCTGAAAATAAAAAAAAAATTTTTTTGGCGAATATTGAAGTTACCTTAAAATTTATATGGACTGAACTGAACTAAAATCAAGAACCATTATCAAAATCGCTTCGATCGACCTTGATTCAGCGCGGTCCAATTCGAACGGGTTAAACCCTACCCCCTAGTAATAAGAATAACTTACAGTTTTACGTTGAATCCGTACCACGGCTAGCCTCAACATCTGGACGGTCGCCCGTCTGAAGTTCGACCGCTCCGACGTTACTTACATTTATCGATCAGACGGCAAAGAATCGCACCACCGAACTACCGAGGCTGACGAATGATGAGCATATACAAAACAACCATTACCTTTGCAGTTAATTGATTTATGTATCGACCTGTTAAACAAAATTGACTGCAGCGTAAGTTAAAAGCTGTCTGCGGGTAGAATGAGTCGTAACTTTCGGGGGTGTAGTGAGATATTCCTCCGCCTAACAGACAGGGCAGGCGCGGGGCGGCCAATATAAAAACGTGAAGAGCGATTTAATGCCGGTGGGTCCGGACGGCACATTTTATTGTTGCTTAATGAGACCCAACTTTCGAGACTACGCGCCGCAGAGGGAGCTTTTATCGGGACTACATCCCGACCGAGGCGGCCACTCTAGAGCGGCGCCGGCGCGCGCTCCGGACGCAAATGTACACTTTGTTACTCGTAAATTATGTGACCTGCGGGACGTCTCGTGTCGTATGCTCTGCTTTCTCACATCGCTATGAATAACTAACTGCCTTTGTGAAATCAAGTTGGGCGCCAAAGTAACTATTTTTGTTTGTAATATTGTAATATGTGGCCACTTGCCCACGTGGTGTAATTACGCAATATACTGATGAGGAATGCAGTAGAAAAATCACTCAATGAAGTATTTCTAAGTACAGGGCAGACATATAGTATACATACATGCATGAATAATCAATTCAATGGCTTTGATTTTCAATTCTAATGTTAAAAGAGCATGCGTGCTCTCCGTCTATTACGCAACAATGGGGATGGGTTCGGATGGAATAAAAAACGTATTGCGTTCATTGGCTGCGCGGGAAGGCTGTTAAATTCAATGTTCTGCTCGTGGACAACGGACGGGGCGGGGCGGGGTGGGTCGAGAGGGGGAGGGGTACGGGATTGTTAAACCGATTCCGTGGGCCGTTATATTTTATTCATTTTGTATCCTTTTTGCGAAACAAGCCATAACTCATATTATAGGCTTAGTGAAGACAGAAAGGAAGTATTAAATGTTGCTTTTGATGCTATGCGCACTGAAATGATGGTTAAGGCGATGTAAGGTCGTGCTTTGTATTTTCTTCTTTGTTTGAAATTAAGAAAGGGATTTTATGTATCTTACGCGCTCATTTACTACTGAAAATATTTATAGAAACGGTCAATATTGATTTATTGTTTTTTGATTGCTATAATTGAAGAAATATCTAAAATCTTCAACGCTTCCTCTCGTTATTAACGGATTATTCTTGTTATTTGTATGTAGAACCATTTGAGTAAATTTAATAATAGATACCGACTAGTCAGACATTCGCCTCACCTCTTCGACTTCAACGCGCTCGTCTTAAATAAGTGAGGAATATTCCCCGCTACCTACCTCGTGTCTTATTCCATGAGATAGTCCGCCGGTCCACCTTTTCGCCGCGGACGATCTCCGCGTCTGCGACGCGGCGTGGCGAGGACTTGTGGCGGCGGGGGCGGCGGGGGCGGTGGCGGCACGGTGGCGGAGGCGGCGACGGAGACAAGCAGAGCCTGCGCAATAACGAACCGTCATGAATATTGCATGCCCACTGCAATCACGAGATCACCCCCAAATATAAATATTCAGGTTTCCGCTTTGTGCTCGCTCGGCCTTGCCCGCGCCGCCGGCCCCCGCCGCCGCCCCCGCTCACCCCGCTGCCTAATGAATGGTAAAAATTACTACAATTCTAGTGAGCTAGTGAGTGAGTGTAATTATTATCTGGGCAGGTAGCGTCCTGGCCGCGGGCGCGGTGCAGCGCGGCCGGGGGCTACGGGGCGGGCGGGGGCGTCGTTGCATGTTAGATAAATAGATAGATAGAAAATTCTTTATTGCTTCAGTAAACATTAAACAGTAACAAATACATTGGAAAATTTACATAAGGTGCAAAGGCGGACTTATCCCTTACAGAGATTTCATACAGTCATTATTGTCATCTATATTCTTACAGTCAGATTGCGTTTTTATTTGAAAAACATTTAAAAGGATGCCTTTCATTAAAAACAAGTATTTAGGTTTATATTCGGTTTCAAGGTATTAAAGAAAATATATAGAGTATACGAAGGAGAGAAAGTATAATCCCCCTTTAAACCCCAAATCTGGAGCTGTAGGGCGATTAAATTAAATTCACTCCGACGACGTCGACAGCTAAAAAAGTAAAAACGGTAAATTGAAGAAGGACTCGAGCGTCATACAATGTTACATGCCGCCTCGGCTCCGTAATGACGAGGATCTGGAAACGGAGTAGACGGCGGTGGGGGGCGGCGCGGCGGTGCGAGAGCCTTCGCGCCCGCCTCCGCACGCGAGTTGTAGCGCGCGGGCCGCGGCGCCCGTCCGCCCCCGCGCCCTCTAGCGCCCCGCCACCGCGCCGCCTCCGATACGAATTTAAAGTGAACGCTTTGAAGAACGATGTAAACAAACCGAAGTGAATCACAACTTCAGCAAATCCGCACAATCGGAATAAATTTAATCGGGATTTTTAAAGCAAATCCTCTCGAGGAGCTCTTATTGATATTAGAGATAAAAATAAATCGTGCAGTGATCCGAAGAGATGAGGAGGCTTAGCTCGGGGCAAGCCGAGCGTCCTCGGTCGCACCGGCGCCGGCGGCGGCGCGGCGCGCGCGGGTCGCTCGGTCGCCACGCCGTCGCCGCCGCCGCGCCAGTGCTGTCGATGAGACTCGCTTCTCGCAGTGATACCACTCTACACGTGTCAAGTCTAGTCCAATAGTCCTCTGTCACGAACCCTGTCTTCTTAAATTACATGTTGCATTGTTCGTTATATAGTTACAATGTATACATACTCCTAAGGCTTGTCGTATACCCTTTTCATTTGTTCATATAAATCAATAGGCACGTAATACATTTTTTCACGTTTATTTCCTCTTACCTAGCTACCAGTCGCGTATGTGTTCCGTAGTGGGTACCGATGTTTCGACGTGATCGGAAATGAATCAGGGTCGTGTGGAAGCACCTTTATGTAAGAAAGGAGTGGAAGAAAAGGGCGGCTTTGTATGCGTAAGTCAATTTAAAATTGAACCTCTCGACTCGGATTTGCGTCTGCGAGAGAATTTCGTTACAAATATGTCTTCGTGTTTTTCAATTTGTTCGGGCGGATTTGTTTCGCTCAGGCAGAGGATCGTTCGTACGTGGCGCCGCCTACACCATCCCTCCCTCCCCACCGGCCGCGGCACTGTAATGTTCCGGGTTCCCTTACATACCTTCGGCCTCACTTCGTGAAGTAGGCACAAGTAAGCATTTATACGTCGACCACCTTTCTTACAAACTCAGAAGAGTTTCGTACCTGCAGCTGGCACCGTTATAAAACTAGAATTCTACACAGGTATTTATCTTGTGAATAAAGTAAACGATAAAACCTTAAAAGTTTGTGAGAAATCTGGATTTGTATGATCTATCTTTCTAACATTCGGTCACTGTAATAAATCAGAAAAGGCTTATTATGTTTTGTTAACTTTATACCGGGTGCGGCAGCAATGTTGGAGTTATAATTCAGGGAAAAAATGGCCAACATAAAGTGCGGCTAAGGAGAAGCGATACCAAATGTAAACAAAGTCAACGAGACAGAGAAAACGAAACATTATGTGAAATGCACAAGATGGAATGAGATAGGTACAGATTGTCAACTCCACGGTCGTGTTGTAGGTGAATGAACTTTCGTATCGCTTCTCCTTGGCCGCGCTTTACTCGTCGCTATGCTGGAAAGAGTATGACAAACGCCAGAATTTGGTTTACCCAGTGTATTGACAATAGCGGGCGTCACCTACCGGATATGATTTTCAAAATCCTGTAAAATCAAACTTTATATGTCTACAGCTACATTATAAAAAAAACCAATGATCTCGTGTCTGCCACGACCTTCGGCTACATTGAAAATGAATCTGCCAAATGAACTGAATTAAAGTTTTTAACATATTAATTATATTTATTTATCCAAAAAAATTACAAAGCAGGGAGTATTTAGTATAGTAAAATTATTAATGTAACTTAGTTTAAATACATATTTATTTATTCACAAAGAATCACTTCCTCCAAAAACATAATCATGATCCAAAACATTTATTCACGGTCACTACCGCGCTCACGCGCTCTCCGCGCGTAAACTCCGCGTCACAAAGGTACAACTTCTGAATAACCTTTCAGTGATACGTACCTCCAATTTTTTTTTAAATGTAGCCCAAAGTCATATCTCTGGGCGTTTTATTTTTTATTTTTTCGATGTCTCATTTCGTTTTCGAGATATGAATTTTTTCTGACCGAAACAGCCCGAAAAACGATCGCATTTTACATTTTGTAGCCCTCGTCGAGACGCATCTTTTGACACCCCAATCAGCCACGTAGTCCCAAAACCCACGTCACCACGGCGATGTCGCACTTTCGCTGAAAATCGGGCCTTTATCGAAGCGACAAAAAAAAACATTTGCGATGTTAAAAACCTATCTGCGTCCTAAACGCCGCCGCGAGGCGCATCGCGCAGAGACCGACGACGACGCTGCTTGAAGCAACGCGTGTTGCGGTGACCGGCGAGACGTTCCGCGGCGCCGCCGGGCAGCGCGGTAGGTACGGTACACCGCGTGTTACAACAAGAGAAGCCGTCTTTCGACACGTATATAGTTCGTTTTCGCGCTCTCACTAAAATGTGTACCTTTATGTGTAGTAAACTGACCCTAAGCTTCAGTCGCCGTTCGAGTATTGTATGCACAACATAGTTGAAAATGTGTACCTTTATGTGTAGTAAACTGACCCTAAGCTTCAGTCGCCGTTCGAGTATTGTATGCACAACATAGTTGAAAATGTGTACCTTTATGTGTAGTAAACTGACCCTAAGCTTCAGTCGCCGTTCGAGTATTGTATGCACAACATAGTTGAAAATGTGTACCTTTATGTGTAGTAAACTGACCCTAAGCTTCAGTCGCCGTTCGAGTATTGTATGCACAACATAGTTGAAAATGTGTACCTTTATGTGTAGTAAACTGACCCTAAGCTTCAGTCGCCGTTCGAGTATTGTATGCACAACATAGTTGAAAATGTGTACCTTTATGTGTAGTAAACTGACCCTAAGCTTCAGTCGCCGTTCGAGTATTGTATGCACAACATAGTTGAAAATGTGTACCTTTATGTGTAGTAAACTGACCCTAAGCTTCAGTCGCCGTTCGAGTATTGTATGCACAACATAGTTGAAAATGTGTACCTTTATGTGTAGTAAACTGACCCTAAGCTTCAGTCGCCGTTCGAGTATTGTATGCACAACATAGTTGAAAATGTGTACCTTTATGTGTAGTAAACTGACCCTAAGCTTCAGTCGCCGTTCGAGTATTGTATGCACAACATAGTTGAAAATGAGGCACGCATCGAATGCTAAGCACACGCGTACGATATGAGTACTCCACAGCTGGGCGTATAGCGTATTTATCGTATAATGGCTGCTAAATGCAAAGCGTTTACTATCGCCAAATGTGGCTAATTAGAGTTCTGGCAAATGAGGTCTAATAGGAGTTAATTGGAGAGCGGAAACGAAGCCAATTGGATAATCCGGTACCTGAGCTAAATGTTCCGTCTGCGCTCCCAGCGCGAGCAGCCACACGCCTCGAGCCTGCGCCAGGAAGCTATGGCGTGGATTATCTCTTGCAAATACGTTCTAATCCGCACCCACCAAGTACGAATGCCTATTGCACGCGTAGCTGAACCTGAACGACATAACTCGTAGACATTTTTGAATACCTATGATACAAAAATTTATAGGTATTGTTGACGAAGCTGTGGTGCTAATATGTGCGACTTATTTATTTGTTTAGTAGGAATACTGTGAATTTATTTTATAAGTAGATAAGTACATAATATATTTATAAAAAAAAACTTTCCGTGAAACGCTATCATGTTTTCCAGACGTGCTAACAACATAAGTGTTGAAAATAGAAAATCTTTCAGTAATACGAGAACTAATTTTCTCTGAAATGCTGCCCAGAGTCTGTAATCAATCACCGGTGAGATTACGCGGGAAATAAAGTTAAAAAAAAGTTGGCGTCGTCTGTAGCGCGCACGTCCTCGCACCGCACCGACATTACTCGCTTAAAATTACTTTTCAGTGTGTTCATCTTTACGTCGGGGGTTACATGGACGAATATCCGACTGTAACAAGCGATAAAGGCGGCTTATCGAAAATTACGCGTAAGGAAAATAGGAGTAGAAAGGCGCGTCGGCAAATTGGGTCGTATAGAGCCGCTTCGGAGAATCCCGGAAAATGAGTCGCCTGCGGCCGCGACGCACAGCGAGCGCTCACTCATATACTCCTCCACTTCATAATGACAAACAAGACCTGGAAACTTTCACACAACAGGAACGCTCTGCCGCTGTACAGTAACGACGCCACGCGACGTGAGAACTTTGTCAGCATCTGCGAAGCTCGGCGCCGCGCACCGAACACACGAGCACAGCCTCCGAGAGCTCGTCAAAATTTACATCAAAACCGTGAGAGATAAAAAGATCGGTGTCGAAAAATAAATAGAAAATAACTCTACGCTCAAGTTTACTCCTCGAGCGTGTTGCACTTGTATCTACTTTGTTGTTATACATTTTGCTACGTGATTACCTACTGTGAGTGGAGAAATCAGTTTCAAAATAAGTGCAATGAAAATAATCCTATGAATACCTCTTGTTAGAAAAATGTTCACAAATTATGATCGTCAACAAAATTTTTTTCGACACCAATCCACAAAAATAATTGTTGCCAAATAGTTTTACACACTGGACCACTTTTTAATTTACAAGGATTGGAACTCTAACTCGCAGCAAACACTGTACCACGCCGCTACACTTGAAACTATTCGTACAATATACTGCAATGCTTAAAGCAGCCAGAAGCATTGAAAGTGAGTTCTAGAATAAAGAGGCGTGACGGTGCCATGAAGTAACATTATTCTATTTTGTGAAGGTTCTGCCTTATTACAGTTAGAGACAGATGTTTCCAGTTAATCAACCAATAATTGTAAACACATAATGTATTGTCTTATTTCCAATTTGTTACGAGATCACAGGACAACCTTATACTTTGATAAAACTACGTAAGTATAGTTTATATCTTAGACCATGTGATCGCGCGCTCGATTTACAACTTGGATCATATTATGACGTCAAATCCCGTTGCGATCAAACTAGCGCTGAACTTATATTGAAATTACTAACGAAACACGTCTTGTCACAGCAAGATTTGTAGCACCTTCAATAGCTTTTGAACTGAAAGGCAGGTCGCCTTACGCCTTCACATCGCAACAAATAATTTACAATATTCTAGTTGTTGGCAAAGCTCTACAGGAGTCTCTATATATAAAATCATAATGATTGTTACCTTAAAAGTTTAAGATGTATACGTATATATATATATGAAATTGACCTAATCGTTTCATTTCTTCGTGGGGTTGATCCACAAGAAGTAGTGAACAATACTTACCGTCAATAATGAATAGGTAGGTAGAGATGGAGAAGGTATGGACCACAGAAATCCTAAGTAATAGCTAATACTTCTCTGATCTGTGGTATGGACAATGCTTGTATAATGTATGTAGGTACTGCGTGTCGAGAGGACTGCCGTGCGAAAATAACGTTCATTATCACATCTCCGGAGAAGTCCCCAAATCGACTACACGCGAGATAAAAGATGGAGCCGCGAGATTGTGTCCGTTCCTTATTTCTCGCTTTACGAGGGACCGCCAGCGAAGGGAGTGGAGAAGATTTGCGCGGTCGTTCTCCTAATCTCTATTCAATTTTAGTTCGGTCCAGCAGTGCGGCGAGAACGAGGATTACTGTGCGATTGTCCGGCTCCTTGTTACTGCGCGCTGTCCGCACCCTCACCCGCACTCCGCACCCTCACCCGCACTCCGCACCCTCCCCCGCGCCACGTCACCTCGGCCGCTCTCGTCCCGATCATGTTGTGTTTCCTGTAATTATTATGTAAAAACAATATTTCAACAATAAATACCTAATATAAATAAATAAATACCAATCGAATTGAGAACCTATGCCTTTTTTAAAGTCGGTTAAAGCATTTCAACAGGTTTCAGAAAACTGATTGAACGTGTGATCTGAATTATATATTTGAAGCAATTAGCTGAACAATTTTCAAAACAGTGAGCTTTTCCACGCTTTTACTATGGCGCTATAGGCTATATTATTAACCAAGATACTTCTGAGTGAGACCATAATATTACCGATCAGATTGCTATTTATATTGGACCTTTTGGAATTGAGTAGAATATAATAGAGTATAAATCAACAGTTCCGTCAGCAAAACTATCGGATCGCGATGACGCGACGGGCGCAGTGGGAGGCGAGGCGAAACGCGAGCGCAGACGAAGTGTGAAGGGCGGGTGTTGGTGGGTGGTTTTAGTGCGCGTCTGTCTGTATAATAAAGACTGTAGTAGCATGCGCTCGACATGTATTCGTATTTTTTTTTATTATGGAAAATAATAAATAAAATAAAACAATAAATTCTTCGTTTCAATGTATTTTTTTATTGCTATAGGTAAGTACATTTTACAAGTTAAATAAAATAAGTAAAAGACGGGGTGTGATCAAAAGTCGTGCTCGAGAAATAGCAAGAGAATAGACCACAATTTGAATGATGTTTACTTTTATATACTTTTATTTACTTTTTAGAATAAACGGTTATATTTTTAAGAACTGTCCATTAAGACATGAAACATTTCCACTCCGTCCGTACTATTAAAATACCGAAAATACGAATAAATACCAAGTATAAAATAGGTGTTCAATAAGGTTTTAAATACCGGAGAATTAAAAAAAAAGTATAATTAAAATTATAATTTAATTTCCGAATAATAATAGTGTTACCAGATTCGGGTTTAGAATTTGACAAATATTACAAAGTTTTAAAACTTTCTGTAGATGCATTTATATTCAATATCGCTTATTGGGATCACTTGTGAGCCTGTTGTGAGCAGCTGTCGATCTGAAAATATACCGACATTCAGTTCCGAGAGACACACGAGTGAACAAGTTGTTAAAATCGCTTTGGTTAAAACACCTGTCGGTATATGTCAAAGGTGAAATAGAAGCTACGACTGAATTATTTGGCAGCACTATTTTAGTTTATTCATTTTTAACTCTGGCAGAGGCGGCGCAAGGCGTGGGCGACGTGGGCGACCGCCCACGGCCTCGCGGCCCGATGGGCCTCGCGCCTCGAAAGTTTATGCAGCTTTGGTTCATGAAAAATATTCAGCTAGATCTATTAAAAGATACCCCGAGTAAACAGGTTAAGACTTAATCAAAGGCAAACTAAAGCTTACTATATATAAAGCCTTTATAAGACACAAGATGGGAAAGCAGGATAGAGGCAGTGAAGGTGTATTATTGCAATTTGATTATGTTTTTTAATTTATTGAGAGTTAAAAAAATAACACGGAAGTATAAGATACTCAGTGGATGTGATTCGGTTTTGAAAGAAATGCTCAGCTTAGAATTTATCATATCATTACAGATTGTACCGCGTGTTAATACCGTACATTTTGTGACTATCCAGTCAACAAACGGGGTTCGTACAATGCCAGACAAGCATTGTTCGATCGAACCCTTACCTTATTACATTTCCACATAAATATATTAATAAAATATCTAAAGCATTTAAGTACATTAGTTTTCTATCAATTATATCTTGCACGCAAAGGCACTAAATGCGTAATTATTTCTTCTAGAAAAGTGTTGAAACTAAAATGAGTTAAATTTTAAATTACTTTTAGTTAGTTTATGTAAATTAAAGTTGGCGCGCAAAGTCCCCAAATGCATTTTCGCCTTTCGTCGCTCCGCAACAAATCAAATGGTCGTAGCAGGTAACTTCATTTCTGTGGCTATGATAGGAATATTCGTTGCGACCTTGAATTCCATTCCACATTGCGCCTGCAGGGCCCAAACTGCAGACCCAAGATCATCAGAATATGTCGAGCCATCTATGTAAAGTTGATAGTGCTGACCGAACTTTTTGTAGCATATGTTCCGAATATTGCAGTAGTTATTGTAACGTTTTTAGTGTTCCGTACCTCAAAAGAGGAAAAGACCCTTATAGGATCACTTCGTTGTCCGCCTGTCTTTCTGTCAAAACCGTTTTTCTCAGGAAGCCTTTATCGGAACGGGTAGACGTATAAAGTAGAAATTAATATCAAATGCTAAGGTCTACACGGTTCCTTGGATGCAGGTGTAAAGCTTTCTTCTAAGTCTTCTAAGTCAACGCAATCACAAGATACGGCCATTTATGTAACATATTTTGCTACTGGCAAATCAAATCAAAACTTATAGAGTACTTCCCGTTAACCTAGAATCATGAAATTTGGTAAGAAGCAAGGTCTCACAGCACAAATAAAGGAATAATCCGAAAATTGTAAACTTGTAGTTATATGACTTAAAATTTGTTTTCTTTGTTTTGTACGTCAACACCCTTTTTCTCAGGAATAGATCAAGATATCAAATTGAAATTATTATGAATCCCTTCGAGGGGTAGAAAATGTAAGCTTCTAAAGCAATCAAAAGATACGGCCCATTTATGACATATTTTTTAATACTCGCAAACTCACTCAAATCAAATCAGAACCAGGTTTTGATTTGATTTGATAGGTTTTGAAAACCTATAGGTAACTTCCCGTTAACCTTGAATCATGAAATTTGGTGAAAAGCAAGGTCTCACAGCACAAGTAAAGTATTGTGTGATGGTACGGAACCCTCGGTGCTCGAGTTCAACTCGCACATGCAGTTTTTTTTTTTACTTTTATCGAAGGTATGCTGACAAAAAAGTTTGATTTGATCGGTAAGTACATATACCGGAAATCCATTTCGATAGTGAAAATACATAACGAAATAAATACGTGCCACCAGAGAGGGGGGCCTCGCAAAAAATATCTTGCCCACATCAAATTTAGGACTTGCGCCGCCACTGAAGTCTGGAATAAATATCGAACACTGCAGGCGCTCAGAGTCAGAGTACAGATGAACTCTGAACACAGGCGTATGTATGAATAGGGATTACGCTTTGTTCTGGGTGCAAATGTCAAACAAAAGTAAAACTATGATATTGCCTTGTTGGTATTTATGTAATAAATCGTACCTTAGTATATAGGTAGAGGTTAATGATTTAGATCTCAATATAGTAAACAGTCAGATACACGCAAGTTGGCGTAGCCATTCAAGGTGAATTACCTAATTCTAATATTAACATTTGCCATGTTCACACATTTCGCCCCGCCGCACCATGCGCCTATGCAGGTTTCGACTTGTTCGCAACTCACTGTCCTTGCGAAAGTGCCACATCAGGCACCGCTTTGTCTTTTCTTTAGGGCGCCAAGCCGCACACTGCACAAATTGTCCGAGAAGGAGTCTTGCATTCCATGCAAGTGAAAATTCCGCACGCAATGCAAAACGCCGCAAAAATACCACGTCCTGGCTAACACGCGGGCGGATTCGGTGCGTGTGCGCGATGTGTGAGGCACCGAGTGGCGTGCGGTCGGTATTTCCACGCATAATTGCTGTCTTTTGGACCAATGCACATCGTTACGTTACACGCCACGCGAAAAATCACGTGCGTGGTGCGGCAGACTGGTGCTGCGCGTGGCGCGGCGCGGCCGCGGCGGGGCGCGGCGAAATGTGTGCCCGTGTAACAGTGGATATACACACCCTCTTGTTTTTGTCTTTTATTTAGTTTTGTTCTTGTATTTAGCTATTTAAGCTGAGGTCAACGAAAAGGTAATTGTGTCAGGAAATGTCCAACAGTGTCTGCATTTTTTTATTCCAATACCTTTTGAAGAACTTCTTCTTTATGTTTCCAGGTAATCACACCGTGAAGCACATAAACTAGCAGTGATTCAACGTGAGTAAATAAGTATGTGCCTATGTAAGTAATATGATGTTTTGTATGAATGAACGAGAATGTTATGTTTTATTAACTAAAACATTTATTTTATTTATTGAATAATTTTATTGTATTAACTGTATTTAATAATTATGAAATAAATGTAAAACTTAAACTACGAGTACCTATCAATTTCAAATTATCTAAAACTACAATTAAAATCTAAAACAAAAAAGACGAGAGGTGTCATGGGACACCCGGTTGGGACGAAGATCCTTTCCCTATATATTATGTAGGTATTAAATAACATCCACAATGAAATAAATTAACAACGTGTGAGAATAATTAAAAGAAAAATTAAAATAATAAATGAAGTCTATACTGCAGTAATATACCTATACATTGATACCTATACATACATACCTATACATTGATACATACGCTTGTAAACATACAAACACACATACTACAGCAAACGGTTCTCGGCCTAGCTCTCATTCGCCAAGTGTCTGGCTGGAGTTTACCTATCGTGCGATAAGGAACTTCGTTCCAAAAGTTCTATCAAGAAATATTAAAAATAAAATAATAATACTGTAAATAAATAAAAATAAATTAACCACCCAAGCCGATTTCATAAAAAAAAAACTAGGAGTATACAGGTTATTTCAGGGTAGGGTTTCGTAATTTCAGGGTACGAAAGGGGTCCATATTTGAAGACGAAAAGCTCTGAAACTTTTTCCCAGATTTGATCACTTTATAGTATTTTTTGGTGAAAATCGCTTAATCGAGATTGGGTGGACGGTTAACGTCCATCTCTTTATTAAATGAAACTAAAATGACTAACTTACATGCTTAACTAGTAGAATTGAACTGCATGTAGGTAAAGTCCAAACACTTAAATTTGAATGACATCAAAAGAAAAAGGGGACTGGACTAGGTCATTGGCAATCTCTAGATCTAAGCCTCACTTTTTCCAAACTCACTGTCCATCGAGTTCTTACAAAAATTTAAAATTTTTGCATGAAAAAAAATACGGAATTTAGATTTGAGTGATAAGGATTTTTTTCTTCTGATAATGAGTACTTTCTATTCCTGAAGTTTCTCAAGCCTATCCTGAAACAGCCTGTATACCTACTATCATTTCGTAGTTCATCTTGCCCGCACCGCATCGCGCACGGTGAAGTGGACTAAGGACGGACGGAGATAACCAGGGTGTTTTGGCTGTAAAACATTTTATTACCGCCGCCCCACGAATGAATGTCAACGTTTTTCCAATGATCCGAGCGTGTTTATAAAACAAAAAGCGCGGCGCGTCCCCGAGCGCCGAGCGCCGAGCGGTCCGGTCGGACGGGGCTGTGCTAATTATTCCTTTTATGCGCGCTATTTATCCCACTCAGAGTATAGTCGGGTTAAATATTTCAGCAAAAAGTGCAGCGAGCCCCTCGCCGCCGAACCGAACACGCTAAACAATGATATAGTGTATTAGTACATAGGTTTACGGCGCGAGGCCGACGCGCTGGTTGTTTTTTGCGGAACCCGGGGATTAATGCGGCCGGTTACGACAGTTTTTACGGCGGGTCCCAACGTAATATCCTTATAATACGACCCATAGACTTATAGTTTCCGAGAACTTACTGACCGCATACGCAACACATTTTCAACAAAGTGTACACGTTTAGAGCATACGGGAAACATATTCGATGTAACAAAACGATGTAAATCATAACATGGAACATTCATTGATATATGAAAAAAAGTTTGTTGTAAGACATGGTAAAAGAAGATTTTCACAGTGGTGGGAGCAGAAGGTCTATGTATTTAGTTGTCTACGGTACAGAAAAAAATACAGAATGCAATTTCTTCCAGTTAAACTTATGCACAATCGTGTTAGTATTGCCTATGTACTAACCACGAGACTAACCATGTTTTCCTTCGTGGGCGTGAGTTGACGCTAATGCAGCTATTTATGAAATGAAGCGAAGCACTGACATGGCACCTAGTTTACCTGGTGTTATGGGCGGAAATCACGGATGTGATCGGTGATGTAGCCGACTGTGTCAGTTTTTACTTTTACATTCTTTCACTTCTCAAGATGATTTTAGGCTATAAATAATAACGCTACGTCATCGGCGGCCTGAGCTGTTAGCAAAAAGTCACCCGAGGAAAGGCGGGGCCAAATGCTAGAAAATACAGTTTTTTTTTTCATGCACTTTCTATTCATTTAGCAGATACAAATTAATAGGTCCCTCGTATAAGACGGAAGTTAACGTTCTCCATACAAAATCGTCTATCGGGGTTTATATTTTTAACGCCCCTAAATCTTATCCATTTTTTACAATTCTTTTTTTGTTGTAATAAGGGCAGTCGAATCTTTATTTTTTTAATATCTAAAGTGATGACTCAATATAGTTTAATGAACTTCATGACATAAAAAAACAAAAAAGTCAAATGTTTTCGGTCGAAATACACATTTTTAGCTCCGGTGTTGTATATTTAATCTAAATAAAAACCGACAAAGACAGAAACGTAGATTGGACTGTCCTTAAGACAAGAAAAACAAATGTGAAAATTGGATTAGGTTTAGGGGGCTAGAAAACATAAATGGCGAAAGACGATTTTGTATGGAGAATGTTAACCAGGTGGGCCGACGACAATAAGAACGTCGTCGTAGGCAATCAGTGGTTCCGTACCGCTGAAGGGCGGGAGGACTAGTCAAAATTGGAGAGGCGTATATGCAGCAGTTAAACATAAACTCTGAGTCTGACTGGCTATATTTCATCCAGGTGTATGCAATCTTTGTCATTCCGTAATAATAAACATGGTGCGACATGAACATTTGGCATTCCCTCCTCGGCTCGGCAACAGTATCCCGGCGCAACGATGAGTGAGTCGGTCGGTTCTATTAGAGTCGCAAGCGGACGCGACAACGAACAAGGAGTAGCGACTCGAGTGACAGACGTCCGAGCCGCAACCTGGCGCAGACGAGATTACTTTGACGGAGGTTGACTTTTAAGCTCAGCTGGATGAAGATCCTTTATTTATTTTATTTTTTGTCAGACCAAATTGACATATCTGGTGCCGCCCGGCGAAAGAGATACTTTTAAAACAGACTATGTCGAAAAAGAGAAGGTTTCCAATTCGATCCTTGGGGTTGGCGTTTTTTTTTTTCAAGTAGAAAACGTCTTCGGTTATACTTGCAGTGATATACTCGAGATTCGAAAAACAAAAATGACGTGTGGATTAAAGTGTAGGTAAATTATGGAATAATAGTTGGCGTTGAACTATATGCGGAGGCGGAATGATATTTTCATTTGTTTTGACAGCTGACAAAGTATCTAAGTTTTTGCCATCGTGTTACTCACACTGCCCCGTCTTAGAGAAGGTCAATAATTTTTTGTGCTCCGTACCATAAAAGTTAAAAACTGACGACGATCTCGTGGTGTTCTGACCCATTCTCAGGAGCCATTTAAAAAAAAAATTATGACGACCCTCCTCCTACATATACGGTTGATAAAATCCGGCCAAGTACGCGTCGGACTCGCGCACCGAGGTTTCCGTACAAAAAAAAAAAGTCGAAAAAACATGTTTCTTGTATGGGGACCCCCTTAATTTTTCGCTTTTTTATTTTTTCGTCATTTGTTATTATATCCGCCAAAATAACACATATTCTGTGAAAATTTCAACCGGCTAGCTATTACGGTTCCAAGGATAAAGCTATCGGCCTCACTTACGGACGGACAGACAGATGTTGTAGGCTTAGTGATCGTCTTCCTTACGGGGTACGAAATCCTAAGAACCAACATTTCGATCTTCATATATAATAAAATGACATTAATATATTTTTCAGAGGACCAATATCCTCAAATAAAGGAGTGGTTTTGGGAAATATTGTTTCAAACTACGGCTATTTGCTCGCGGTGCTCGCAAAGAATATAACGACGGCTCTTTCTGAAATATACCAGAGAGCAAAAGTGGTACAAAACAATGATTTTGTGTGGCCCCTCACGGCGCCATTTTAAATCCAATAACGCAAAAAATACAATCGTATGTACCTACTCAACGAGTTCTAAGCAACGATATAATAATATGATATGCCTAAGTGGATTTTTTTATGTTTAAGTCTTTTTTTTGAGTCTATTTGTATGGAGAACCTCCGAAATAACGACCAATCAAAGTATCTACGTCGGGCTTTGGAAAAAATGTATACATTTTATGTGTAAATTTAGGTAGGCCTACAGCTTGTTTAATTTAGAAGCTAAAGACCTCTGACAGACAAACGAACGGACGGATGAACGGACGAATAGGCAGACATTATAGTGAAATTTATAAGGTATCTGGTTTTACTATGGAGGATTCAATTTAGGTAATGCACGTCATCAGATGGAGCATAGCGTGTGCGTACGTGTAGCAACAAAATAAGCTCTGCGTCTGGGGAGGAAGGGCTCCGGCCGCGGCGGCGCGTCTTGGGGCTGGGCGGCGCGTCTTGGGGCTGGGCGGGGAGGCGAGGAGGCAGGCAGGTCGGTCGTTCGCCACACAAACACACATTCCGTCCTATTCACGTCGGTATCATATCATAACCATACTCCATAACAAATCGTGACAAGTTCGAGTGCATTCTTACTTCCCTAAGAATGCACAATAAACAATATACTATAACGGCTGAGTGTAACAAGTGCTAAGTAAGTGAATATGTTATACGGTTATTGAATGAGCGACCTGTGGTTTTTAGGGTTTCGTATCCGGTACGGCACCCTATTACTAAGCCTACGCCGTCTGTCATAGGAGTCGCTTCGCACTCCTGCCGCTGTTCTTTAAACGTGGAATCATGATGGCACGTGGAGAATGTATGTATTTATGTTCTCTTGATAAACAATTAATGTAAAAAAATATCTAAAAATCGGCATTTCATGGTTACTCTTGAAACAAAGTGAAAAAAATCGAACTCATTTCATTCCATGCCAATATCTATTAACTAATTTCTCTTTTAGATTTCTTTCTGCGCTTGACGTTGGCATCTAACTAAAGTATATAAAGTAGAAGTTCACGTGGGGTGCACGGAGAAACTGTAAAATTTGTAGTTTTCAATAAAATTGGGAAGTAAATAGCTTTGCGTTAAAAGTGAGGCGATATTAAAACGGGGCGGTAGCGTCGTGCGGGGCGGCAGGCGGCACCGTGGGGTCGCAGCGCAGCAGGTTCCCTGTGAAGCTGGGCGCGCGGTAGGACGGCGCAGCGGCAACTTGCAACAAATTCACAGTTTCTGGGCGGATGCTCGACAAAAGGTATAATTGGCGCCAGAACTTGGTCGCGGGTAAAGTTGTTGGAACTTTTTCTCGGTCGGCGTCGCCGGCGCCCGCCCACGTCCGCCCTCCGCGTCGCCGTCTCATTATACTTATTTTTTGCGAGAGTTAGCGAATCGATGGTTATTTTAACGACGGTTCGGCGGTTGATTGGTGAGCGAGAAAGTTTTCTCGATAGCTGAAAAAATAAATATTAAGTTTCGATAGATTTTAAATTTTTAATTAATAAACAAAAAACATTCCCGAAGACGAGAACGGCGCGACGGTACATATTCATTACAGGTATTCAAAAACATTTATTGTGAAATATTTTTCCTAAACGTATATTAGTCGCTTATTAATCCGTGCCATCGTAAACAATGTAGGACGAGTTCCTTGCGTATGTTTATTTTCGGATGTTTATTTCCAACAGTGCTGAGTGAGATACGCTCGTATTCCTACAATCCGCTCTGCCTGACAGTATGCGCTCCACTAAATCGGTGGTGGGCGGGGGCGGCGCACGAGGCGCGGGGGCGGGGGCGGGGGCGGCACGGCACGGCGCGATGTCGCCGCTGCGGGTTCTTATCGGCGCTGTTATTTAGGTGCGCGTCGTCGGATCGGAAGGCGGCATCGGGGCGCAATTTGCCGGCGGTATCTAAATTGCCGCTTGTAAAACCCTTCGCTCTCGGCTCTTTTACACTCGCGGTTGTGATGCTGAACCGGAATAGGGAAGTAACACTTGACACATTTTTTGCCTCACACGTGCGTCGCCTCCGCCCCGGCGCCGCCACATGTCCGATAGGTACGGAAGGCTACAGACCTATGTAAGAATAATAATTATTTTTCAGACGTTCTAATGTTTTTCCATGTACCTACAAGCTAAAATCTCTTCAAAAGGGTCTTTACATTTTTGTGTACTTTACTTAAGTACACAAAAATGTATTGTTACCTCGTATAGATACCTATATTTTAAGTTTTTAAAAATTCGCTGGTTTACGCCCAACGGTGGTTCAAGGGTCGCACTGCAAAGGTGTGGAACGGGCTTGCGGGGAATATATTTCCCCACTCCTACAATTTATGGATTTTCAAATCGTGAGGTTCCCTTTCCCTTGAACCTTTCCCCTGCGACATTAGTCCGCCTCCAAGCTTGACTGCCGCCTCCTCGGGGGTGAAATTGGCTGCGCCTGAGGCTTCGACCTCGGGTACAGCTACCCAGTTCGGATGCAATAAAAAAAGTGTTCCGGATCCATACGGCAGACTATTACTAAGCCTACGTCGTCGCCTGTCTTTCTGACACAGAATATATGTTATTATAGCGAATATGCCAACAAATTGAAAAATATATAACGTAATAGGAAACGCAAAAAGTTAAAATAAATAAGGGGTTTCCCATGTAAGAAACGTGCTAAGAATAGATTAGTACATATTCACGCTAACTAAATAATAGATGGCGCCACAGCTGCACCTGTATAAATCGCAGAACAGGTCCTGCTTGGAGTACTGCTCGCACCTGTGTGATGGCTCTGCCAAATACCAGCTTGCGCCTCTGGCTGGACTCGATCCAGCGTCGAGGCGTGCGACTAGTGAGTGACCCCGAATCTAGAACCACTGCAACTCCGGAGGAATGTCGTCCTTCAAGAGGGGCGTGAAGAGGCACCTGTCTGGCCGTCATGTCATGACTTTCCCAACTCCTGCATACGACGGATATGATTTTTTGACAGGTATGGTATAGCGGATATACGGAAACCTCCGTGCGTGAGTAAAACTCGTATTTGACAATTTTTTTAACCCGAGATGGCTCTGTCATATTATCAAATATGGCTCGATTCCCTTAATATCAAATATGGATCGTTTCCTTTCAAAAAAATATTTACTTTGTGTTTTCGAGTATGAATGGCATGCGACACGATCCAGTGATGGGGAGGCGAGGGCGAAGGCGTCGCCCGGGGGGCAGGCGACTCCGCTAGTAAAGTAAATCGAAATCGCAGCTGGATATCAATTTGTGCAGGAGTGTTTCCGTACGTCGTCAGTGCTTTAATAGCTTACAGCAAATTGCTTAATGATTTATCGCGCCGCAACTTGCTTCGCCTTCGGCGCTTTAGTAAGTATGCAGGCTACGTTCACTTCTATAATTTAACGCCATCGTTTTAGTATAGCACCACTAAAACACTATAATTAAATATATCATGTTTACTTTCTGCACTTAGGCTTCACACGTGTATTATGTATTTACATATTACCCAAAATGCGTGTACTTTTAGATACTTTTGACATGAACATAAAAAGTACCTCCACACAATACCCTTGTGTTACCAAAATAATTATGTTTTCGAAAATAACAAAACGCTTAAATAAAAACTAGAGCAATCATTTGACTGTCAGGCAAACCATTGTTTCTTGTAATTGAAATATAAAAAAGTGGTCAAGTGAACCTTGTTCACGTCCCGAGGGTCCCGTAACCGCACTGCTTCGCCTTCATCTAATTATATTTTCTACCTGGGTGTGGTCAGGCTTTGGATGGGTAGCCGTACGACCATGGTTCGGCTGGCTGTGGTTCGGATTCCACTTGAAACTATAGTTTCATTTCATCCCAGTAGTTTCATTTATGTACATCTAGCTGGGCCCGCGGCTCCGCTCGCGTGAAATTCGTATTTCAAAGAAAACAGTAAGTAACTATGGGCGAGGCCGAAGACCGAGCTGCGTTCAGGAAGTCGACAAACCATCTCTAAGAACGTAAGTAATTAAGGGCGAGGCCGAAGGCCAAACTTCGTTAAGGTAAACGATAAACCTTCTCGAAGAAAGTAAGTAACTGAGGGCGAGGCCGAAGGCCGAACTGCGTTCAGGAAGACTATAAATCTTCTCGAAGAAAGTAAGTAACTGAGGGCGAGGCCGAAGGCCGAGCTGCGTTCAAGAAGACTATAAACCTTCTCGAAGAAAGTGAGTAACAAAGGGCGAGGCCGAAGGTCGAGCTGCGTTCAGGAAGACGATAAAACTTCCTGAAGAAAGTAAGTAACTGAGGACGAGGCCGAAGGCCGAGCTGCGTTCAGGAAGACTATAAACCTTCTCGAAAAAAGTAAGTAACAAAGGGCGAGGCCGAAGGCCGAGCTGCGTTCAGGAAGACGATAAGCTTTCTCGAAGAAAGTAAGTAACTGAGAGCGAGGCCGAAGGCCGAGCTACGTTCAGGAAGACCATGAACCTTCTCGAAGAAAGTAAGTAACTGAAGGCGAGGCCGAAGGCCGAGCTGCGTGTAGGAAGACTATAAACCTTCTCGAAGAAAGTAAGTAGAAACTATGGGTGAGGCCGAAGGCCGAGCTGCGTTCAGGAAGAGGAAACACCTTCTCGATGAAAGTAAGTAACTAACGAAAGAACTACGGGCAAAGAACTAAGGGCAAGGCCTCTGTCACCCCAATCCCCCCCCCACCCCCCCCCCCCCCCCACCCCCCTTTAAATGTGAAATCCAAAAACCCCCGAAACACTTAATTATTTATTTATGATGAGTAGCTAGAATTATGATATTTAAGTTCCAATCTTTAAAAAAACCGATACTTCTATACAAACTTTCACCCCCAATTCCAAAATTTCAGCTTTCTAGACTTAGTAGTTTTAGATAGAGAAAAGAAGATAGAGATTAAATTATCCTCCCTTCCCCTCTCCCCGCGGACATCCCCCCCCCCCCCCCCCCCCACCCCCGCCTACCTCAACCCCCGTCTTCAAAGCTACCGACCGACCGACCGTGTAACGTACGTATATATATATGAAATGTTCTTATAACTCGCAAACCACTTTATCGATTTACATACGGTTTTCACTGTTACATTTCCATACTTCTCAGGATTATTTTAAGCTATCAATCACAACGCTACATTATCGGTGGCTTGAGCTGTGACAAAAAAGTCACGCAAAAATTTAAATTTTGGCTGTTCAGACATTTAACTGTATCTCCAAATTTATGACATTTTGAGGAAAATGAATAGTTTTGTGCACAACTACATAAGAGTACCTATATTGCTTATTTTTTATTCAGAATTTTCAAACAACCCTTAGTAGGTCAAAGTTCGGCGACAAAAGTGCAGTTTTTTGTCTATTTTTAAACGAAATATTAGTTAAAGTAAACTTATTGTTTATAGCAAAGTTATATATTTTTTAAATTGGCTTTTTTTAAAATACCTATAGAATGACATGACATTTGATTTATTTAAAAAAACAAAACATACTTTTGATTTACATTTTGGGTTACCCTGTACTTTCCACAGAACTATTAGACAAACTCATCTATAATTTATCTAGCGGCAAAAATTACACGTAATTAGGCGTCAGTTTCATTGAAATAGGTTCAGTAGGTCCGGAGATATCTGCGTGTGACCGACAGACGGACAGACAGACTGACAGACACAAGAGCGATCCCATAAGGGTCCCTTTTTTCGCATTTTGCGACGGGTTAGCTCTTTCAAAGAGATATTTTAATTTAAACATTTTTTATTGGTACCAAACTGACCCCCATAATAATCTATAATTTATCTAGTTACGCGCACATATGTATATCTCTCGTCAACAAGATAATATTATTATGCCAAATTTTCGGTTTCTGCGTTACTTCGTTTTCGAGAAAAACCTCTGTGACGGATGGACGGATACGGGTGTGATCTTATAAGGGTTCCGTTTTTACCTTCTAATGTACGGAGCCTAAAAACTGCAAAGTCCTCCAACTAGTTTTATTTCTTATTTCTCTAAAACTAACGTAGAATTCGCCACGAAAGCTATAGGTTGATATCATGCCGGAAAAGGACTCCAGCCCAGCCAGACTGTGAACCCCGACCCACAGCGGCCGGTGGCGGCGCGGCGCGACGGGGCGCCGCGACCCCCTCCGACTGTTCCTGGCAGGGGCTCAGATAGCCATTACTTCAAAGTCATTTCTGATTCACGTCTCGTCTACTTATACTTAAAAATTCGCCTATATTCCGAGGAGGAGGAAGTTAGAAGGGCGTTGTAACAAAGGAAGGTCACGGCTCTCTCTTTGAAGATTATTCGCGTGAGGAGTTACTAGGGATTTACGTATAAATAAAATTTTATTAAATTACATTATCTAATTTTTTACACAAAAAATGCAACTAATTTATGTGCCTAAAATATTTAAACATTTACAATGTACATACCTTTTACATAATACATACATGCATAGCGTTACTCATGTTTCCAAGTGGGCTAGGCAGAGACAACGGATTTCCAGGTGCCATGATCCAAACACACCTGTGTCGTCGCACCTATTTCATCGTCAATAATACTGCAATATTAATAACTAACTATGTTTAACTTATAATTACAGTATTAATAAGTTATTCTAAATCCTTATCTACTGTGCTAAGTACCAGTGTATATTACAATGATCGATAAGATGACTCAGCCCACTCACTGCCCAGTTCGGTAATTAATACAATTGACACAATTTAAAGTTCGTACTCGCAGTTTTGCAAGTATTCTAAAATTTGCGCCCTTGGATGGGATGCCTAACTTGTCTGTCTTGTTCCTAATTATGTAACATCAACATTTATGTACAACATATGTATCAACATAAGAAATTATGTAAAACCGACTAGGTAGTACAAGACGTGGTAATAATGGGGAATTCAATTTCAGTTGTAATATCTGTTATTGTTACTGAACAAATAAATACAATACATTTGATGCAGGTATGGCAGAGCGTTATATGTCGAGTCTCAACATTATTCAAAACTACATTCCTTTACAAGTGCCTGAATCAACCGACATGACCATTTACTTATTCAAAAGTCTTATCAAAAGTATGTTATGAATAAAACTAGCACAATATATACGCGGCAACCGACCGAGCTATCATCATTATCACCCCTTCGTGTTCCTCCTTCTCTTTAGGGTTCCGTAGTCAGCGACGCTATTAGGGATCCTTATAAAATCCGTCGGGTGTCTGTCCGTCCGTCGTCCGTCCGTCCGTCTGAACATCTGTCTGTCACAGCCTGTAGCTACTAAACGGTTCGAGCTATCTTCTTAAATCTTTGAATATATTTTATAGATTCCCGGTAGGTGACTAAATGGTATATTAAACAAAGTCAGTGGCTCTGAACTTGAATTTATAGGGGTTGCAAAATATCTATTGAAAATAAAGAACGAAAATGAATAGGCCAAGTAGTAATCGGTGAAAAGGTCCTTTAAAGAATAGATCAATACTATTTCAAAAATTAAAAATACCAAAAATTATTTGTTTAAAAAGTTTTAGTATGGAATGTGTGAAATTTGCTCTGTCTGAGACGAATATTAAAAATAAACTCTTTTTAAACAAAAAAAAAAAACAATGTTGAAGTAGCCCATTTAGTGCTTACGGTATGAAAATTACTATTTTGAAGTTGGTATCTCCAACGGTTATAGAGAAAATTTTGCATTATTCTGAGCGGTGGTAGCGCGGGGCAGCTGAGCGGTGCGCGGCGCGGGATGAACGTCCGAAGCAACCGCGCACGCACTCGTTATGCGTGTAATAAGGGAATAGCTACGGAACCCTCTGCGTGTGAACAACATTCGTACTCTCCCTCGTCTCGTCACAACCGCCCCGTCCCGCTCCATCTCGCTATATTAAAATCACATTTCTGGCAATGAATCTCTGCAAATTATGCTTTTTAACTTGTGGAAAAGCGTCGATAAATGTATTAGTATCTATGTTGTATTGACCAACATATTGTTTCGGGTCGATAAAATGTATGTGGATTAGAAAACAACATTTCTTGTTGATGGTGTCATAGTTTGAGCCCAGGGTTTCTATAAGTTTTTAGGT
Source organism: Nematopogon swammerdamellus (assembly GCA_946902875.1). NCBI lineage: Eukaryota > Metazoa > Arthropoda > Insecta > Lepidoptera > Adelidae > Nematopogon > Nematopogon swammerdamellus. Next base: position 13,585,160 of record OX336339.1, read on the forward strand.
ATTTAACACGTTGGCTGCCAATGAGCACCACCGGTGGGATCAACTATCATTACTCAGGGGCCATGAGCCTCACCGGTGGGATCAAATTGTACACATTTTGGAGGCTTCTAAATTGAACTGGCACAGTAGGAATGATGTTATTTTTAATCCTAGCACTGGAGTAATCTCTATAGAGTGTGGAAAATCAATTTTATGCTCTGAAAACACAAAATTGAATGACTTTTTGACAGGTGAAGCAGCTGGTTTAATTTATTGCTACAAACATGTTGCTCGCTGTCTGAATGCAGTGTATTTATAAAGTTTTAGAGTACTTTACACTACGTAAACATCTATTACTCCTTGTATTTCTTAAGTAAAATAGAAACAATGAAAAAACTGGCCAATTGCGAGTTCGACTCGCGCACAGAGGGTTCTGTAGAGGATTTATATTTTACAGTTACAAAACACGTAAGAACGTATCCACAGTATGCGTAAAATGTAAAAAGTTTTTCTGCTTAGGATGTTTCACTGAACTTCACTAAAAATAACCATTGAAACTTTTTAGAAGTAAGCATATAATTTTGGTAATTTTTTTTAAATAAATACTTAAATTGAAACTCAATGTACATTTAGAAGTAAGAATGTAATTTAGATTTTTTTAATAATAATTACTTACACGAATTCAAACTAAAATGTGATATTTTATTTTGAAAATTTTAACAGAAAATGTGATCCCACCGGTGATGCTCATGGCACCTGGTTATATGGCAAAGTCTTGCGAGCTCTGTCGGTGGGATCAGGTATTTTGTATGGTGGCACTGGGTGAAAGAAAGGGCCATTGTATGGTGGCAGCCAACGTGTTAAATTAATTTTCATATTCAGTTTCGATTACTTGTATCTTGAATTTTCATAAAATTTCTGTTATAATATTTTGGTTGGTATTTGGCTTACCATGGTTTGAGTTCGCGGTCATTGTGGCTGACGTTTCGGACTGGCACGTGCAGTCCATCTTCAGGGCGAGTGCCCTGCCTGTCAACCGCGAGCGGCTGCGAAGATTGTAGTTGCAGCTGTGGGTAGGCACCAATTCGGCTTGGGCTGCGTTCCGCACCTCCGCCGAGGAGCAGAATGTACTGACGGTGTCCTCCAGCTGCTGCTGGGGCACACTGCCAGACCTGCCGCTCTTCAGGGGGGCGAGCACGGGATTCCATACCGGAGACAGCCTGTAGGAGTCTTCTCTGTTGAAGTTGGCATGCTTCGAGATCTCGATGGACTCACGGATGATGCGTGGAAAGAGTCGTTTTTCGTGCGGAACGCAGCCCAAGCCGAATTGGTGCCTACCCACAGCTGCAACTACAATCTTCGCAGCCGCTCGCGGTCGACAGGCAGTGTTCTGTTAACCGCGGACCCGATCGCAGCCAGGCACTCGCCCTGAAGATGGACTGCACGTGCCAGTCCGAAACGTCGGCCACAATGACCGCGAATTAAAACCATGGTAAGCCAAATACCAACCAAAATATTAATATCCATGGTAGACTAAAAGTATTCTGTTATAATGTTTTTAATGTACTATTTTAGGATACACTTATTTAAATTTAAACCAATATACTTAAACAATTTTATTACTGTAAAAACTGTTTTAAAAAAACATTGAACCGACTTCAAGCCCTAAAAAGTATTAAATAATATTTTGATCTTGAGTAGAAGGCGGTACAAAAGCACAAAGGGCTCATCTATAAATTTTCAGGTGTGCTTTTTTACCGCCTTCCACTCAAGATAAAACTATTATTTTATATTTTTTAGGGGTTGAAGTCGGTTCAATGTTTTTTAAAACAGTTTTTTTATTTCACTCTTTTTAGTTTTATCAAATATTATTAAAATCGATTGACGTATGTGAAAGTGTTCATCCCTTAATTTCCCACCCTTAGGGATGGTATTCTTTCAAAAATTTAACCACTCCTGAGATATAGCCTACTCATGAAAAAAAGAATCATCAAAATCGGTTGAGAATTGGCGGAGAAATGGAGTAACATACACACAAAGAAAAATACAGATGAATTGAGAACCTCCTCCTTTTTGGAAGTCGGTTGAAAATAATATTAGTAAGGGTATTAAACACTTGTTTAAAAACCAAAAGTGCACTAATGCGTTCAGAATGACGAAAATAACAACCTGCGGTACGATAGCAATAAAAAAGTAACAATATATATATTTTTTTATTTTATAATTTCTGAGCGTGGTTTTGCTAGGAGATGTGATTTTGGCTCTCTTGACTGCACCAATTAGTTCCTCGGCACATCCAATTGTCAACCAACATGGGTACCTATGTGACCCATAGTTATGTCACCCAGAATATGTCACCCATAGTTACATATATAAATTTTTACACTTCCCTCTGGCCCGCGTCAACGAACAGCGGTTTCAGCTCCAACTGGCCCCGGTCTCAGAGAACCGCCATCACTTTGTGTTTTATGCCTGCCCTTATCTTTAAGACTCGACGTTAAATCCATATCACTGAGCTTCCCAACATATTCAACGCCGAGTTACGGCCTTCCGTCTATGAAACCGAGAACTCGCCGTAAATGTTGAGTTTAGATACGGCGCGGCGGAGCGGCGGCGGTGCGCGGGGGAGGGCGGGGGCGGGGCGCCCCGAGCACGCACTCAACCCGCCGCCGCCACTGCCTTACAAGCCAGGCAGGCGGACTGATATCTTAAATATTACTTCAGGGGCTGTCGAAATAACGAACAAAATGGTATATTTTGCATTACATTCCCTTGTTTAGTCTATTATCTTATATTAGTAATATCTGAAAATATATATTGATTACACGTGTATTCTTCATTATCTTCTTTATTTTTTCAGGTTTCCGTATCCCGTACGGGTTCGACCCGCCCGGGTAGATACCACCGCACTGAATGAAACGTCGGTCGAAATGACTATTTAAATAGGTCGTGTTTTCGTCCAGTTCAGTGTAGCCGACATGAAATGAAGGGAAACGGCACCTAGTTCACCCGGTGTTATGGGCTGACATCACGGATGTTGTAGGTGATGTAGCCAACCGTGTCAGTTTCAATAAAAAAAAAGATCGTCCAGCGAATTCCGACGTGCATTCCCCCGACTACAAGCTGCATGCAATACGTACGTTCGCTTTCAGTCTTTCGATCTACCTTTGTCTATGAACAATGCAGGAAAGCGGAGGACGCAGGAGACTCGCCAGCAAGTTGTTTCCATTGTCCGCCGCGCATTATTCGTCTCGTCATTTCAATGTTATTGAAAGCGTTCGCGGCGCAAATGTCTCAGACGACGGGGGCGGGCGGTACGTGGGGGAGGGCTTCGTCGATCAGAGAGTTTGGGTCCAACAAGGCCATAAAATTATAATATAGGTTTGCGCAGTATATATTAAAAAAAAAGAGAATTTTATAAATATATAAAATATATTTTTGCAGGTATGTACTTGTAATTTATGTGTTTTCCAATGGGGCTGGCATGGTCACTGTGTGCACCAAAGGCCATAAAAAATAAAGATTAAAAAAAAAATCTGTCCTCTGCCTAGCTGTGTATCCGTTCACTTCTAAGTCGAAAATAATTAAAGTTATTTATGTGAGGTTACTAAGATGTCAGGAAAAAATTAATAGGTAATACCTAAAATACGAATTAATAATAAAAAGGATTTCTGTAATATTGAAACCATTTATTCGGATTCGTCTTTAAGTTCAACTTTTCGAGCAGTAAATTTATTCTAAATTTTTTTTAAAGTTGAATGGCAATAAAATCAGATGATTCAGATTCAGATTCAGATATTTATTTCGCCATGAAGAACACACAACATAAACAATATTTCATTGAGACATATGCATATTCAGTATAGTTCATAATTTTTTTTTCATGCCCCGTTCAGCAATGCAATCTATAAGGAACAACCGAGTAAGAAATCTTATAGAGATTTTTTTTTAATATAACTTACATACTAAATTTTCATTACGTTAATGTAACATACTATATTATCTAAGTAAAACATTAAACATTATTAAGTCAAGAATAAATCCAGATATATCCATAAAAAAAGATAATAAAATACAAAGAAGGGTTCAGTCAATTATACTTATAAACAATTTGATGAGCTTCGGGCAGAATATGCATGACGTTTCGCCTGTTCTGGCAGAGACTACGGATCTGCACGCGGATATTAAGTTGCACGCCTAAGTGCAACATAATATTATACTCGTATAATATTTTATAAATCAGCAAGTACCTAATTGTCGTGCCTCACACTAACCAAAATCACACAAAATAGCGTGAATATGTACTAATCGATTCTTAGGGGGGGCCCTTAATTTTTTAAACTTTTTGCTTTTTTAATTATTTATTGGCACATCCTCCATAATAAAAAAAAAATTGTGAACATTTAAACCAGCTACCTATGCTATTACGGTTCAAACGATACAGCAGCTCTAGGACGGATGGATAGAGAGACAGACAGACCTACGGTGTATGCTTAATAATAGGCTTTCGTATGCATACGGAACCCTAAAAAACATAAAACTCCAACAAAAACGCAATGAAGCTCGCAACAGACTGGAAAAATGGCGGGAACGTGGGCACGCTATTGACGCAAAACTTGCATCTTTGGTCTGACCCCCACCCACCCCCGGGGGCGGACACGGTGGGGTGGCGGCGGGTGGAGGGGACGAGAGCGCGGCAGCACAAAGAATACGAGTGATACTTTTTGAAGATCTCGGCTACGACGATGTAGAGAGGGTTCATAGAGATGATTATTATTTTCGTGAAATATTGCTTTGAACACAAGGTGAAGTGCAAATACTTAGTTATTAGTAAGAGGTCGGAAAATCACAATTTAGACATATTATGTGAGAAAAGCTTCATACAGTTCTAGATTGAAAATAGAAGTCTAATTTGGTAGTTGGCGATTATTGGCTGCTCGGAGCATGTGCTCTGGCCCCTCAAACTCACTAAATAAATTAGAGGGGCTAAAGGGAAGGAGGGAGAGAATTGATTAACCAAATAAGTCTCATTCATCCATCACATCTCATCCAGCCGCGCCGTCTCACCCACACTGCCGGGCCGCACTGCCGCCATATCGATAATCGATCGTGCTCACGATAATCACGTGCTTGAATGAATTTGTAAAGATATGAATTCCACACTTGTTACCTAATTTGTACCATGAATAACGTAAAAAGTATTTTATTCCTTACTCGATATTATGAAGAAAATTACAGAATATGTTAAAGTCAAGAGTTTGTACGTAATACAAACTCTTTGGTTAAAGTGGTGTAGACATAAAAAATGTTACACTGGTCCTACGGTTAACGCTTTCTTTCCTTGCAGCGAAGCGATCGTGCGCGCCGCTCGGTGCTCTCTGGCAGGCGTGGCGCTCTCTAGCCGCTTCAATCTGGACGCACAATGCGCTGCCTGCGCTCACAATCGCCGCGATACAACTCACTTCATTTGCAGCAATATTAAAGGATACCGCTCGCTATCGGCGGAGCGTGCTGGCGGCGGCGGAGCAGGCGGGGCGAGCTGGGGCGGCGCGGGGGGCGAGGAGGGGGCCCTCTGGAGAATCGCGTCGAGAAGCGTCCCTTTCATGCAGTGAACGAAGTTTTTAGAGGACGCCGCAGATGAGTTTGGCGGTGCGATAGCTGTTAAGTTGATGAAAGGATAGCGGTTTGTGGGTTCCAGACTCTTCATTCAGAGTGAAGCCCCTATTACATACATGCCCACGTACCCATTGTGCGAACTCTTTTTTTATGAGACCAGCCCCGGAGGTATTCCGAATTGTATTTTCGGTACAGTTCAAGCCCTTTTACTTGGAATTTCAGATTTTGATATGATTACTTTAGTTAGGCGAGCCGCGAGCGTGTACATAAATGAATCCTAATACATAAAGCAGAAAATCTGTAACGACCGACCTATGTGCCTTTTTTTATTTATTTATTTATTAGAAAACAGACTCAACATAAGTTGTACATACATTGAAGTATGTCCGCATAAGTGGAGAAGTGATAATCAATTTACGTGGTGTTTTCACTGATCAGTTGATCACTGACATATTCAGGCACATCTAACAATTGTTATAGTTTATAGATATCATTAACTCAAAGGAAAGCCGCGAGAAAAGCTGGTACGAACTAAAGCGGTCTTGCACAGTGCTCGGTATCAATTGTGGTTTACTTATGAAAGTGTAAATTATTGAACTACTCGTAAACCCATAAATAAAAAATCAATGAATCAATGCTGCTGTTCCCGTGAGTGATGTGCAACATGTGTGTATAGGAACTTGGTGGAGTGTCAGTGCCACCGAGCATACCTACGGGAGTGGCAACCGTCGAGCGCTAATATATAGGAAAATTAGCCGCGTGTTAGAGCATTTGCACTAATATATAGCGCTGCTGCGGGATCGACCGTCAGTGCGCTCGCGACTTGGGAACGAAGAACACGTATATGTGCACTACGCAAAATGGCGATTTGTGCAGTTCGTGCGTGTCGAAAGAGCTCAAGATCATCAGGAATGACAAAAGATGGCGTAACCTTTCATAATTAGGTCATTTTAATGATAATACAATGCTTAAAGCGTGTAAAATACAAAAATTCCGCGAGCTAGGAGCACGACTGCGCGCCATACTGGGCGCGTACACATGATAGGCAAATTTGACAGACTGGAAAGAAATTTGAAATCAATTATTGTATATGGGTGTTGTTAGTTTTTTTATGGCAATGACATGGATGAATTCAATTTATAATATGTATTGTTATTATTTCTTTAATATTACGTTTTCTATTTTTTATAATTATAAAACAAATATACCTATACAAAACTAATATATTGTATATTATGCATTTATTATCACATTCACATATTTACATTAATTTTAAATATACAGATTATAAAAATACACCACATATACTCAAAATTAATATAAAAATAATAATAAAAATAAAAATATATTATGTATTATTATAATAAGTATTATTATTATCAGTGATAGGAATAGGTAGGACTTATTTACCTAAACTTCGAGGAACAGAGTAAAAAATTGGAGACTTCCTTACGACAATATTTTTTTCCGGTTTAATAATACCTATTCATGGTGTTATAATTTCGCGATTTAAAAAAAGTGGCCGCCATTTTGAACTTTTTAGTAACTGGACAGATTGCTTTCAAAATCGACATCTGGGTGTCAGTGTGGACTCTGAATACGAATCTGTAGTCAAATTAAAAAAAAGTAGCCGCCATTTTGAAATTTTTAGTTACTGGACCGATTGCTTTCAAAATCGATATCTGGGTGTCTATGTAGGCTCTGAATACGAATCCGTTGTCAAAATTTAAAAAAGTGACCGCCATTTTGAACTTTTTAGTTACTGGACCGATTACTTTCAAAATCGATATCTGGGTGTCTGTGTGGGCTCTGAATACGAATCTGTAGTCAAAATAAAAAAAAGTGGCCGCCATTTTGAACTTTTTAGTTACTGGACCGATTGCTTTCAAAATCGATATCTGAGTGTATGTGTGGGCTCTGAATACGAATCTGTAGTAAAAATTAAAAAAAGTGGCCGCCATTTTGAACTTTTTAGTTACTGGACCGATTGCTTTCAAAATCGATATCTGGGTGTCTGTGTGGGCTCTGAATACGAATCTGTAGTCAAAATTAAAAAAAAGTGGCCGCCATTTTGAACTTTTTAGTTACTGGACCGATTGCTTTCAAAATCGATATCTGGCTGTTTATGTAGGCTCTGAATACGAATCCGTTGTCAAAATTTAAAAAAGTGACCGCCATTTTGAACTTTTTAGTTACTGGACCGATTACTTTCAAAATCGATATCTGGATGTCTGTGTGGGCTCTGAATACGAATCTGTAATCAAAATAAAAAAAAAGTGGCCGCCATTTTGAACTTTTTAGTTACTGGACCGATTTCTTTCAAAATCGATATATGGGTGTATGTGGGGGGCTCTGAATACGAATCTGTAGTAAAAATTAAAAAAAAGTGGCCGCCATTTTGAACTTTTTAGTTACTGGACCGATTGCTTTCAAAATCGATATCTAGGCGTCTGTGTGGACTCAGAATACGAATCTGTAGTCAAAATAAAAAAGAAGTGGCCGCCATTTTGAACTTTTTAGTTACTGGACCGATTGCTTTCAAAATCGATATCTGGGTGTCTGTGTGGGCTCTAAATACGAAGCCGTTGTCAAAATTTAAAAAAAGTGGCCGCCATTTTGAACTTTTTAGTTACTGGACCGATTGCTTTCAAAATCGATATCTGGGTGTATGTGTGGGCTCTGAATACGAATCTGTAGTAAACATTAAAAAAAAGTGGCCGCCATTTTGAACTTTTTAGTTACTGGACCGATTGCTTTCAAAATCGATATCTGGGTGTCTGTGTGGGCTCTGAATACGAATCCGTTGTAAAATTTAAAAAAAGTGGCCACCATTTTGAACTTTTTAGTTACTGGACCGATTGCTTTCAAAATCGATATCTGGGTGTATGTGTGGGCTCTGAATACGAATCTGTAGTAAACATTTAAAAAAAGTGGCCGCCAAGTTCAAAATGGCGGCCACTTTTTTTTTATTTTGACAACGGCTTCGTATTTAGAGCCCACACAGACACCCAGATATCGATTTTGAAAGTAATCGGTCCAGTAACTAAAAAGTTCAAAATGGCGGTCACTTTTTTAAATTTTGACAACGGATTCGTATTCAGAGCCTACATAAACAGCCAGATATCGATTTTGAAAGCAATCGGTCCAGTAACTAAAAAGTTCAAAATGGCGGCCACTTTTTTTTAATTTTGACTACAGATTCGTATTCAGAGCCCACACAGACACCCAGATATCGATTTTGAAAGCAATCGGTCCAGTAACTAAAAAGTTCAAAATGGCGGCCACTTTTTTTAATTTTTACTACAGATTCGTATTCAGAGCCCACACATACACTCAGATATCGATTTTGAAAGCAATCGGTCCAGTAACTAAAAAGTTCAAAATGGCGGCCACTTTTTTAAATTTTTACTACAGATTCGTATTCAGAGCCCACACTGACACCCAGATATCGATTTTGAAAGCAATCGGTCCAGTAACTAAAAAGTTCGAAATGGTGGCCACTTTTTTCAAATCGCGAAATTAAAACACCATGAATATTATTAAACCGGAAAAAAATATTGTCTTAAGGAAGTCTCCAATCTTTTACTCTGTTCCTCGAAATTTAGGTAAATAAGCCCTACTTATTCCTATCACTGATTATTAGTACAACTTTTCAAAAATATTAAAACAACAGTCTTGTTTAATTTTTCAATATTTTTTTTGGATTCAAACAATAATATTCGTTCAGTAAAAACTATTTGAAATAATATTACAAATAACAATTTCAAAATTCACAGATATACCGCACCATCATTGTCCGTCAGACTGGCATTCGTAGTGATCCCGTCAAGTTGCCGTCAAGCAAGGCTTCCGATTGGTCGGACGGTCGGCTCTTACTACCAGATACCCGAGCCAAGCCAGCGATATCAAACCTGTCGCTCGCCTTGCTCGCTCTGTCTCTCTCCATATCGCGGGGCGCGATATGGGTAACCGAGATAGACAAGTCACGTCATAAAAGATTAAATTGCGATTTCGATTTTCGTAGTAGTAGGGATTTTTGGCTAGCCGTGCTCCGATACAAACGCAGTAGCGTTGCGTCTCCCGTAGGTATTCTCCTTGGTCAGTGCAATCCACAGTTCGACCGGATTTGCTTACTACCACGGGATTCCTCGTTGCTTCAAAAAATCGCAGTAAGTTTTCTTTCTAAAACTCGTAGATGTTAGACATGGTTCTGGCGACCCTATCCTAACGCGTACAACCTCGATTATCTGGAAAGATACGAGTACTAGAAAAAATGCTACTAACCTTTTTTTGAACATCTGTGGCGGTGAGCAAATCTGGTCTTACTGCTACACCTGTATATTTTAATACCCGCTCCGAGCGACATTTTCAAGCAAAGCAAGGGAAGGGAGGTACAGTTTTACGTGTAATCTAACTGAACCATGATGAACACCTGTCATGTGGGTCAGCACAAGAGAGCAGCGATCGGCGGCCGTGCTTGCCGCGGGCAGCATGGTTTGGAATATAAACTCGTACGTAATCTAATCATTATGCAAAGAGAACTGGATACTGATACAGTCAGGCGAGCAAGCCGTAAAATTGTTTCCTATTTTTTTCAAACGAGTATTATATTTCTTCCGCTTTCAGATATAACATACTAGGATGTATGTGTAGCTTTAAATCGCCCATTTTAAAGGGTTTCAGTAACTTCTAAATTATTATGTAGTTTGTGACCTTGGCGTGAGAATGATGTGAGCGTTATTGTTTGATTATATAGGTATATATTAATCAATACTCTGAAATCCTACCCTCCGAAAATATCGGTACGTAATTTTTGTTTTGTGCTCTGTCACATTTCAGTATATTGTTAATCTCCGCAACTCTGCAAAGCGGCGCTACCTCAAAGCTCATTAAATTTCCTACACGTGAAAATAATCTCAAACAAAATGAGTTTAGAATTTCTTAGTAAAGTTCAATAACTTTAGACTCTGGTAAACAGGCTCACAGAAGACAGCAGCGTTGTTATTGTGGGTATATTTATTACCAACTGACATCAAAGTATTCTTCATCTTGAACCGTTGACTTATATATTACTAGCGTAAGGACGGGTACGAGCGTGAGTACGAATTCAAGAAATGTCCTCACCAAAGTGGTGGCGCCGACCATACCTTGCTTTGCCAACGCGCCTTGTAAGGCAACGCGCCGGATAGGGCCAGATAAATTTGTATGAAAGGTCATAAGTATCCTTACTTTTGCATATCACTGTTTTGATGCGAACCCAAATGCAATCAATTAATCACGGTTTTACCGTTTTAGGTGGGTTTTTTTATTTCACCGAAACAAATTATGTCTGTGAAACTGAAAAAAATAGACCTTATTTTGAAAAAATTCAGTAATTTATAACATCTATATAGCGACATTTTTCTATGAAGAAATGAAAAAAAAAACAAAAAACATATCAAAATTAAAATTCGTAGGACAAAACTTGTTCAGTTTCATTTGTAAAATCAACCCCTATCCATTACCACTACCGGATGTGATAGAATATGGCTAATTACAATTTAACACTCTTTCTAGTGAGACCTTAGTTCAGCGGTCGCAGTGATATGGAATCCTTGTAACCTCAGCTGTATTTATTGGTCCTGAGATATGTGTGCAATTCCCTTTGTTCTGCCCGGTGGGGTGAGGCTCGCATATCATTAATCCGCGGTAGCCGGCGCCGCTGCTGTCCTGCTTCATAAAGCCTCCTGCGGAGGCTGCGCGTCGCGTCATAACAATAATTCAATGCAGAAATTTACAGGGATGCCTAAATCACGGTCGCAGTGAAACAATTTGCCCGCGTCATGTGGCGCCGCGCCGCCTCCGGTATGACGCGAATATTCACGTTGCTACGCCACGTACTGATTCGAACTGGGTACACCGCGCCGGTGCTCTTGTCGGTTTTGAGGTCAGTGGGAGTGGTTGCACCACCGACTAAGCAGATTGTCTTGATATTGTTACGAAAATAATTCGGTCTAGCTAGATCTACATAAAACTAACTCTATTGAAACATATTCTATCTCATCTCGCCCGCTAAGTTCGTCGCGCCACTCGGGATGTTTCAATGCCAGTCTAGAGAAATACATTCCATATTCAACTTATAATACGCCACCTTTCACCATGGCACGGTCCTCCCACCGAGTCTTGTAGCAGGTGGGTCTTTGTGCCTTACTTGCTGCCTGATTGTTATCCTGTCCAAATACATTGCTAAGCGTGATGGTCGGTATTGTGCTGTAATTTACAATAGTACTTGCTGCACAACACCGATTACTCAACACTGATTAGTGAGATGTATATGTATGTATGTAAATAGAAGAAATGAAGGAATACAAATAGTTAGCTATATACATACAATATACAAGAACACATTCATTTAATTTTCCAATCAAGACCAACCACCCTCAGTCGGTAACAATGTATACCGAGTATAATAATGCCTCGTCGCGTCGCGTCCTCCGCGTCTCGCTGTATACAGAGAGAGACGCAAACTGTAGAGAGAGCTCCAAATGAATATTTAATATGATCATTACACAGTCCATCAGCCTCATAGTATTTTCATAAGTATCGTGTCCTGCTCTGTCGCTATAGTGTTAGAACGAGACGGGACGATGTACCCCGAACTGCCATTATGATTGGTCATATAATAGCTGCTGAAGATTCCACGGCCATTGTGAATTGATTTATGGAGATTTATTCTTTTCACAACTAAAAAAGTGGGTTCGAGAGGCCCGGGCTGGAACTCGCTGATATTTTCATTAACATATTATATTTTGTAAGTACACACTTGATTGAACTTAACAGATCCTTCTAAACATAATCCGAAACTGTTTCACTTATAAAGAGAACTCTAAAATACGTGTAGAGTTCAGTTAGACTGTAAGACTGAGATGCGTTACGACAAATTTATTTTCTGTTTTTTTTTTGCCTGTATTTTCTTTCGCTTTTAAACATTAAGTTTTTCATTTATTTTGGCAAGTTGTAAAGCACTATTATTAAAACTGTTTAAACATAACACAACACTTGCAAACAAGTAATTACAAAGACATGTAAAATTCAAAAACAATTTTTTTTCTGAAAGTAGGTAGAGCAGGCAAACCTGTCGAGATAAATGTTTATTTTACCATATTTTCTGTCATTAATAATTTATTATGATAAATAAAATTTCAGCAGCAGGAGGAGAAATGATAATTAATTATTAAAACTTACTTTAAAATCTAACCGTTAAATAAACTCTTCAACACTCATGCATGGTAAACTTCCTACGCTTCTCCTTTGTTTTTTATGATCCTGTAATAATATCTCTATTGAGTACTATCTCTATTTAATACGAACTATAGGGTATTATTTTCAAAATGTGTATAGTTCTATCAAAATATTGGATATCGAACACCTACATGAAGGTTGTATGCAGACGCAACAGGCGGCGCGGCGTGCGTGTAGGAGGAGCCTACTTGTAACATCAATATACTCGTCGCACAAGACGTTAATGTCTCAAGGAGCCAAATTTATGATATGGTTATTACTTATTCTGGAACACATTCGTTCTAACACCGCCTTTGTGTCGTAATAAATGAATAGCTTACACTGTGCGGGCCGCCCGCCCCGCGCGCCGCCCCCGCGCCGCGTGCACCGCGCCGCACGTACGCCGGTACAGAGTACCTAGCAGCAGAAGGGAACATTATTATCGTACGGCAATTTGTAATCATTATTCATTTATGATAAATAAGAGTATAGTACCTATTCCCCTTCTCCCAATTCTCAGCTAGAAAATATTTCTTGACAGTTTTCAAATAACATTATTTTGTGAAGCAGTCTTCATTGATTTTGAAAATAAATAAAATCGTTTCTTTTTAACCGACTTGGGCGAAGTCGAAAGCAATGGTTATTGTTTTGGCTCTGTGTTTGTAATGTTATTTTCATTTTAATCCTAAAGTATGGCTCTTTTTGAATTTTGAAAATGAGCTTTTTACATACATACATACATAGCGTCACGCCTGTTTCCGGTGGGGTAGGCAGAGACAAAGGATCTCCACGTGCCACGATCCTGACGCATCTCTGCCGCCTCTTCCACTCCCATAATGTTATTCATGCATGCTCGTCGGTTACGGGTACTAAGCACTTGCCCCTTTTTGAGTACATGCCCGATCTGGTCCAGGTACGTGCGTCTAGGGCGACCCTTCCCGACTCGGGAGCTTTTTAATTTAATAAAAATAAATGTCGGACTCGCGCACTGAGGGCTCTGTATTTTAATTTAATTTAATTTTGTTGTTATACTTTAGAGTTTTTTTTATTTTATTTTTTTTTTTTTTTATTGAAACTGACACGGTTGGCTACATCACCTACAACATCCGTGATGTCAGCCCATAACACCGGGTGAACTTGGTGCCACGTCAGTGCTTCCCTTCGGTCGTGCCGGCTACACTGAACTGGACGGAAAACACAAACTATTTACATAGCCGTTTCGACCGACCTTTCATTCAGTGCGGTGGTACCAACCCGGGCGGGTTAAACCCTACCACCTAGTGATATAAGAAGGGAGTCATATCCCTTAGTCGCCTTTTACGACATACACGGGGAGAGATGCAGTGGGGCTATTCTTTTAAAGTACCGGCCCCACACGGTACATTAGTTTGCACTGCGTGTACGTATTACCGTTTTACGATAGAGTAAAAAACATTATGTGATATAATTATAAAATTAACTATTTTCGGTTTTTGCTGCGAAACCTTGCTTCTTGGCACATTTCCGGGTCAACGGTAAGTACCCTATAGTTTGATGAGTGTGTTTGCAAGTATCAAAAAAAACCCCGACCCTTAAAAAGTCAAAAATAATTTCGTTTAATTACGTAAAGGAGTCGGTGGACCGCTAAGTAAATCCCCGCGCAGCTCTGGGTTTTTATATATTTTATTTACTTAGCGGTCCCAGACTCCTTTACGTAAGTAAAGGGAAATTATTTTTGACCTTTTAAGGGTCGGAGGTTATTTAAATTTGTAATTTAACTTTTATTTCAAGCTTTTTAAAAAAACCGCATGCAAATCGGTCCACTTTTTAAGATAATAATTTTTTTTATTACTTAATTACTTTATTACTTGATTACAAACATAGCTAAGAACCATCCCGATTAGACAAGCTTCCTAATAAAAAAAACCGCATCCAAATCGGTCCATCCCTTTGGGAGCTACGATGCCACACAGATACACACACTGACTCACACTTAATTGCGTTGACTTTGAAGCTTGCATTTTTTACACCTCCAAAGGACCTTTGGACTTTAGTGTTTGATATGAATTTTAACTTCATATCTCTACCCGTTTCTGAGAAAAAGGTCTTGACAGGCAGATAGACAGACGGATGGACCACAAAGTGATCCTGTAACGGTGAATTTTTTTATTTTTGAGGAAAGGAACCCGAAAAACATGACTATCGGGAAAATAGTTACACCTTACCATTTATATTAATAAATAAAGAATATAGGTTCAGCACCGGTGGATTTAAGACACAGGGGTGGGCACTGGGCAGGGTTTCGGTGAGAACTTGGTGTATCGTAACTTTAAGAAAAGGCGACGGGTGTAACGGTGCGGCGCGCGGCGGCGTGGTGCGGTGCGCGGCGGCGCGGGGTGGGACCGGGCGGGCGGATGACGGCAGCGTTGGGCGTGGAATGGACCATTAGCAGTTTAGGGTTAGATTGGCATCGCTAGGGCGAGCGAGGGGACGTTTCCACAACAATTCGTTAAAGTTAACTGCCCTTTAGGGTTAGCAAATAATGAACCAGCAGTCCTTTCAGCTCCGTATAGGCTCCGCCGGCGTCTCCACCCGCCCCCGCCGCCCCCGCGCTCGCTCCGCCGCTTGCGCACTGCTCGGAAATGCGCCTCGTTACCCTTTAAAAAATAGACAATAGTTTTGAGTTTGCACAATGTAAAATAAGTTACCGAACCTACAAATGAGCTCCGGTCTCTTATAGTACTCGCGTATTCTTAATTACGTATTCCAACTATTTGTAACACAACACCGACCGGAACTAATTTTAATTTCACGAATACAACTAAATCGAGAAAAACAAAAATTTTTACTCGTGGATATGTGTACGCGGCCGGCGTTACATAATACATTTTTATTTCCATCATCGCATCATTCATCTCATGACTCGCATCGCCGCCCGCCCTGCGACGAGCCACGCTGTGGGGTGGGGGCGGCGGCGGCGGTGCGGCGTCTCACCGACGACGTGACGCGTCGACCGGAAGCTCTAATAATTACCGTGTCGCTCCGACCGGATATTGCGAGTGATGACGTCGCGACGGTGGCGCAGCGCAGCCGTCGATATTTCGATAACAGCTCCAAACTACTTTCCCCTCTACAAATTACTCAAATCGGTGAAAAGTTGATGGCGTTGCGAGATTTTCAACAAATTGAAATACTTACATTTTGAATTATTGCCTGTCGTGTCTGTATGTGTATTCCAAAGTATTTTAATATGAGTTGTGAGAAGGAAACCATTGGTGTGTGCGGTGTTATGACCTTCTTCTCTTCTCTTTTCCTCTTCTCTTCTCTATCTATTTTTCTACATAATATAAAATCCAACGTCTGCCGTCTGTATGCATGTATGTTCGCTTATTATTAGTCAAGAACTGCCCTTTTAAGAACCTATTTACTAGAGATTTTTACATATTTATTATGACATATTTCCTACAGGTTATAGGCAATATAAAATTACGCCCTTATTCATATGAGCTAAGCATTGCATTCGCCAAAAGCGAACACAGTCAGAGAAAATTCAATTATTTCCGATTTATATTCGATCCGGGCACAGCTATAATTACATTATTAAATAAATTACTATGAGAATGATAACATTTAACCTTATTTCTTGGTTTAAGAAACTATTTTATTTTTAGCGGCGGGTGGCCGAGTGGTTTGGGCATCGGCTTCTCATGCGAGAGGTCCGCGGTTCGAATCCCGTCGGCGTGTACCAATGAGTTTTTTCTGACGAAAAAATTTACGTGCATACCTACACCTGCTGCTTCACCGTTCGGAACCGGTGTAAAACTGTAGGTCCCTTCCCTTGCCCCTTACTAGGTGGTAGGCTCAATTTGTAGCCGACTGGGTTGGTACCACCGTACTGGATGTAAGATGGCCGCATAGCAACCTCGGTTGTGTTTTCCTCTAGTCCAGTATAGCCAGCAATCCAGGGAAGTCTCCGGTATGGCACCTACCTTCTCGGAGGTCATATTGGCTGGTCGGAGCATGCGCTTTGGCCCCTCCAACTCAGCCACCCATACCGGATTACATAAAAAAAAAATTTGCGCTATGCTTGCATTTCAGAACAAATAAACTCAAGATGACATTTATTGCTGCTGGTAAATTTAAAATATCAATTAGGTAGTGTGTATAGGCTTTCGTCTTTTTGTTTTAATATTATTTATACTTATGCATATTTATAATATGTATACTATACATAATATTGATATATACAGCGGAGTATGTTATATTAATAAATTGTATTCTTCCATCTTTATTGTCGCAATCCGTTCTCAATTCGCGGCGGTAGATGTTCAGTTTCCACGCGGGTCGTAGTTCATGTTTAAGTGCGGCGCGGAGTGCAGTTCCTGAACGTACGAGATGTACGTTACCAAATGGAATTATCGAAATGACAAGCGACTGTGCGCGGTGCATCCAGCCGAGCGTGAAGCCTGCGAAGACTGGAGCCGAGCGGCGGCCGGAGCGCAGTATCTTCCGAGAATCCCTTCTTAGCCGGAGGCTATTGAAATGGAAAATGACGCGAATTGTGGTCTCGAAGTGAACGTGATTTGACTTCGGCAAAACCACAAGCGACGGAGACGACGAGGCTGCCGCGCCGGTCTCGCGCGATGCGATCCTTATTGTTAATTTGAAATTTGAAGTAGATATCCTGCTGTACTTTGCTGATTCACCAGCATGCTACTGACACTGACTGGCGTTCATTTCTAAGGCAAGAGCGTCGATATACGATTTGGACGGAGTCTGAATGTCACTTGACATGCATCTAATTTGCTTCGTACTGTCGGTTCGCGAAGTTCTCTTCCCTTGTACGATCTAGCTCCTGTATTTAGATCCTCATCACTTGTGACTTGGGATAATTTATCTCAACTTTACCTCTGTCAGAAACGTGTTTTTAATGATTAATTAATTAATTTAATATTGAAAATAGTGTCTGCATTCAATATAAGTCAATATGTATGTAACTACACGAAATGAGAGCAAACGCGCGGAAAAATGTCCTTTACAGTACTTGTAAACAGGGATGTGGGCACATGAAAGGTCCTCGCTGGCATTCATCCACCTTGAAATGATACCAAGCAACTTAGCGCGGCCTACTGGAGCCCATACCATGCTTACTCACGAGTAACCACGTGCTTCTTACGTTACGGCTCTACCATATACAATATGTGGATGGGCTCTCTGAAGACACGGTGTTGCCCATAGAGTTATAATATAACATAGGGGTGTTGCCAAAATGCTTACTAATCAACTTACAGCAATGCGCCACACAGTGTTTCACAGCCACGCATTTCGACGTGAACATGACTGTAAGTAAAGTATGTACTTTAATTTCATGGGCCCCGCGTTTTTAATTAGATTTAAATTTGTATAGGTTTAGGATAAATTATTTTATACTTTTAGTGAGTTTCCAAAACGTGATTAAAAAAAATTTAATTATAATATAATGTTTCATGTGGTAATTTAACAGCAAAAACATAATACCAACAGAAGTAGATTCTGGTCAAAATATCGTAAATACGTGCTTACATATAGATCAATACAACTTCGACTTTTATGCTTAAATATTACTGTTTAAATTAAATTATGCCTAAAAAAAATTCGATTGTGATAATTATTCCAAAAATATTTTTGATTAATTTTTCTCATTCATATCACTAGCCACAAATGCCACAAATGGGCAACCCAGGAATGTCAATTTGGTTTTTGTTATTTGTTGATTTACTGTAGAGTTAGCACTTTAATCAAACCAATTTTGACGCTTGTATGTATTATCGTTTTTACGACAAGAGTAAAACAAAAGTAAAAAAAAAGATGTTTATTGTATGGAAATGCCCCCTTATTTTTTTTACTTTTTTTTATTTGAACCCTAAAACAGAGTTTAAAAAACAAACAGAGAATACTTAATATTCTGTGGCCTCGACATCCTCTGCCAGGTGCTACGCGCGATCACACACCAGCCGTGTTTTAGATTTGTCTGATCTCTACACACATACATACTCGAGAGTCATCAGGCACAACGAGCCTGTCCAATGTGCATGTCACACTGTATCGACTGTTCGTGCGGAGTTGTATCAATCACGTGTCCATCACGCGGTTATTGACATCGACCGGGAATTTCAATTCTGACAACGGATGGACAATGGTGATTAAGTGTTTTTTTCGATTGCCATTTTCGAATTTAGACTCGGTTTCTATGGAGCTCGCTCATCCAGTTTTACAATAAAATTACTTCAACGTTTAGCTTATGATAAAATAATCTTTAAATGCATGGTTTGTATAATGTGTTGGTTTTATATACTAAATATTCTAAGTTTTCTTGATCTAGAACAGTCTCATTATTAATTTTGTTTTTATATTTTTATAATTAGTTGATAAATTTGATATCCTATATTAAGATTAAGACGAAATGATTTTTATTTAGGCAATAAAAAAAAATTGGACTTGACGTCATTCTTTAGTAGCTAAAACATGAGGTAAGTTCTAGTAGTTACGGCTAATAAGTAGCTACTTTACTATTCGTCACACCAACAGTGTGACTACGAGTAAAATAAATACCTCGTGGTAGTGTGGTGTGAGAAATCGGTGTGACCACGAGTCCGTCCCGCTCCTATCACCTAAAATCTCTCTCAGCAGACATAGTACCTATCAAGTACATATCAAGTACCCCTCAAGGCTGCGATAAAAACTCTTTTAACTCTACGAGTTCAGAGTACTATGAAAACATAATTTTCCATAAATTTGATTTTCAGTTGTAGGCTGCGCACTAGAACACCGTCTGGCTGTACTGTACCGAATCATTCTGAGGAAATATGCAGGTCCATATAACTTTTACTTCTCAAAATGTTGTTTTTACCTACTAATAACCAAACGGTTTTTTAAGTACCTAACTAATAATAATCAAAGTGAATAACTATACACATCCACATTAAGTCCAGACTAAAACGTAACGCCTTACAAAAGCCAATAAGATCCAACAACTCCAGTGCATGAAGCGCTCTAACGTGTTATATCTTCGACAAAAATCGAACCCGAAGGAGCGGCGCATAAGTAGAAGAGCTCGCTTGAAAGGAAACGCTCATCTCTATCGAAATGTTAGCTATTTAACTAAAGCAATTTTATCAGATCGTCGCACCGGGGGAGTCAGCGAAATCTCTTGGCCATAAGCCGGGTAAGTATGCCGTTACCTGTTGATCCCGGTAAGTGAAGGAGGCCCCGCGCGCCGGCCGGCGCGGCGTGGCGGCGGCGGTGAGGCTTCTGGGGCGCCACACGTAAGTCCTATTTCAGATAAGGTGCTCAGCCCTCACAGTGCAGTGAGTGTACCTCGCAGTTGGTCGCTTTCACCTCGCCTCACTTTCTTTGAAATGATGTACAGCTCAGTGAACATTATGTACACTGGAGTCCGACCGCGGCTCTTCTGTTCATGACATTCATTATGGCACGAGATTCTGTAACTTTCGTGGAATTTCCGCGCTGTAAATATCTGAGCTGTATCAGCCAGCACACTTTCAATGGGCAGCGCTTCCATTCTTACTGTACTGTACGTACATGTATAGGTTGTTTTGCACATTATTGATTATTGTAATGTTTGTTATATTATCTTTATCACTACCTCAGCAAGCTATTTGTGCGCGAGAGTGAAATATATACGAGTAAGTTTTAATAATTGACTAATAACATAAATTATTAATCTTCTTATTTTCCGACTACAGCGAAGCCAAAAGGAAGAGCTTTAGCGCATACTTATGTATGTATATGTATAATATATATATAAATATAATATATTCTTTATAGAACAACATTTATACAAATAACAATAGGCGAACAAGTTGTAGCAATGTATGAAACTATAAAGGAATACGATAAACTACAAACGAATAATAATAAATACATTAATACGCATATATATGTATGTAATAGATTTACATATTATGTAAATTTATATGTATGTATTTATGTATATATGTGACTATCTATGTTCCACTCTAAAGTAGAGAATCGATTTTAATAAGTAAGGTGTCATTGGATTCGTCTCACTCACGCGAGTGTCATCAAGAACTCGAAATGGTGGCCGTAACTTATAAAATAGTTTATCTTCAATCCCATCGAATGTAAGGGTATTATTGTTGAGCTCGGAAAGATAATTTCAAAAATATATCACACGTAATGCTTTAGAAATAACATGAATTAAATAAACAATCATATACAATTTTTATAAAACGCCACTACGAAAAACGAAGGAAATAACAAGGAAAGTTGATCGAAAATGCTGCAGTCGGGCGTGTCGACGGATTCGAGTAGACAGAGTTCCCTACTACAGCATTTTCGATACTATTTCCTTGTTATTTTCTTAGTTTTTCATAATACAAATAAAAACAATTTTTTATCTTCAATTCTTTTGCTACCTTCTTACATTTCACTATTAATCGACTCTCACTCATGCAAAGTTTGACTCGCATTTGCACCTAATATTGTGTTTATTTGTGTAAAATGTTTTCTGTGAAGTATTTTCTATTGATCATTGCTAATGGACGAAAAAATCATGTTTTTGCTACTAATTATGTTTCACCTTTCTGTGGTTCTGAGCTGATCGAGACCATAACCGTCGCCTGTACGTATATAGCCAATGAACTACTGAGTAGTTTCGTTAACATTTCCCGGTAACGATATTCAATTTACTTTAAAACCGTAAAAATCTGTCGCCGTCCATAAAGGAATTGGTATATTGAGAGCAGTAAACATAGATCATAAATAAGCACTTCATCGTTCTAGATAAGCACATAGAACAATTGAGTGGCCCTGGAGTACGAAGAGCAATAACAGCACATCCTAAAAGAAAATGAATTTATTTTTAAAAGTCTTTTAAATTAGGTACCTACTCTATTAGTACTTCTATATTCCTTGGATTTGGGACCCAAAACACTCATTTAGTATTCCTCAGACTTTCCTCGAACGAAACGTTTCTGGTTGATCCAATTCAAAATAACCTTCATTTCATTACCATGGGCACGTAAGGCACGTGTTAAGTAGTTAGTCTCTCGGGAAGCCTGCAACACATTGGCCTCTAAAGATATCGAGGTTCAGCCGAACACTCAATAAGTACTTCACTGCACTCACAAAACCGCGACCATCACAGGGCCGAACCCTAAAAAGGAGGATATTATTAATTCGTCTTTATAATTACATTATAATTAAATTATAATGTAATTATAAAGACTATATATAAAATAAATTTTATTTTATATGTAGGCGACACTCTACATAATATCTAGAGTATTTTGTAACCGAAATTGTTTTTCTTACTTATTAGCTATTGTCAGTAACTTTTTGGAGTCGGTCAATGTTTTGTTATATATTTTATTTTGTTAGTTTGTTTTTGCTTCATTTCCATTCCAACATACCGAAGGAAATTACCCTTTATTATTAAATTAAAATTCACCAACTATCTACTCGTACGTAAAAGCCCGAGCAAAATGAAAGCCGAGGTATCAGTTTAGTTCGGCTGATTGACTGATTGACGTCTCGGTCCCCGGAAGACCTCCGTTTGTACGTGTCTACAGCGCACACGGCTTATCCTCTAGACGGCGGCGGCGGCGCGGTGCGGCGGAGGAGGCGAACACATTTTTATTCCAGACGCGCGAACGCTCACGTTTCAATTAAATCGTTCCCGTAGGAGACGTGCGCTCCGCCCCCGCACAGCCTTCCGTGCCGCCCCCGCACCGCTCCCGCGCCCCTACCTATCTGTAACGTTTACCTTACTCTAACCTCTAATTGAATGGGCCAAAAATTTGTAACTGCGTTTCCTATATATTTTTTTTCAAAAGTGCAATTCATGACCCACTGCAAAATGCACAATATGATACTAGATGTTGAAAATATGTATGTTCTTCTTTACAATAATTGTAAAAGACAAGTCAATTCAAACACGATCACTCTTGATTGATTTAATTGATTGATTGATGTTGTGATGATTGTTGATGACCCTTAATGTTCGCTCTACCTCAATTCTAATTAAACCTTGCACATTAAGTAGCTCACTAGATACGGGGTAGAGGATAGACTACATTCCAGAGACACTCCACAGAGCGAACCCGGCGGCGAGCGGGGCCACGGCAGCGGGGCAGCGGCGGGCGGCGCAGCGGCTGACCGCAAACTTTCCTCATATTTCTCCAACGAAAGTTAATAATCGCACAGAAACATTATTTCATTACAGACTCGCTCGGCAAAAACGACCACTCGATCCAACCTCTCGGGCTTCGAGCTCCCCTCATTAGGGTTGGCTGAAACCCTCATGACGAACTTGCGACACCTGTCTGTTCGTCTGTGTCAGCTATTGTAGATGAGTTGTTGATGTAACAACTTCATAACTATAGAATATCTTCATAAATATAGAATTCTATAAATGAGCCAAACCCTAAAAGTTTCATTGGATACTCTGTCCGTGTGTGTAGGCTAGAAATCTGATTTGAAATAGACAATGTTTCATCTTATCAAGTGAGAAGTCTACTAAAGTAAATCGAAGCACTTATTTCATTATTTTAATAATTTATTTTCCAGATTTATAAAATAAAAGATGTATTCCTTCTCCTTTTCAATTGCTCTACGAATACTTTTTATCTAACATTTTATTCCTCATGGCCCAAAGGTTAACTGGAAGAAATCACTTGCGGTGATAAGTCCGCATTTTTGCACTCCTCTATTTCATGTTTCTTTTCGTGTACTGTTCTCTTTACATTTGTGTGCAATAAAGAGTTTCTATTCTATTCTCTTCTACTTTTAACCTTCGCTTCTGTTGCTTTCTTATGCTTTTCCAATATAAATTACGTAAACATTATAATTAGGTATCGGCAAAGCTCTTAAGGGGAAACAACTTCAGTAAGCGTTATTTTATTATCAACGACCTTCTGGAACAGTCTCCCTGACGACGACGCACTATGGAGGCGCCGCCGGGGATCGGTGCGAGCAGAAATAAATAGACAGTCTCTAACTCTACATGCTAGTTTGTCGGATTCGGTTAAGAAAAATTACATGCCTATGTGCGATGACTCGCTACACACATGTCACACGATCCTTATGCCTGGTTGACACGATGCGAATTCACGCACGAGAAATGCTTCTCGAACGCATTCACGCGCCGTGTAAACAGTTCTCGCAAGCTCGCATGCGTGCATGAACGCAGCGTCGTCGTTCGCGCGTGAACGAGTTTATGCATGCTTATTAGTTGGCGTTCGAGAGGAGCGTCTCGCACGAAGTTTGTTGGTGCAAAAAAGTTTTCTTAGTGGTTTTTGGTTGCTTACGGCACCATGACAAAGTGGAATGATGTGCAAATGATTGAATTATCTTTATATATATACTTATCCATTTCCTTATCCACATAGATCTCAGATGACTCCCTTCTTATATTACTAGGTGGTAGGGTTTAACCCGCCCGGGTTGGTACCACCGCACTGAATGAAAGTTCGTTCGAATCGGCTACCTATGTAAATAGTTTGTATTTTCCGTCCAGTTCAGTGTAGCCGACACGACCGAAGGGAAGCAGTGACATGGCGCCTTGTTCACCAATGTGTTATGGGTTGACATCACGGATGTTGTAGGTGATGTAGCCAACCGTGTCAGTTTCTATAAAAAAAAGATCTTTTCTTTTTTTTCTTCTTTATTTTGTTTCTAATCAAACTTCGTGCTATAATAAACGCTAAAATTGTACCAATACACGCCAAACCTTCGTCTACAGACTCCATTTTTGCAACTGTCAAAACAGAAAAACACAGACGAGCTCGAACGAGATGTGGAATAGTGTAAACAGTTCCACGAACGCTTCACGAATGCGAGTTTTCTCGTTCGAGAAGGCGGCATGCTTCTCGTGCGTGAAACCTCGCATCGTGTCAACGTACCATTAGGCAGAAGAAGTGCCAAGAAAGTTGTCAGCCTCGGCAGCTCGGTGGTGCGATCGATCGACCGCCGCCACTCGTGATCTTAAGCACACCCGGGGGGGGGGGGGGGGCAGAATTTGGATGGCTGACCGTGCGACCGTTGAGGCAGACCGTGGTTTCAATTTCACGTAAAACTGTAGGTACCTTTTCTTCCTACCTCACTAGGTGTTAGGGTTTAATACGCCCAGGTTGGTACCACCGCACTGAATGAAAGGTCGGTTATTGCCAGCCCATTACACCGAGGTTCGCGTTACGCTTTCGTATAGTGAAATGCAACGGTAATATGTACCTACTGATTCTACAACTGATCCGAGTTTGTTGTAAACACTTTGTGCCTCACAGCTCAAGGTGACTTGTCTTCAATGGCGTAATCATCGTTGCATTGTTCACCTGCTCATATTGTCTCGGAAGTTGAGTGATTGCACAGGGCATGAGGAAGTCGACGCGGCCGTTGATTGAATTCGAATTGTAATCTGATATTATCTGCTATTTAGATAACAGGCGCGTCACAAGAGGTGCAGTAAATTGTCGCAGCCGCTCCAGAAAGCTTACTGCCGATTTGGTCTATCGTATGTGACACAGATGTGAAACTACACATAATATTTTCTTTATCTATGTGTGTAGTGAAAATGAAAATGGCGGTGATGGTGGTGAGGTAAAAATGGAACCTAATTGTGTGACTCGTGCGTCATATCATAACTTCTAAAAGGTTGATTTTTTTTATGGAAACTGACACTGTTGGCTACTTCACCTACTAATATCCGGGATGTCAGCGCATAACACGTAGGTGTTATGTGAACTAGGTGCCATGTCAGTGCTTCCCTACGGTTGTGCCGGCTACACTGAACTGGACATAAAAGACCA
The DNA here is from genome assembly GCA_946902875.1 of Nematopogon swammerdamellus. NCBI lineage: Eukaryota > Metazoa > Arthropoda > Insecta > Lepidoptera > Adelidae > Nematopogon > Nematopogon swammerdamellus. Next base: position 13,610,821 of record OX336339.1, read on the forward strand.
ACTATTTACATACATAGCCGTTTCAACCGACTTTTCATTCAGTGCGGCGGTACCAACCCGGGCGTGTTAAACCCTACCATCTAGTAAGGTAAGAACGGAAGGGACCTACAGTTTTACCTGGAATCCACGGTCAGCCTCCAACGGTCGAGCTGCCACCCATCCAAGTTCTGACCGCGCCCAGGTGTGCTTTATGATCACGATCGACAGTCGACCGACCGCACCAGTGAGTCACCGAGGCGGACGAATTTGCGATTGTACCAAATAAATTTTTTTAGGAAAGTAGAGAATTGCACAGACATTTTCAATAAGAAAAACTAACTGTCCCGCGACTTCGCTTCAATTTTTAGATGCGCCAGAAAGCGTGGTCAGTAAAAACTCTATGTGAATTGGTTGAGTAGTTCTGGAGCTGTAAGCCAACACAGAATCGACGACGTTACAGATTTTTCGTATTTTTTTTTACAGGATAATTTAGTTTCAAAATAAAAAATATATATAAAAAATGATTGATATTCACCGCAAGTTGAAATCATTCGGCATTAGGACATAATATGTAGCAACTGTCGCGCTATCACGTAGCGCAATATAACAAGGAGAACGCTGCGCGCGGGGAAAATCATTTCCGTGATATACACGAAACTTTGATGCGTGTGTCTAATTCGCATTAAACTCTTCAATCTAAATTCTCCATTTTCATGAACTTGTGTAACTGTAAGGCTTGTGTAACTGATAGCAACAAATAAAACAACAATAATCTGACTTGCCCACAGAGCATTCTAAAGCCAGTATAATGGGCAAACTTGATGGTACTTACGAATTTCAAGTTCCGATCAGATCAACAACAGAGGCCTTCTAATTCAATGCGTACCTTCAATAATTCACATGTATTCATGTATATTTTAATTAACTAGTACGTACTTATATGTAGTAGGTATAAATAGTTTGCCATAGTTATATTCCTTACTAGCTGAGCCCGCGGCTCCGCTCGCGTGAAATTCGTATTCCAAAGAAGAATGTAAGTAACTAAGGGCGAGGCCGAAGGCCGAGCTGCGTTCAGGTAATCGATAAACCTTCTTAAAGAAAGTAACTAACTAAGGGCGAGGCCGAAGGCCGAGCTGCTTTCAGGTAAACGATAAACCTTTCTCAAATAAAGGAAGTAAGTAAGGGCGAGGCGAGGCCGAAGGCCGAGCTGCGTTCAGGAAGACGATAAACCTTCTGGAAGAAAGGAAGGAACTAAGTGCGAGGCCGAAGGCCGAGCTGCGTTCAGGTAAACCAAAAATCCTCTTCCGCCTTCGGGCCTCGCCCTTAAAGACTTCCTTTCTTCGATAGAATACGATATCGTTTACTCAATCTATTTATTTCATAAAAATAAAAAAGTAATATTAATAACTAAAGAATTAAACCTACCTAACAAACATAAAAATAACTATCAAAACGGGCATTTTCAAATGTTCTTAGAGCACTTGCGGCATTACCCCGCTGGATGGCAAGGCTTACCCTTTGAATGAAGTACATAAGCCCTTGATGGCGGGACACCAGTTGCGTCAACCAGCTCAAGCCTCTTTTGGCTTCACTGCTCCACGGACCGAGGGTTTCAACCGCAAACGCAACAAATTCGAAATCTTGAATTATATTTCTATATTTGCTGCGTTTGAGGCTCTCCGCCCCAGCCTCGGCCGCGCCAGCCGCTCTTGAAGATGTCCTAACGTGACTTGGAGCCAATGTGAGAACAAAAGTGGCGTCCCACATCAAAGAACTACCCTTAGTCCATGGCACTAAGGTGATAGCATCGGGCCTCTTGCCATCCAGCCGGGAATAACCGCGAGGTTCTAGGATGCACGGTATATTTGCCGTTAGAAGCGTGGACTTTATAATAAAATTTAAATTAAATTAACTCAATCTTAATATTAATTAACTTTATTCGAGATGGTTTAGCTTCTTCCTGAACGCAGCTCGGCCTTCGGCCTCGCCCTTAGTTACTTGCTTTCTTCGAGATGGTTTATCATTTGTCAGAACGTAGCTCGGCCTTCGGCCTCGCCTTAGTTGCTTACTTTCTTCAAGATGGTTTAGCTTCTTCCTGAACGCAGCTCGGCCTTCGGCCTCGCCCTTAGTTACTTGCTTTCTTCGAGATGGTTTTTCAATTATCCGAACGTAGCTCGGCCTTCGGCCTCGCCTTAGTTACTTACTTTCTTCAAGATGGTTTAGCTTCTTCCTGAACGCAGTTCGGCCTGCGGCCTCGCCCATAGTTACTTACTTTCTTCGAGAAGGTTTATGGTCTTCCAGAATAGAGCTCGGCCTTCGGCCTCGCCCTTAAGTTACTTACTTTCTTCAAGAATGTTTTTCTTCTTCCTGAACTCAGCTCCGCCTTCCGCCTCGCCCTTAGTTACTTTCATCGAGAAAGAATATCGTTTACGTGAGCGCTGATCCGCCTTCGGACCCGCCTTTAGTTACTTACTTTCTTTTTTTAAATACGAATTTCACGCGAGCGAAGCCGCGGGCAACAGATATATAAATTTTATTGCACCAATGACAGCGACATAACTTCGACTTTCAATTATTATTTTTATTTATCAAACAATTTGTCACCGGCCAGCTCACGTCGAGATGACAGTTCTCCGTTGTCAACATGACATTTAAAATGGTTTTTTACCCTTACTTTGGATTACGTGATTTTTATTATATTTTTTAATTATTATGTTCATCCGGGATATACACTGTCACTATAAAAAGTTTCGTCAAATTCCGTTCAGTGGTTTTTGCGAGATGCGCGTACAAATAGACATTTTTGCATTTACGATTTTATGATATGTATAGAAAGAATAGATATGTATAGACTATTGTGTTCAAGTTATAAAAAAGAAGAACTGTCATTTTCGTTGTATCTACTTATTTTTAAATTTCGAATGAATATTTTATTCAAATTGTATTTGCTGCCAGTTCTCAAGATATAATTATGTACTTTGGACTACGTGATTTTAAACGCGCAATAATGTTTATAATTGTTAATTTTTTTTTATTTTTGTAATTTTTTTTACGTATTATGTTAACCCGGCATATAAACTGCCACTATACAAAGTTTCGTCTAATTCCGTTCAGTGGTTTTTGCGTGATGCGCGTACAGACAAACAAACAAACAAACAAAAATTTTAAAAACTGTTCTAACATGTTCAGTATCTCATTTTAAGCCACTCTGGTTAGTTTTTTTCCGAATACATTCAATGTACAGACTTTCTTACCTCTACGATTTTATTATATGTATAGATATTATGTTTTACATTCCCACACTCAATTATTTTCCTACTTTCCTACTCACAACATACGATTATCAAACATACAAAGGTTGACTGGGAGAAATCCCTGTAAGGAATAAGTCCGTCTTGGCCCCTCATGTAAATTATAGTTTTTGGAGCAATAAAGTATTTCTATCCAACGACATTCTACTTTTTAATTCGTTGTTTCTATCTATCTATCTTACCTACCACTCACATCAGTAGCTAAAATTACAAATGAACCGAGACATTACTAATGGCACGTGAATGGAATCCATGAAAACTGACTTACCAGATCCTCGATGCCTATTTTCATCGCAAGAGTATTAACGACGTGCGTCACTGAGCGAGATAACACGGCTCATTATAATTCGTCCAACGTAGTCGCAGTTCACTCATCTGGGATCATGCTCTCTTGCGGTTGTTTTGTTGTAGGTACCTACTCACTGCGCAATATTTGTTCGTTCGTTCGTCTAAACCAGGGGTTTCCAAACTATTTTCCAGGCGGGCCACATTGACATATAAAAAAATATTGGCGGGCCAGTATCAATGTAATTTTAATAAATAATTTTAAAAATTTTAATAAATTGTAAACTCAAAATGTGTAGGTACTTTCCTTGAATAATGTTTAGTATAATAATGAGAAAAATAAAATAATTTTACAAAAAAAATTCAGGTGTCGATCAACAATAATTATATCTTCAATACTGGGGACTAATTTTGTAGTACTTAATATTAAAAGAGACTGTATCTTCATCAGAGAGCCTTATGCGGTAATCTGATTTTATGTATTTCATTTTTGAGAAAGTTTTTTCACACAAATACGTCGTTCCGAACACAGAGTAGTCCACGAGCCAGTCTCTTCAGGTTGAGGTAATCTTCAGGAAGGCACTTAAGTCAATTATGTTTGTGTATGTCAAATATGCGTCATTGGTGCTATGTTACTCTTGTTAGAGACTCTACCTAGATTCTAGGTAAGCTCGCACATGCACAATTTACAAATAAAAATAAATGTTTAGGCCACAAACGTAGAGCGGGCCGAATAAGGTGGCGACGCGGGCCGTATCCGGCCCGCGGGCCGTAGTTTGGAGACCGCTGGTCTAAACTGCCAATCTTGTCATCATATAATCTAGCTAAACCATCGATTTTCCCAAGATGACGCCAGAAATCTCATTTATCCAATACGACCGCGTCCTCAGCCGTACGTGGCGTACCTGCATGCATAACAGCTATATATCCAGATAGTATTTTTATTTTTATTTTTGACAAATTATACTAGATTGTAGTATGTTCAATATACTACCTAACATAATTATGTTGATACAAATTACTATCAAAGTTTGACAAAGGCTCTTTACACCTGATACACTTAATTAATAAGTTTTCGTAGTCAGAACTCTCAGCAAAATTGTTAATCTTGCTCTCAAGCTGTGTTTTCGATACACTGTAGGCGCTGTTATTATGTGGCTAGTCACTAAAGTACTTGTAAAAATATGTACTTACATATAAAAAAAGATACCCTGCAAAGTTTCTTGTCGGTTCTTCTTCGTGGGTGTAATTAAACCGGATAGAACAAATTGTGACAAGTTCGAGTGCAGTCTAATTGTCATATCGTCGGTATACTGGTAAAACCCATTAAATGCCATTTTTAGGTCAAATGAGTTAATAATGCAGTTCTACTTATTTTTTCATGCTCTTTTTTCTGGTAAAACCCGTTTATTGATACGACGTTTAGTTTTGAAGTTAGGTTGTGTAAATACCAGGTAATCTCTCAAGTTTTCCTTAGAATACGCAAGTAAAACCAATTAAAACCATTTAATGAATCATATAAATTTAAATCATATAAATTTGGTTCTGTAAGAAGCCTTTAAAGTATTTTAAATCTACTGACATTATTTAAGTGAAGGTCCTCTGGTGGTCCAAATACCATACAAGCAAAACCCTATAAGCTCACTTACCATGAATATTGCAGTATTTTAAAAATATGTGTACAAGTAAAACCCATTAAGCACAGTCCCATTTTATGGTTTATGAAATTTTACAAAAATACTGAACTTCAAAGGAGGATTTGTATCTTTGATTAAACCTTAACTAGATATACTACAAAACTATGGACACATTTCTTATACATTTACACCTTTACCAATACTTTTGAGCAATTGAACTTTCAAATCCATTTATCTCGAAACTCTCCTGTCTACATTTAATGGGTTTTACCAGTATACCGACGATATTATGAATTTTCAATAAACAATACAACAATGCAATACAATACAATATAGTTAGTCGTGTCAGTACTGCGGCTGTAAATGTATTAATAATGATAATAACCTAACCACAGTCCGCCAAGCCGCGACGCCGCCGCCGCGCCGCCGCCGCCGCCTCCGGCGCGATTGGAGGCTTGTCTCCCGCCTCCGGCGGAATACCGCTTTTTATTTATATTTGATTCTGTTTGTATAATTATGTTTCTTATATGTACCTATATAGAATTAAGTACCTGGGCGACCGAGCTTTGCTCGGCATCTACACCTAATTGGAAAAAAATAACATTATCTAAATATAACATTTCATCCTAATCGTTAGAGCCGTTTCCGAGAAACCAATCACATATAACAAGTATATATAAATACAATATACAAGTTTAGCTCACAATAGAATGTTTCGAAAGAAACCTATCAAACTAATAATAAATATGTAAGGGATAGTAATTACTTTGTTCTATGTGATATTGCGTTTGTGGACTCTATGTATGATAGTAAAACTGAAGTGACATTTTTTAGAAATATTTTCTGTATGTATGTATGTATTTTCCTCTATAACTCTTAAACCGATCATCCGAATTCGATGAAACTTAGAACAAGCACATTTAACTATACGGGATACAGGATAAGCACGATTACGTTAAGATGTGGCTCTCATACAAACCGAATTGTTCCGCGCGCCGAAATAAAGGTACGGTAGCGATACGAGCTTACTTACTTTCTTCTTTTTAAATACGAATTTCACGCGAGCGAAGCCGCGGGCTGAAACTAGTATGAATATAAAAACATACACTTTATGTCACTTTTAATGTGTGGCAAGGGCGGACTTATGCCTTAGGCAATTTCCTCAAGTCAACCCGATGGACCTAAATTTTTTCATGGAACCCGAACCATGGATCTGTGGGTGAAGGTGTGCACGTAATTATTTTCAAATCAGAAAAAATCATTGGTGCACGCCGCCGCGGCCGCCGCGGCGGCCGCGTCGGTTGGATTCGAACCTCGGACCTGTCGCAAGAGAAGCGGACGCCCAGACCACACGGTCACCCACCGATGCAGGAAGGATTGAATTTTATGCATTTGTGTTTATTTAATAACTTTAAAGCTACGATCTAAGCTTTGCAAGATTATCTGTAATATCGTACAAAGTTGTCTGTAGACGGTGCGAACGAAGCCCGACCGTTCCCTGGAAGCACTTAAAAAATAACAGCTGGCAGCAGTTTTCGCTTGTAATACGGACGTTTAAAAACCCGAGGAGAACAACAGCAGTTCTATTAACCCAACATCGCCGGGCGGCGCCCGCCCACCTCCGGAGACGGGTTCGTTGCCAAATGTTGGAAGATAAAGTTTTAAGAGCGCACGGCTTTTTATGACGCAGATGTCTGTCGGCCGACGCGCGGAGGCGGCGCGGAGGCTGCGGAGGGCCTCCGCGAAAGGCCGCCTGCCAGAGGCTAAGCAGTAACGACATGCAAAACACACGCTAGTGACAGTAGGCACGCTCGTAAGCTAATCCTAATACTTGGCGTTACAGGTGCTCGCTCCAGTACGTGATGCTTTAAACCGGCATTCCTTTCATAATACCTCCTTGCGGCGTTGTATGTAACCGATTACCGAAAGCTGTGAACATAATTTATGTTTTGTGGCATGAATCTTACCGTAGGATAAGAAGAGATCGGAGGGGTTTCGTTCACGAGTCACGGCTATTCCTCAACTATATACCTAAGTGTATCTAATGTCGGGAACTTAATTAATGGGAGACCTAAACTCTATCACTGTTTTCCGAATTCCGGCGGGAACACGCATTTAAGTCGAGAATATCTTCCTTTTGAGTTGTCCACATGGGCATATCGATTAGAAATAGTTTCTTTGAAGTGAACATGTTTGATTGATTACTTACATATTTCTATGAGTTAAATCTTTCATAGAGTCTACAATTCCAGGTTACCTTGGCACTGGCCATAGAGTAATATTGTTTACTGGCTTAGTACATAAATATCCGACAAAGCTATCGCAAACCGCTGTGGTTCAACTCGTTTGTCAATGCTTCCTACGGATAATTTTTCTTTATTCTATGTAATTTATATTCCAAGTAATGATCCTATTCAGATGCGCCGCCACCTTCTCCGCAGCGTGGCGCAGCGCCACGCAGACTCAACCGCCGTAGCCGCGCCACAGCTCTTTAGCTCCCGCGCGCCGTCACCGCGCTGCCGCGCCGCCCCCGCCGCCCCCGCGCCGATCACGACTAATGCGAGGGTGCAGAAGGTCGAAGCGAATTCGTCGTTTACTTCGAAATGAAAAATTGATGTTAGGTACATATTTCAGCCCCATGTGCTTAGGCAGACATCGCACATCAATTTGTCACCAGAACTCGTACACGCGCTCTCTCTCTCAACACTTCCTTCGTCTATTATTGACATTTGTTACAGTGCCACTGATCTGATAGTACTCTAAAACTAAATTTTTGTTTGTAAAAATGATTTTTTTACTTATTTATTCCATGATATTGTAACCAATCAGGATGTGGTTGCCCACTTAGCCTCCTGCACGTGTAAGCCGGTTTGACCGACCTGCACTCAGTGGAATGTACCAATCCGAACGGGTTAAATTCAGGCACATGGTAGAAAGGTAAGGTGTGGAATCTACGTTACGTGGAATGCAAACCACGGTCAGCTTCAACGGTCGAACGCTCCTGTATCCAAAGTTCGACCAAAGATCTTCGCTGATTTCTCACCATTACTTAGCACCACCCGAGTACCGAGGCCCATCTTAATTAAAAATGTATCTAGTGTTCTGTAGGTATTATTACGTTAGTACAATCACAGATTTGATATCCACTGATGAGGATGACTCACGTTTATCTTACGACAGTATTGAAAGGTAAAGTAACATTAAGCGAAGTGCGTGCAGCGGCAGGAGGTTCCGCCTCTCCCGTGTGTCTCGACATTAATCCTTAACGAATCCCCGGATTCCTCATATCGTAGCAATTTCGAGAACCTTAGCCGAACATAAGACAACAGCATTCAAAGGAAATCGCTACTAAATCCTAGCAGATCTTAAATTATATTCCGTTCCAAGTGTTTGCCCCTCTGATATCTCAAGGCTTTACTGTAAAGCTCCAAGCAAATGGGAATATGTCCGGACCTGCCCTCGCCGCGTCGCCGCGCCGCTGCCTCCGCCGCGCCTCCGCCGCGCCCGTGACTGCGCGACACCGCCGCCGGCGCCGCCGCGCCGCCCCGGTCCGGTATACCTTTACATATTGTCACCGTGTGTGTTCACACGGGGCCCGCGGCCCGCGACGACGACACCGCGCCGCCTACTCGGCCCAAAATATTTAGATAATTTATAAATTGACACTACATATTATATGTATGGTGTTTCAAAGAAATAAAGTGCTGAATATGGATTAGAATCCACACGATAGACTCAAAAAAGTAAAGTTATATTATTCTTCAATAAATTACCCGACTGCGCGAACATATACATAACATACATACGTTATGTATGTATGTATGTATATTTGTATGGCACGCGCTGCAGCCTAAACAGCTTGATAGATTTTCACATATGAGGTGTCGTTAGATTCTTTTCGTCGAAGTGCTAGTGCCATAAAATGTTTTTGAAAATTCAAAATGGCGGCCGTTAGACGCCATCTTGTCAAACTTTAAAAATTGTTTTTCTTCAAACCCCATCGAGTGGGCGCTATCATTGTCAAGAGCTCAAAAGGCTTGTCAAAAGGCGATTATAAAACGAAGCGAAATTTATAAAACTCTTCTGCTAAAAAAATTAAGGAAACAATGAAAAATCTGTAGAAAATGCTGTAGTCGGGCGTGTGTTGGATTCGAATAGACTGATAGCCCGCTACAGCATTTTCTACTGATCTTTCCTTGTTTCGTAAATTTTTTTATTTAGTTGTATTTATACAGGCTGTTCGGCACATCGACCGACAAAATTTTTTTGTAGGTAAGTGGGGTCATTTTCATCGTTTTGACCCATGATACCTTTTGTCAGATGTAACGTGGTATAAAGATACGACTTTTTTTCTTTATTTTTGAAAATTACCAAAATCTCAGGTTTAAACCCTTGTAACTTTTTTGTTTATGATTGTATCAGCACGAAATAAACTTGATTGAATTTTACGATGTATCCTTGTTCTAGAAAAAAATATTATTTGATGATGAGACGAAAAAGGGAACTTAAATAATATAATACGGCTCAGAAATATAAATTTATCGTTTATTTCGTAAAACACAAATATACGATGTAAAAAGACAGGGTGTGAGTTATCAGAATCACTTGAGCATCGTAGGGGTGACGACCGAGCTAATCGATTAGAGCTATAATTCTGTCCGAGAACTTAGCTTCGGAAGGGGAGACGAAGGTCTTCGCAGGAAGGCCGACACGAAGTCTCCGACGCGTCGCTCGATCTCCACCCTCTTCACAAAGTTCTGCTTCGGAACAGCCGGACGAGGAGTAGGGCCCAGGTGGCTCGTACCGGCTATGCCGTCGCAGATGATGCAGGCGTCCTCGGACGGAGAACGTAGAACGGGGAAGTCTACTTGTAATCGTAGAAGGATCTACGTGCAGACGTAGGAGGATCTACGTGCAGACGTAGAAGGATCTACGTGCAGACGTAGAAGGATCTACGTGCAGACGTAGAAGCCGTAACCCTGGCTGTGGGGACTCCTCTCTCAACGCTGAGATGAACGGCTGGAAGCGTCCGACGGCGGCGGCGGTACAGCGCCGCGGCTCGTTGACAGTGGCACGGTCGCGAGGGAAACTAGTGTAACTCACGGCGGCAGAATGAGCGCGTTATATTTTATTTTGTAGCGGAGAATTATTTAACAGAAGAAGTGAAGTCTGGTTTCACTGAGACCCGCTTTTATAGACGGCAGCGCGCGTTTGTGGTGTGGCTGCGGAATGAAGTCGGCTAGCACGCAATGACGCGCACTGTACGTGGTTACCTGAATCTAAGTGGCTGAAGGCCTGTAACTCCATTAGTTGATAATATTGGACCTCTACTAGGGGTCCTCCGATGATGTCTGAATTAAAATGTAAGATAAATACAACCGAGGTGAATGTGAATTCCCGTCTATTTGGGATATATTTTAACCGCCTGGCAACCCATTAATCAACACCGCGATGTGCGATGTTGCCAAATACAGCGAACAGAAATTCCATACCGACGCTCGCTATCTTTTTCGTTACGTCAAACAATATATAATTTTAGTATGGGCTGACAGCGGAAAGAGATCGTGGAAATGCACGCTCGGTAAATGATGCAAGAATGTGTGCTCGGTTACGTAGTGAGAGTGTAGTACGCCGAGATATGTGTGATTGAGTTTTCCAAAATGTAGGTTGGCAGTAATAATCTTCAAAATAACGGACGTCTCACGTGTAGCGTAGCCTTAGTACGGAGTATTTTCCTCCGTACTGGCAATGTGTCTCTGACACTTCGGTAAACGGCATTTCGACAGTCCGCTATTAAAATTCACTACGTGACAGTACCCCCTCGGCCCGTTGAAAATTTTCTGGCATCAGAAAATTTTATCCGGTGAAGGCGCACTGCACACGTGCGAAAATAAAAAAAATGTAAATATGTGTTGAGTGTGTGCATGAAAAAAATTACAAATGATTACTACGGCAATATAGGAGAAAAGTAAAAAAATTGAAAATAAAATGAATTTAACTAAAATGTTGTTTACCTACTTTTGTACCTGTGTTCCCTATGTCCTGCATTCTCATCTTTCATACTTCATCTCTCTTTCCTCATCATTCCTGAACCCATCTACTCATTCATACTTCGCATACAAAGGTCGCATTCATACCATGGCATACCCCGCAATCGGTGCCTAGCACTCGCAGCTGAGTAGCCTCCTCACAAACCAGAGTACGCTCCGAACATAAGTACAAGGCGCGCACTCACCACAGACAACCCAAATACTAAGAAGGAAACCGGTAGTTGGCTCGGCTTACGGTCTGGCATCGAGAGAACATAACTCCTTGGCTTATAGTTTTCAGTCTGTCGAGCTCCCGCAGACTAGGTGAAGGCATATTTAGAGTGTCACTAACCGCACTTGGTGTCTTAGGGCTTAATTTTACGAGTAGCCAACCGCTCGCATGTGAGTCTGTCTTTGCCAAACCCCAACCGGCCAACACCTTGAGAAAATGAAATAAATAAAAAAAAACTTTGTGACAAAAAAATAAAAAAAAAAATATTCGAGGAACAAGCTGAGTTGACAACCCTAATTGCCGAGTAAGAAAAATAAAAAAAAACAAATGAAAGAATGTTGCAGTTACATGTTTGTGCGACATGTAGGTACCATGTAGGTACCATGTCGAACCATGACTGCGAACAAACAAAAAAAACAAAACTATATACACACTATGTATGTATGTATGTATGTGCACTATGTGTGATTCAACAAAATATAAAAAAATCGATCAATGGTCACTTCATCTCGTAACGCATTAATCTGTATCTCCCAAAAACATACACCGGTGGTCATAAAAAATATGAAAAAGCCCGCAGGGAGATTCCAAACTATTTAAAGTTTCGAACAAACGTGACTACAGCAGCATTTATCTGAACTGTAGCCTCGAGTTCACTCCTCGGGTAACCCAACCGGTAAGTATAAATGTACCAAGCATGAAGACTGACGTGTCCATCGTACTTGGTAACTTAGTGCCATGTACACCCCTACTGAAGGACCTGTACATGCAACACACACATAATATGGAGATACAAAAAAAAAAAAAAAAAAATTATTGAATCGCACAAGTGTATGTATACCTAAATGATGTTGTTTGTACAAGTTATATATTATATGAAAGTAATAATATATACTGTCAATGTAAAATGTTACAAATAAAACTTTAAGTTGTGTTGTTGCACGTCACAAAAAAAATATAGGTGTTCATGATAAAAAACTGTATGTATGGGCATGACACCTAGATGTGACAATCAGTTTTAAAACAAAATAAGCACTTTAAAAGTTGCTTCCGGATTGCCGGTAACTAGTATAAATAAAAAAAAATGTTTAATGGACATGGCACCTAGTTGTGACTAGCCATTTTAAAAAGAAAAGAAAGGGACAATAGCCTTTAAAAGTTGAGTTCTGAATTGCCGATACTAAAAACATTTAAAAAAATTATGTTTGGGCATGGCACTTAGTTGTGACCAGCCATTTTAAAAGAAAAGAAATGATATAAACGGTTTAAATGCTGCGTTCCGAATTGCCGTTAACTAAAAACATTAAAAAAAATTATGTTTGGGCATGGCACTAAGTTGTGACCAGCCATTTTAAAAGAAAAGAATTGCAGATAGGCCATTGAAATGTTGCCTCCGATTAGTCGGTGCCTAATAGAAATAAAAATTTGGCCTGTAACTAATAAAAATAATAAAAATTGTGTTTACGTTAGCCGGAATAACCGAGAAGCGGTTATAACGTTGTACCTACACGGAATGTGTGAACTATAATATTAGGTATACCCACGGGGAATAATAAAACCTGAACATGGGACCTGGCTCGAGTGCTCTCCTCTCCAGCCCGTGCAGTGCCTCTCGCTTGCTGGAGGACAAACAGTTGGTGTGCCGTTCCATTCTAAACATAAAAGTTGACGTTAGAATATTTTAAATTTACAAAATTCAATTATGTTGACGAGAAGATAATGTTGACCGTTGATTTCGAAAAGGTTAAAATTACTATAACAAACTGACTAGGTATTGTTTATTTCAACGGTCCGTTAAGTTGGGATTCTACGTCTAAAAGAAAGTAACGAGTTGACATGTATGTGCGTTGTGCTGGCATGAAACATCAATTATTTATCGATAGGTTGCCTAACTGAACTATATTCACCTAATGTTTGCAATTAAAAAAAACGTTGGCTAAAAACTTTTTGTTACACAAACACAATATAAAATATAAAAACTAACCAACGACCCTGCGGTTCAAGTCCACATGAGTACAACAAAAACTTTCACAAACACTGGTGTGGGTAATTTCATTACCTATAAGTGAAAAAATAAATTATTTTTCTGCAACCTATTATCCAATATGAAAAAATATGATGGACGTGGAGACTACCTCTCAGGTTTGGAGGTATCTACTAAATTTAAAAATATTACACAACACAAGAACGCACAATACAAAACAAATGAAATTTTAGCTCGCTCGTCACAATATAAGCTTATAAGGCAGCATTATAGCTCCTTATAGCTTGTTAAAACCCAAAAAGCCTAACAATTTACCCAAAAAAAACCCGCCGAAGAACTAGGGATACTGCACAAATTGCACAAAAACTACAAGTTATAAAAAAGATTTGCACAAATAAAATAAAAAAAAAACTACGTCCCTAGCCACAGTACCGATTACAAAGATAGATGAAGTCTATACTTTGAATATGTTCGGGCGTTGCTAGCCAACTACTGTGTGAAAATGTAAGTACACAATAACTAAGCCTACCTACTGCTCAAGTGATTCTTTACCGGTAGGCGCCACTGAGACGAAAAAGGGAACTTAAATAATATAATACGGCTCAGAAATATAAATTTATCGTTTATTTCGTAAAACACAAATATACGATGTAAAAAGACAGGGTGTGAGTTATCAGAATCACTTGAGCATCGTAGGGGTGACGACCGAGCTAATCGATTAGAGCTATAATTCTGTCCGAGAACTTAGCTTCGGAAGGGGAGACGAAGGTCTTCGCAGGAAGGCCGACACGAAGTCTCCGACGCGTCGCTCGATCTCCACCCTCTTCACAAAGTTCTGCTTCGGAACAGCCGGACGAGGAGTAGGGCCCAGGTGGCTCGTACCGGCTATGCCGTCGCAGATGATGCAGGCGTCCTCGGACGGAGAACGTAGAACGGGGAAGTCTACTTGTAATCGTAGAAGGATCTACGTGCAGACGTAGGAGGATCTACGTGCAGACGTAGAAGGATCTACGTGCAGACGTAGAAGGATCTACGTGCAGACGTAGAAGCCGTAACCCTGGCTGTGGGGACTCCTCTCTCAACGCTGAGATGAACGGCTGGAAGCGTCCGACGGCGGCGGCGGTACAGCGCCGCGGCTCGTTGACAGTGGCACGGTCGCGAGGGAAACTAGTGTAACTCACGGCGGCAGAATGAGCGCGTTATATTTTATTTTGTAGCGGAGAATTATTTAACAGAAGAAGTGAAGTCTGGTTTCACTGAGACCCGCTTTTATAGACGGCAGCGCGCGTTTGTGGTGTGGCTGCGGAATGAAGTCGGCTAGCACGCAATGACGCGCACTGTACGTGGTTACCTGAATCTAAGTGGCTGAAGGCCTGTAACTCCATTAGTTGATAATATTGGACCTCTACTAGGGGTCCTCCGATGATGTCTGAATTAAAATGTAAGATAAATACAACCGAGGTGAATGTGAATTCCCGTCTATTTGGGATATATTTTAACCGCCTGGCAATCCATTAATCAACACCGCGATGTGCGATGTTGCCAAATACAGCGAACAGAAATTCCATACCGACGCTCGCTATCTTTTTCGTTACGTCAAACAATATATAATTTTAGTATGGGCTGACAGCGGAAAGAGATCGTGGAAATTCACGCTCGGTAAATGATGCAAGAATGTGTGCTCGGTTACGTAGTGAGAGTGTAGTACGCCGAGATATGTGTGATTGAGTTTTCCAAAATGTAGGTTGGCAGTAATAATCTTCAAAATAACGGACGTCTCACGTGTAGCGTAGCCTTAGTACGGAGTATTTTCCTCCGTACTGGCAATGTGTCTCTGACACTTCGGTAAACGGCATTTCGACAGTCCGCTATTAAAATTCACTACGTGACAATGAAGTTAATGCCATGAAAAGGTTTTATGACCTCCCAAAGTCCCGAGAACGAGTAAAAATGTGACAGAATCTTAATTTCTTAGTTCATTTAAAAAAAACCTACAGCAATTGAGCGCTTCATTTTCTTTTAAAAAGTTCGCTAGTTTATGCCCTTTCCAACGGTATACCACATGTCATACAAATAATTCACTATGTGGTCAAAATTAGGCACAGAGACAGAACAGAACGACAACACGGGCCCTCGCTTACCGTATTGAGAGCTTTTTCGGGAGCATTTTCAAATTTAGAATATGTACCGGTCGCGCGGGCACTCTTGCAAATTATCCCTAATTTTGTCGTTCTGTTCTGTCTCTGTGCCTAATTTTGACCACATAGTGAATTATTTGTATGACATGTGGGATACCGTTGGAAAGGGCATAAGCTAGCCAACTTTTTAAAAGAAAATGAAGCTATCAATTGCTGTCAGTTTTTTTTAAATGAATTAAGAAATTAAGATTCTGTCATATTTTTACTCGTTCTCGGAACTTTGGGAGGTCATAAGACCTTTTCATGGTATTAATTTCATCAAATAATATTTTTTCTAGAACAAGGATACATCGTAAAATTCAATAAATTGTATTTCGTGCTGATAAAATCATAAACAAAAAAGTTACAAGGCTTTAAAGCTGGGATTTTGGTAATTTTCAAAAATAAAGAAAAAAAATCGTATCTCGATACCACGTGACATATTATGACAAAAGGTATCATGGGTCAAAACGTTGCAAACGACCCCACTTTCCTACAAAAAAAATTTGTCGGTCGATGTGCCGAACACCCTGTATATTTTTTTTAATACGTAATAATTCTAATTATATACTTTTAATATCGTTTATATTAACTACTCGTATAGAATGTTGTCAAGACTTTCAACACGTGCTGTTAGTTCCAAGATTATTTAGAATATGCATTTTGTTTTCATACTATTTATATTTGGTTTCGTCAAAACTAAGAACTCTTCTTGAATTTTTATTCAAATATTTTGGAATTGTTTCAAGTGTTAATTAATATAATACCTACATTACATACAAAAACGCCATTAAAATAACTTTAAATTGAATACACTGTATCACAGACGCAATAAGCTGTGTTTTCACATTGAGTGGCCGTGCCTCGCCTCAGGTTGATTGCATTGCATCAGAATAAAAAAGATCGGTGTCGCTCACCTGTCGAGAGACGTCCCGCAGAGTGCAGGCCGCTTCATCGCGCACGGAGAGTTTTCAATTACCGAAAGCTTCAGTCGGATAAAATGTTGATGGGATATATCCCACACATACATACATAGTTGCCTGTGCGCCTGATTTGCGTCCAAAGGCTTTTCATTAGCGTTGTGTGTCATTCAGCTGCCGCCCACCCCTGTCCCCTCCACACACCTAACGAAGGCTAAGCTGGCGATTAACGAAGGCTTTCGTTCGTTAAAGAGAGATCCGTTACAGTGGCGTCATTCGTTAGCGATAACGAGCTTCAGTCGCCGCCCGATGACTGCTCGTGACGGTCACATCACTGTTTAATAGGCTATAATACAACATTTCGCAATGATCTTTTTTACGATTTCGTATCCATACTGAAGCCTACTAGGCTAATTACTAAGCCTACGTTACGTTGTCTGTCTGTCCGTCCGTTCGTCCGTCCGAGGGCTGTATACACATGTTGTCGCACCACTAGGGTGTGGAACTGTCTTCCGGCGAGTGTGTTCCCGAATCCTTTAACCTGGGTGTCTTCAAACGTCGTATTAACAGGCTAGACAGCTTAGCAATAGTCCGAAAATCTGCTGTCATGACGACTAACTGAGCGTGGTTTCGCGAGGAGAGGTGATTTTGGCTCTGTCGACTGCACCATTGGTCTCTTCGCACAGCCTCCCATGTTGTTTTACATAAAAAAATATTTTGAACCGTAATACGCAGCCGGTTGAAATGTTCACAGAATATTTTTTAATATGGCGAATATGCCAATTTGTTGGCATATCCGCCAAAAGCAAACAGTAAAAAATTTAGGTTCCCATACTAGAAAAGTGCTCAGAATCTATTAGTACATATTCACGATATTAAATAATAAATGGCGCCACAAGTAGTTTGCATTGCAGGCAGACAAAAGATAGACGGATATGGTTTTTAAAATACGTAATGGTATAGTTTATCTACGGAACCCTCCGTGCGTGGTAAGACTCGCACTTAACCGATTTTCTTTTTGCGACCAGCTCGTAACGCTGTCATAGTATTTAATGTTTTGCATTATAATATATTATAGAGAGCGCCTCATTGAATATTATTCAATATGACTTAAGTCTGCACGTAATAAAATATTTCAACACTAATTTTTCACAATCTACCTATTTGTATTCGGAAGAGAGAACAAGCCAGCCTAGACCTGGCCCACTGGTCGGGAATGTTTATTGTTTATTGTATAATTTCATCCACAGGTAGGTAACCTACGCTTGGACTGGAATGTTATATAAAATGATTGCAATTAGTGTGAGCATTAGAGGTGCAGTGTCGCGCAGCTGCACATTGCACTGCGCACACATCCGCGTCACCTGCTGCAGCTGGGAGCGAGCGAGATACGCTAAGGTAATTAGTGCGCCTCGCCTAAGCTTCCAAGTTCCACGACGACACAAATATCGCGTCTTCTCTCGCGTCTTCTAGAAAATTTGAATATAATTTCCTTGTCGAACTAGAAATATGTTGTTCGTTTAGGCTTTTACCGCTGTTAGACATTACTTACCGTAATGTTTTCGGTTACACGGTATATGAATCAAAGCGACTTACACTGGGCTCCAATTGGCTCCAACATGTTATTTATGAATGGTTTACGCTTATGGAAAAGAAATGTTGTATTTGTGATACATTTTTAGAAATAGTGATAATTCGTACTATGTAGACAGTGGCAAACACTTTTGTAAATGTAGACTAAGTGAACGTAAAAAAAAAGGATCCCGCGAAGCTTCTTGCAAGTTCTTCTTCGCTGTAATAAATAATCTAACTGGCAAAATGCTAAATGTGAAATGTTAAAATATGCAGTATACTGTCTGTGGATGATGGATGAATAAAGAATAAATAATAAACTCGTGGAAGATTCGTCCCTCGCTCCGGGGACATCGTCAGGATCAGGACTCACGGAACTGCGACGACCGGGAGGACACCCGACACGTCGTCCTCCAGGTCGTCGCAGTTCCGAGAGTCCTGCCTGACTATGACCCCGGAGCGAGGGATGAAAAGTCGACGAGTGTAAGTTGCTTTGATTCATATCCCGCTTAACCGAAAACATTACGATAAAAATATGTTTGTTGGGTGACAAGATATTACCATCGACGTTTAGAAAGAAACAACTGAATAGTCGGTCTCTGTCAACTGTTCGCCGAAGCTGAACCTACTCTTTGGTTGTTTTTCTTAACGTTTATACATATTTTATTCAGCGTTTAGTCGTATTTAAAGAACTTAATAGTTTAGTACCACCGCTATTGATGTTGCCTGAAAGTCGCATCGCTCCGGCCACCGAATAAAATTACCACGGACGCCCGCCCTGCCCCGCGCCACCCCCGCCCTTCCCGCGGCGCTTGAAGGCACTCAGCACTCTGCTCACCGGAAGCGGTCCACTCCGGCGCCGCCGCACACTACTACGCGGTAAATTGCAATATTATCCTCATTCTGTTTATCTTACCCTTCTCCCACACATGCGCGCAAACATTCGTAGATTGTTCGAATGTTTGCACGCATGTGAGGGGCCGTCAAAAAGTTCGCATACGGTCGAATTGAAACACTCTGTATACGTTAAATGATAAGCGCATACACCTAAATGATAAGCGCATAATTTTCTTAATTCTCGTTTGACATTCGGTTTTCCGACCTTGCTATTTGGTTTGAATAGCGACATGACTCCGGGCTCCGTGCAGCCTATCTGCGCTATCGCTAACAGCATCCACTAGTCGTGCTCCCGCTCTCATAGCTAATTCTCGAGTTCTAAAATTGTATATTCATTTGCGGGTTCATTCTCCTCGTGAGTAGTTCCAACCGTATTGGATATTCATCAGCAGTCTTTCCTGGCGAGGCTGCAAAATAATCTATCCATACAAGACTTTGTAATTATGCTGATGGGTTGCAGTAGGATATAAATAATGATTCGCGCTCCCCTCCCGCACAGCTGCCCGTCACGCCGAGCTCAGTGCGGCCCCTGCTACTACCGCGTTTAATAGTGTACTTTTAGTACTTTTATTTGTATGGATTGAATATCTCGCTCATGCATTTCGACGAATGTTACTCCGTATATTTCCACGAACCTAGTATTCATAGGTTTTAAAATAGGTACCTACTTCTTACTGATTGATTAGATGTATGATGGATGAGTGAGGTACATATATAACGTAAAGCTTGCTTCCAAGTGGTATAGGCAGAGACAACGAATTTCCACGTGTGACGATCTCAATACACCTCTCACGCTTTTCCACATGCACTCATAATAATTCTTCGTCGCCTTAACACCTTGTCGCCTCGTCGTGACGAGGCGATAAAGAATATATTATATTTAATATAGTAGATGCAAACAAAGGCATTAGCATGATCCTGGCAGTTGTTATTACTCATATTCACTTACCAATATAACTTTTGATATTAAAACCATAGCCTTAACTGAATATAATATCCCAACTGATGGATATAATTGATTAGAGTATTCAAACACCGAGTTTAGCCAGTCTCCACCACCGGGTCAACTGTTGCGGTGAAACTGCACAGAATACGGCTCCAACTGCGCGGCCGGCAGGATTCAAAGAAAGTTTCAATCGAAGCAGGTAGCGAAGAGCGAGTGCGGTTGTCGTCGCAGATTCCATTATTCATGCAGTCGGGGTAGAGCCAATCGTTAGGAATGTAATTAGGAGTTGAGCTGAGCGTCGTCGGACGCGGCGCGCGGCCGTGCCGCTCGCTCGGCTGCCCGCTGCCCGCTTCCTCCGCCCGCCTCCGCCGCACCCACTTCTCGAGTAATGCAGGCAGGCAGACGACGGACCGCGGGGCGGGCGGGCGTGCGCGTCCAGTAGGGCAACTTGTGCGCCGAGTTGCGGTGGACAAACTACGCCACGCCGACTGTTCCCATTAGTTGTAGCATCAACAAATCTGCGGTCCACCTGGGCTCACAAACTATTGAGATATTAAATATTCTGGCTAGAGATAGAAGGAATAATTTCGCAAGGACCGCCCTTGATTAGGTGTTGGTGTAAATATTTATACTATTATCAAATTTAATTTATGTCTGTCTGATATTCTTAAGCGCGCGTCATCCTGACCACTTCCAAATCTGAATTTTGCATGGTGTAACCACGAGTCAGTAAGCCTGGAGGCGCTATACATAGGAGGACAGGGGTAGCCGCGCGTCGGCGCACACGCGCCAGCGCGTCAGTCTAGCGCCGGCGACCGATCTTAGTCTCCGTCCGCCGCTCAGGCGGAGCGAACGTGCGCGTCTGTCACAAAATGCCTCATTGTGCAGTGCTTTGGTGCAAAAAGTCGTCGAAAAATTCAAACTTGAACACAGATGGAGTCACCTTTCACGAGTAAGTACTTTCATTCAATTTGATAGCATTTTTCGCTTGAATTTCAGTAACAAACATCGGCGTAAATATGTATGGAGAGCTCTTTTCTGCTTACCCACCATAGGTCGACTATCGTGTTGGATGCAGTTAGCTCTTGTAATTTTTTTTGTTTATTGATAAATATGTATGTTAAATGTATACAGATATTTCATGCATTCTGCCTTATTGCCAAAGGACATTTCTTCTAGTCAACCTCAGCAGGTTTCCTCGTTCAATATTCGTTTATCGCGCTTTTTTCATTCAACCAGTACCTACCGGTTTTTACTTTTGAGCGACTCTAAAGGAATTAATTTCTTTAGGTCATGCGTCTACCGGGAATTAGTCTTGTTATGCTTAGCATTAACAAAATTAATTCATAATGAATACCCCGTTAGCATTTAGCACTGCTAAGCGCCCTGATGAATAAAAATTAATGCTAAATGCTAAGCATTTAATTTTAATTAGCATTGCTGTTTCGTTCGTAAAACTTTGTTGGTTCGTTTGTTTTGGAACGCACAAAGCAATGAAGTATGTGCTATTTATCTGTGGTACTGCTAAATGCTAAATGCTATATAGCGCCTGCGCTCCGCTGCTAGCTAGCTAGCTAGCATCTAAATGCGAAATGCGATGCGATCATGCGAGTGAGGGGTCGGAATTATCATCTGTCACGTGATCATTAGTTTTGGTCATATCTACAGAACCACTGGACTTAGACCCATCGTGTTGGTACTCAATCTGAACGTCTCGATGAGATCTATCCATCTGTCACATTAACTATTGTTTTGGTCATAACTCGAGAACCACTGGTGCTAGACCCATCGTGTTGGTACTCAAACTTCAGGTCTCGGTGAGATCTATCCATCTGTCACATGAACTTTTGTTTTGGTCATAACTCAAGAACCACTGGTGCTAGATCCATCGTGTTGGTACTCAAACTTTAGGTCTCGGTGAGATCTATCCATCTGTCACATGAACTTTTGTTTTGGTCATAACTCGAGAACCACTGGTGCTAGACCCATCGTGTTGGTACTCAAACTTCAGGTCTCGGTGAGATCTATCCATCTGTCACATGAACTTTTGTTTTGGTCATAACTCAAGAACCACTGGTGCTAGATCCATCGTGTTGGTACTCAAACTTTAGGTCTCGGTGAGATCTATCCATCTGTCACATGAACTTTTGTTTTGGTCATAACTCGAGAACCACTGGTGCTAGACCCATCGTGTTGGTACTCAAACTTCAGGTCTCGGTGAGATCTATCCATCTGTCACATGAACTTTTGTTTTGGTCATAACTCGAGAACCACTGGTGCTAGACCCATCGTGTTGGTACTCAAACTTTAGGTCTCGGTGAGATCTATCCATCTGTTGCGCGACCATCTCTCGAGACACATGTTAGTTCTTTAGTTCTTTAGTTCAACAATAACAATGTAAATGTCAACAATGTAAACAGTAACAATGTAAATGTCGTAAATTGTGCTTTTAAATTTAATTCAATTGTTCAAAAGTTACCAAATGAAAATTTTAATATAGATACCGATCTATAAATAATTAATTAAGTAAATTATTGTTCTGTTTCAAATATATGTTTCTATTACAGACTACACAGCCTTTCATTTGTTATTTTATTAACCCTTATATAACGAATTCACACCGTCAAACTGACAGAGAGACGCATGGTACATTTTATAAGGCTCTAGCTGCATGGCTGGTTAGTTTGTTAAAAAAGGCAAAGCCTGGAAAACCTCATTTTACCCTAAAAAAATTCAATATCCAGGTGGGTATGGCTGGTTAGTTTGTTAAAAAAGGCAAAGCCTGGAAAACCTCATTTTACCGTAAAAAAATTAAATATCGAGGTGGGTACTCATAAATTTTTTATGGTAGGGTAGATTTTCGCGAATTTTTCGCGAAGTCATATTGCAATATAATTTGTCATATCGTTGGCTAAGTAATTAGCAAATAGTTGTTAATAATATAATAATTTTTTTTTTTGGTTACAAAACTTTTCGACTTTCTAACATTATTTTTTTAATTTTGGAAAATTCCAATAACAAATACTCCAATAAGATAATACCAATGTACGAGGTCTTACATATCATTGTTTTGGAAATTTGATGTAGATTTATAATAAAGTATCCGAGGTATCTCAGAACTTAGAACTATTATCGTGTTTATGCGAAAATCTGCAAATTCGCAAAATTGTGAAAGGGGCGTTGCCTTTGTTCATTTAAGAGTAAGTTATATTATTCCCTTGATGTAAAGAAGGGTTAAATATTGTTAAATCCGTTTCATCTTTTCATCGCGAATCGACACAATGAGCGACTTATTGTATGAATCCCGTTCAAACGTATGGAAGACTGGCGTCACGTGGCTACCTACTCGCTCGGCCAATCACGGCGTTCCATGCGCCGCTCCCGCCTCAGACTTCACACCCCTTTGGCGGCTACCTCGGTTCTCATACAAACGATGCCGTATTTCGTATCCAGGCTTACTGACTCGTGGGTGTAACTGCCGTTCCGGCTTAGCGATTAGGCTGATTTATTATTCTACAAACCGAACTATTAATACGAAACGAAGCTAATTTATCCTAAAACTATAGTGTATGGAAATATATTATGTGGCAAAACAAACGATTGATGATGAAATGGCAATAGAGAAGTATTGTTTAATTTTGAATATGTGCCATTTTGAACGGATGCAATGAATTTGTGACCTTTTGTTCAACAGGTGATGGAATAAGTACATCACAAGCTTGAATACAAATAAAAATGAATTTATATACCTAAATAAATTGCTACTGCTGCCTAAAATCAAGTGTTACTTACGTTCCTTATTATTATTTTCATCCACACAATCCACATAATAATATGATGTAGGTACATTAAAATATATTATGTACCTATGTTAAAGAATACGTACTAGTATTATGTACTCTTTTGCAAAGCAAATTAGTAATTTAATAACAAAATAACTTATGTAACCTGACATAGAAGTTCGTTAGATTTTGTAACACCTAAGATTTTTTTTATTACATTACGCAAGTAACATGACCTTTGGTTCCGTTTGTTGCCCGTGGTCTTACTGCGTAGTCCTACTGGTAGAACCAAGGGCAGTGTTTTTTGTCCGTGGTACTACCAGTAGGACTGTAGCAAGAAAATGATTATATTGTATGGGCATTGTACCTACTGATCGGGTAGTACAGTCACCGTCTGTCCGTCAGTTCATCAGGCCGTCTGTCTGTCTGTCACAGCTTGCTGCTCAGTGCTCCTAAACGGTTCGAGCTATCTTCTTGAAACTTAGAACGTTTATAGTTTTCCGGAAGGTAACAAAATTTCATGTTAAACAATGTCTATGATGGTCCCCATCTTTAACCACCATTTTGGCCGAAAAACTTAATTGAAAATAAAATTGTGTTTTAGCAGGTCACAGATCTTTCAAATGATTACTAAAATTGTATAAAAAGTTGAACTAAGAAATATTAACATTTACATATTTACATTTGCTCTGTCCGAGGGGATTATTCCAGAAAGTGAAGCTCAATATCTAAAAAAATACATAAATTAGTCAGTTTTGTTCTTACGGCATGAAAACTATTTTATGTAAGAATATCATTCTTATGAGCTAATTTCTCGTATTTTACGGAGCATAAGGCGCGTCGCGGCGCGCGGAGCGGTGCATACAGCGGGTCACGAAGCAACCGCGCACGCACTCGCCTTGCAAGAAAGGATCACTACGGAACCCTGTGTCTGCGTGTGAACAACTTTCACACTTAACGGGCTTTTTTACAACAAAGTTTACAGGAAAGTATCTAACTTGAGCGCTTTCGTAATTTCCAGTACTATATAGTACCTAGCAGTTTTTGGCCATGTCACATCTGCGTTGTCCTATTTAGTTAAACCGCAAATAGTATTAAAAGTTTCAAGAAGATACCGATTAGAAGCTAGACTGTGACACACAGACGGAGGGAAGGACGGGCATACAAATACGAGTCCGATTCTACGAGGCTCCATGCCGGCGTGGCTGACGTCAGAGCCCGTTAAACGTATTTAGAGAAAGTGAAAATGTAAAAATGAAAATTATTCAATTTCAGGTCAATAGAAACTGTACATATATAGGGTATATTTGTCATACCTTGCAGATATTGTTCTGATTATTATGCTGTCGGGTTTCCGTAACAAGTAATCATAGCAGTCTGTAGCCTTTTAGTAGCGGCACGAGGCAATGCGGGGGTGTATGTGATGGTAGGGCTGCGAGGTGGTAAGGGGCGGAACGGGGGTAGGTCGTCGCGCCGGCTGATTGGACTCGCTCGAGTAAGGGGATTATGCACACTTCGTTACGCGAGCTTTGCACGATCCCAACGTACAGCGCTAGCGCCTACTCGCACTATACCCGCACGCGACCGTCTCGTCTGGCCCCGCTACTGCCCTGGCTGGCCTCGCGGCTCCACGACCCGGCTACCCACACACCTTCCTAAATGCAACTTCACATTGCGTTTTAACCTTTATTATAAAGCATCTAAAATGACCTGGACTCTGTAAGTGAATTTAAACTTCAACATTAATTTATGTATAATAGGCATGACTGAAGTACGATATAAGAAGGTACGATAAGAAACGTACATATTTCCTTCAGATAATAAGCTTTATTCAAATAGCCTAGTGTTTTGTTATTTCAACAGGTAATTTCGTTATCGATGTAACTCTCAATAACTTGCGCACCGTGTAGGTAAAATCAGTAGTAGATCAAACCATTATGTCGAGAGCAAACTTCCCAGCTATGAACGGACCTATATTTTTTGTGGTTCAAATCAACTTCGTTAAGAACGAAATCGGAGAACTCATCCACTTGAGTGGAGTTTGCTCATCCAATAAAATTCATTACAGCTATTTCTGCTTCTACTTATGATTCGGCTTGGCCGATCCTTGGAACTGTACGCTCCTCTTATTTGTATACCCTTTTCCCAGTGAGTACTCGCCGGCGCCGGCGTCTCTACTTGCGTTTTCCTGTTCGCTCGGGAAGTTATTTTATATCGTCGACGCGGATTTTCTCGCTTCAATTTGTTTTCAATTGCTGTAACAATCGCGTAATCCGAATACAACGACTATAGGTGCTTTTATTCACCAGGCTCCATAGCTTTTGGCGATAGCTAAGTATTTAAATGGGAAGCCGCAACTCTACAGAAAATCCGCAAAGTATCCACTTATAATATGCTAAGCGTATAGCTTGAGAAGCGTCTGGAATATACAAGGAAATAATGCTCTCCTCGCTAGGAAGATAGGATTGTTTTAGGGAACAATTACGGAGCACCCTTCCCCGGGCTCCTTTCTTGGATCTTTGCCGTCTTGATTGAATCACGGCTGCTAGAGTGGGTCAATTACTCGGCTGTAGTGAAAGGAAAGCGTCGAGTTGACTATCGGAGACGCCGCTCGAGCCCTGCGGTGTCTCTCGTTATTCGCGCACGTTCCGCAGGCTTCGACATTCCTACATTCTCAATTTGCGAGAATTCGACGTGCCGCCGTTTTGTATTGGAATTCACAGCACGAAGATTCGATTATATTTAGGGCTACACCATCCACTCACCCCACACACCTCCTCGGTTAGCAGAGGTAAGGCGCGCGGTATCGCGACATTGAAAAGGGTGAGAGTTAAACGCACTTTGAAACTTTAGATTAAGTTGATGAAAATCACAAAAATGGTGTACCTAGGTAACCAAACTATGTGTGGATAGAATGAAATTAATAGTGAGTAGATTGTAAGGGTTATTCATATTCAAATGTATTTATTAGTCCGCAAACATGATTACAGCCGAAAATGTAATAAATTTTTTTTTCGTATAACTAGTTGGAACAGAAAAATAGTACTTAATGTTGAAAATGAAATGAAATGAAAATATACTTTATTGCACAAAAAGTGACAAAAGGCGGACTTAAAGCCTAAAGGCATTATCTGCCAGTCATACCTGGGATTGTGAGTAGGGTAGATGGGTAGTGCGGAAAATTAAATGAGAGATTTTTTTTAAGAGTACAAAAATAAACAATAAAACATAGATAATATAATATTAAGTATATAATATTATATTTTTATTGTGCCTGCTTCTCAAGCTAGGATTCCCTGTGTTATCGGAAGCAGGGTCATAAGTATTTGCGTTATTTGTGTAATTACGACTAGGTAAGTTAAAAAGAGTATGTTAAAAGCAAGTTAAAAGTATGTATTCACATGATATGCGAGTACAATGTTCGTGGCAAGTACCTAAATATAAATAATCGTAATATTATATTTGTAGCAAATTGTCATACCATAATAATATTAGAGTATGTAATGGACTCAATGCTGCCGAAGCAACTGGTCTCGCGCGGCATCCGTTTTATTAAAATGTCGGGAATGTACTTCCTCGCATATTGGAATTATTTATTTATTGCTTCGTCGTCGATAGTCGACAAGATCGCAGACGGCGGCGGCGCGGCGGCGCGCGGCGCGGCGTGGAGGCGGCGCGGCGCGAGGGCAATGTCACGCAATGTACACTATTTGTAATATACGCTGGGTGTGGTTAGTTCCAAGAGTTCTAAAACGTTCCCAATCTGAACAGGATTCCTAAGTTTCAGTTAAGTTAGCATAAATATTGTTTCAAACTGTTACAAGCGAGATGACAACATTAGTCTTTATGTAGAGTTTTTTAAGGCAAGTACGAGTTTACGGCCGTGAATCTGTTGTGCATGGCAGAATAGGGTGAAAAACTAATTTAAGCTGCAAATTCCTCGTTGTCGCCGACAGATTTCACTCAAAAGTAATGTGTAAACAATTTCACCCGAACTTTTGTCAGCACACTTATCGAGTTTTCTTGATCGTCGGAAGCGGCGGCGGAGGCGGCGGCGGACGGCGGGGAAGGGGACGGTAAATGAGAAAAGTTTGGTCGGTAGCAGCGCGACACGAGGCCCGCGTGCGGGCGGGGCGGGGCGGAGCCGGCGATCAAAAACAAAAGACGCCGAAAATATTCAATTACATACTGTTTGTTTGTTATTGGAGCTACGGGCGGTAGAAGTTGAGCTTTCGAGGTCTCCCGTAAATTATTTTAACAAATTTTTTCCTTCCGATCGAAAAATATAAATGTGCTTACAATAAAAACATCCGATAGGCGTTCAGGCGACATTAAGCTATCTTGAGGCGTGAGGTAGCAAGTCGTTGAAAGGCTTACAAACTTAAATTCTGATCCAAAATCATATAAATATTATATATACGTACATATATAAATATATAACTATGTAGAGAGTACTAAATTATAACCTGCAATTTCACTCGTGGCATTAAGCGAGTTTTATTAACGAAACAAATTTATTAAAAAAATGCCGAGGCGGTAGATCTTTATGTGAAACAATCGATGTTCTTGTATATGCATGCATCCATATATTGATTATTCACAGTCAAGCGGTCTATAGTTTTTTCATTAGTTTTTATTTTCATTTCAGGTCATGAAGCAGCGATGGCCGTACGCTGGAAGACCAGTGGACCAATGAGTGCGAAAAAGAGTAAGTATTCACGTTTTAGATGATTTTATTTAATTCCAAAATTTGATTTATGTCATTCATTTCATTATATTACAATTTTCAGCATTTAAATTTAGTTTAAACTTTTTTTGACATTGGAAATGTCTTTTCGATCGCTTCAGTATAAGCCCCGATTTCAGAAACAGAGGCGAGGTTTTATACGTGTGCCGAATACATGTTAGTATTTAGAGGAGTAGAAGTTATTATATAGTGAGCAACCTTCCTTACTATCATTTTATTGATTTACGTTTTGTTTATAGACGTCCGGAGATACCAACCTTCCGGCTAAAAAATCCAGACGTCTACTACCTGCACTCTTGCGAGTACAGTGATCATGTATGCCAGATCGAGGCCCCATAGCTGATCTGTCGAACATCCGTTCTTCCGAAAAAATCCCATGGGAATCACAGGCTGTGACCTTTCCCCAGCCGATCCGAGCCACCGCCCGTCCACCCGAAGGAACCCCCGACCGAAGTCGAGAGCCGGGGGTGAAGCCTTCACTGCCACTGGGGTCCGCACCCTATCCAACCACAACCTGTGCCCAGGGCCTCAGTGTTTTGTACTAACCTAAAGGCTTTTGTTTTCACCAGCTATGTATATGCGTGGAAGTGCATATGACCACCACCATTATATAGTGAGCAGGTGCGCGCTGTTAGAATCTGGAGTGTGTTCGCTCTTTGAGTTCGTCGCTTCAGCCACACCAGGATATTTTCACGCCCGTAGTCGGCGACTCGCTATATGCTTGTATTTGAATACGTCCTAAAAGTCATTTTCAATGTATCCGAAGGTCATGTAATGTATGAGATCTGTGAATTTTTTTATTGGTATCAGATTGGCCTCCCATATTAATGTAAAATCTATTTTTATCTAGTTTTTGACGAGCGATATATGAGCTCGTCATCAAGATATATCATTATGCCAAATTTAAAGTTCTACGTTTCTACGTCTAAGTTTTCGAGACAACAAACCTCTGTGACAGATGAACGGACGTCGGAGTGATCTTATAATGGTTCCGTTTTTCCTATGGTACGGACCCATAAATAGGGAATATAGGGCCTCTCTTATACATCCATACATACACACCACCACACTGTATCCTGACACTCGGGGCAAGCAAAGTAATCGGTGTTGTGGAGCAAGTTAGTACTCTGTTAAATTACAGCACAACATAGACCTCCACGTTTAGCAAAGTATTCGTACAACGTAACTATCAAGCAAGTAAGGCGTGAAGGCCCACTTGTTGCATGACTTGTTGGAAGGACCGTGCCAAGTTGAGAGGTGGCGAGCACGGCACCTTCCTCCTCTCTTAAATTTCTCACGGAAAACGGAATGGTACGGAACCCTCTCCACGGGATTCGACTGGTTGCCTCCGAACTGGGTGACTGCATTCGAGTGCGGAACCCCAGGCGCACTCAATTTCACTCCTGAGGAGGTGCCAGTCCGGCTTGAAGGCGGACTAATGTCGCTGGGGAAAGGCTATTGTTACAGTAGTACAATAGGCCGGTGGCGATGGAGTCCTCAAAACACAACGACTGATATATTACAAGATATATATATTTTTTATGTAATCCGGTATGGGTGGCAGAGTTGGAGGACCAACCCAGTCGGCTATAATTTGAGCCTACCACCTTGTAAGGGGCAAGGAAAGGGGCCTACAGTTTTACACCGATTCCGACCGGTGAAGCAGCAGGTGTAGTTAGTTATGCACGTAATTTTTTCAACAGAAAAAAATCATTGGTACACGCCGACCGGATTCTAACCTCGGACCTCTCGCATGAGAAACCGATGCCCAAACCACTCTGCCACCCGCCGCTTACATACATTACTTAGAAAGATTACAACACCTCAGTGAGCGTGGTTTCGCATAGCGAGGTGAATTTGACTCTGTCAACTGCGCCATCAGTCCCTTGGCAAAGGCGTCCATGCTGGTTTCCATAAAGAAAGTTATAGAACTGGTCAAGTGATAAGGGGATTTACCCTGGGCGATTTTCGTCAGGTGACTAGGTCGGACGGTGAAATTCTAGTACGGAAACAACAAATCGACTGGCCCCAAGGCATACCCAAGGTGATTGAAGTCACCCGCGCTGAAGTTTGACTAGCAGTCTAGTTTTCGGTGCGGAAGCGTGGGGTCGCACGAGGCGGGTGACTAAAATCACCCGTCGACTGTTCGCTGAGAGCTGCGAGCTCGTACTTCTGCTCTCGTCGCCCTATCGATCCCAGCGGGTAATTTTTATCAACTGTCTAAACGGATTTGCGGCTGTGCGGCTTGGGGCAGCGAGTCGCTTGGTGACTAGTCACGCCATTTTGGTGATCAGTGTAAATCCCGCATTAAGATGATATGACATCGATTTAAATAACACTGAACAGGTTGACACCGTATGATCAACTCTAAAACCGGTAATGTAATTAGATAGCGGGTAAACAATACATGTAGGCGAGTGTCGTTGTCAGGTCTCGCAGAATACAAAGGGCGCTGTACATTCTGAATTATTACACCTGTCCTGTGTCCGCACACTTCACGCTGCATTCAGACAGAGGTCCGGGGTTAGCACCCTTTGTGGGGCCGGTTCACTACGGCTTCACGATTAATCCATTAACAATGCTAAGATGAAAACCGGCAAGCTACGTTGATAGCGATCTGCGAATCGTCGCGATAATTCTGAACTACTTACTGTGTTAGCGTTATTCCTACTTTGTAGTTGGTTCAGTTTAAACGTAATCCGAGCTATCCGACTGACCCTTCATTTTCACCAAGTCAAAAGAACCCTTATAGAATATTACGTACTTTAGTAAAGCTTTCAAATGTTCCGATATGACCACACAAATATAATATGCAGGCCTAATTGTCTATCAGCAGTAGTTTCCGCTACTTGCAAATAACTACTCGACCACAGTAGATATTTCACTAGTGCGTGCATGTGTGTACATTAGAGATAGGTATCTGAAGTTCTAAAGTAGTAATGCATTTTCCAACATTGAAAAAAAATTCAGTTGTGTAATGCTTGGTGGGTAGGGTGGGCTGACCGCTACCAGAAGTGAATACATCAATAAGCCGACGACGAATGCAGTCAGTGGCTAATCATTGATACTTTAACTATATACTAGAAGCTACACGGTCTACATTTGAGCACAACGGACATATTTCTGTGTATGTATTTGACTATAGATACAGTAACATCTTCCAAAACTTCAGGAAAAAACAATCGAACTGTTCGGTTGTTTATTTTTCTCAGTGTGTAGGGAAGTAGGAGACAGCGAAAATAGGCGAAAGTAACAATACACTCTAAGTAAACAGTGGAATATGAGACTGTTGCGGGGCGTCTTGGTGGGTCGGCGTCGCGTAACGTCGCATGGCGTCGCTCGTCGTGTCCTCAGAACAATACTTCCGAAATCAGCGAAGCAGGACCTCTCGGGTTTCAGGACGAAGAGCTTCCGTCGCGTTCGTCGACTCGAGGGTGGCTGATGGTGGAAACTCGACACCTACCTATACATAACAACCATTGCACAGCTAAGTAAGTATAGGCGTGTATCCCGCTATATATACGCGCTCATTTTTGTAGATTTTACCGAAATTCTGCTCCATTTATACATTATTGCGCACAAGTATAACAGATTCATTTCAAACGTAAAAATTCATATATATACCATATAAAAAAACATAGCATGCCTACTATGTAAATTAGATTTTTTTATATTAAGCACTACATGTGGCTTCGAGCCACCCATATGGTGTCATAATAACGTGTGTGCTATCTTTGTAAAATAAAATTTGAATCCTCGACCCGAAATAAGATAAGGCATGTTTCATTATTTTTAAACTTTATGCAGGAACATTTCAATATAATAAATATTATAAAAATTTGTAAACATCAACCTAGCCAATACTAACATGCCCCATCTGTGTATATCTCTGGCAAGTCCAGGTTTGCCTACAATGTGCGATACCTACCGCCCATTAGCTCTCTTCTTCGTTCTCTTCCTCCCTTTTCGTTGTAATCTTTCTTGATCCTTCTCAATCCGAAAATATGAGTAATTCACAAACTCTCGTGTCTTACTCCAGAGAAGTGGAGTGGGATGTGAGGCGACCGCGGTGTGGCGGGCGGGCGGGGCGGCTGCTGGATATAATAATGTCTCTCGGACGCTGTAAGTAAAGAGGCGCTCTACATAAAAGCATTATTACTAGGACAATAGCAGCGACGCGGCGCGGCGGAGGCTCGCGCCGGCGTCGGCTCAGCATCGGCTGTACCTACTTTCATTTTAACAAAATAATTCTCGGTCGGAAAGATATTTCCTCCTCGCGAAATTGAGAGCGCAATTTTCCTCCTTTTGAAAATTATTTAAAAACCAAATAAGAGAGCGCACCGCCGCCGCCGCCGCGCCGCCGCCGACTCTCAAATGGCACAGCAGGACGCTGCGCTGCCGCGACATTTCTCGAGCGGAGGGATGCTCTTATTTACCGAGCAGTCTCTAAGTCCACGGCAGGAGTCGCGACCTCACACCGAGCTAAAGAAACGAACGAATTCCATTTAAAAAGTAAATCCAACCGCAAATGCATAGTTTCTGGGTCTCAGTCGCCGACTCTTCCCGCCGCCGCGTCACTATCATACCGGGCGGATGGGGTTAGGTACTTATACCATACCGACATTCATTTTAAAATAATCTCCAGGAAATGCGAGCGTACGATTCTCGCTGCACTTATTCCGGACCATTTATGATGACACAAATGGTGGGTATATTTGAAATATAAAATACACGGTTCGACTTTTCTACAAAGATAAACTACGAAAATGTCAAATAGTGCTCAATTAATATTAATTATTAATCATTCCAATAAATACATCTCTTTCTTTTTAACGTTTTAGTTCCTAGCAAGAGCTTTTTATTTGTTAGTTTTATTGTTCTGTATCCGTACGGAACCCTCCCTATCACTAAGCCTACGCTGTTTTTCCGTCCATCCATCCGCCCTACATATAAAGGGCTGTCTGTATCTTTCGAACTTTAATAGGTAGCCGCTTGGAATTTTCACAGAATATGTGTTATTTATTATGGCAGCTATCCTAACAAATAATGAAAACACTAAAAATTTAAAAATCAAGGAGGTCCCCAGAGACATGTTTTTTTACGTTTTCTTATCTAGGTATCGTAAAGACGATAATAATTGCATACGGACTGTGATTATTGTGCAAACTCTAAAGTAAATTAACAAATAATAAAAACCGGCCAATTACATGGTGGTACACTGAGAAAAATACTTCGTCTTTACATAATGGTAAAACGGTAATCTCCAGTCAACGTAAGAAATACCCGTAAATGTGTAAGTTACACCATTATTACGTAGGAACTACCAGTAAGTTGGATTTTTTGGTTGGACATAACGTCATTACTCATAATGACATGACTGTATTAACATGCCACTGGTGTTCCTACATTTACATTCGGGAACACCGTTAGTAAGGATGAAGTGCCGTGTCTGATTAGGTAAAATTTAATGACTTGCCGTCAGTCTGCACATTACTGCAAAATGGTGATACCTCGGGTGTAATAATGAAGTTACAGCATGTACGACTGGATAACACTGAATGGTTGCCGTTTGTTTGCACATTACCTGCACGTTAAAAAAGTTCGTAACGAACTGACGACAAAATGGTGATACATCAAGTATAACAATGATGTTACGGCAGTAAGACTGGACAAAACTTACTGCTTGCCGTTTGTTTGCACATTGCCTGCACGAAGAAAAAGTTCGTTACGAACTGACGGCAAAATGGTGATACGTCAAGCGTAACAATGATGTTACGGCAGTACGACTGGACCAAACTGACTGCTTGCCGTTTGTTTGCACATTGCCTGCACAAAGAAAAAGTTCGTTACGAACTGACGGCAAAATGGTGATACGTCAAGAGTAACAATGATGTTACGGCAGTACGACTGGACAAAACTGACTGCTTGCCGTTTGTTTGCACATTGCCTGCACGAAGAAAAAGTTCGTTACGAACTGACGGCAAAATGGTGATACGTCAAGTGTAACAATGATGTTACGGCAGTACGACTGGATAAAACTAACTGCTTGCCGTTTGTTTGCACATTCACTTTCCAATGCTTTCCACTGATTTGAAATGCGCGCCAAAACGTGATGTCATGATGTGTACGAGTTGCGATGCGACACCGTACGACGACGTAAAGGTATCTATCTGTGGCCGCACGCAACGCAACGCAAGCATTGAAGCAAGCGAGTTCTTCGACGGCGGCCGCGGCGTGCGTTCTTTCTGTTGGTGATAATTTGATTTGGACGACTGGTGAAGTGGAGTGCGTAACGTTCCGTGTAGTGCAGTTGAAGATATCTGTGTGCGTGTACCATGGCTGACGAGGAAACCAAAATACTATTAGAAACATGGCAGCTTTCTGGTTTAGTCGGTCATTTTCGAAAACAGTGTGTATTAAAAAGAAGACTAATGGTGATTAATATTGTTGTTCAGTTTTTTGTGTAATACCTATTTAAAATAAGTAACACTGCATTCTGTCACTTTCTTACCATTGCTTATGATTACCTCATTAGTGTTTTTTTTTCCATAAGTTTGATTTTGTATAGATTACTCCAGACCAGATTTTTATTTCATTCAATATAATGGTGTATTAGATTATTTTTGTAAATGAATAAAATGCTTGTCTAAATCTTATTTCACCTTTTATTTATAATGAATTAATATTCTGGACCTACCTATAATTCAATAACTGATTTATAAAATTACAACAAAAGTCAGAGATTTGCCATAAAATATATTTAATGTTGAGCATTTTTTTTTTTCAAACAATTTAGTTTATTTATGCCTCTTATTCACATACGTAAACACTATGATTGTAGAGACATTATTGTAAGTATGTAGAACAGTTGCATTCATGATGTTTTACCATTTACTTCATTAAGTAGGCTTTTGTATTACCATTATTATAAGTATGAATTGACATTTTAGTAAGGTGTATTACTAGTTTCAAAAAATTTGTAGCCAAGCCGGTTATATGATCCTGTTTGTAGGAGGTTTATCATTATCGTAATGATGCATGACTATGCCGTACTATATGTAGTACCATTCCTGTATTTTAAGAGGATCGGAAGAAAATTTTGTTCGCATAACCAAAGGGCATAAGTGCACACTATTTTTCGAATGAAAAAAATAATATTCGTATTTCGAAAATTCAAAAACAGTACAAGCACAGGTTCATGTCTTAGCTTTATTTATGTTATGTGTAATAGAAGTATTATTTAGGTAGGTATTGATTTAGTACCTACTAAACTAACTAACTAACTAAGTAACTAAATCAATACCTACCTAAATAATACTTCTATTACACATAACTTAAATAAAGCTAAGACATGAACCTGTGCTTGTACTGTTTTTGAATTTTCGAAATACGAATATTATTTTTTTCATTCGAAAAATAGTGTGCACTTATGCCCTTTGGTTATGCGAACAAAATTTTCTTCCCATCCTCTTAAACTGCAGGAATGGTACTACATATAGTACGGCATGGTCATGCATCATTACGATAATGATAAAACCTTCAATAAACAGGATCATATAAGCGTCTCCTAATTTTTTTAAACGGTAATACACCTTACTAAAATGTCAATTCATACTTATAATAATGGTAATACAAAAGCCCACTTAATGAGGTAAATGGTAAAACATCATGAATGCAACTGTTCTACATACTTACAATAATGTCTCTACAATCGGCTACTTATCGACTGGAATGGTCATACGACAGTACCGAACGTGCGTTGTTTACGTAAGAACTGGTGGGGTGCTCAGTGCCCGCATGGCGTATCGTACTGCTGTAATGACAGCGCGTCTCAGCGCATGTTGGAAATTTAACATGCCAGTAATGCAGATACAACATTATGCGTCTACCATTAGCGAGCATGGTGAAACGTCTACCTGTACGCTCGTCCTGTATTGTCATTATTTAAGTCAGATATGTCCTTATTTAAGTAGATTACGTCATTGTTTTTTTCTCAGTGTACGGAATCGTAGGTGCGCGAGTCCGAATCGCACTTGGTCGGTTTTTTTTTTGTTATTTAGATAGCTTTAAGTTATTTTTATATTAAATAGTTCATGTTTTCTTTGTTGTTTTGTAAGTTATCACTATCTCTATCTCTATGTCTACTTCTCATAAAAGGGAACGTCGGTCTGTATGTATGTTTGAGATTAACTCCGGAACCAGCGAACGGATTTTGATGGGGTTTGCACCCTTGGAAAGAGTAGTTCTTGAGGCTCACTATAGGCTATATAAATATAGCATCAGCTAAATAGCCTTAGGGCTGAGCGGTATCAAAGAAAGTATAGTATGCACGGAAGAGAAAGAGATAATATAAGAGAAGCGAGCGTGTATTATCATAATTGCATTGAAATCGGATTTGCTATTAAACCGAGTCTACCGCGAGTGAAGCCGCGAGCGAAATCTAGTGGCTTGGTTCATTTCATTACAGACTAGCCGCCTTACATACAGATAGAGTCACGCAGATTAGAACGAATATTTAGGCGCGCGTAATGTACCCGCTTCGGCGGAGGCTCTCGGACACAATCTGAAACCGATGTAGACTCTCCGATTTCCATAAAAATATGCGCGCGGAGCAGAGGGAAGTGCCCAACTAATAAATCACTCGCTACATGAAACAAGACTTCATTTCGTGCGTCATATTTTCGCTACATCGGCGACGGCGGCGGAGGCAGACGGGGCGGCGGCGGGGGCGGCGCGGCGGGGCGGCCCGGGTGGCGCGACGCGGGCGGCGCGCGGGCGGCGCGTAGCGTCGGCAAAGCGGGAAGACGCCGCCGCCGACGACGTTTTATGAGGCGGTAATATCGGTCGGTTGAGCAGTTGTGTGGAATATATTTCGGTAAAGCTGCTCGTAATGACATCGCGTCGTGCCCGCCCACGGCGCGCCGCCGTCGCTGCCGTCGCCGCTGCTGGCGCGGTGGTCTGTCTAGCAGTGCTAACCCCTGTAGTAGAAGAACTGATTGAATAATAAATAAAAATAATGTTGTTGAGTAGACATACGGACAAACAAAGTGGGGCTTTTCATTTTGGGCTATGTATGAAGCCCTAAAAAAATAACTTTAATGACATGGTGGATGCGACATTTTTCGTAAGATCAACTGACAATCAAAAAGTTATTAAAATAACCTAAGCATTCCCGAGAAGGTAATCGTTTTCGGAAATTGGCAGCCATCGTTGAATCAGTCTGTCTGTATTGTATTGTTGTGATCACAACTGCCAACAGACAACTACACATTCGCAGATTTGAACGTGGGCAATATCCCATGCGAACCCTCGAGACCGGTAAAATATTCCCCAACGAAACAACGAAATTCACGAAGCTGTCGTTGCACGTACTTCCACAAAGTGTAAAAGGTCGCGAGTCTTTCGAGCGGGTAGGGCGAAGGCAGAAGGTGGTTACATAAACTTGTAACCCGGGCCAGTTGGCGTAGATTGAACTGTGAAACAAATCTCGTTTATAGTCGGTTGTGTCGTCTAACTGTCAGGCGGCGTGACTCGCTGAGGTGTCGCCTTGTTGGTCGGGCTTCCCCGGGGCGCCGACACGGGGGCGATGCGACTGCAACACTTTACATCGACATCAGACCTCATCTACATCATATTGTGAATGAGACAGTGAAATGGATTAATAATCTGATTGGGTAGAACTTCATTAGAGAGAGAGAAGCGATCAAGTTTCGATAGTGTTGTGTTTATATCTATTGACCTAGGCACGATATCATCGATCATAGTTTGTTTGTAGGTATATAAGAATGGTCTTCTATATCCTATACAAAAAAAACTTAAGTGATAAATCACATTTTAATTCATATTCGGACCCTTGAGTTGAAGGTGGTACAGTACAAAAGGTGGCACACCTGAAAATTGAGAGATGGACCCCTTTTGTGCTTTTGTACCGCCTTCAACTCAAGGGTCCGAATATGAATCAAAATATTATTTAACACTTTTAAATTTGAGTTGTTTTTTTGAAGTCGGTGCAATGTTTTTTAAAACAGTTTTTTTAATATAAGTTTTTTTTCTTTAATGTAGTGCCAAACAACTTGATGCGACCAATCGTTTAGTTAGAAATTATTGCCCTGTGACAGATACACGAACAGACGGATGGACACACGAGTCACACTATTAGGTCAGGCCCCACATCATCATCAATCAATACTAATAATAAATCTGTAAGAGATGGTCATCGAGTAAGTTACTTTGTTTTATGAGGTACTGCGTCTGTAGACTCTATCTATGATACTAAAACCAAATTTATGTTTTTTAGAAATATTTTCTGTATGTATGTCTCATAAACCGATCACCTGAATTCGATGAAACTTAGTACAAGCACATTTGATTATACGGGACACAGGATAGGCTAAATAAAATTCAGTTCCGGTTATGCTAAGATGTGGCTCTCATACAAACCGAATTGTTCCGCGCGCCGAAATAAAGGTACGCTAGCGGGCTTACTCACTTTCTTCTGGTTTATTAAATACGAATTTCACGCGGGCGAAGCCGCGGGCAAAAGCTAGTTAAGTCATACATAATTTAATAAATTAATAAATTGTTATAATTTTCATCTAGAAACGGCACCCGCCCCGTCCGCACTGAACTTACGAAATATAAGACAAGAGTTTGATTGTTTCGTGCGCTCTCACTTAAAATAAAAACTTATTTGAAATGAATCCTGTTATGCTTTATTTACAGGGTTTCCAACATGTGAAATGCACTCCCACCTGCATTCTTTCCTATAATGTACGGTCTGGGGTCCTTCAAACATAATGTAAAGAACCTAGCCGGCCGACATGGTATTCGCAACCCCAGTAAATATCCGAATGGCCGTGGGCGCCGCCGTCGGACTACACCTCTGCGTTAGTCTCGCGCGGCCATATGAAAATATTTCTTAGGATAGTACTGAGTATATTCAAGATATTATGTACTATGGGAAAGGACCACACGCAGTCGATCAACAGTGAAATAAGGCGGAGGTCGAGTTTCTCGCACCGTGCGAGGCTGCGCACGCAGTGTGGACGGGGGCGAGGTTCGGGAAGGAGTCAGTCCGCGAAGGGAATAACAGATCATTTCTATGCAGCCGGGTTAGTTTCGCTACTTCCTCGCTTGTATAACTTAACCCAGTTTGCGCCCCGAGCTCCAAGTTTTCGACATGGGGTATATTTCAGTTTTTGCGGGGTGTGTACTGTGTATTCGAGTAAAACGCCCGCTGCATTTCTGTATTTCACCCGCTCGTATTTCCGCTTCCGCTTTTGAGGCGCTTTATTTATGGCGCTTGTAAACAAATTTATATTCTTCGTGGTCATCGGTCTTTATTCCGTCTATACGTTTAAATGTGCGCGCTCACACCTAAGTATCTGTTCGTATCTGCACGATGACGCACTGCGTTATAATAATTAATAAAACGTGTGATATAGTATTGTGCTTTCCAAAATTCACATTTTTAAGGAGAGAAATCGTATTTGTCTTCTCAGAAATCTCACAAAATATTTTCCCCACAAACATATTTTTATTCGAAAATGTCACCAACCCTGTCCAAAAAAATACGAATTATCATGAAACTGGCTGTGATTCAGAAATAAATACTAGTCAAGTTTATTTGTACGAAATTTCCCTATAAACCGACATTGACATTTCACCGCCATCATACTGGTGAGTGATCTCACTTAAAATACTTTTGGAGACTTATATATATTTATACATACTTAGGTAGTCCTACATCGAAAAAAATAACCTACTAAAAATAACCACATTTACTAACTACTTAAACGACTGACGACAAAACAAATGTAGACCGCGCGTGTAAAGAGGAATAATGCGACGGCGAGTGTTTGTGCAGTTAACGGAGGGCCTGAGAGCAGCCTCCCGCGTCTCGCCCGCGACATCCGCCGCTCCGCGCCGCGCCCACTCGGACGCGAGCGCGCCGGACGTGGCGTCACTCGGCCAGAGGGTGTGCAATTTTCTCCCCACATCGCATACTTCACTCGCTTTGTCGCTTTAACACTCTCTGTTCCTTTGTCACCGCAGCGGTCGCTGAGTTGCGTCGTCCATACGGGTATACCCTAGGTGCTGGGTGCACTTCTCTCGGAATGTTTGCGATCTTACATACATACATAGCGTCAGGCCTGCTTCCCAGTGGGTAGGCAGACACAACGGATCTCCACGTGCCGCGATCCTGACACACCTCTGCCGCCTATTCCTCTCTCATAATGTTCTTCATACATGATCGTCGGTTATGGGTACCATTTTTGAGCACATGCCCGATCTAGTCTAGGAACGTGCGTCTAGGGCGACCCTTCCCGACTCTTCCACTCACATTCGCTCCATAAATGTGTTTCGTTAGTCTCCTATCATCCATACTTCCAACTCGACCGAACCACCGAGTCCACCGTCTGAAACCACAGCACTCTTTTTTTACAACAGCACTAATTTTTTACAAGCTTTTATTTAACTTGCAATGTTTGTATGTTTGTTTGTTTGGGTCAAATCTTGCAAGTTGAATTAGGACCACTTCCTCTTATCCTACAGAGTTGAATTTTAACATGTTGGTTCAGTTCCGATGACAATGCATTTTTATGGTAAGCATGACCTGAATCGACATACAGGATTCGCTCCAGATAAAGGAAGTCTTCAACGGTCAACAGCACAGAAACGACATTTAGTGTACGCATTTTATTATGATAGCCGGTTTTAAGATTTTACCATGAAAACGGTTGCTGAACTCAGGGTTGCGGCCTGGTCCTGACTAGGGAACTCCTCAATGGTTAGCAGCAGAGACATGAAATTTTGTGTACTCATTCAATTATAATAACCCATTCCAAGTGTCACCATGACAATATGGCTTCTGCACTCAAGGTTGGCTCCTAACGAGGGAACTCCTCAACGGTTAACAGCACAAACACGAAATGTTGTATACGCATTTAATTGTGAAAGCCCGTTCTAAGTTTCACCATGACATGGCCACTGCCCGTAGGGCTGGATAGGGAAACGACCATGCAACAATGACGCATTAAATGAAATGAACAGACTTAGAAACATGTCCAGCGAAAACTAAAAAATAAAATATAAATTATTATTTAAAAAAAGCATTTTTAAAAACAAGCTTTTACTTAAATGATCCAAAAAGAAGAAAATAAACTTTAAATTAAATCAAACCCATCAATTATTACATTATACACTTTATCCTTCCTTACCTTTGATAAAATCCAACGTCTGCTTTCTGTCTGTATGTATGCCTCTCTATCCGCATAAAACTTGAGAACCACAGAACCGATTTTAATACAGTTTGCTTCTACGGATAGCTTGGTTTTTCCCATCAATTATAGGCTACTTTTCATCACGTTAAATGGCTTATGAGGTTAGCAGAGAAGTCAAATATGAGAGCGGGCGGAGCCGCGGGCACAGCTAGTATGATATAAAAGCATGTCGCGAGATTTACCTGTGTAATAAACAAGAATACATTATGTAACTTGATCTTGACACAAGTAATTCTAAGAAAAAATGTGTATTTCATAAAATAAATTTACACAGGTAAATCTCTCGACAAGCTTTTATTTCAATAAATTGTAGAATGTAATTTAAAGTAGATTTTCTTCTTTTTAGAGCATTTAAATAAAAGCTTGTTTTCAAAAATGTTTTTTTTACTAATAATTTTCTCAGTCTATCTTTCATTGTAACTCCACACATACTCCTAAACGCGCGAATTTCCACAGCATTTATCCTGCTTTCGTGCTTCGTCTGCCATGCCCAACTTTCACTCCCGTACATCAGTGTAGGGGCTAGCACTGCGATCTTCTCCTGTACGCTCCCGCGTTATAATATGTCTACAGCCCCCAGACTCCCGCATGGGCGTGGCCCGCGGACGGCGCGCGCGCACATGAGCGCCGACCTCGACATAAACGCAGATATTTCGGAAACTAATAAAGTTAGATCTATAAACTCTTCTGTCCTAGAAAGCCTAGAAAATTTCCTAAAATCCATGTGAAACAGTGAGGCTTACCTTGTTTAGAAGTACCAGATATTTTAGGTAGAAAAAAAAATCCCAATTTTTTTTTGAAAAATTCATTATAAAATAAATTCAAAACATACCTTTACAATATTTATATCAGAATACTCGTAAAGAAACATACTTTTAGAAATAGTAAAGTATAATATACGTTTTCTTTACAGAAATCAGCGAAATCGGATGTTCAACATGAACATCCTGGGACATTCCGTAAACTCCGAGATGGCACGCGCGTGATATTTTTTCCCAATTTTATAAATATATTATTTGAACTAAACCTTCTTTTATTTTGCAACTGATCGTATGTTTGTATAATAATGCGAAGAAAATTAGAAAAATAAGCTATATTTCCATGAAAAATATGCCCCCAAAGTCATTGTTTACACATTTCATACAAAAATAAACAAACATTTTTGAGCGACGAAAAATATGACTTTTGTCGCCACCCGAACTCGTAATGCATCTTCTATTGGTAGAATAACTAATAAATAACACTATTTACTAACCTTTAGCTCATAGATGCACTTGAATACACTTATAATAAATAATTTCGCAGAAGTGCGTCACCTCGAAACTCGTGAGAATTATGAGAACAAAGAAACTGTCAGCTGACAGCTAGCGTTCGTTTTATTATTCATAATTGGTCTTTGGAGACAAGAAAAATGGTTAGTTCATAATTGCCGGTGTCACTTATAGCCCCCATCAACGATTGAAAGAGCAATAGACCAATTCGTGCGACCGTAATTTGAGAATAAAGATGGGGTCCGTTTCGGGCCCAAGATAATTGGCGGAAAAAATATATGGGCTCCGTTTCGTCTCCATAGGAGCAGCCAGGTTAACATAAAATATCCCTATAAAGGCCGCACAACACCGATTTCTTCGCCCGCACCGTCGTCGTCGCGTCGGCAGTACCTTCAGTACTGAGCTGAGATAAACCGATGCGTAGACGGCGACGACATGTGAGCGAAAAGCGCCCACTATGCGAGACTCGTGTTTATGCAAAGCCGATCCCCGCTAGACGAAAAACGAGTTTTCTATTTCCTTCTTAGAACAATATCTCGATAGGATAAGAAAATAAGGTAAATCTGATAGGTTTTCTTAAGCTTTTTATAATATCTTTACATTACTCGTCGTAAAATAAATTCTACTATGCTGCCGATAAAAGTTAAACATCGAAAACTTTAGTAAGCGTTGTTTGGCTTCAGTGTTTATTTTATATACTTTTACGAAACTGATCAAAAGAAGTTAAGCGAAAATTAAAAAAAAATGGGCCAGTGTCTGTTTGAACGATTTGTTTGAGAGCCGTGTCTGCTTTCATAGTCGAGTTTTCTAATTAAGTCAGTGAACTTTTAGAGGTTATACGATATGATTAAAGTTTACCTGTGTACTTTCTTACTTACTTTTCTTTAAAAAAATCACACTAAAATACGACTATAGATTTCTCACTGCCACTAAATATTAACCTAACGTACATATTCAAATTAGAAATAAAAAAGCGATCAAGAACGAGTCGAACTCGCGTGGAGAGGGTTCCGTAACTTTCCGTTTTCCGTGAGAACTTTAAGACTTAGGATTTTCGTTTAGGTTTTCCTGTAAACTATATGAGAGACCCCATATTCCCTATATATATTTTATTGCTATATTTTCGTAGATTTTATTTGATAACTTTTAAACTAGGTAAGCATTTTAAAATTACGTCAAAGACGCAATAGATACGTCACTTGATGCTCTTAAAATTAAATTTTTTATAATTTTCTAAATTGCCCCGCCAAATTTACACCCAAAATCGAAATTCGAAAACGTCCGTGATTGGGTAATCAAACTTTATACTTAAATATGTACCAAATTTTAACTTTTCTTCGTCCAGTAGATTCGCAGAAAATAAGGTGTAACCGACGGACAGACAGACACGAGAGTGATCCTATAAAGTTCAGTTTTTTAAAAATATTTTCTTTTGCAAGCTCGTTTGTGGGAATACATTTT
The DNA here is from genome assembly GCA_946902875.1 of Nematopogon swammerdamellus. NCBI lineage: Eukaryota > Metazoa > Arthropoda > Insecta > Lepidoptera > Adelidae > Nematopogon > Nematopogon swammerdamellus. Next base: position 13,655,334 of record OX336339.1, read on the forward strand.
TAAACTTTTCTATACATACATGTAAAAGATTTAATTATTTTATCCCGAGATGGCATCGTGTCGTGACTATTTTGGGAATGCGTCGTAGGTCCATCAAGGTTCGGTCGGTGGCTGTGTGCACACATATTACTCTCGCTACGCCTTGTGTCGTATCGCTTTATTTCTATGACCCCGGTGTTTAAACTCTCCGACGTACGCTTTTCACATACGAACTTTATGAACTTCGAGGCACAGCTGTTCAGAACATGTACAGTAAGGTTCAGTCACCTCTGAAAGCAAAGATACAGCTGTACTACCTCGCCAAGCCCATCCTATCGCGTGTGTTGGGGGCAATCAACAATCTAGTGTCTTGCTAGGCTCTAAAATCTATACACTTTTGCAAACACGTACATTTGTAAATTAAATACATTTTTTTTTTATTTATTTTTTTTATGGAACCTGACACGGTTGGCTACATCACCTACAACATCCGTGATGTCAGCCCATAACACAGGGTGAACTAGGTGCCATGTCAGTGCTTCTTCATTTCATGTCGGCTACACTAAACTGGACGGAAAACACGAACTATTTACATAGCCGCTTCGACCGACGTTTCGTTCAGTGCGGTGGTACCAACCCGACCGGGATAAACCCTACCACCTAGTAAGGTAAGAAGGGAAGGGACCGTGATATTACCTGAATTGCATATGCATTTAATGTAATTTATATGTATTATAGTTTATCATAGTTATTTTCCTTATATATATTTTAATTTCCTACACTCAAGTCTTTTGCTACTACTACCTACTTATATCTCGCATCATACGACTCTCAAACATCCAAAGGTTGACTGGGAGAAATCCCTGTTAATGAATAAGTCCGCCTTTGCCCCTCATGTACTTATTGTCTGTTCATGTAAAATGTTTTTTTGGAGCAATAAAGTATTTCTATCTATCTATCTCTACATTTACGCTCTGTGTCGAAAATCCTTCGATTGGCCGTCGTCATCGTTTTGGAGTCCGGCTGATGAGCTTATATTGTTATAGTTTAGAAGCTTACCTGAATACTGATCATCACATAGGTTTGTGAAACTGTCATGTGTACATCATATAGATATTGTTGCGTCTCATAGGTGGGATAGGCAGAGACAACGGATCTCCACGTACCACGATCCTGATACACCTCTGCCGCCTCTTCCACTCTCATAATGTTCTTCATAAATGCTTCGTCGGTTACGGGTACTACGCACTTGGGCCTTTTTGAGCAAATGTCCTATATGATCTAAGTACGTGCGCCTAGGGTGTCCCATTTCATGTGTCTGTAGATATTACAAATAGTTCGCGCCTTTGTACAAGCTACAAAATAAGAACGTAGTGGGCTTACGGCGAAGCGTTATTTTCATTTCAACGAATTCTTATTCCCTCTCCCAACAGTCTCAACACTTTACCGGAGCAATGCCTACATAGTTAAAGTATAATGTAATTGCACGAAGAATTTTAAAGTCATTAGCAGCGACATCTCGTTTGTTTAATTTAAGAGGAACGCCTTGGCTCGAACGCAAAGAGTGAGTGCTTCCGGTATTGCCCGATGTCCACGGGATCAGAGCCAGCTCTCTACCCTTACTGCACCCATCTGCAGTACTTCACGCTTGCAACGGTTACCCTATTCAGTCAGGTACGTTTCCAAGGGGTGGACGGTAGGTGGGATTCTTCCATAGGTGTACACTGTACGTGTACGCGGCTATCACTGAACAAGCTCTAATTTTTTGGTAAAAAGTTACCAATATTTATCTTCATGCGCAGTAATTAACAACACATTTATCTTGGGAAGACCAGAACCTCCGAAGATTTTGCTAGCGAAAAAAGAAAATGAACAAGTTAGGGTAAACATGATCCCTCTGAGTAGACGCCGCCCCGCCGCACGTGAAGTAAGTAAGAAGCGCGGACATGACGTTCTGTCTCGATGCGACGCGACACAACGCTACCGCCGCGTGTCGCGTGTCGCGTGTCGCGCGCGTCGTTTTGTGTTCCTACCTCCGCCGCGCCCTGTCCGCGTCCGCCTCAGAGAAGGCGCCACCCCGTCGACAACTTGTCACTTAGAGAAGAACGGACATTATATCATTTTTTATAACAGGGAAGCTGTCTCGAACGGAAGTTTTCCTCTCCCCGCCTCCGAGACGCCGCTGTTGACGTTTCTCGACGGTCAGTTTAAGTTTCGTTCTTAGAAGACGTAATTATTAATTGAAATAAAACCGCTGCGTCGAGCTCGCTGTAAACTTCCAACTAACGCAATTAAAATTTTAAAGAAAACTGTGGAGCGACTTATTTTATTCATCTTTGTCGTTAGCTGTTTTGGGAAGACGAAGAAGTAAACCTACCGCATTAAATCTACCATTGTAATTTAGAAAGGACGCTCGGCTCGTCTTGTGCTATATCACTAATGCTTTCCTTGTCTCTACACCGAAGATTTTACAATCTGTTGAGATGCAGTGAAATAAATAATATATACCTGATTGAGAAGTGTAAACTCAGACTTTGTCCTAGGACCCTAGGAACTAACAAAATATCTCAGAAATAAAGATACTTAGGTAAGTTCCTTGGCAGAGGTCGCATGGCTGCGACCTTATGGACTTCGGTACAAGTTAATGAACGTTTCCGTCTCGGGAGTGTAAATATTAGTCCCGGGTCCCGTATGCAGCTAGCGTGCAAGCACATTATAATAAGCGGTTACCCAAACACGCCTCCACCAAGCCAAGACGCAATAACCGTCGTCGTGTAGAGCGATGCACGGGTGGGGCCTGTGCGGGGAGACGCGACGGCGCGGTGGGCGTGCCTCGCCAACTCTTCTTATCTTAATTTGTCAGCTGCAGCGTGCGACTGCAGGCGACATATTGCCTCATTCTGTCGGAATAATGGCTCCTCCGACGCGCGCCAAAACAAAATAAAATAATAGAGCAGCCACTTACGAGGCTTACGTCCTGTCCCGCTCCATCGCGCCAATTGTTTTACTTGGCAGGGGTCAAAATAGGTGGCTCTGGAGCGCTACCCGCTCCGGCGCCTACACCCGCACCCCGCACCCGCTCCGGCAACTTACTTCACGAGGGCTGAGGACGTGCTCCTCTTTCGAACTTTCTTCTGTGCGATATGGATTTCTGCAGAGAAAAGTGTGATATTTATTCTGTTACCGTCGACTTTGACGGAGACTCTTATTATAAGATCGATCGGTCGGTCGGTGTCTGTTCGTTCGTCTGCCCGTATATCCATCTGTATGTCACGGCCTGCAGCTCCTAAAGGGCTTGAGCGATCTTCACCAATACTTGGAATGTGAATAGATATCCAGGAGGCAACAAAATAGGGCAAACAAAGTGAGGTCTTAAATGAATAGATTACTACTGTTTTTAGTAGTACATGTATAAAAATTTATAGGTTGAAATATATAATAAAAGTAAAAAATAAGCAATATCAAATCTATCCGAAGATATAATTCTAATACAAAATGCTCAAACAATCTAAAAAATAATTCAATATTTTATGAAGAAGCCATTTAGTGCTTAAGGCATGAAAAAGATTTTGAAGTTTTCCTGAGCGTAGAAGCACCGACAGTCGTGCAGCGCGGGGGTACGACGCGGGGAAGGCTGGGCTATGGTGATGCACAAGTAGGAAATAGCTACGGAACCCTCTTTGTGTTAAAAACATTCGCATTCAACAGGATTCTTTTGAATATTAGATACGATAACTGAGATGTGTGGTGACAAAACACAATTTATACTCACTACGGAATATATTGTGTTACAGATGACGGAATGGGAGCAATGATCGAGGCATAGCGCGGCGAGCGGAGGCGGCGGCGTCGGGGCGGAGGCGGGCGCGTGGGAGATGTGGGTGCCGCTGCTGCTGGCGCTGGCGGCGCGCACGGCGCTGGCGGCGTGCCCGAGGCTGTGCGAGTGCAAGTGGCGCTCGGGCAAGGAGTCGGCCGTGTGCCAGCACGCGGGGCTGGACGCGCTGCCGCGCCCGCTCGACCCCGGCACGCAGCTGCTCGACCTCACCGGCAACAAGCTGACCGCTCTGCCCGACGATGCCTTCGCCTCCGCCGGCCTCGTCAACCTGCAGCGCATCTACCTCGCCGAGTGCGGCCTGCGCGCGCTGCGCCGGCACACCTTCCGCAACCAGACCAACCTCGTCGAGCTCGACCTCGCGCGCAACCGACTCGAGACCGTGCCCTCGCACGCGCTCACCGACGCTCCAGAGTTGCGCGAGCTACGCCTCGACAGCAACCCCATCTCGCGCCTGCGCAACGACGCCTTCTCGGCGCTCACGCACCTCGTCCGCCTCGATCTCAGCTCGTGCCGTATCGTCGACGTCGAGCCGCGTGCTTTCGCCGGCCTCGAGGCTTCGCTCGAATTCCTCGAGCTCGACGGCAACCGACTGCGGGCGCTGCGCGCTCCGGCGCTGGCGCCGCTGCGCGTGCTGCACGGCCTCGAGCTCGCCGGCAACCCGTGGGAGTGCACGTGTGAGCTGCGCCCACTGCGAGACTGGATGGTGCGCCGCAACGTTCCGGCGACCGTCGTGCCCGAGTGCGAACTGCCGTCTCGGCTCGCCTCCCAGCCTTGGGACCGCCTAGACCTCGACGAATTCGCGTGCCCCCCGGAGGTGAGCGCTGCGGCGAGCCACGCTAGCGGCTACGAAGGGGGCGAGGTTACGCTCGCTTGCCGAGTGAGCGGAGTTCCAGCACCACGGGTGCGCTGGCTGCGTGCGGGTCGTCCGCTCGCCAACACTACGGGGGCTCCGGCGTCGCCGGGTGCGCGTGCGGTCGTCTTGCGAGGGGAAGGCCAGCTCAGCAACCTGACAATCCGTGCGGCCGACGTGCAGGATGCGGGCGCGTACACCTGCGCAGCAGAGAATCGCGCCGGTCGAGCCGAGGCAAGCGTCACGCTGGCGGTAGAGCGACGGGCGTGGGGCGCCGGCGGTGGCGGGCTCGGTGGGCGCGCGCTTCTAGCTGGCGTTGCTGTTGCCGCGCTGTTCGTCCTGGCGTCGTGTCTGCTCGCCTTGTGCGCGTACGAGGCACGCAAGAAACGACAAGTCGACCGGTGGAACGAACAGATCGTTACGCAGAGCCGCCGCGAGGACAGCTACGAGAAGATCGAGGCCGAGCAGAAGGAGATGGAGGCCACGCGTGCGATGTGTGCGGCGGTGGCGGCGGCTGCCGAGAACCGCAAGCGCGGAGACTATCGCAACGTACCCTCCCACGACACCGAGGACGAGGCCGAAGCTTATAACGAGGAGATGGAGACGCCGACGCCGACTGCGCCGACGCCGGGCGCACGCGAGCTGGGCGCGGCGTGGCGACCTTCAGCGTTGACTCGTTCGCCGCGTAGCCCGCCCGCGCCGCGCTGGTCGCTAACCGCCTCCTCGGTGCCTGCGGAGCCCGACCTGCACATACCTAGACTTCCAGACTATACGCTCCACGACATAAGGTATCTTTACATTTTGGTTTCCAAATAAAATTTAACTAAAATAAAAGAAAGTATTAAGAGAAGATAAAATAATAAGGTACGATTACAGTATAGTACCCGCACTGTACGTTGTTCATGACTCGGAAGAAGTACGGTTGCAAGGTGACCGGTGGCCATCCTCAGCATAGCATATTGTCCTTATCTCTTCGCCTTTTACGACATGCACGGAGAGAGATGCAGTGAGACTATTATTTTTGAAGTACCTTGGTACCGGAACTCACGCGGAATGTGTGTAGCGAGGTTTTTATTTCAAATTAATACTTACACCAGAATTTGTTGCCGTTGACAGGTTGAAATAGTTTTATCTTTTTTTTTTACAGAAACGACTCGACATCTGACTCCGCTTCGATGTCGACGTCTCTCGGCACGATCGGGTTTAACAATAATCACCCCGACGACAATCACATAAACAACAACCCTCCAACGTCGCACGCGCCACACAAGCCGAGCACTGTCGGGCACGTGCGGCTTTACGGAGCGCACGCGCACGCTCTACCCACTCGCCACGACCGGCTCGACAACGACCTATCCGGCAGCGACAGCGAAAAGAACTATCCCGACCTTATCGAGATGAGTGCACTCGGCGCAGACTCGTATCTTCGAGCCGAGCGCGAGCGACGTCGCCGCGAACCCCCCGACTACGCATTCTGCACGCTTCCGCGCAAGCGCCTGGAGCGCGCCGCCGGCGCCGCCGACAGCCGCAGCCCTCTCCTCCCGGAGAGCCGCTACGGCAGCAGCGGCGGCGACTCGAGCGCCGGGGGCTCGCTCGAGCGACGCGCTTCCGCCGAGTGGCAGCGGCGGCGGCCGGACGCCCGCGGCGGCCGCCGCTCCAACAGCTTCCTCAACCTAGCGGGCGCGGGCGGCGCGCGCTCGCGACACAATCCTAGCCTACCGACGTCGCCGAGTCGCGACGCTCCGCCGCCGGTAACAGCGCCCTCGGCGACGCCGCTCCTCGACTTGGCCGGCCTGCGTGCCGCTTCAGAGTACTCGCGGGCCGCCGACTCCTCCTATTCGAAAGAGGACTCCTCGTACGATTTTCACGCGTCGCAACTGGAGCGTTTCCTCGAGGAGTACAGGAGCCTGCGCGAGCAGCTCTCCAAGATGAAGGAGACGCGCGAGAGTCTACAGCGGTCGCGGACGGCGGGCGCGGAGCCGAGCGGCGGTGCCGGCACCTCGACACACGACGACTTCCCCAAGTCGATCCTGAAGGGACGGCCCAGCGTGGCGGTGACGGCGGCCTCGTCGGCGGTGACGCTGGCGGACGCGGCGTCGCCGCTAACGCTGAGTCCGGGTGACTACTCGCGGCCCGACTGGATGGCGGGCGCGCTGTACCGGGCCTAGTCTCCGAACACCGCACGACCACGGACACTCGGCACCACACAGCGGACGCCTAGCGGACGCTCGTTGTACATATTTTCTAATACGTTGTATAGCAGTTGTACATTTAATTCATATTAAAGTTTCAGTGATGATTGAATGTTAAATAAATGAGTTGTAATACATTGAATTTTTTCAATTTTATCATCTAACTTAACAAATTTTTACGAGTAAGAATTATCGGACTTTGTGAAAATATTAAACTCAGTGTGAATTTTATATTTCCTAAAGTAATCATTTTGATCCTTGGATATAATATGCACAGTCATTTTCTACTTAGCAATTTTCAATGCAACTTATTTTATGGAGCCTGACATGTTTGGTTACCTCACCAGCTACACCCGCGATATCCGCCCGTCATATCTTGGTGAACTAAGTGACATGTTAGGGCTTTAATTTGGCTACACTGAACTGGACGGAAAATACGAACTATTTTCATAGCCTATTTTGATCGATCTTCATTCACTGGGTCGTATCAATCCGGATGCATTAAAAGCTACTAATAAAGTAAGGGAATAGTCCTATAGTTTTATGTGAAATCCGAACGGCGACCAGCCTCAACAGTCGTTCGGGCAACCATTTAATATGCGACCGCGCTCGATATTCCCTAACTTAGGTGATCGCTGATGTGTGCGTCACCGAGCTACCGCGGCTGACTCTCATACGAGTATAAATAATCCCACACGAGCACCCAACGATTCAAATTCAATATTCGTGGGTGTTTCTCCTATAATAAAATATCCTATACCTACCCACTCCTGGGGCACCCCATTCTCAAAAACGCGGTGTGTTCATTAAGCTGTCTGAATGCACCGTGCACCGAGTACATGGTATTGTAGCTGCAGTGTGCGAGCAGCCGCGCTGGAGGAAGTGGGCGTGCGGCGGCGGGAGCGGCGCCGACGGACGACAAAGGAAAAGTTTCACAGTGCAGGTAGCGAGCGGCGGCGCCCGAGAGTAACTTTTAAAAATCTCCATCCAATATTCATGAAAGAATGAATTACAAAAGAAACAACGCGGTGTCGCGCCTGTTCCCTATTATTAGATTTAACTCAAGGATGCCCCCGCACCCGCCGACACCTCGCCGGCCGTGGAGCCAAGGCTGGAATCCAAAGCAAATACACAATACAGGTTTTTAATTGTTTTCTTTAACTAAATAAATAATTATATGTTTCGATGAGGTTTAGGACTAAGATTTGAATATAAAAACAGCCCAAGTGCGAGTCGGACTCGCGCACAGAGGTTACCGCACCACAAAAAAAAAAACTTTAAAAAACTCGTCTATTACATGAGGCCACCCATCCCCTTAATTTTTTACTTTTTTATTATTTGTTGTTATCCCCGCCATAATAGCACATATGGAAGCCTAAAAAGTATACAATCATCATGTATGTATTATATTTTAACTGGATGTTTAAAAAAAACTTATTCTCGCCTTATGTGGGTACCTTACCTGCTACCTTCATTGTATATATGTATTTTAAGAGTAGTACTATTTTGTAGTAGGTATTTAGGGTTTTTATTTGTTAACTTTAAATAGTTTTAGGTTATTTTTATAATAAGTACTTCAATTTTATTTGTATTTTACAAAAAGCAGTTAATCAATTTTAATGGAAATTAATAAAGAAGAAATAATGAATGCGTCTTCTCCGCATGAATGCGAAATCTCCGATAAAGTTGGACTGTATTAATCTAGGAGTTCATATGGGATCTGTCCGACCAAAACAGCTCATGGATAATGTGTAAACTCACCCGTACGCCCACCAGAGCACCCGGCTGCACCAGGCTGCAGCCGTTATGCAGGTAGCCGTATGCAGGTCTGCAGTTCAATCATCACCCTACACGGAAAGACGTTCACATCCGAGCTGCGCTGTACGCAGCATCCGACCGAGCCGATCATCCATGCGATCTTCGATCTCCCTGACGACCGACGTCCTCGTTGACAGACAGCCGAGGGCGGTGCCGAAGTGGTCCGCCGTACCGCTAGGGCGCGACTAGATATAAATTTTATATGTATTATTTTTTTTTATATTTTATTTATTTATTTATTTATTTATTTATTTATTAATTTTTTAAACACAAATTTGTTTTGTTATACATTTGCTCTGCACTAGAATTATCTGTCTCGCAGAGGCAGTTGTTGACAATATAAGGCAGACATTTGTGCGCTTATCTAGACAACATTATAAAATAAAATAAAATTATAAAAGAAAAAAAAATTACAACAACATCAAGCCCTTAATTAAAATCAAAATAAATATTAAAAATAATTCTTACATGCTTCAGTCGTATATGTATACATATTTGCACAATATACCGACATCAAAAAGTTTAATTAGAAATTTAAAAAACCCTCGATGTTTAAAAAAGTCAAAAATCGGGGACCGCTAAGTAAATCACTTAGCGGTCCCCCGACTCCTTCAAGTAAACGGAAATTATTTTTGACTTTTTACGGTCGGGGGTTTTTTAAATGTCTACGAGTAATTTAAATTTTATTTCAAGAAAAGCTTAGCTTTAAGAAAAAAACCACATGCAAATCCGCCCACTTTTTGAATAATGAAGATAATTAATTTTTTGATTACCTAATTACTTGATTACTTGATTTCAAACATAGCTAACAACAATCCCGATACACACATACACACATAAACCCATACACACATACAAACACACGTTAAACGTATAACACCCCTCTTTTCGTCGGCGGTTAAAAAGAGGTTTAGGCCGAAACGTGGGCAATGCAGCAGCAGGGTCCCTCCGACATAATTTATAACTTATTTCCGTTTACAATGTACACCTACACTTTAATTTTAATCAGTATTTTAATTAGTCCAATGAATACCCACTCCAGCAGCAATATGTGTAGCGGCTCCAGGCTGCAACGTGAGCTCTTCTAAAGCCACCACTCCGTGCCGAGAACTTGGAGCCGGGGCGGCGGCGGCGGCAGCCCGTCACGAAAGTTGCCACCTGAAGAATAGTCTGACGTAGAGGGCGCGCGGCAACCGGCAACTTCGCAAACAAGTTATACGTTACCCGGTGCGTCGGCTCCATTACAAGTTTACATTTTACAACAGCTAGGAGCAATGAATTATTTAGCGGAATAGCGAGCTGGGAAAGCTACTGCCTATTTTTCAAAGGACAATGTATAGCAGTGCGATGAGGACTGGTGAACTTGTTGAAACAGCCTTCGAAGGCCTAATAAATAGAGGCCGGGTTAAGATACAACATTTGTCGCACGATGGTGTTACGATACGTCAGTTTTTGGCTGATTTCAATTAGGTACCCTAAACTATTGATTTGCCAGTAGCAAAATATGTGACATAAATGGCCGTATCTTGTAATTGCTTTAACTTACGAGCCTTTTTTACACCAGCAAGGGACAGTAGACCTTAGTATTTGATATTAATTTCAGAAAATTCTTGAAGGAGTCGGGGGACCGCTAAGTAACGGTCCACCAACTCCTTTAGTAAGTACTTAAACGGATTTTTTTTTTTCTTTTTAAGGGTCGGGGTTTTTTTTAATTTGTAAATAACACGAGTGATGAGTGCGTTACGTTTCGGCTCGTATGAAGCCACCACCAGTCCTATATATCCTATATACATATACTGTAGGATGCCTCAAGTGACGTTTTCGAAGCTCTCTCCATATATGAGCTTACCGTCGACCTTGGCAGGCCTAGGTTCTTAAAGAAACTAGTCTATAAACTAGTAGTTCTCTTGCTTCAACTTCCACTGCGTTAATGTTTATTTAGGTATAACGTTTAAAAGTATCTCTTCAATAAATATTCTGCTACAACCTACTTACATTTCACTATATTCATCGACTCTTGAACATTCAAGGATTGACCGGATGAAATTTATGTAAGGAATAAATCTGTATTTGTACCTCATGTAAATATTATATTGTGCTTGTTTCTGTTAAATGTTTTTGGAGCAATAAAGTGTTTTCTATTTATCGTACCTATTATGGAGTGTCCGTCAGTGTTTACGCGGCAGCTAGCAAATTTGAGAAGGACCTACGGATATATTCAACTTTAAGAACTGACTGTATGAGTTTATTATAATATTCGCCGGTCGTAAAAATCTTATATCGCAAATTTCACAAAATAAAGTGTCTAGGGATAAATTAATCATCTGTTCATTTTACTTAAACAATGCCCCGGGGCTCGTAAAACGTGAAAACAATCGGCTCGAAAGAAAAATTACTTCATTTTATTGGCCGTTGTTCGCGGACTGGATGCGGCGGCGACGCGACGCGACGGGGGCACACGGGGGTCAGACGACACGGCGCGCGGCGGAGGAGCGGGGCTGGCCGGTGCCGGCGCGGTGCGCGTATCTTTATAAAACGCCCGAGTGATATTTATGCCGTTTCCTAGAAATTTACGACTGCCATTATGCAGCGATTTAAACTAGGTAGTTATTAAAAATACATTTATTCCAAGAAAAACATAATTACAGTTATAAAAGAACATAATAAACGTGCTTAAACATAAATTTCATTTTACCTAAACTAAATTCTATATCTATAAAAATGTCCTTCCGCTTGTTGCCGCTCAGGTTAATAGGTGCATTTACACGCACCCGGTATATTAGACGCTAACCAAACACAATTGCTGCTTTCCAAGTAAATTAGTTTTTATTTATGAAAATGGGTCGCTATAACCATAGCTTAGAAATGTGGTTATGTCTTGTAGTTGACATATTATATACTATCCTATACTACCTATCGTAGAAAAATCTCGAAGCGCCCGTCAGAACTGGTTTTACAATTTACATGCGATTATAACTGAATTGCGGCAGCAGCTCCAGTCGAAACTATGTCGGTATGCACGCAAAGCCGATCAACTACTTACACCCTCCGCCCGCCCCCGCCCCTTCACCGAATTATAGACTGAACGAACCGTTTTAATGGAGCATTTCGATTCGCCCGGACTCAATCCGCGAGAAAATTATTTTTTCCACTTTTCGCAACGTCTTTTTCACGCGGCTCGGGGGTAGTAAATCATAAAGTGGCTCGAATATTTCACGCTACTCTGTTAAGCTCGCTCAAAAGAAATAATGGCGAACTCCGCCTAAAATTTCAATATAAATGTTTCGTCCTCTTGAATAATTGGTACCGAGGAAAAACGCAATTTCCTAAAATAAATTATCTCTCTCTTTAAAAATTAATTCATGCCTCGATTTATAACTCTTATTACGGACTTTGCATGCACGCCATCATACATAGTATGCACAATTGTGTATACTGGTGTTTGTTGATTTTTTTATTCAATTTAAATCTTTATTGCTATTTTGTTTTTATATATATATTTTAAATGTTTTTTGGAAAACCCAACATCCCAAATTACAACAATATTACAATACAAAAAATATACCAAATTCGGATAACACACAATCGATTACCGGCTAATTCTGCACAATTTACTTGAATCTATATGTACGGAGACTGAGCCTGTATGTAGGATACATAAATGTAGCTGAGTATAGAATCGCTGGTCAGCAGAGACAGAGGGAACCGGTCGGCTGTCGGCACGCCGATTCACCCCAGGATCGCAGGGAATGCTTGCCGCGAGAGCTATGCGACAAGCCGCCCAACACTGCCGCCCGCGCCCAGCTCTCCGATAAACTAGGGCGCCGCGCCGTCTCTGTCTTATCAACCGACTACGGCGTAGCCAAAAGGAAGGATTATGAGTTTTTCCAAACGACAAACGCAATGTGACTGATCGGAAACTCTATCTCACTTAGGAATTTTTTTTTTAATTTATTTAGGAATCAAACAGTAGGTACATAAACTTAAAACTAACACAGTTATGAGTCTACGAATTAAACCAGTGAAGATTCCTTTTACAAATTAGAAAAGAGAGATTTAAAGAAATAAACAAGGTAAATATCAATTTTAACTAAGCATACAATATTTTTGATTTCGAATTGAGTTATAAGATTGAAATAAATTTTCTTTTTTTTTTACAGGTAAATACAAACTTTTTTTTCCTCGTTTCGATATAAATGTTTCTCGTTTCCTTTTCGTTTCAAATTTCGTTTCCTTTTGCCAACACCTTTCACGTGTATGCGAATTTTGTATGCACTAAACGGTTCGAGTTTAACATTGAATAAATAAAGGCCAGACAGCCCACTAACCAAAAAAAACCGGCCAAGTGCGATTTTTTTTACTTTTTCTTATTTTTATTATTTGTTATTATATCGGCCATAATAACACATATTCCGTGAAAATTTCAACGGTCTACCTATATACAGCCATACCGGATACAGCCCTCGGACAGACAGACGGACAGGCAGACAGACGGTGTAGGCTTAGTAATAGGGTCCCGTACGACGGATACGGAACCCTAAAAAGTAAGCGTAGTGGTGAGTAGTACCTACACTACATGTGCAGTGCGTAGCTGTAGCGGTGAGTGAGTAGTAAGTAGGTGACGGCGCGTCGCGGCGGCGCGCGACCTCATTCTGACTGACACACTGAGTCTTCAAACCTTCAAATATGTCAACAACATCAATACAAATAATACAATTTTAAAATCAACGTTCCAGTTGTACAAATATCTTACAAAGATCAATTAAAAATATGTTTTATGATCCACGAAGAAATAGGTATATATCTAGTGAGTTAATAGTATAACCACAGAATTTTCAATAGAACGAACCGAACTTAATTTTTTATAACTTCTGCACGAATGGATCTTCGAACTATGGCGAAAAGGACCCTTTCGCTCTTTATCTAAAGTGAATAACTATGAATCGGATGTACCCGCGCGATATCCGCCCGCTAAGAGGAGAGCGTCTTTGCTCGTGGCATTTTTTCGGCCATAAATTGCCAGTGTAATAGCCGCCGGTTATTTCTGTACCACCCGCCGATGCCGCCCTGCTCGTGCGGCGCTAGAGCTGAGAGCGGCTAGACAGCTCTCAGATACAAAGTCACTACTCTTAGGAATTAAAAATAAAAATATATAAAAACCGCCTTCAAAAATGTATGAAATAAAAAAAATCGAACCGTAGAGTTGAAGGCGGTGCTAAAGAAGGCTACACAAATCACAAAGAATATCATCCACTCATGTCTTCTTTCATGCATCATTTTTGCTTGCTTTAGCACCGCCTTCAACTCTAGGGTTCGATTTTTTATTATTTCATAAATTTTTTAAGGCGGTTTTTATATCGTTTTTAAATAGTTTTTTATTTCACAGTTTTTTAGTAATTTTTTGCTATTAATGTACTCGGCGGAATCCGCCTCGCTTTCCAATCCGATCTTGACCAAATTAAAATGAGACCACACGGGAAGCACCAGCTTTCAAATAAAAAAATAATTTTCAAAATCGGTTCACCCAGTTGAAAGTTCTGAGGTAACAAACATAAAAAAATACAGTCGAATTGAGAACCTCCTCCTTTTTTTTGAAGTTCATTAAGCTTTATTGAGTCATAAAAAAAAAATAAAAAAACAGGAACGTAGATTCGACTGTCCTTATTACAACAAAAAGAGTTGTAAAAATCGGATAAGGCTTAGGGGGCTAGAAAACATAAATGCCGAAAGACGATTTTGTATGTACAAAGTTAACTTCCGTCTCGTCTTAAACTTTCCATTTGCGCTAGGTAGCCGATGCGCCATCGCCATTCAGACCACTCGTGGACCTGAAACCGCGGTAGAGGTCGCTCGTGTTCTAACTTACAAATAGTCTATTACTGAACTTGAGGCGAGCGAAGCCGCAGGTGAAGGCTGATGATGCTGCATGTCAGCCGGTGCTGCCGCGTCTACTCGTCGCATGCTCCGACATCACGATGTACATGGAGTGTTATAACTCATACGGCTAATAGATAGGACGTGATCGAGCGCCGCCTCGAGCCTCTAATGTGCCAGCAAAATTATAGGGCATTAATGCAAGCTTGATTTGTGCCTGGGCGACCTCTTAATGGCTATTTTGTTTAGTTTTTGGACGTTACGGGCTGTACGTGCCGCGACCACGCCACCACCGCTCGCTCTGAGGTGAAAATTAATTGAAAATTCAAACACTATAATAACAATTTCACTTTATGACTCTTTATTAGGCTCAATGAGTATAAATAGAAACGGGCGGTCCTTGAGCGGTTTGCCCATTACAGTATACTTACACGCGGAAAGCGTTTTTTATTATAGATGTTTATCAGTAGCTAAATCGTAGACAGTTGGTGCAATAATATTGTATCAGTGTTTTGAAAATATTGCCATTTTGTACGAGCATGTATTAGATACATACATACATATATATCTAATGAGATATATGCTGCAATTAATGTTTTAGGCAATTTGATTTTAGTTTAATCTAAAATCACCTGAAAAATATGATTATTCCTTTTAAAACATGCATATCTCTACCTAAGAATCTACAAATAGCATTTCCTGGTGCTTACTCTAGAACAGGCTGACAGTGCCAAATTATTGTGCATACACTCTTTTCAGAGAAACAAATTAATCAATCAATCAATATTCAATACTACTACTAATAATAAATCTGTAAGGGACGGTCATGGAGCAAGTTACTTTGTTTTATAAGATACTGCGATTGTAGACTCTATGTATGATACTAAAAAGAAATTTACGATTTTTTTAGAAATATTTTCTGTATGTATGTATGTTCCTCCATAACTCTTAAACCGATAATCTGAATTCGACAAAACTTTGTACATGCACATTTACTCTATACGAGACAAAGGATAGGCTAAATAAAATTCAGTTCCGGTTACGCTAAGATGTGGCTCCCATACAAACCCAATTGTTCCGCCCGCCGAAATAAAGGTACAGTAGCGGGCTTAATGACGTTCTTCTTTTTAAATACGAATTTCGCGCGAGCGAGGCCGCGGGCAAAAGCTATATAAATAAATAAAATATTACCTATAAGAAATAATGATTTTTGTATGCACCCCTAGCGCTACTAAATAGCTTTTTAGGTCTTAAAAACCACTTCGTAGAAACCTCGTGGTACGGAATCACACGAACACAGAGGAGCTCTGTCTTAAAAAACTACCAAGAAAATGTACACGGGTGCTTGTTGAAGATTTAGTGATGCTGCGCCCCGTCACAGACACGCGCCGGCGCGCTGGCCTCCCGTAGCCTCCACCACTTCCTCCGTATAATTGTGCCACATCTCACTATAAAAGACTATAACTTTCGATGGAGAGCGACCATAAAAACGCGAGCCAAAGCGAATCGGAGGAATCGTACGGCGTGGACGCTGCCGCAGACCGGCTACGAGAAAGAGGCGTAGCCTTGCTACGACACGGCCGGGGCTCTGCCAACAATTACCACCATATAACGTCTGCCAAAGTGGCGCACTCGTACACGTTTTATGTTCGGCTCCGCGTCGCAGAACCTCCGCCCCTCCCCCTCACTGCAACCCTCCGCCGCGCGCCGTTGCCAGCAGGACGTCTGGAATACCTCCCATTCCCAGTTCGCATACAATTAGGTGCAGTTAGAAATTGCAGCTCATTTATGAAATTGTTAATTTAATTGGCGGCTGTATTTCTCTTTCGCTACATTTGAAATTTCTTTTTGGGCACTATTTTCTGTATCCAAGTAGTGTATGTGGTGTGCACTGCAAGTCATGCAGGTATTTGTTTCACTTTTATCTTACTCTTCGTAGCACAGAGCAGGTGATATTCGAATTCGCTATTCGATGCTCTATCGTTCGTAACCATATCAGTCTTCGTGTTCGCTAGTACATGTGTGTGCAAACGTGAAGCGAAGCGACACACATGCAAGACGTCGTCGTGTCGTCCCCTCGGCGCTCGTCTCACACCCCCGCCGCCGCGCCGCCGTCCCGCGCCGGTCACTCGTCCAGGCGCGGACACCACGTATTCATAGCCTGTAACTTCATCCCACCAGACCCGGATGCGCAGAGCTCGCCTCCGCCCCCGCCCAGCGACTGCTAGTTAAAAGGATTTCCGGTTTAGACTCGCCTCTCGTGCGCATCACTCCGGACCGTTACAACTAAAGCCCGCGCCGTTTCGGAGCGGACTGAGAGACGTCTTCGGAAGTAAGCTTTTAAATATTTAATGTCATGTCGGCCGCCGCGGTGACGCTGGGGACGATGGGGGAGACGGGGGCGAACGGAGCTCGTCGTCGACCGACCGACACACGACCGACGACATGTGTTTGATGTGCCGCCATTGAAGCGTACCTACACTGGTCTAAGTGTGGTGGTTATTGTCGGATTGAGTGTGCCGTGCGGTAGTGACCCTGATCCATACCCAAGTAATAAAACAAGTACCTACTCAAACAAGAAATCCTATTTTGTCTTATTGCTGTTCAAGTAAGTATATCCATTTTCTCGTATTTTCTGTATTTCTTTCTATTTTTAGGGTCACGTAGCAGAACCAGTATCCTTATCACGAGATTTAACCTACACCGCGTACTACGCTATGCCGTGTTCTCCGCATTATTTTGTATGGAGAAACGAAGTTCGCAAATCTATCACTAGAGGCGCTGCTCCGTTTCTCCATACAAAATGATGCGGAGAACACGGCGTAACGTAGTAGGTTAAATCTCGTGATAAGGGTACAGTAACCCTATTAGTCTCGCTACAATGTCTGTGCGTCCATCCGTCCGTCTGTCTGCATGCCTCATACATAAACTAAATCAAATGTAAATCTTGTTTACACATACAATGTATGAGTTTTTTCAACGCCGAATGTAGGTAGTTAGTAGGAAAAATTTAATTTGGTTCATTATTTCATACGTCATCTGTCCACCTAGCCGGGGGGCATCCCACGCTACGTTTGCTTGTACGTGGCCTCCATTCGAGCACCTGTCTACCCAGACGGTTGTCGGGTCTACGACAGATGTCGGGTCTACGACAGCCCACTGCCACTTCAGCTTGCTTATTTTCTTAGCAATGTCGACTACCTTAGTTCGCGTAGCGTTCCTTGGGAGAGGCCTATGTCCAGCAGTGGACGATACAGGCTGATGATGATGATGATTTCATACGTAAGCCCTTAAGGAACGCAAGTTAATTCAAATACACCCATTAAAATTACATAATATCTCCACTTTCATTGCCTAGTCTAAATGTGTACATAGGTATAGAAGTGATATCGCCGCTGTATCTCTGTCTGCTCACTTTATTTGTTTTGCTTATTTGGAAGAGAGGCGCTGCTCATTGTGTTCTTAATTAGTTGTTTGCGGAGAAGCGGCCAGCACCGCGCAGAGGGAGAGGGCCGCCGTGGTAGAGCTGGGTCTCTCCAGCACCGCCACTACCCACTACTGAGTACTGATGGCAGGGAGAAGGTAGATCTCATTACTTTCTTACAGTTTTCCGTGCTTCTAGTTTATCTGTTTACGTGCGATAATAGAACAGAGAAAAAAAAACTGTTTCGTTGCAATAACGACTTCAAAAAACAACTAGAACTTAAGTGTTAAATAATATTTTGATTCATTAGGTGGTAGGGTTTATCCCGGCCGGGTTGATACCACCGCACTGAGTGAAACTTCGGTCGAAACGGCTACGTAAATAGTTCGTGTTTTCCGTCCAGTTCAGTGTAGCCGACATGAAATGACAGTCTTTTATTTCACTCTTTTTTATATGTTATTTATATTACGTAACAAGTTATACGTAGAACTGGGTGTTAAACCGACGACGTGTTTTTCCAGTGATTGATTGATACACACTTAACAGTCCATATCTTGAAAACTACTGAACCGATTTTGATGAAACTTTCCTAAGTTGCACTATTCCCTAAGTTGGAAGATACTTAATCCTATAAAACGAAAAAAGAATTATGGCAATTCGATTTCTATCCGAGAAATTCGTGGACAAACATACATAAGTACACACATAAAAACATAAATACAAACATACATACGCTTACGTAATTGGGCACACCTGTTTGGAAGCCCACATAGACTAACTTATACCAATATTGTATATTTCAACGATATCACATACGAGTACATACGGGTCGAACTTAGAACCTCCTTTTTTTTAAAAAGTCGGTTAAATAAGTATTTAGGTATGATTTTTATAAGACCTACCTTATTTATAAATTGTATCCAAATAGTGACCTGCACGTACATATCCAGAGCATTCAAATTGCGATAGTAGCACCCCCAGACCCTCGTTTTTCAACGCGGGAAAGGGAAGACGCCCTTTCGATTAAGATAAAAATGAGAAAATGTTAATTTTGGCTGTGATCGTTATAGTGGTGTGAAGACATTAAGAGAAGAGTCCCTACGACAGTTTAGTCCCATGGCACCGTGTTCGTTATACCGGGATATCCCTCGTTGCTATATTACCATATAATTAGATGCAACCGAACAGTAAATCACCTTGATCCCGATTATGCGAATAAAGTGCCACCGGCTGATGTCCCTCGCCACGAAGAGGCACTGCAGATTATTATGTAACCTAATAACCTGTCACCGATAGAAATTATTTTATTTTATAGAGATATGATTAATTGTACTTGAGGATATTTATTACATGAGTGATGACGTTTCATAGTTCGGAGACAAGTTACTGTCACATAAGGAAAGACGCCTACCTACCAGTCTTCACGTGAAGCTAAAATTACAACTAACGGGTAAATCCTAACGTCATTATGTCCGTCTCGTCCCCTCCCCGTGACCTAGATATCTCCCACCTGTCATTGCAACATTGAACAAAGTAATAAAACTTGCGACGTCCAGCATTCCCGCCCAAAGCGCAGTGCTTAGATGGACACTCCAAACGACAACACCAGATCGTTCGCATGTAATATAGTCCTGTTCTGGCTACATTGACACTAACTCACCTAAGCTAGTCTAAAGTTCTTGAATCAAGGAATAATATGTTCCGTCAAATTGAGCCACAACCACGCGCCAGTGCTTAGATGAAACGCCCAACTGAGAACCCTATCTGACAGACACACAACTCCCCCACCCAATGGCTACAGACGTTTCTTATCCCTCAACCCCAAGTTACTCTCTCACCAGTCCAAAGGTCATTGTCAATAAACGGAATTACGTGTCGCGAGGCGTTCGAAGAAATTAAACTGTAGGTCTCCAAGCCGCCCCTGTGTATATAAATTATCGTATTCCGTCGCCTCCGTGAGAGAGAATCTGTTGGTCACCAACTGATTCCTTCCGGTGCTGTTGCTTGTGTCTCGTTCGTAATAATAAGCACGCAGGCTCCTCCTTACACACTATGTACGTATCCACGTAGAAACACGGCCTGTGGGAAACTTCCAAATACACCTAGTCGTTTAAAGCCGAGGGAACCTTCCACTCCTACAAACATTTAATTACCCTTACAACTAATTCCGAACAAATACGATTACATATAAACCACCTATAACGGGGAAGAATCAAAACAATAGTCATAAATGTTATAAAATTATAGAATTATTCGGTAATTGTCCATGCGCTACTCATCCAGTAGTCCTCGTTGCGGCGCCCCTATGCAAACGCTTGTCCAGTCGCACACACTAACGTTTGAGTATATTCAAAGTTCACCAGGCGCGCCTGAATATCACAAACACTGCACTTTCACTGTTCTAGTCACCGGTCTATTTCTATCGCGTTATTTCAACGAAAAAGTCAATTGTTTATCTTAAAATTACTGTTATAATATTTAAACAACAAACTATCGCAAAGACGCACGCGCTTCCCTAATCCGCCGTCTAGCCTAACTGCCTGCGTCACGTGCCCGGTCGCCGACCGACGCTGTGTTTACACCCCCCCTCCCTCGACAGCTTCCCCTTTACCTCCTACCTACCCCTCGCTCTACCCTGACTATGTACCTGCCATCCCTACGATGTCGAAGCAAACGCGCAAATCGTGAAGGTCGGAAATTATCTGAAATATTCATAATTACCGAACCGTCACAGACCTCCCCGAGATTTTCAAGACTGATGCAAAGCTCTCCAAGCGTACTGCACTCAGGAGTGAAATCTAAATATAACTTCCCTACATATTTCCCAGCTTGCAGCGAAGTCTCAGGCTAGCCGTGTACCAAGCGAACGTGTCCGCTTGAGCGACGGGTCCTCCCCGCCAATGGTAGACTTTATGGCGGTCTTCCATTGTCCTTCCGTACTACCCCGCACTGTCTAATACATTTCACTAGCAAAATATGCCGGGCGTACATTAAACAATGGACACGCCCTACGACGACCTGCAGCCGGAACACAAAGGATCTATAGTTTTTGGCCATCGTAAGAGCAGTTTTATAGCAGGATGTCTGAGTTTCGCTAGAAGTAATATACCATTGCCTACGTAACACTTGTCCCCGCCAAACGAATAACGTCGTAGTAAATTACGAGGACATGCCAGTAGACACTGGACGATTTGGGATTTTTTTTTTTTCGACTCGGCTTTCATGAGTTCTAGCCCTCAACGTTAATCGCCTCTATACGTCGAAGAAAGTCGAGGGCCTGTTTCGCAGAGGTCCCTTTAGCGATTAACCAAAGCCGACAGATTTCGCCTGGAAACTGTGCCATAATTTCCTGCACGTAGAACTCCTTAGGCAATGAATCTGTAAGTCTGAGAGCTAAGGCGAACTTACGAATAAAATATGCCGACATAGTTTCAGCGTCACCCCACCGTCCTGATATCACCTCTTTGCGCGATTTATTCTGTTCAGCCTTACCCCAAAACTGCTTCACGAAATCACTCTTAAAGTCATCAAACGTAGTCCATTCGCTACGCATGATAATCGACCAATCACGCGCCTCCCCGACAAGGCAACCGCACGCTACTTCTAAGTCGCTATTACGCCCCGTGGCCTTAAGGTAAATACCTAAATCTTCTAAAAAGTCCATAGGGTGAGTCCTACCGCCGACAGCATACTTAGGTCTACGTGGTGCTGGGATTAGCATAACAGGCACTGCCTGGTCTAATTCAGAGCCTACCCGACCACCGTCTAGACCTCTCGAGCTCCTGGCATTTTCCAGGGCTGCAATCCTACTGGCTAATGGGGACACGTTGCTACAAACAGCGTCAGCTACATTTTTGTTCACCATATTCTCTAAATAAGCGACTCGCCGTACCAAAAGTCTGAGGTTGGCTCGTAAAATTCCATTTAGGTACAAAGCCTTTGATTTTCTCAAACGGGCTTTGTCGTTCTTGCTACCAGAAGTCTGCCTCCCACTCCTCCTATAAACAGAGCCGGTTTTGGAAGAACCATCATTTCTGGAACAGTGAGATGTATTTACTGCATCACCGTCCGACCTGGCAGCGAATCTTGGTGAAGTTCGTACCGCGACAGACCTTCTAGACATAAAGCCTGCTTTCTGAGAACGACCCATTTTCTGTAAATATTGACAAGGAGAAAGATAATAATAAACTAAGCGGAACCCTATAAATTACTATTCTATTCTAAAACCCAGCCTATACCAACCGAATGTCCGCGTACTCATGAGCACTTAATGAACAAAAGAAATCCCGATTCCTACCTACTGTCTCCTTTGTTTCAAAACACGGTAAGCTCGGTATCCTGTCATTTAAGTGCCATATCGGCGACCGATGAGAATAATCGCCTAAAACTATCGAATACGCACATCTCTACACCCTAAGCTACTTCGCTAACTTGGATAATATTCTTATTTACCTACTATGTATAAACAGGTTCCCAAAAAATGCTCTTCTTATAACTATGTATTTACATATCATGTTAAACTGTGTTTTTCAACCGTATTTTACACTGGAAATTAAGCCTATATGTTTCTTATTAATACCTACTCATTTGCATAACTATACCTAAATATAATACCTATATGAAACTATACCTAAGTATTTAAGTATAAAATAGGCTTACTGTCAGTCGGACGGTCGACTTGATTACGTTAATTAATACCTAATCATACATAAAACAACGCTACAAACAATCGTAATATTATAATCTATGTTGCCTGATGCCGATTATATTTTCGACCTCCTTCCTCGCAAAACCTATATTATTAATTCACTACTTATCTATGTCTAAAGCAAATGGAAAAATTGGCGTACTGTCGACCAACTACTTACTAATTCAAACCGGTTGATTAATAACTCTAATGGCATATTATTATCTATATGAATCTATTAGTACAATCTTAAAATAATTATTTTACAATAATTCAACAAGTTAGTAACTAATAAATAATACTCTAAACTGCACGCGTATACCTCCCTCAGACTAACATCACAAAAAATTCGACCCTCGGCCGAGCGCAGAGGTACCTGCGATGGGTGGGTCTAGCTAGCCCCGTCGCCGCCCGAGATTCTGCACATGTGGCGGCCGACCATGCACCGCCAGTCCGTCCTGCCTAACTAGTCAGGGCAGGGGCGCACTCTGACTCCCACCGTTAATTTAATTTTATAGTACTTATTATTAATAAATTATCTCTTATAAGGTAATTTCTAAAATATAATACTAAACCACTCTGCCGTTGGGACTCGCTTGGAATGTCTTTTTAGGAACCCTTTATTGTTGTGAATAGTAAACCAAATTCTTTTTTAGCCTGGATCAAACTAGTTTTATTTTATTTGTTTTGATTAGATTGACCCATGTCTAGCTAAATCCTGGTCACGGCACCACTGCGATAGTAGCACCCCCAGACCCTCGTTTTTCAACGCGGGAAAGGGAAGACGCCCTTTCGATTAAGATAAAAATGAGAAAATGTTAATTTTGGCTGTGATCGTTATAGTGGTGTGAAGACATTAAGAGAAGAGTCCCTACGACAGTTTAGTCCCATGGCACCGTGTTCGTTATACCGGGATATCCCTCGTTGCTATATTACCATATAATTAGATGCAACCGAACAGTAAATCACCTTGATCCCGATTATGCGAATAAAGTGCCACCGGCTGATGTCCCTCGCCACGAAGAGGCACTGCAGATTATTATGTAACCTAATAACCTGTCACCGATAGAAATTATTTTATTTTATAGAGATATGATTAATTGTACTTGAGGATATTTATTACATGAGTGATGACGTTTCATAGTTCGGAGACAAGTTACTGTCACATAAGGAAAGACGCCTACCTACCAGTCTTCACGTGAAGCTAAAATTACAACTATCGGGTAAATCCTAACGTCATTATGTCCGTCTCGTCCCCTCCCCGTGACCTAGATATCTCCCACCTGTCATTGCAACATTGAACAAAGTAATAAAACTTGCGACGTCCAGCATTCCCGCCCAAAGCGCAGTGCTTAGATGGACACTCCAAACGACAACACCAGATCGTTCGCATGTAATATAGTCCTGTTCTGGCTACATTGACACTAACTCACCTAAGCTAGTCTAAAGTTCTTGAATCAAGGAATAATATGTTCCGTCAAATTGAGCCACAACCACGCGCCAGTGCTTAGATGAAACGCCCAACTGAGAACCCTATCTGACAGACACACAACTCCCCCACCCAATGGCTACAGACGTTTCTTATCCCTCAACCCCAAGTTACTCTCTCACCAGTCCAAAGGTCATTGTCAATAAACGGAATTACGTGTCGCGAGGCGTTCGAAGAAATTAAACTGTAGGTCTCCAAGCCGCCCCTGTGTATATAAATTATCGTATTCCGTCGCCTCCGTGAGAGAGAATCTGTTGGTCACCAACTGATTCCTTCCGGTGCTGTTGCTTGTGTCTCGTTCGTAATAATAAGCACGCAGGCTCCTCCTTACACACTATGTACGTATCCACGTAGAAACACGGCCTGTGGGAAACTTCCAAATACACCTAGTCGTTTAAAGCCGAGGGAACCTTCCACTCCTACAAACATTTAATTACCCTTACAACTAATTCCGAACAAATACGATTACATATAAACCACCTATAACGGGGAAGAATCAAAACAATAGTCATAAATGTTATAAAATTATAGAATTATTCGGTAATTGTCCATGCGCTACTCATCCAGTAGTCCTCGTTGCGGCGCCCCTATGCAAACGCTTGTCCAGTCGCACACACTAACGTTTGAGTATATTCAAAGTTCACCAGGCGCGCCTGAATATCACAAACACTGCACTTTCACTGTTCTAGTCACCGGTCTATTTCTATCGCGTTATTTCAACGAAAAAGTCAATTGTTTATCTTAAAATTACTGTTATAATATTTAAACAACAAACTATCGCAAAGACGCACGCGCTTCCCTAATCCGCCGTCTAGCCTAACTGCCTGCGTCACGTGCCCGGTCGCCGACCGACGCTGTGTTTACACCCCCCCTCCCTCGACAGCTTCCCCTTTACCTCCTACCTACCCCTCGCTCTACCCTGACTATGTACCTGCCATCCCTACGATGTCGAAGCAAACGCGCAAATCGTGAAGGTCGGAAATTATCTGAAATATTCATAATTACCGAACCGTCACAAAATGTTGCCAACAACGGCGAGAGCACTACACGATGAGGTACGAGTAGCATCCCCAGGAGTCTTCATTCGAAACAATATAGCACGTGATGTCGACTGCACTCTGCGGGAGGTACGCCACGACTCTCGCGGGTGCATCTTCGTACACAACATGCTGCTCCCGTCGCGTCCGCTAGCTAGACAGTTTGTTCGCGAGTTGTCTTCTAACTTACGGCTCACAAATCTTCTGGCCGAATAAAAATCTACCAAAGTTTAGTTTAAAATTATTTAACAATGAGGATTTAGCGGAACTTTACCCCACGCATAGCAACTTGATTATACAGCTTTCTAGATTAAGAGCGGTGATTACTACCTTCATACAGCATACTGGTAAACAAACGGAGAAATTTACATAGTCGTATATTTAAAATATAAAAACACTTGACGCTATAAACATAGATATTCATCTTTGTGGTCGCGCATAATCCTCAATGTTATAAATCTTAAAATGTCTCTGTGTGGCTGTCATCTAGTCGCATATTGAACCTGAGATTAGTCGGCTTGTGGAAAGCTCGATCACGAAGATCATTCTAAGCATTCTAAGGCATAATTTTAAGCATCTGAGGTTGGCACTCATACACAGCTTTGTGTAAGCATTCACTGAGAAAAATTTTATGATGATGATTATTAAACTTTAGTTAGAGACAACCAAACCGTAGTACCAAAGCGTAGCTTAGTTAAATTTTACTAAAGTTTAGTAATCATCATCATAACATATTTGAGAAATTAATAATATATTTGTGGTTGTCTCTAATACAAACATATTTGTCTCTAACTAAATCACAATCATAACATTTTTCTCAGTCTTGTGCGTTTTTCGAATCGGAGTCAGCAGTCAGCGGTTGTGTGTCCACTGCTGGACGTAAGCCTCCAATTTTTCTCAGTCTTCCCGGCCTTCAGCGACACCGAATCGTTGTGGTAATTAATATAATCAAATTACAATAATCCACATTCAAATGAGGTGTGCGAGCTCTAATGAATAGCTGCCGAGCGAAGCCGGCCTCTCTAGCGGGTTGTATCATCATAAACCTGCGGCGTATAATTAGGTTAGCCGGCTTGGTCACCGTTCGCGCTCCGGGACGGCTCCATTGTTCTTTTAAAATACCTACTGAGGACTGGATGAGGAAGGTGAGGAAGAGAAGGGAGTGGCTGGCGTGCCACGAGTAAAAAATACGAAATCTGCAAGCGCACGATAAATGTGAATGATATTTTCGAGACAATTTTTACACCAGAGATTTAAAGGTTTTTTTTTAGAAAAAATATAACAAGTGGAGTTGCAGAAAGAACGGGAGCTTTAGTTGCTTAAGCCGGTTAGTCTGGATAAATTGTTATCTCTTCCGAAAATTATTTTCAGTCCGGTTTCGGCCAGCAGCGCGCCGCCTCCCCCGCGCCGCGCCGCGCCGCCCCGCACCCGCCCCCATCGCCGAACCGACTGCAGTGTGTCCAAATCTATATGTTTATTTACGTTAGCACGATTAAGATTTTCAGGGTTGGGTCTAATTCGTGACTTCACTTGTGTTCACCCAATATTATGGTGTTTATACACCATGGTGGCCGAGAGGGTGCGGGGATGTGCGGGGGAGACGGCACCGCCGCGCCGCGACGCCTAAGCTTGGACTGTATAGGTACCTACCTAGTTAACGCACACGTTTCGTTCGTTAGAGCTTTAATAATTGATATTATTTTAATGAATGCAAACTAGGCGGACAGAGGGAGGACGGCAACTTTGTTTGTCCAACTCACGACCCGCCCCGACTCGCTCCGCCCCGCCCCGCTCTGCCGCCCAGGGCGCACTTCACAACATTTTGTTTTTGTAATTTGCAGACTGGCACATGTTTCGGGACCCCAAATAAATGTTATTCAGCTCCGTGTGACACGACGACACGACTGACGAGGTGTTTTCGGAGCAGTTATAGAATATAGCCTCTAGGGTCATATTTTTCACTTCAAAAATGATTATATTAATGTTTCATGCCATTGTGTATCATAACGAGACCAGACGGTTCAACTGACGACTAATGTAAATTCCACTTTTTTGTAATAATTGATTGATCGACAGTGTAATCTGCACGTAGGTGTTTTTGCTCATATGTTTGGAAAAACAACTGTGAAAGATTGTGTATTTCATTGAGCAGAAAAATATATATTTAGCTGAAACCACAATAAAACAGTTATTCGTAGGTTGAAACCATTAAAATATATAAACATGTGAAGGAAATTTCGCCTGTGACGTAAATAGCCAGAATAGGAGCACTTCATAGGATAATACTTTCTTCATCTTTCTAAATTTTTTAGTACTGCATTAATATATTTTCATTCATTTAGAACGTGCGAGTACGTAAGCATTTGGACCATAGGCGTACCGAGGGGTGGCCGGGGGGGGGGGGGGGGGGGGGGTTACGGGGTTCTCAACTTACTCATGAAATGTATGCAATGCGGCAGCGTGCGTGTGCGACTATTCTAACTGAAACTTGAGGAATCCACCGTAATTACCAGCGCAATGGAATCTAATGTAATGGCGGCAATTATATGGGCGTACGGTGAGGGTGACTGCAGCTGTTAAGCGCGGCGCAGTATAATAGAGAGTTAGTGTTGCGTACTTATGGTTTGATGAAACTATCTCTTCTGTAATACTCAGACACCTGATACATTGGTACATCTATATATGTATATAATGTATGATGCACTCTGCACTCATATGTTGATCTCAAAAGAATGTGGAAAATGTATAAAAGCATGTACTGAATTCAACAAAAGTTTGCTAAATACTCAAAAACTCAACACTCTTATCGATAATCGGATAACAGGCGCGACACGGGGCTGAGTTCCATCCATTTATAAGTGAACGGTGGCCATGGACATTCGCGTTGCGATGCGAATGCCGAGCCGACCTGACAAGTCGATATATTTACGCCTCCCTTGAAGGAATCAGGACTGCACTTGGGGAGAAATATATACATGGACACGGACAATATTCCACAACTTTAGACGAAATACCCACAGGCTACAACGGATTAGTTCGCATCCACGGTAAGACAACCGCGTATGGATTCTATGGATGTAATCCCTGGCCAGTGCGCGTGTTTCCATATTCTCGATGCTAACATTGTGTGCAGTGGAAAATAAAATAATTCTATTTAATTTTGGAGCATAAGACGTGAGCACGTAGTATTCGTTCATGTGGTGTACAGGTAGCCAATATGTAACCACCTACCCAGCACCAGCACGTGTACACGTGTGCCAGGCGGAACGGTGCGGCGGCGTCGAGGCTCCTCCGCGCCCGCTCAATATATTTGAATTAGCGACAATCAATTTTTCCAGCTCTTTTTCGCCGAAGGCTTACCTCGAAGGGGTGTCATAAATCGTGCTTGTCGGGCGCCAGCGCGACCTTGCGAGCGCCGGTTGTTCACGCAGCGCGCGGCGCCACGTAAGCCCGAAAGAGCCTTCTCAGACGATTCGTCTCTATATCCGCCCGCCCCGCCCCCGCCCGCTCCCGCCTCCAGCCGCCCCGCGCGGCGCGAGCTGAGTAATGAGGTCGCACACGAATCTTTGTAAAGTGTCATGCAGTACCTATCAGCTCGTGATGTTGAATCTAAATATGGGTTGTTCATTTATTCCGCTTCCGTTACTTTTCAGGTTTCCGTAGCCATACGGAAGCCTACGCCGCCGTCTGTCCGTCTATCTGTCTGTCTCTCTGTAGTTTAGAAGTAGTCTCCTTCATAGAACAAGTGTCTCTCTGGTGCACACGAGTTCGAATCCCGAGTACTGCGGGTATATTTTTTTTCTTTTCTATTTCCATTTTTTACCTTTTTTATCGTGTAATCTTCGCTTCTGTCAAGCGCCGACGCCACCCGTTTTTAAACGACTTAAAAAAAGGAGGTTATCAATTCGACCCGTATGTATTGCAATATCGTTGGAATTGCACAATATTCGTATAATATGTTAGTCTATGGGGATTTCCAAATAGGTGTGCCAATTTTCATAAGAGTATGTATGTTTGTCCATGCATTTCTCCGAAACTATTAATCGGATTGTGACCATTATTTTTTAGGGTTCCGGATCCGTTGTACGGGACCCTATTACTAAGTCTACGCCGTCTGTCTGTCTATCTGTCCGTCTGCCGAGGGCTGTATCTCTTGAACCCTGATACCGTTGAAATTTTGACAGAATATGTGTTATTATGGCCGATATAACAACAAATAATAAAAATAAGAAAAAGTAAGTTAGTAATATGTTTGTGAACTAGGTGCCATGTCAGTGCTTCCTTTCGGTCGTGGTCGTACACTGGACGGAAAACACAAACTACCTATTTACATAGCCGTTTCGACCGACGACGTTTCATTCAGTGCGGTAGTACCAACCCGGGCGGGTTGTACCCTACCACCTAGTAAGGTAAGAAGGGAAGGGACCTACAGTTTTACGTGGAATCCGAACCACGGTCAGCCTCCAACGGTCGAGCGGTCACCCATCCAAGTAATGACCGGCCCAGCGTTAGAGTCGACTGTCTGCACCACTGAGCTATCGAGGCTGACGTATGAATAAAGTAATTAAGTAATAAAAAAAATTATCATCTTAAAAAGTGGACCGATTTGCATGTGGACGTTTTTTTTTAAAGCTTGAAATAAAAGTTAAATTACAAATTCAAAAAAGCCCAACCCTTAAAAAGTCAAAATTAATTTCAGTTTACTTCCTTCGTTTATTACGTTATTACGTCTATTTTCTCCGAATCGACTGAACAAAAAATGATGAAATCTACCTACCCGCTCCTGAGAAAAAGAAGGTCTCGACCACGGACAGACGGACGGACGGACGGAAAACATAGTGATTCTATAAGGGTTCAATTTTAAAAAACTACTACTTAGAACTAAAAATTATTAAATAATTAAGTTGAAGGCGGCAATTTAAAAATCCTCGACCCTTAAAAAGTAAATACCCGCACAGCTCTGCATTGTACATTTTATTTACTTAGATGTCCCCGACTCCTTTAAGTAAACGGAAATTATTTTTGATTTTTTAAGGGTTGGGGTTTTTTAAATTTTTAAGGTTTTTAACTTTTATTTCAAACTTGAAAAAAAAAACCTGGCAAATCGGTCCACTTTTTTTAAGATATACATTTTTTGTTCACTTAATTACTTGATTACAAACATAGCTACACCCATACACACATCCACACACACGTTAAACTTATAATAACACATTCTTTTTGCGTCGGGGTTAAAAACAGTGATTCATACCGAAAACCTCTTACGCGACACACTGCACCTACACCCATACCACTGTTCATACCAGTTTAATTTACTGTAGGCACTAATAATTTTATGCAGTTTACATATAAATAATAAATGTGGATATAAAAAGGGAGTAAAAGTATCTGCGTGAAAACTCGTGTGATCCCAACACGTGTACGGCGCGGCGCGGCGCGGGACGCAGGCGCGCAGCAGCAGCCAGCTCGGTTACTTTGCTGCTCGCTTGGCTCCTCGTGAACGGCCAGGTGCAGAGCGGTAGCGGAAGCTCGGTAGCGGCAGAGCGGTAGCGGCAGCGCGCTAGCGACAGAGCGGTGTCGGCAGGTCCAGAATCCGACCGTACTGAGAGCTGCAGCCCTGAGGTGCGTTGTTTGCGAACTATTGACTATTGTGAAGTACCTACTTAGTAGAAAGCAACAGGAGAAGTATAAAACTTCGGTTTTCTAGTGCATTGCAACTACATAATTTGAAAGGTAATTGCAGCATTTGCCAAATTATAAATATAAATAAAAAAATTATAAATATTTGAATCTGTTGTGTGTGCGATGGGGCAAGTGCCTGAACAAATAAACGATTTGATTTGATAGAACATACATTAATTTGGGCCCTCGAAAAACAAGCGAGAAACATCGCGCGCTCTGAGCGGACGGCGGCGGCGCCGCGGAGGCGGCGGGTGGAAGACGGCCGCCGATCGCTGTTCCGATCGCCGATCCTTGAGAACTGTTTTTAACCCAAGATTCATAAGCGCAACACGCATGCCTATTCTGTCAGTGTTTTTAAATAAATACATACTTCAGTCTGCCTAGCAAGCTTGACTTCGATTTCTATACGGGGCGAGGCGTGTTGTATAGAGGGCGCCTACAGTGCATCACTGTCCTGCTATTACCTGTCCAATGCTCGCTCAGTTGAATGTCACCGTTGCGTTGTGTTGTTTAACGTCGTCGCCAATATCGATGTTTTCGGGAAGAGTTTACGACTTCGCGTTCGCTCTTCCGTCGTCATGTTATATTTATTGAATGGTAGTAGTTGGTAATAAGAAAGTGTTTACCTTTCCCTCGATATGCCGCCACTAAACAAAGAAAAGAAACCCGGCTGCCCATAGCCAATAAATCTTGGAAAAAGGAGGGAGTCCGCAACAAAAGGGCTGCATTCACTCAGTCGCGCCGCCTCTGGCATATTAATAGGACTCGTTACCTTAGGGAGCGTTTAGACACGCGTTGAGAGAATACGAGAAATCTAAGTAGAGCACCATTCTCACTTTTGGCTAAGCTGCGGTTCAAGACAAGACAGTTAAGAAGTAACCATAATAGATTTTAATGCGCATCTCTATTTTGTATTTCAATGTTTTAAGCCTTAAGATTTAAGGTAATAAATTTTTTTTTTTATTTTATCTCATTTAATTTTTCTTAAAGAATTCTCGTATATTTTCGCAATCTATATGCGAGGAGAACTCGCTATGCAGTTATGAATCAAAATAAATAAATATAGATAAATATATTAAAAGTAGAACAGAACAGAATAGAAACTCTTTATTGTACAGAATTGAAACAAGAACAGTAATACACGAAAAGTAACAAGAAATACAGGAGTGCACAAAGGCACATTTATCACTGCAAGTAATATCTTCCAGTCAACCTTTGACATTAATAGTTACATATAAACTAACTAAACATACATATAAAGTAGGTGCATACTATACTATACCAATCCGCAAATTAATATAAATAGGGAAACCCAGTTAATGTAGAATTTCTTCAAGACATTTTAAAATAATTTAATGTTTGGGAGTGACGGTTGTATGAAGTGCGGAGCGATTTTCATAGACGATCAGAGGTCAGTAAATGAATCGGTGTAGAAACCAGAAGCGTGACGTGGAATCCGTAGGATGTTATCGTCACAAGAGCCAATAAGAAGGCCGTGTGAGAAGAAAACAGTAAATTTATTAATGAAACCGTTCTCCAAGCCTTTCTCTATGTCAATAAAACTCAATTCTCGTAATCCATCATCCATGAATTCGTATTAGTTAGTGAAACACAAAGAGTTTGTATTACGTCGCTGCGCAGTAACGTAATACAAACTCTTTGGTAAAATATATAGAAGTGGAGTAATTAAGACCAAACTCAAAAATTATTCAAATAGATATTTCTTGTGAAGTGATGGATGCCGCGTCTAGTAGAGAGCGTAATGCTTGCAGCAGAGCGGCACCGTCGAACTTCATCAGCGATTACTTGTACTCGGTCCGCTTAGCAAAATCGCTAGCGCTCGATTAAATTAATACAACGTTATAGAAACTTCACTACGCAGACTGCAGTAATATTTCACTCGTAAGTATACGTCAAACAAAATACCTATTCAGTTTATTTTTAGAGTTCCGTAAAGCCTTTTAGAAAGTGGTATGTCTGTCTGTCTGTCTGTCAGTCCGTCCGTCCGAGTGCTGTGTCTTTTGAACCGCAATAGATAGCCAGTTGAAATTTTCATAAAGTTATATTTTTTTTATAGTAAGCGCGACATGTGGCGCCGATCCACCTATAAGGTGTCTAGTGACGCCCATGGACATTCAGTCGCATGCGAGGGCTACGAATGCCATGCCGGCCTGAGAGGTGCCCATTCACGCCTCTCTTGAAGGACCCGAGACTGTACTTGGGGGGAAATATGTGGGCAGGGAGAGCGTTCCAGAGTTTACCAGTTCCGTGGAGGAAAGATCTGCAGAACCGGCTAGTTTTCTTGCTCGTCTTTCTCGGCATGCTAATATAATGCGTGGATACCTAATTATATTTGACTTGTCCACAGTATAATGTCTTAGTATTAATAAATACACTGAACGAACACTACTGAAATCACTGACTTAACAGTGGTCTATCATGGACGCAAAAAACCGTTATCTTAAAAAACTTCCTGAAGACTTGCTTGTTCGTGTTTTCTTTTTTGCATGCTCGTGGCCTTATGCTGGTATGTAGCAGCATATCAATACACAGAGCAGATCGCAATAAAAACTTCTCACCTAGCCCGACCATAAAATAAAGAACAATAAACAAACAGCAGTAACAACGGTGCTTCGAAATGTCTTATATCTCCAGGCGCTGCCCCGCCCCGCGCCGCGCGCGCCGCGGGGCGGCGCGCGGCGTAACGCCTCCGCACCGCGGCGTCACACAAACGTATCTCAATCGCGCCGCACTCAGCAGGAATTTCAATTGAAGGAGCGATCCTATCATAAGTTTTCCCTCGCTGCCGGCGGCGCGGGGGAGGCGCGATCGTTGCAGCGACCGCGGCTCGGCGCGGCGGTGCGGCGGGCGGACGCGGACGCGGAGGCGGAGGGCGGTACCGCGGCAGCTTTCTTCATAAATCGCGGGGCAGATCCGCGAGCTTTGCCCAAAAACGCTGTCTAGTCGACTGCTTAGATTTGTTGCTTTAGTTTCGCATGAGTTAGGGTGGGATTTACCGGCTGATTAAAGATGTGAGCGGAGCTGGCCGTAGTGGCTGGGGCGGCGGGGCGGGGCGACAAGGCGAGGCACCGTGCTCGGAATATGGAAATGCTCGCGAGAGCTCGAGCCCGTCATAACTCAGCACTAATTTGCTCTGCGCTCGTATTATAATTTTTATACTTCACTTGTGGGAGCTCCGCCGAGTTCGCTTCGTTAAAATTGCAGCAGACGTAATCGTGGATTTAGCTGTGGATGTTGTGTTTACACTCGTACAGTGTGCATTGTAAAAACTACACGAATAACACAATTAGGAAACGAGAAAACGTATCTGTAGGAAAATTTTGCTATGACCTTGTGCATTTCCTATGCAGTAATCAATTAGATTTTTGGTTAAGTACTCTTGAAGTCCTCTGACAATACCAATAAGGATTTATAAGCAGTAAGACGGAAAGTTTTTGAAAAACCTGCCTCTTTTCCTAGTGAAGTTCTTTATGGAGAATCAACAAAACTATCCGAATTTAAGGAACACTCTAATAGAAGCTATAAGAAGATTTGATTTTCATTATCTTATGTTCCGCACTGTTCTAAGTTGAAGTTCATCGAGACACATTCAGCTGTGTTCGTACTCGTACGTTATCAGACGCGTTAAAAGCGACGGGAAATGTTGTGAAGCGCGGCAACTCCGCGAGGTCATTACTCATGTGTTACCTAACAATTACCGAAGCCCTACGAGACATTCAGGTGTGGAGAGAGATAAGTCGTCTGTGCGGGGCAGGGGCGGGGAGGTGTCGCGACGAAACGACATCGTCAATTTATGATGAAAGCACTCGAGAAAGAGCTCTTCCAGTCGTTTCCTCATGCGATCTAATAATGACGAGAGCCATCGCATCGGAGGCTATCAGCTCCCGGCGGCGCCGACACTGGGGCAACCCCTGCAGCCGCACCCCGCTCCGACGGCGCCTCACCTCCGCTCCGTGCTATTCTCATATTGATGTGTCGGCGCTTTGCATCGATATTGTTATTAAAACGACGAGCGGTTATACGTATACATATACATAATATATGGGCTCGCGAGCTGGAAAAATCATTTCACTATTATGCAGGTCGAGGACGACGAGCGAACAGGGATTTCCCACTAGTCACTCGCTGAAATAATATTCCAATTAAATGAGGAGTGTCACCTTATTTGTAACCAAATACATACAATGTTATCCAAATCCAGTTTGAGGCTGTGATTTCGTTTCATTATTACCTGTCAACATTTTATGGACCGCCTCATCTACGGAAGTGTCTTGTCACGTAGTGAATTTTAATAGCGGACTGTCGAAATGCGTTTACCGAAGTGTCAGAGACACATTGCCAGTACGGAGGAAAATACTCCGTACTAAGGCTACGGTACACGTGAGACGTCCGTTACTTTGAAGATTATTACTGACAACCTACATTTCTGAAAATGCAATCACACATATCTCGGCGTACTACACTCTCACTACGTAAACTAAATATTATTAATGAATTTGTTCCTGTGAAACTTACAACTAATATTTCAAATTATCCAAGGTGGTATACAGCTCCTCTGAAAAAAATCATTGCTGAAAAGTTAAAATACCACAAAAAATGGAAAATATTACATTTACGCTCCGACTACTTGGTTTTCAGTATGCTTCGAAATCGCCAAAAAGCACTACAAGATAAATGTTTTAAGGATTTTATAGATGTAGCTGAAAAAGGTATTAAAAATAATCCTAAATTCTTTTGGAATTACGTGAAATCAAAAAAGAGCGGCGACAGCCTTCCTAAGGAAATGTATTTTCAAGATCAGAAAGTGTCGGGCGGTCAAAATATATGTAACCTTTTTAGTCCTTCTTTCAATCTGTGTTTGTACCTGCTTCTCCTACAGATACTTTGGACAATCCCAGCGAGGACTCTGCGTGCCCATGCGATCTGAATACGATTGAAATAGATACTTGGCGAGTATATAAATATCTAAAATCTCTTGACATCAACAAGAGTGCTGGCTCTGACTCAATTCACTCTTTTTTTATTAAATCTTGTGCTTCTGAATTGGCCGTCCCCCTAACGATTCTGTTTCGTAAATCAATTAATCAAGGTATATTTCCTTTAGTTTGGAAAAAGGCGTTCGTTACACCCATATTTAAGACTGGCGACAGGCGTAATATGGAGAATTATAGACCTATCTCCAAGCTACCGATATTAAGTAAGGTGATGGAGAAAATAGTTTACGACCAAATTTATCCCGTTGTCAGGCCACACATATTATCTAATCAACACGGTTTCTTGAGAAACAGGTCAGTTGAATCTAATCTTTGTCAGTTGACGGAGTATGTTCTTGATACTATGAGTGAAAAGAAACAAGTCGATGTTATTTATACTGATTTCTCGAAAGCTTTTGATAAAATTAATCATTCTATCTTAATAAAAAAACTAAGTCTCATTGGTATTAGGGGAGACCTTTTACGCTGGTTAATTTCATATATTTCTAATCGATCCCAGGCTGTTGCATTGAGGGGTTACTGTTCTCAGTATGGTTCCATTCATTCCGGTGTACCACAAGGGTCGCATTTGGGTCCTTTGTTATTCTTAATTTACATAAATGATATTGGTGATTGTATACAGTTTTCAGATTTCTTGTTATACGCCGACGATATGAAAATGTTCATGAAGGTCAACACGTCTGAACATTGCACGAAGCTTCAGACCGACCTACAAAATGTCTCCGATTACTGTCAGCGGAATCAATTATTCCTTAATGCTAAAAAGTGCCAAGCAATAACTTTCAGTCGAAAGGTTAATACAATTGTGTATCCCTATATGTTGAACAATGTAATGCTGGAAAGAAATAACCATGTTCGTGATCTGGGGGTGTTTATCGACACAAAACTATTATTTGACAAACATATTAATATCATTACTAATAAAGCCTACAGAATGTTGGGTTTTGTATTGAGGGTTTCTAAACCTTTCAAACAACGACACACTCTTAGACTATTATACTTATCATATGTAAGAAGCAGCGGCGACTCGTGGTCCTGAATATTGGGTTGGCTCTGGCTAAGGATTTTTTTTTTCATAATTTCATAACTTAGGTACCTACGCGTTAATTTATTTCTACCACAATGAGTTCAAAAACTGAAAGACGATTACGATATAGATAGTTTATAATATTTAGTTTAAATGATTTATTTTGCTCACTTACGATTTATTTGTCTGTAGATAGGTACCTACTGGTTGTGTCAAAGCTGTCGAGTTGCAGCCGACAACAGCGACGTCTCCTCTGGCACGACGACGACGAGACAGGCATACAAGCTTGAATTGTTACATTTTATTTGTACATGAAGTCCACTCTTCGTTCCACAGACAAGAAATTTTCGATGACTCGATCGTGAAATCTTCTTTCTTCCTCAATTTTGTTAGCAACTCCTTTTCCACAGATATGTAAGAGTGCCAAATTACTGAGTCTCTCTTGTCCTTGAGTGCTCCGTAGATAGCTCGGTAGGAGTTTGCCATTATAATTACCAATAAATCACTTTAAATTTAACAACACTGCACAGGATTCATCCATACAAAGTCCATACCTACATAACGGAATATATGCAGCTATCAACTCGCAAGCCAATGCGCACACACACGCGCACATAACACACCTAGCCTAGCTCGCTAGTCGCATCTCATCGCACGTCGCACAGCACAAGAAGACTCGTCGTGTGGACGCAGCGCGCACACACCCGCACACGCAACACACACACACCTAGCTCGCTCGCTAGCTCGCTCTACTCGCTAACGCGTCACTAAATGCACTCCCCGCTGCGCCAACTCGAAAGGCTGATCAGCGGGTCCGCGCGGGACGGGGGGGGGGACATCGGTCGCTTCCGCTTTGTATGGAATACGATGGCGCTTCAAAATGTAGCCAACCGGCCAATGAATGCCTTGATGTGTCGTCATTCGTCGTCGCCCGCGTTTGACGCGCGCGAAATTTCAAATTATGTAACGGGTACGGGATTGACGTTTTATCTTATTAATCGTGGATTATATGACATAAATAATATAACTCCGAAATTTTTTCACATTTATTTTAGCCTGATACTTCTGTATTAATGGTGTCATTCATTTTATTTGGTTTGGCGGCGCCAACCTCGCCAACTGAGAGGAGTCGCCGCTGGTAAGAAGTCATCTTGAATTTGCGTCGGTCGTATGGAACCCTCAATACAAAATCTACATTAATGCTATTGAAAAAATTCAGAACAAATTCTGTAAGCACTTTAATTTTCGTTTCGGTCCACACGAGCACATGTTGGACACATTATTGAACAGAAGGACGATAACGGATATTAAATATCTCCACAAAATCTTAAACAACAATGTCGATAGTCCTTATCTTCTTGGTAAAATACCATTTAGATGTCGAGCTCGTCTCACACGTTCTGATAAATTATTTCATGTTCCTAAAAGTAGCACTAATTACCTGCGTAACTCATATATACGAAGATGTTGCAACACGTACAATCTACATTTCTCACATGTCGATCTATTCCATGATAGTCGAAGCAAGGTCAAAATATTGTCAATACAAAATATTTAGTATAACAATTTTTGAAGTCGTTATTAGGCTGTCATTTGTAAAAAAATAAAATAAATAAAAAGTCTGTATCTTGGTCAATTTTACCTATATGTGTTATACTCGTCGTTTTAACTTTATATATGTTAATCTGATCTTTTTGTTTCGATTCTTCATCGTATGATGATAATTATTTTGTTGGTATTTTTATTTTTTTTTTCTCTTCAAAAATCACATTTAAGTATTAGCTAAGATCAACACTACATTTTGTTCTCTCTCTTTTCTATTGTCTATTGTTAACGGAATCTTCGCTGGTCTGTTTTTATTTTCTTATTATTTGTTTTGTTTTTATGTATTTATGTTGACTGTTTGATTCCTAAATAAATAAAAAAAAAAAAAAAAAAAAGTAACCGAGCACACATTATTATATTATTTACCGAGCGTGAATTTCCACGATCTCTTCCCGCTGTCAGCCCATACTAAAATTATATATTGTTTGACGTAACGAAAAAGATCGCAAGCGTCTGTATGGAAATCGATTTGTCAAAGGGGGCAACACCGCACATCGCGGTGTTGATTAATGGGTTGCCAGGCGGTTAAAATATATCCTAAATAGACGGGAATTCACACTCGCCTCGGTTACACTTATCAAATCTAGTAAGTCAGACATCATCTGAGGATCCCTAGCAGAGGTCCATTATTATTAGTAAATAGTGTTACAGGCCTTCAGCCACTTATATCCATGTAACAACCTACAGTGCGCGTCGCTGCGTGCTAGCCGACTTCATTCCGCAGCCACACTACAAACGCGCGCTGTCGTCTATAAAAGCGGGACTCGGTGAACTAGGACTTCACTTCTTATTGCATTATTTCTCCGCTTCGAACATCAATATAACGCGCTCGATCTGCCGCCGTGTGTTTCATAGTCTCCCTCGCGACCGTGCTACTTCCAAACGAGCCGCGGCTCTGCACCACCGCCGTCGGTCACGCGTCGTCGAGCCCTCCCTCACGGACGCCTGCAGCCGTTCAACACAGCGTTGAGAGAGGAGTCCCCACAGCCAGGGGTACGGGTAACATTACACTCTCTTCAGCTCTGCACTGCCTGTCGCTTGTGAGACACCGCCGGCCTAGCGGTTGTCGTTGCGCTTCACGCACAAAATTGTATAACGCCCCTGTGTATTTTTCTCTCTTCCCATCCACAGGGCACCGTGATATGTGTGCACTTTATAATGTGGGTTGTGTGTGTGTGCAGCTTCTACGTCTACACGTAGATCCTTCTACGTTTCCACGTAGACACTTCTACGTCTCTTCTACGTTTCCACGTAGACACTTCTACTGTACTTCTACGTTCTCCGTCCGAGGACGCCCGCATCGTCTGCGTCGGCACAGCCGGTACGAGCCACCTGGGCACTACTCCTCGTCCGGCTGTCCGAAGCACGAAGCTTGTGAAGAGGGTGGGGAACGAGCTACGCGTCGGAGGCATCGGGTCGGCCTCTCCGCGAAGACCTGCGTCTCCTTCCCCCGAAGATAAGTTCTCGGATAGGGTCGTAGTTTTTAATCGATTAGCTCGGTCGTCACCACCTACGATGCTCAAGTGATTTTGAAACTCACACCCTGTATATTTTCTATCGATTTTATGTTCCTTGTAATAAACGATCTACAACTATATTTCTGAGCCTCATTTCTCATTTAATTCCCCCTTTATTCGGTTCAGTCTATTCGTAGGTATACCTGCAAAACAACATGCCCCGCCTCAACATTAGGTTAGGGTTAATTTTTTTTTAAACCATCAAAACATTCACCCATACCACTTTCTTGTTTTTACATTCATATACACGCTCATTTACCTGCGAATAGCACTGTCCCGCCTAGTAGGTCTATTCACAGGAAATCAAATAAGACACTCCCAGTTCTTAGTTAATAATCTCTGTTTGGCATACCTACGAATTCGTTAATAATATCTGTTTGGCTTACCTACGAATAGCGCTGTCCCCCATCTACATTACGCATACTCTGCACAGTTGTCGACTGGTCGGTACGTACGTAAGTAACTGCAGGAGTCCATCCAGAAAAAAAATGAAAAAAAAAATTAAGTAAATGTTCCCGCGCTGCTCTTAGCTGAGATTTTTCATTACGATAGCAGCTCAAAAATGTAAACTCCATCTAGAGAAGCCATTAAGAAATCGATTAAGCTCGAAGAAATAATCTTCTTCGATCGTAGCGCAATCTTCTACTCAAACTAGTCACAATCTCGGAATCAAGAGCCTTCAAACAGCGGTGACCGCGCCGCCGCCCCGCACCCGCCCCGTGCCAGCTGTGATCTCAAGGCAAACACTATCGAGTGGCGCGCGAGGCGACAACCGTCACAGGTCCGCCCCGTTACCGAAACGTCACATTCACCCGGGTCCGCCGCTCTACTTTAGTTTTTCCCTCGTAAATTTTATAAGTCATAGCGGCGAGATGGTGCTGTTAAAGTTTGTCACTTTTTTGGCAGAAGAAGTGTGCGAGAAAAAACATACTTTTTTTTTCCTTTTTCTGGCGGGAGATGCAGCCGAGGTTGAGGGTGGGGCGGGCGGGAGTGCGTCATATCCGCCTGCAGCGGCTGGGCGCGCGGGACGTGGCGGGTGCCGCGGCCCGCGAGGAGACTGTGATTATTAATACGGGTCTCTATATATTGTCACCCGTACAAACACAAGCGGAGAAAAAGAAATGTTTAGTTTATAGGTAAGAAATGTTGAGTTCCTCCTGTAAGACATCTAATATGTATTTTTGTAATATGACCCTACTTGCCTGAAATAAAGACAAATAAAATAAAATAAAAAAATCCGGCAAGCATGAGTTTTACTCGCGCACGGAGGGTTCCGTAGATCCGCTGTACTATACCTGTCAAAAAACCATATTCGTCATATTTCTTTTATCTGCTGCCTGCCATACAAACTACCTGTGGTGCCATCTATTATTTAATAGCGTGAATATGTATTAATTTATTCTTAGGACTTTTCTTGTATGGGAACTCCCTAATTTTTTTACTCTTTGCTTTTTTAACCGACTTCTTCAAAAATAGGAGGTTATCAATTCAATCCGTAGTATGTAATATCGTTGGAATTGCACAATATTCGTATGTTAGTCTATGTGGACCTCTAAACAGATTTGCCAAATTTCATAAGTCTATGTATGTTTTTAATGTTTGTATTTATGTATTTGTCTACGAATTTCTCGGAATTCTTCGGAAAATGTCTACCGACTTCCTATTACGGTTCAAAAGATACACAGGCCTAAGACGAACGGACGGACAGACAAACAGGCAAACATACAGACAGACTTAGTAATAGGCTTCCGTGTGAATACAGAACCCTAAAAATTTACTCTAAGTCGCTTGGCGAGATAAGACGCTCCTTATTTTGCTTTAAAGCGGAAGACGTTTAAAGTTACGTTACACAAATAATGCAAGAAAAATAGACATAGTAAAAAACCTATTATGTATGTATCATTGTGTGTAATCGAGGTATATCATCATATCACACTAAATTATCGCAAAGAGGTAGCAGGCACGTCAACACAGGCGGCACCGCAGGCAACAGCTAGCAGTGGAGTTAACTGTTATAATACAATACAGCGTTGAAAGGCAAACTTCGTGTAAATTGTGGCTCACTTTAAATTATTCGCCATTGTATTACGAGAGTATATCGCTATATTTATTTAGTGGTGAACTAGTGAGTTTAGCGAAGCGCTGGCCGGATTGCAGGAGTGCAGGCGGTGTGTGGCACCACAGTGGGTGGGCTGGGAGGCGGGTGCTGCGCAGGAGTGACCCCGACCACTAATGAGAGAGGCGCCCGTGCTTCGGCATAATAAAGCAGGCCGCACACACTCCACACTACTGGCTGCACCGCGCTCCTCCTCCTCCAACGCTTTACCTGCTCCGTGGCACTCCGTGGCACGGCGGCGCCGCCGCGCGCCGGACCCGTCCACTTCACCGCACCCCGGCCGGCAGCTACATACTTTGATCGTCGAAGTCTAAATTCTAGCCAATGTAAGAAGTCATGTGTGAAACTTAATGCCTAGCTCGTCAGTACACAACATGATCATACAACCTACCTACGTTTGATATAATTAATTAATTGTAATTAATATTGAGTCGTATTAATTAACAGTAGTCAGCGTTTAAATATACGTTTAACCTATTGAATTGCCTTATAGATTCTAAGTCCACCCACAACTCACATAATTAAACATGGACTTAAAGTTTCCATAAACCCTAAATATTCCTTTGAGCAAAATACTAATACGAATTAGAGACATCTCTATAATTATGATTTAGTCCTATAGGGTTAGTTAGAGTCGCGCAAATTACATTTTGAAGATATTTATTTGCAATTTCCTAGACTTAACAAAATAAGTATTCAAATGAATGAAAAAAACTTAGTTATTTCCTATTGCTTTGAAACCAAATGCAGTATTATAGATCGGAGAAAGTCCGGGGCGCCCCTGGCGTTCCCGTCACGCGCACCCGCGCCGCCTCCCCCGCGCCGGTCGCAGCTCCCTGCGGTCCACTCATGTAAATTTTCTTCCTCTCTCCT
Organism: Nematopogon swammerdamellus; assembly: GCA_946902875.1. Taxonomy (NCBI): domain Eukaryota; kingdom Metazoa; phylum Arthropoda; class Insecta; order Lepidoptera; family Adelidae; genus Nematopogon; species Nematopogon swammerdamellus. Next base: position 13,698,354 of record OX336339.1, read on the forward strand.
GATTTAGATAGTGTGCACTAATGCTCCAGGCCGCAAATAAGAACGTGAGTCGACTGGAGAATGCACTACGCTCTACTCTACACATTCCAGGGAACCTGCACTTGGGTAAGTACATAATATGTAACCAACCAATAAATAAGAGGCAATTTGGTTCAGTCCTTGCACTAACTAGGAGTACTACCTACATTCTTACATTACAAACACTGGTAGGTCGTTATGTGTAATGACTTGGAGTAAGTTAAAAGAATAACGGCATACCGACCAACATGTAAGACAACCTAAGTGCAGACGTAGATCGCAAAATTCAATATCAAGCGCTAGTTATACATAATGTATAGTTAATGTAATAATACACATTTTTCCAAGTTAAACAAGCTATCTGATCAAACACCACATACACAAAGTACAAAAGATAATTAACTTAGTGTCTTTATTGGACGAGCGTTACTCGATGCCAACGTTGGCAGATGTTCTTTCGAACGGTTCATTGTTATTTTACCAGTGAAGTAGAGTTGAAATGGCATCCGGTCTGAAACGTGAAAAAAGAGCGCGTCCGGAGTGAGCTGGCGAGCGACAACGCGATACGCGGGCTCGGGCTCGGGCCGTCACTTTCGTCGGAATAACTATTTCCGCAATCCATTTTATTTCTCAGTGAAAGCTTGAAACAGTTCATTCAAGAGTCGGTGTTTACACAAGCCACGGCAGCGCACATGGCTGGATAGAAAAAGCTTGCGTTTCCACACGATTACCCAACCCGCGGCCGCCCCCGCCCCGCCGGATTACGGACAATGCGCCGTCCGCCGCCCCTACCCGCTCGTCCCGCGCTGCCGCCGCGCCGGACGGACCCCTCCCGACAACCGGGCGAGCTGTCGAGCATTTATACACCGTAATTGGAATATTGCAGGAGACAATTATTTACTGTGTCGCCATACTATTATTATTTTTTTTATTTAAAAAAATTAAAATGTATGTTACTGACGCATTTATTGAATAAATATTTTTACAACCTATCATGAAAATTATAACCTAACGTCAGAGGTATAGAAAACTATTATAGAACTAAAAATCTACTAGAACGTTCACACAAGCTATTATTTGTAGCGAAGTTACGACATAATAATTTTAATATTACAAGAAAAAACTAGAAAAGACTTATTTTTATTTAATTAGTTTTACTGACTGTGTCAAGTTGTATTTTGTTTTACTTTCCAATATATAGAAAATAAATATAGCTTCACCGAAAGCGCATAAATAAGGTCTCGGTAAGAAAACACTAAATATCTTTAAAATTAACATCCAAATGCAGACCTTAGAACATTTTCATTAATAAATTCCGTCCCGTGCGAGTAGAACCTAGCTTCTACTCCACTCACATCATTCTATCGTCTTTACGTCGCTATCAATGCCCCTTCAGATCAGCTTCTGTGTTTATTAGAAACTAGCTTTTGCCCGCGGCTTCGCTCGCGCGAAATTCGTATTTAAAAAGAAGAAAGTAAGTAAGCCCGCTACCGTACCTTTATTTCGGCGCGCGGAACAATTCGGTTTGTATGAGAGCCACATCTTAGCGTAATCGGAACTGAGCCTATCCTGTGTCCCGTATAGTAAAATGTGCTTGTACTGAGTTTCATTCAATTTGGATGTTTGGTTTAAGAGTTATGGAGGAACATACATACATTTCTAAAAATCGTCGATTTAGTTTTAGTATCATACATAGAGTCTACAAACGCAGTATCTCATAAAACAAAGTATCTCCATGACCATCCCTTAGAGATTTATTATTAGTATTGATAAGTTTTAGCATAACCTACGTACGTACAGAGATCGAACAATAGTAAGCGTTGGAAAATTAGATAATACAAAGATGAATGAAGACCTGGGAAATGTTTAATGTTATTTAAATGTCCGCTGGCTCTTTTACTTTTTGAACAAGTACGTGATGTGAACGTGCGGGGCCGGGGGAGGGGGGGGAGTGACGCGTGTGTTCGCACGAGCGAAGCGCGAAATTACCGCTGACTGACCGCGCGGGCGCGGAGCCAGCGCTCTTGACGTTTTTAATTTGTGTTCTTTTGTCGCGGACAATGATTGTAACATATTGTGTTGTACCTCTGTCTCGGCGCTACGTTCGTTTACAGGAGTAATTACCGAAAGGTTCATTAAAAATAAATCCTGGAGAAAGAGTACCGTGTGAAGGCCGAGATGCGTTCAGAAAGACGATTCATCTTTCTCAACGCATCTCGGCCTTCGGCCTCGCCCTTAGTTACTTACTTTCTTCGAGACGAGTCCGAGGTGATTATTCCAGCCCGAAACTTTTCATTGCAGGCTGGAATAATCATCTCAGAAAGCGCGAATTTGCATTGGCAATCGGATAGCTTAAATATTATAACAATATCATGAACGTACCTAATGCCAATTTGTTAGTAAACTGAAAATATATCTTTACGAAACGATTTGTTTGTGCTATAACGATTATATGTTTTTGTTTTTTAAGGTAGCCGGGAGTGGATGGATGAGACGAGCGGAACACCGCGTGTGGTGGCGTGCCTTGGGAGAGGCCTATGTCCAGCAGTGGACCGATACAGGCTGATGATGATGATGTTTTTGATGGGATACACCATTATCTGGACGAACTGATGAAAACGCTTCGCAAACATCCCTATCGCTACATATTATAAGATTTAACGTCTGCTGTCTGTATGTACGTAATTTTTTTTTTTTTTTTTATGGAAACTGACACGGTTGGCTACATCACCTACAACATCCGTGATGTCAGCCCATAACACCGGGTGAACTAGGTGCTATGTCAGTGCTTCCCTTCATTTCGCGCCGGCTACACTGAACTGGACGGAAAACACGAACTATTTACATAGCCGCTTCGACCGACGCGGACGTTTCGCTTAGTGCGGTGGTGCGGCCAACCCGGCTGGGATAAACCCTAACACCCAGTGAGGTAAGAAGGGAAGGGACCTACAGTTTAACGTGGAATCCGAACCACGGTCAGCCTCCAACGGTCGGGCGGTCACCCATCCAATAACTGACCGCACCACTGAGCTGCCGAGGCTGACGATCCCTTAGTCGACTTTTACGACATGCGACGGGGAGAGATGCAGTGGGGCTATTCTTTTTAAGTACCGACCCCACACGGTACAAATTTTTGCTTTAATGTATGTTCGCTTATAGTTTTAACTCAAGAATGGCTCAACCTATATACTTGCGGTTTTTTTTTTCTATGTAATGCGGCATATCTCTGCCAGGTTATACACTGTATACCATCACGCGAATATTCATATAAGCTGAGCAGAGGGGCCGAAAGTGAACACAGTCTGATAAATTATATCATTTACGATTTAAATTCGTGATTTAATCAGATTTTACCGCGAGCGGGGCCGCGGGCAGAGTTAGTTGACTTATATATTATACTGTTCGCTAATGGGAAGGAAACTGAAAGGTGTCAAGCTAGCCAGAATATAATACTTTCACAATATTCTGATTAAATTAGCTCACATGCTTTTTAGTGGCCTGCTCTAGTGGCCCCGAGGGGAAGAAGAGAAGCTTCGAGACCTTACTTTGAGGTAAAGGGGCCAGGTCCTGAATAACAACGAGCAGCATTGCACCGCAAACCTCGCTCGCTCTCCGCGGGGCGGCGCCGCCGAGTAAACGAGACACGCGCGAGGAACATTTGTCAGTTTTCTGGGGCCTTCAGCTTCAGTACAGCATCGGTGGAGGTCTTAGGTGGTATTTTATACAGTTATCTACGTAACTAATATTTCTATTTATCTCCTCATACGCGAAAACTGTAAGAATAAACTAAATGATATTAAACTTCCTTAAAAACGAATATTTTTCTCGTAAAACGAGTTTTACGAAAAGTCTATGCAATAACTAAAACAATAATTCACGAATCGATCGTTGATACAATGTAGGTAAACGTCTATTAGTGCGCCTTTGTCCTTTGTCCCGCCTTTGCTTTAATGCATATGTAAAGAGTTCAATATTTCAAGAAACTATAATATCATATACATATTTCGTAATTTCATCATTTTACTAAATTGAGAGATTTAACTACGCGTTCGTTCACCAGCACAGAGCGTAAAGTGCCCTATAAAGTACTATAGTAGGTATTTTATTTATTATTAACTTTTAGCCTCGGTAGCTCAGTGCGGTCGGTCGACTGTTAATTATTAAGCAACCCTGGGCGCGGTCAGTACTTGGATGGGTGACCGCTTGACCGTTGGAGGCCGACCGTGGTTCGGATTCCAGGTTAAACTGTAGGTCCCTTCCTTTCTTGCCTTATTAGGTGGTAGGGTTTATCCCGGCTGGGTTGGTACCACCGCACTGAAGGAAACGTCATTCGAAACGGCTATGTAAATAGTTCGTATTTTCCGTCCAGTTCAGTGTAGCTGACATGAAATGAAGGGAAGCACTGACATGGCACCTAGTTCACCCGGTGCTATAGACTGACATCATGGATGTTGTTAGTAATGTAGCCAACCGTGTCAGGATCCATAAAAAAAAACTTAATAACCCTCTGACTGCGAAAAATCACAGAAGTCTAAAGTTACGGGCCAAAGTCGCGGTTTCGGAGGCGTTAATATTCATAACTCGGTGGTAGCGGATGACGTGACTACGTTAATTTAATGAGGGCGAGTTTAAAACGCCACGCTCCGGCTGGGAACCCTGACCCGTGGCGATGCGTCGCGTCAGCCGGCGCGGCGCGGCGCGGAGGCGGCAGCGGGCGTCGCGTCCGCTACCATGTCTGCTTTAAATTAATTCAATTCGTCTGTCCGCGGGGAGCTCTCTGGTGAATGGAGTTTTTGTGAGCTTTGGATTAGACTCTTGGGTCGAAGTTTAGTGTCCGAGCGAGTGTTTTAATTTAATTTATTTGTTTTATCTACTCGCTGGTGAATTTATCGCAAATTAGGACATTAATACATGTCGCCCACAGACACTGGTCGATTTTTTAACCCCGACGAAAGAAGAGGGGTGTTATAAGTTTAACGTGTGTGTGTGTGTATGGGTGTGTCTGCCTGTGGCATCGTAGCTCCCATTTAGCTCCCAAACGGATGGACCGATTTGGATACCGTTTTTTTTTATTGGAAAGCTGGTTTAATTGGGATGGTTCTTAGCTAGGTATGTAATCAAATAATCAAATAATTAAGTAATCAAAAAATTTTCTATCTTTAAAAAGTGGACAGATTTGCATGGGGTTTTTTTTTTAAAAGCTTGAAATAAAAGTTATTTTATAAATTAAAAAATTAAATTTAAAAAATTTATAAAATATAAAAACTAAGAGCTGCGCGGGAATTTACTTAGCGGTCCACCGACTCCTTTAATTAAGTAGACCGAAATTATTTTTGGCCTTAAAAGTCTAGGTTTTTTAAATTTGTAATGATTCATTCGATGAAATTTACTGCTACGAGTACATTGTATTGCTTCTACTATCTTTATGTAATTAAACTATTGTTAGCGAATATGTGACTTCTCGTAGCTGGGTAGGTAACCACAACACACAATAGGGACCCGGGCCAGAACTTATTGTTCGGTTTTGTAATTACAGAAGTCGGTCACACGTTTGTCACAACTTTCGAATTTGGGACTCCTAACAAAAGGTACCTAAAGGAAAACCAATTATTGCTCCGAATTCTCCGATATATTATGATAACGTTTGAATTTCATTGTGAGATAAGGATGGAGTGAGAAGCTAAACGAGGCCACTCCGCTGCTGCATCGTAGACAATATGACATATTATTATGATTCTGAACACCTAAAATCTTTATCAAACCTCACATTTTACCCGTGGACCCGTGATGTCAGTTCATCACACCTTGGTGATCTAGATGACATGTAAGTGGTTTCCTCTGGTCATGTCGGCTACAGTCAACTGAACGGAAAACAAGAACTATTTATTTTCATAGCCGTTTCACCCTACCTTTATTCATACCTGCAATAAAAAGCTTTGATTTTGATTTCGAAACGTTCACATGGTTCAATAAGTAACTGAATTTTCAATTTGTGGGAACCAGAAATGACACAGACATTATGACAGACAAATTCAGATTAGGCTTTCGTTTATGTTGAAAGCTCAACACAACTAAATATTAGCAAGACATTGAGTCGTTTTAGTTTAGTATTTCAGTTGGTCCGTCGTTTGTGTACTTTTAAATCAAATTTCCAACCAACAACAAGCGTCGTTTAATTAGTCTAATCCGCTTTCATACAAGAGGTATCTAAAACGCGGAGAGTACTCTGCAAGCACTCGTCTTTGTTTCATTAAAAGACCCTTATTTGGCTACTTGGTTTGTGCGAAACAAAGCTGTCGACAAATATGCAAATCGCAAACGTTCCCCTGAAAATTCCTCCGAAAATGCGATTATAACGAGCAGTCGCTGAGCTCGTCAAAGCGCGATGTGAACATGCGAACATGAGCAGGCGCCGCGCCCGCTCTACCTACACACTCCCCGCGCCGAGGGAGCTATCGACGAGTTAGTTGTAAACACTTGATATATTCCGTCCTTAAGACAGTGCCACACGTACTAGGTCAACAAATCTCGGTAGTGTACGTGCGCGTCGCGCCGTTTATTGCCGTCTCCCGCGACTCCCGCCCGCCCTAAAAGTAACTCGCTTCCGGCGGCGGCGCGCGGGGGGCGGGGCGGCGCCTTCCACCGCGCGCGCTCTCGCGCGACTGTTGACTGCTCCTTTACAGGAGAATATCTGCCTCGATTCTATTACAATTGCAGTACGCTTGCTCTAAGGGCACATTTTACCACCTTCGACTAAAATGTAGAGGCCAGTTAACTAATATCAATTGTATGATAAATGTCACTTTCACCGGCAGATAACTGTTGCCGAACCGATGCTTAACTGAAGGTAGTTAAATCGACAGGTAAATATTATTGGTCGTGTTATATCGGCTGGTTAGGGTAGCATTTGTAAGAGATGTGCATTGTGTAAGAGATGCAATCTCTATCTCTATATCTGTTTCTACTTCTTATAAAATGGAAAATCTGTCTGTATCTATGTTTGAGGTAAACTCCGGGACCACTCAACATATTTTGCTGCGGCTTGCACCAATGGAAAGAGTAGTTGTTGGGGCTCATCATAGACTATATACCATCACGCTAAATCACCTCAGGGCTGAGCAGTATCAATGAAAGTAAAGTTTGGACGGGGAAGAGAGAGAGAATATTTAAAAGAAGCGATAGTTTATCATATTCGCGTTTATATCGTATTTGCTATTAAACCGAGTCTACCGCGAGCGAAGCCGCGGGAAAAAGCTAGTAAGTTATATACCTATAAGCATGTGTCATCATCGTTGTACAGCGAAAAAGGTGTAAAATTAGTTGAAATAGCCACGGCAACATTAGTTATTCCAGTTCCATAAATGTAGGTACTAAATACGGGTCCTAAACTTTGCGGAAGATATGCTCCATTAATTTAATTTCACGAAAGCATATTTTCATACTTCCAATATTTCGACATCTTTTGTGATTTGTGCTCAATTTAACACAAACCCCACGCCGAGCGGCTCGGCCTCCATTCTCTTTTGATCCGTACCCGCCCGCACTACCTTACCTTACTTAGCCGGCTTCCGCGTATATCCGTTCCTTTGTAAGTTGGTGGAGTGAGAGAGGTTACTGAGGGCCAGCAAGATACGTGTGCGGTGTGCGTGTAGCGACTAGCGCCACGCCACACAAGCAGGCACGCGTCAGTGAGGAGCAGTCATTCGCTCTCATATAAACCCATGCAATATTAGTCCTTATTATTTTAATTACTGCAGTCTGGCCTAACAAGCACATTAGAGTATATATTTTTTTCTGACATTTTAATTTATATATGAGTTATCCCGCCCGGGTTGATACTACCGCACTGAATGAAACGTCGGGTGAAACGGCATTGTAAAAAAATTAAAATATAAAAACCGCCTTCAAAAATATATGAAATAAAAACCTAAAAAAAAAAAACGAACCCTAGAGTTGAAGGCGGTGCTAAAAAGGCTACACAAATCACAAAGGATATTATCATCCACTCATGTTTTTCATGCATCATTTTTGCTTGCTTTAGCACCGCCTTCAACTCTAGGGTTCGTTTTTTTTTTTTAGGTTTTTATTTCATATATTTTTGAAGGCGGTTTTTATATTTTTATTTTAAATAGTTTTTTAGTTTTACTTTTTTTAGGAAGTCGGTTTTATGTTTTTTAAACCTTTTTTTTTATTTCACAATTTTTTTTAGTAATTTTTTGCTATTAATGTACTCGGCGGAATCGCTCGGCCTTCGGCCTCGCGATTCCGCCTCGCTTTCCAATCCGATCTTGACCCAATTAAAATAGGACCACGTCAGCTTCGATAGCTCAGTGGTGCAGACAGTCAACTGTCGCTATTGAATTTTAAGCAACGCTGGGTGCGGTCAGTACTTAGATGGGTGACCGCTGACCGTTGGAGGCTGACCAAGGTTCGGATTCCTCGTAAAACTGTAAGTCCCTTCCCTCGTAATCTTACTTGGTGGTAGGGTTTAACCTTCCCGGGTTGGTACCACCGCACTGAATTAAACGTCGGTCGAAACGGCTATGTAAATAGTTTGTGTTTTCCGACCAGTTCAGTGTAGTCAGCACGATCAAAGGGGGAAGCACTGACATGGCACTGGTGTTATGGGCTGACATCACGGACGTTGTAGGTGATGTTGCAGAACTTAGTAGAATGGACAGACATACACGTGTTACGGAAGCCTACTTTTATTATAAAATAACCGTCGGAGGACCTTGGTTGAAAATTGTAAAATTTAGTAGAACGGATAGACATGCATATGTTACGGAACCCTACATTCATTTTGCAGAACTTAGTAGAATGGACAGACATAAACGTGTTACGGAACCCTACTTAACAGTTGCACTCCGGGAGTGCCGGCAGATCCCGTGCCACTCTAACTTAACCCTTAACGCAATGACTTAAGGTTTCATTTTAAAAATGACGCTGACGCGATGTCGCGAGTTATACATTTTTACCCACCTAAAAAAGTGCCAAGAGCCGCTAAAGAAGTTTTCACTTCAAAAACCTCAGGGTTATCCCCTTTCAAATAAAAAAAAAAAGAATTTTCAAAATCGGCCCACAATTGACGGAGTAATCGCGTAACAAACATCCAAAAAAAGAAAACATACCGTCGAATTGAGAATCTCTTAGGTCTAAAGTAAATTTCTCGTGAAGACAAATGCAACGAGCCCAAACACGATGGGTTTATCATGTGTAGTTTAGGAGTTCCTATGGCCACCTTCTGTCTCCATCATCAAACCAGCTCGATGGTACTCGGTACAGTAGGTACCGGCCAGGTACCATAATAAATTAAGCGCCGGTCGGAAAAAATAAAAAATTTCAAATTTAGAATATTCATGAAACAAGGGTCCGAATATGTATCACTAGTATATCGATTCATGTATTTCAACAGGACAGAGAAAATTTCAAAATATTAGGTACTTATTTAATACTTTTTAGTTTTTTTTTTTTTTTGTTTTTTGGAAATCGGTTTAATATTTTTTAAAACAGTTTTTATTTCATTCTTTTTAGTAATATTACATAAAAAAGAATAATCGAAATCGAATAATCGAAATCGATTGAAGTGGTACAGAATTATTCGCCATATGTGTCAGACTGCAAATTGCTGAATAAGTCCACATCACAAATGTTTTGCTGAAGGTAACCACACACCATACTAATTTATCAAACTGAAAATTGCCGAAAACGACCACATCACAAGTTTTGCTGAAGGTAACCACACACCATAGTATTATGCTGATTTTTCGAAAACCACTGAACCAATTTCGATAAAATTGAAATGGGACCACCTCGGAAGTATGACCTAACTAACAAAAAAAGAATTTTCTAAATCGGCCCTCAATTGACGGAGAAATCGTGTTACAAACATACAAAAAAAAAATAAAAAAAATAAAAAAAATAAAAACATACAGACGAATTGAGAACCTCCTCCTTTTTTGGAAGTCGGTTAAATAGTTCGCGCTTTCCGTCCAATTCAGTGTAGCCAACATAAAATGAGCGGAAGCACTGACATGGCACTAGTTCGGTTTTTATGGGCTGCCATCGCGGATGTTGTAGGTGATGTAGCCAACCGTGTCAGTTTTCATAAAAAAAAATAGATACTAGGATCAAAAAGTTCCAGGATTTGGTAAATAAAACAGATTTTTTGTTAATTTCGGGTACATTTATTTTATCAACTTTAAAATAACATCCATCTGAAGCACTCCATACACTTTTTATAGTCCAATGAATGTCTTTCAATGCCTTCGTCGCATTTTCTTTTATTTCGTCTATGCTCGAAAATCTCTTTCCACGCAGATGATTATTGGCTAGTTAGGACATCATATTCGTAAACCGATGTTTCATCACCATAATTTATTCATCATGGTACGATCGTTTGTTATCTCAGAAATGCTTTTCTGGGCAACTTTCAACAACAAGAAATTCAGGTATTTTGGCACAAGTCGTGCTTCAAGTTGCAACGAGTTTCATTCCTAAAATATTCACCACAATGTGCTTTGCCGATGCATACGCGATGAACTCACCAGCTATCTCTCTGAGGTTTGGATGACAATTTTCGAGCACGATTTCCTGAACATTTTCGACGTTAATATAGCTTGTTGATGTTGAAGCACGTCCACTGCGAGGTGCATCTTCAATTTCTTTGAGACCTTTTTTGAATGACGAATACCACTCGCTTTCCATTTTTAAATTCGATGAAGTGCAAAAACGTGACAACTACAAATGATAAAGATCCCGCCCGCTTACATTTGACAGAAGTGTCGGGGACAGGTTTACCAACCTGTGAAAACACCGGCTGCACGCACGAAAAAGTGTCACGTTCCATCTAAGCCTGTGTGTGCAAGCGAGAGCGCGTAACAAGCGATAGAGAGGCACAATCGGCCCAAGCGTCGGCTTACCACTTTATGACGTTATCACGTAAAACTATCGTCCGTAAACCGACTGTACAGACAACCAATTTTTCGAATCGGTAAAGCGCGCGTCATTTAAAATACAAATTCCCGGAACTTCTTGATCACAGAGTATGTTCGATGATGGTTGATAGTTTCACAACATTTATGTCATTCATTACCATTAGTCATTACATAAAAAGTTAATTATTGGAAATAAAAAAAAAACCCGACACATTAACAACCCTTAAAAAGTCAAAAATAATTTCCGTTTAGTTACTTGAAGGCGCGGGGGGACCGCTCACTTGGTGACGTCACGTTTCCCGAACCGCGTAGCTCTAGGTATTATTTTATTTACTTAGCGGTAACGTGTTAGGAAAAGAGCCAATGATCCTGACCTGATGATGATGACGGCTGACCTGATCTTGATCAAACATAACTCAGCACCACCCCGGTTAAACCAGCTTTCTAATATAAAAACCGCGTCGCAGTCTACTAGATTTTAAAAACATCAAAATAGTATCCATGCCGTAAGGACGAAATTGACTACTTCATTAATTTGTTGTTTCAGTTTTAGATTTATTGTGGCTCACGTTCATCCGGCCGGAGTTCTCAGACATCATCAGACGACTGGATACTGGATACAATTGCTGATACAGAACCATAATAAAACAAAGAGCTTCATCATGAATGTACGTACAGTTACTCCTAAATCCACATACGGGCGAAAAAAGTTTTCGTAGTGACGATAGTGTTATAAGTGGAAGCATATCGAGAGCAGTTGAGAGAGACAGAAGTAATGGATTGGCGGTGTTGGAGCTCCGACCGACCGCGCGACGCCTCGTCATCGAGGAGTCTCCCACTATATTTATTAGGCGGAGGACCGCATTAAATGTGGTCCCGCGCTTTCCTTTATACATATTTCATGAAGGATGCCTCCTCAAACTGCCGGAATGCCAGTAATGCGGCCGCTTAGCATATAAATTGCGTATCACTTTTTTCTTATTTATATTTATTATCGTGGCGCTGGAGCGACGCGATAAGGCGCTCGCGGAGCAGATCAAATGTAAATAATACTCGGAACTTTCTTCCTATTTATATTGAGTACTTTATTCCGGCGGATATACGCCAGAATGGAGCTATTCTGAATTCGACGGTCTCCAGTTTACGGTTGGTATTACCAGTAAAGCTAAGTCGCCTAGATAAAGGACTAGTCAGTGCGAAATATTTGAAAATGTTGAAATACATTTTCCTTAGTCTAATATTGTATTTAGGTACATTGTACTTTTATGTATACTTTATTTTCATTGTCAGAATTGAAGGCAATAAGAGGTACTTCGCACCAGCTCATCGATAACACACTCACCTAGAAACATATATAATTGCACATTGGCGTGTACTAATGCTTAAACACTAACTTTCAGGCTTTTATATTTACATTTAAGATAGACCGATGCGCGTCATGGTGCGTTTTATATTATTCGATGATCATAATGCATCTGTTTTCTTTAATGATCTTGGCGTAGCTTTTGCCCGCGGCTTCGCTTCGCGTGACTTTTTTTTCTCACAGTTCAGGCCGCTGATGACGTAGCGATATGATTTGTAGCCTAAACCATCTTAAGTAGTGACAAAATGTAAGGGTGAAAACCTATACAGTTATTCTCGAGTTATACCTAATGAGATTCATATATTGATGTACCTACGCTACGCGGCCGTAGAAACTTTGCTTTATTTACGAGTATAAGGATATTTTTTTTTAGATTTCAAGATATTTCATTTAAAGACTTACAGACACATGAATCCCTAATTTATGTACGAACAAGCAACCAGAAAAAATGTTTTCCAATTTCTTTATTTACGTGGCTTTCATCTCAGTAAATATGAAACTTGATCAGTGTCTGATGGAGAGAGCGGGGAGCTGGCAAATTGTGTTTGTTCAAAGTATGTACGTATGCATGCTATTAGATAGTTTAGTTATAGCTGCTTGGGTATATTAGGTGCCTACCTAGATGACGAGTAGAACATAATGTTCTTACGAATCGTGATATAGCCACAAGTCTGTGTACTACACTCTACACTCTATACTGCCGCCCTTCCTATAAAGGCTGGACGTGTGAATTCAAATTTCATATCAACACAAAACACTCAAAACATATAACATACTCACATAGAATGTATTATAAGAATGTGGAGAGCGGCGGTGCGGGGGACGAGGGCGACGGGGGAGCGGCCACGTAAACCCTCGCATTAACCAGATTAAAAATTCACTCTCGTACCTTCGCAGATTCACAAAGCGGCTACGATTACCGTCAACCCTTTGTGAGCACGCGATATTTTTTACAGAGAGCTTCTTTGCTTCTTTGCATAATCCTTTTTCGGCCCGCTTGTCAAGGAATCTCTAATAGGCCAGAAAATTGGCTCTTTGCATATATGACGTAAAATGAAGCGGTCGCTGCACCGGAGCCTAATGTGCAATGCAAAACCCCCCCCCCTCCACACTTTCGAACGAGCCGACACCGCGGCGCGGCACCCAGCGATAAGGCTTCTGCTGTCACCGCTTCCCTCCCTCCAATAGCCGTCTTCCTTTTAAACGACTTTATTTCACACGTTGGCTACGATATGGGAACAACGATATGGGAACAAATATAATTTAATGTATAGTGCCATTTATATGTAACTAGCTGTTCCCGCGACTTTGCTTCGCGACAAAATATCCTATACCGCAGCCTATAGGCCATACTTGTGCCTGAATGAATACGTCACTGAAAACCTCACGTGAATCGTTTGAGGAGTTCTCGACTTATAAGCGAAGCGTACATTTCATCTGTTAAGCAATTTCAAGTCTAAAAAATTACCAATTCGGTACCTACTACTCGTCACGAGGCAACATGCTCAAAGTAGGATTATTGTTCGATAAGTCGAACCAACACTGAACATTCCCGATTCAGCTCGGAGCGTCGCGCGAGTTTCCGAGTCATGTAGAGCATTATAGGAACATCTCGCAGGCGCCGAACTTACAACGAACACGCCCGCGCCGCGCCGTGTCGTCTCCTCGCAACTTTCCCTTGCATTTTACTCTGCAAAAGAAATGAGCTTAGAAAGTTACAACCCGTCCCGCTCTGCCACTCGGCGCGGGAGACAAAGGTATTGTTGTCACTAGTTTGTAAAATATGATGTGGTCGAGACAGCGGGCGAGGAGAGTCGGGTGGGCGCGTCGTCCCGCGTCCGCCTCGCCGCGCGGCGAGTCTTCCGTGGCGACGCCGACGACGCGACGTCTCCGACGACGCGACGTCTCCGACGACGCAGTAGATAAAACAGACACGCCTCCGCGCCGCCACTGTCTCACTTGACATAATAACTGTATTAAATAATTGCAATAGCTGCACAGTACCTCTCGAAATAACGGGCTTTAGCGCATTGAGTATAGCAGTGTCGACTCCGCGGGGGTGTGCGCTATGTTATTTTACTAGACTGAAACAATTTATTTATTCTTTGTTTATGTAGCGGAATAAATTGGTTTTATTAATAGGAAACAATTTATAAACAGCTCCGGTCTTGTTAACGGGGTTGGTGCCTCTCTCCCTCCTCCCCCCAGCTCTCGCCGCCTTCCTCGGTATCGGTTGCACGTTCGTGTGCTGAACCACAGATTACTTAATAGTTACTTCGCTGAACGCTATGTCGTAACTAGGTACTACCTGCAATCCATTTTACTTTCATAACGTTTTTAACGAAATATTGGGACAAAACAATTATCAAGCAGTAAGAAGGGAGGAAGACAGCTGCGCAACCTACTGTATGACAGTGGAAGAGCCAGGCCAAGGTGAGAGGCGGCTATAGCCTGTATTTAATTTTATCCGTTAGACGCCTTTGATAAATGCACAGGGGGGAGATGCAGTGGGCTTATTATTTTCAAGTACCGGACTACATACGGTAATTTAATTTATTTAAGTAAATTTGTATAACAAAATTTAATGTCAAATTAAATCTAAAAAACAGGTATGAATAAAACTAAACTAATATAAGTTAAAACTAAAAAACATAATATTACAGTACAAAAATTTCCTCTAATTCGTCGTCGCCCCAGTAAATTTGTATAAGTTCAAAATGTGTGCAGCCAGGACTTCGTACGATGTATGGATGGCGATCTGGCACTGCTGCCGACTTGTGCAACCTACCCACAGCTAAAAACTTCGAAAAAGAGCAGTTTGACGTCTGGTACAACGGACACCAGACGTCGGCTCCAGGAACTCCCTGCAGTCCCTGAAGAATCCCGTGACGTAGCGGGCGAAACGTCGACTTATGTAAGTCGTACACCTACTGTTAATCCGGAAACTTAAAAATGAATATAATTAATAAAAGAGTAAACTTAAAAACAATAGTTAGTAATAGACTTCCGTATGGATACAGAACCCTAAAAAAATTAAGCTGCTTTCTACAAAAACTATGCTAGAAAGTTCAAATCATCAGTACACTTTAATGAGAAGAGAGCGCACCACGAATACATAATATTTTAAAGTATTGCAATGATCGAAATCAATTTTCTTTGTTACGTTATGTACGAGTATCTGAAATGTGATACAATTTCAAGAAAATCATTTTTCATTACTCATTCGCACAGTGCAATATGATAATTTCATAATTAATGATCAGTGCTGCTTCCCGCAGCCGCCGCAGCCTCCGAGTCGATGCAACCAAGTCAATAATCTAATTTCACGATAGTGAGCCATAAATTATTTCAAAAGTGATTTAGTGTGTGATCAATGCGAGCCGAAACTGGAGAGCATTAGTTGCAAACAATTAAATCATCAGACATAATAGGTGGTGCTCGGCCCGGCGGGGCGGGGCGGGGCGTGGGCGGAAGGCCCCCGCAGTCAGTTGTTGAACTTTCGTTCTATTTTGACGCAGAAGTCTCGCTCGCCGCTAGGTAAGGAAACAATTATCGGCCGGACCAACTTCTCTCGTAGTTTCGGAATTAATGGTTGTTCTGCTTCGGCTATTAACAGTCGAGGTAATGGCCCCCGTTAATAGATCGGCAGCGGCGCCTTCGCTGGCGGCGCAGAGGCGGCGCGGCGGCGGCTCGGAGCGCGGCGCGCGGTGCCTCCGCTCGGCGTGACAGATCGCCGCCCCGCGCCGATACACGTCCGTCCGCCGGAACTTCACACTCCTCTGAGTTATGAAGCGAACTTGTTCCCATTTTTCTATTTAAACGAATTATCCTCCTCGCAGGAGCGGCTTTTATCGCCCGATGCCGGTACAAAGGTGTTCTTTGTTCCGTCTCCGAACAAACGAGGGCGCCGCGCCGCCGCCGCGCCGTCGCCGCGCCGGGCGGGGGCAACGTGCCGCGGATTCACTCTTTGTTTGAAATTGATGCGCTTGAGAAAAAAATTAAGCCACATTATTCCTTGAGAGGAATCCAATTCAATTTGAAACGGCGTTGTATCAAAGAGAATGGAGTGTGATAAAAGATGTCTCACTTTGTTTTTACAGGAGTCACAGAGTACCGGAGTCGAGGGATTGAAGAGTGACGTCCTCCTCTGCTCCGCCTCTGCCTGCGGGCCGGCGCGGTGCACATGGACGCGGGGAAGCAGGACACCGGGACGTCCTAACAGAAATGTATTTCATAGTCTCAATATTTTGAGGTTTATTGTCTTCATGGAAGCCGAAATATTTAGTAACATTAAGTACATACTACACTCGTAATGCCGGGTACACTGAATTGGACGGAAAACACGAACTATTTTCCTTACGACAGACTTTCATTTAGTGCGGTGGTAAAAATGTACCTATTTGTTTTATATTTTTTTTATTGCTACCGATCTGGGTGGCTCTGTCCGAGGTCGCAACCTCAGGCGCAGCCAATTTCACCCTCGAGGGGGTGCCAGACCGGCTTGGAGGTGGACTAATGTTGCTGGGGAAAGGCTATTTACCGGCGATTTGAAGATCCGTGGATTGTAGGAGTAGGGGAAGATATTCCCTGGGAGCCCGTTCCAAACCTTTGCAGTGCGGCACAAGAACGATTTAGAGAATCGTGCAGTGCGAAGGACTCTTCTGTCGACTACTAAGGGGTGTAACGCGAGAGTATGGCGAGTATGGCGAAGACGAACAGGAGGTGGAGGGATAAGGGAAGCAAGTTCGTCAGAGCAGCGGCCATAGTAGTACCGATAAAACAGGCTCAATGACCCAACTACACGTCTGTGCTTTAGAGGTTGAAGGTCCTTCGTGAGCACAGAGTCACCAATGAGGCGAATGGCTCGTCGCTGAATAGAGTCCAAGGCTGAAAGAAGGTACTCAGGGGAACCCTCCCAAAGATGACTGCAATATTCCATCACCGGTCTTACTTGTGCTTTGTAGAGTGTAAGCAGTTGGTACGGCGTGAAAAATCGCCGACATCGGTAAAGGATCCCTAATTTTCGAGACGCTAGTTTCGCCTTGGACTCTATGAACGATCGAAACCCAACGTCCCTGGACACCTCCATACCCAGGCAGACATAGACATAGACACCTACATACTCCATACCTATGCGGACCTTTGAGCCCCTTATATGGAAAGGTAATAGTTTTTACGGGAAATATAACCTGCGGCCAATCTCAACGGTGGGACTGTCACCCATCTGAAGTTCTACTAAATAAATATACATTTAAATAAAAAAAAATTGCATTAGCATCCCGCACTACCTTAGATCTGTCTTGCAGGAGTGATTTCATACATTAAACATTTAAAAAATAATCTTCGGCGAATACTCGAATACTCCACCGATTCTTCACCTCCGGCGAGTGCAGCGCCACCACCGAGCTACCGGGGCTGACACAACGACGAGGTGTCCTTCTTCATTTAAACTATACACCTAATTATTCGACGAAGACAAATAAGACGAATATTCTATTTGCTTTAATGTTGGATGTAGGTTTTTTTTTTCCATAAAAAAAAAAAAAGGTATACTTTTTTTAATATCAATATAATATCACTGCTATTTGGACAAAATGTATTGTATGTTATATTTATGTATATATATTTGTGTAATAGGTATGTATATTAATAATATTATATATGTAAGGAAGGACAGAGCAAATTCCTCTTTCGAACTATCTCGTAGGCCTACATGCTCATTATCTCACCCCAAAGGTTAGTAGTAAGATATTGCCAATATTTGGCAATAAACTCGCCTTTTTGTACCTTTATTTTGTATATTGGTGTACAAATAAAGAATATTTACATTTACATTACATTTACATTTACATTTACATTACAATTATTTGATAAATAATTTTAATAATGTGAAATAAAGGAGATAAATATAACATTTTCCCTCCACCTCTCACCGAATCTTTTAGCATAGTATATTGTCTTCGTCAATGCTGCGTGACACAACTTCAATGCCTCGCTATCGCCTGTCATCATATTTTCAATGGAAACAAATGTGTGAAGTTTAGAATGAAGTGTTCGTGTATTACAGCCAGATATTGGTGGAGACGAGGAGAGAAGAGCTCCGGCGACACGAATACCTGGCGGCTGCTTCTTAGTATAATTGTGTAAATAACAAAGAAAGTTCTGTTAAATGTAGCGAAGGCTTCGTAACTACTATAAAAGAGCGACAAAAAATACGAAAAAATAAAAACTGGAAAAAACTAAGAGAAGAAATATTGTATTTTTCTTACCGAGACCACTGAAAATAAAATCAAAATACCTCGCTCTGCATTCGTCTCCTTTGTGTTTGTTTATTTCTTGTTCTTGTTACTCAGCCGTTGACGGCAGCATTGCACGGTAAAGTCACTTTCTTAATTCCAACAAACGAAATTTATTTTTTTCATTTTGAAGCACGATTTATGAAATAAATACGACGTATTTTAAAACGCAAAAATTGTAAAAACGTATCAATTTTCTTTGTTGTCTTTTGAAGGTTTTCGCTTGTTTATTTAATTTTAGTTTTATTCTTATTAAAAGCAGGCAAGGCTTCTTTAACATTTAATGGACAGAAAACGTTACATAAACGGCAATGTTAGTGACGCGCCCCGCCGCACCCCGCCCTGCCGAGAGACGTCTAGACTCGTACCCCGGCGCGGCGCGGCGGCTGTGTGTGGTAGGGGTAGGCGGCAGGCTTGCCCGCAGAACCCTAACCTACTCGGTTAGGGTTCAAACGTCAAATGTTATGAGGAGTCAACTCGGAATTATCTAATTACCGAGTTTCCTTTGTTTGAAGGCTAACACTTACCAATTGGCGCCGCATTTAGTATTCAAATCACGAAGCGGAGTATTAATAATGAATGTTCTCCAGCTCCGCTATTTAATTAAGAGAGACGGCTGCGTGAGAGCTCCCTGGATCCGCCGAGGCGGCCCCGCCCCCGTCCCGACCGACTAGTGTCACACCCTCTTCCCCCGGTGCCGCCCCCCACCCCCGCCGACCCCGCCCGTCCCGCAGTTTTCAAACTACAACATCCTTTTTTGAAGTTGCCTAGTTAGTTCGATCTTAAAACTATTGGAAAGCACTTTCTGGAATATATACATTTTCTTTTATTTCAAATATTATGACTCACTTGACACTAAGACAGGTGCACAACATCAGTTCCTATTATAATAAGATGCGTACTAGTGATTTGACCGAATCACGAGCCATTGTACATATCTCCTTCGACCAATGTACATTCTAGTGCGATGATACCAACACGGATGGGTTATATTATATATAGGTACCCTCACTTAGGCATTTTTAATGGAATCGCTGGAGCAGTGTTTCTCTACTTCTTATAAGAGGGAACGTCTGCCTGAATGTATGTTTGAGGAAACTCCGGAATCACTGAACAGATTTTGATGCGGTTTGCACCAATGGAAAGAGTAGTTCTTGCGGCTTACTATATCACTAGCTGAGCCCGCGGCTCCGCTCGCGTGAAATTCGTATTTCAAAGAAGACAGTAAGTAACTATGGGCGAGGCCGAAGGCCGAGCTGCGTTCAGGAAGTCGATAAACCATATCTAAGAAAGTAAGTACGAGTAAGGGCGAGCCCGAGTCAAGCTGCGTTAAGGTAAACGTTGTCAAATAAAGTAAGTAACTAACGGCGAGGCTTCAGGCTGAACTGTATTCTAGAAAGAAAATAAACCTTCTCGTAGAAAGCAAGTAACTGAGGGCGAGGCCGAAGGCCGAGCTGCGTTCAGGAAGACGATAAACCTTCTCGGAAAAGTAAGTAACTGAGGGCGAGGCCGAAGGCCGAGCTGCGTTTAGGAAGACTATAAACCTTATCGAAGAAAGTAAGTAACTAAGGGCGAGGCCGAAGGCCGAGCTGCGTTCAGAAAGACGATAAACCTTCTCGAAAAAGTAAGTAACTGAGGGCGAGGCCGAAGGCCGAGCTGCGTTCAGGAAGACTATAAACCTTATCGAAGAAAGTAAGTAACTAAGGGCGAGGCCGAAGGCCGAGCTGCGTTCAGAAAGACCATGAACCTTCACAAAGACAGTAAGTAACTGAGGGCGAGGCCGAAGGCCGAGCAGCGTTCAGGAAGGCGATAAACCATATCTAAGAAAGTATGTAACTAAGGGCGAGGCCGAAGGCCGAGCTGCGTTCAGAAAAAGTATAAACCTTCTCGAAGAAAGTAAGTAACTGAAAGCGAGGCCGAAGGCCTAGCTACGTTCTGGAATACCATAAACCTTCTCAAAGAAAGTAAGTAACTAAGGGCAAGGCCGAAGGCCGAGCTGCGTTCAGAAAGACTATAAACTTTCTCAAGGAAAGTAAGTAATTAAGGGCGAGGCCGAAGGCCGAGCTGCGTTCAGGAAGACTATAAACCTTATCGAAGAAAGTATGTAACTAAGGGCGAGGCCGAAGGCCGAGCTGTATTCAGAAAGACTATAAACCTTCTCGAAGAAAGTAAGTAACTGAAAGCGAGGCCGAAGGCCGAGCTACGTTCAGGAAGACCATAAACCTTCTCAAAGAAAGTAAGTAACAAAGGGCGAGGCCGAAGGCCGAGCTGCGTTCAGGAAGACGATAAACCTTATCTAAGAAAGTAAGTAATTAAGGGCGAGGCCGAAGGCCGAGCTACGTTCAGGAAGACCATAAACCTTCTCGAAGAAAGTAAGTAACTGAGGGCGAGGCCGAAGGCCGAGCGGCGTTCAGGAAGACTATAAACGTTCTCGAAGAAAGTAAGTAATTAAGGGCGAGGCCGAAGGCCGAGCTGCATTCAGAAAGACCATGAACCTTCTCGAAGACAGTAAGTAACTGAGGGCGAGGCCGAAGGCCGAGCTGCGTTCAGGAAGGCGATAAACCTTATCTAAGAATGTAAGTAATTAAGGGCGAGGCCGAAGGCCCAGCTACGTTCAGGAAAGACCATAAGACCATAATATTACATAAAAAAAAACAAAAACTTTCATACAAAGTCGTCGTCCCCATTTCCCCCCTTAAAGTTGTAATTTCCAAAAAATCCTTAACGGATTCTTACGTTATGAAATAAACCTATGTTCCAAATTTCAGCTTTCTAGACTTAGTAGTTTCGGCTGTGCGTTAATAGATCAGTCAGTCAGGACAAACAATTTTATAAGTATAGATATCTACTCTTTATTCTACTCGTATCTTCTACCAAAAGCATCTATCTACACTACACCAACGCAACGCAACAGAACTGCTAACGCAATTTTTACGACCATTCGACACTAAATTCCGTTTTCTTTGATACTGCTCAACCCTAAGGCTATTTAACTTTATGGTAAATAGCCTACTATAGTGAGCCTGAAGAACTACTCTTTACATTGGTGTAAACCGCATAAAAATCTGTTAAGTGGTTCCGAGTTTACCTCAAACATACATACATACATGCAAACAGACGTTTCCTTTTATAAGAAGTAGAGATAGAGAAAAGAAGATAGAGATTAAATTATCCTCCCTTCCCCTCTCCCCGCGGACTCCTCCCCCGTACCTCAACCCCACTCTTCAAAACCACCCCCAGTATGGATAAAATTATTTAAAATCATTTAAAATCCTAAAACCTAATTTTGAAATCATCCCCTATTTTAATTTAAGGGTTGATTTAGCAAAAACGCTGAAACACGTAATTCTTTATTTTATACCAAAAGCCTAAATATGAATTTTCATATCCCTAACTTGAGAAATGATGGGTTCCCCATACATTCTTTCATCCCCTATTTCACCTCATTAAGGGTTGTTTTTTTGAGAAAAAAGGTAGCCTATGTTCTTCCTCAGGATGCAATTCAGCTCCGTACAAAATTTCATAAAATCCTAAAATCTAATTTTGAAATCAACCCCTATTTTAATTTAAGGGTTGATTTAGCAAAAACGCTGAAACACGTATTTCTTTATTTCATACCAAAGGCCCAAATATAAATTGTCATATCCCTAACTTAAGAAATGCTGAGTTCCCCATACAAACTTTCATCCCCTATTTCACCCCCTTAAGGGTTGTTTTTTGAGACAAAAAGTAGCCTATGTCCGTCCTCGGGATGCAATTCATCTCCGTGCAATATTTTATCGAAATCTGTTCAGCGGTTTAGGCGTGAAAAGGTAACAGACAGACAGACAGACAGACAACAGAGTTACTTTCGAATTTATAATATTAGTATGGAATTTTCATATCCCTAACTTGAGAAATGATGGGTTCCCCATACATTCTTTCATCCCCTATTTCACCTCATTAAGGGTTGTTTTTTTGAGAAAAAAGGTAGCCTATGTTCTTCCTCAGGATGCAATTCAGCTCCGTACAAAATTTCATAAAATCCTAAAATCTAATTTTGAAATCAACCCCTATTTTAATTTAAGGGTTGATTTAGCAAAAACGCTGAAACACGTATTTCTTTATTTCATACCAAAGGCCCAAATATAAATTGTCATATCCCTAACTTAAGAAATGCTGAGTTCCCCATACAAACTTTCATCCCCTATTTCACCCCCTTAAGGGTTGTTTTTTGAGACAAAAAGTAGCCTATGTCCGTCCTCGGGATGCAATTCATCTCCGTGCAATATTTTATCGAAATCTGTTCAGCGGTTTAGGCGTGAAAAGGTAACAGACAGACAGACAGACAGACAACAGAGTTACTTTCGAATTTATAATATTAGTATGGAAGTATGGATGACCACATCATGACGCTACATAGCATAAGGGCTGGGCAGTATCAAAGAAAGTATAATATGGATGATTGTGAGAGAGAATCTAAGCAATCGTTTATTATCGAAACCAAACTAATGGGGTGCGATGGGGAGATGCGTTGTCTAACGAGTACCGGTTGGAATGCGGAGTGAGACAGGGAGGATTGACGTCACCGACCCTGTTCAATCTATATGTGAACGGACTCATAGAGGAGCTGATCGGCGCCGGTGTCGGCTGCCGCCTTGGCGCGGTTTGCGTGAACAATTTGAGTTATGCAGACGACATGGTGCTGCTATGCTCCTCTGTGAAGGGACTGAGAAGGCTGATAGGTATCTGTGAGCAATACGCTGCCGGACACGGACTGACGTACAATGTAAAAAAGACCGAATTGATGGTCTTCCGACACCGACAGACCAGCGAGCAAAATTCTATTATTGAGAATGTTAGTATGTACATATATTATTATGAATTTTTAAAATAAATTATTAATTATTAGGCATTAAGTATAATTATTTCATTTTGTTTTATTAATTTAGTTTTATTTTTATTAAAGACAATTTTATTATTTGATTTAATTTTATTTTTGTAATATCTCTTTATTCACGTTCTTATAATATATTACATTAATTTTACATAAATTTTACAAAAACTAATAAAAATACACAAAATTAATATAATGTAAATAAAAACGGTAATTTCCGCCGGCGGCGGGAGGCAGGCCTCCAAGCTCACCGGCGGGTGCAGGCCGTGGCTACGGAGCTCTCCGAGACGACGCGAGGCAAGCTACGAGCGATAGGTGGTGGTACTAGACACGTAGGCCACCACCACCCCCATCTCGGAGAGCTCCGTATCCGTAATTATTTTTGTAATTATTAGGACAATTTTACGTATGACTGAAGATGCATTTTTTTATTTTAATTAATTTAATTCGTATTTGTTTTAATATTTTTATAATTATTGTGTATTTAATAATTAATGTGTGTATGTAATCCTAGTGTATTTTGAATTTGTTGTGTGTGCAATGGAACAAGTGCCTGAATTAATAAATGATTTGATTTTATTTGATTTGATTTTGATTTGATTTGATTATCTATTTGCGTTTAAATGGGGTTTGCTATTAAAGTGAGTCTACTGCGAACGAAGTCGCGGGCAGAAACTAAGTAGTATTAAATAAACGCATTTATCAAACTCATCACACGGACGAATTGGAACCCGCTGCCTTTCGCACATGACATAGCCACTTGTTATTATTAATTATTTCCTATGGGATGCACAGGATTTCTAACTATGTACCTATTTTTTTTTTCGGAGCATTGGTTCAAATTCCTTTTAATAGTTATATTCGTACATTACTTATTTAGTTTTTACATTAATTTTGTTTCACATTTAATGTCATAATGGTTTTAATATTATTTATTCTTTCTAACTCCACATTCAATTTGTATTTCTTTCTATGTAAGTATCCCTAGTGACAAGTAGAGGTATATTCACAGAACATCGATCGGCGGCCGTCATCCCCCAGACGGCTGCCGACGTCCTAGTATTGTTTCCCACCTTGGCTTGAGCCACGCCCACTAAAACAAAAACCTACTCTCACTTCTGTACCTACTTCTAGTTCCCCTTCACAAATACAAATGCGTGTCTGACACGAAAAATATTTATCCACGCTGTACTATCAGATTTTCGATTCATCCAACTACTGGGAAAAAGATTCCATAGAATAGAAAAAAATATATATATTATTTTGTTCCTATCTTCGTTCCCTATCAATTACTGCACTCCATATATTACAGCTGACCCTTTCGTACCTCGTTCTGATTATTCAATAGAGCGCGGGAGGGAAGCCAGTGGCACGGTGGGGGTGCGCGCTCCACTGACGTGTTCCCTTGTAGTACCCGTACGTAAATTTGGCTTTAAAAGTGCAGGTAAATTCTATGCAACGAAGGTTCTACTCCTTTATGACACTAACCCGCCTCACAACAGTATGAGGGGTGCACGCGCGAAGATAAGAAGGTTTTACGGGTGTGACTACGCACTTTTGAAGGCAGTCAAAATATTCAAATTATATTTCTTATGTACATGTATACCTACGGATCACACAATTTACTTTCCAAGCATTATCTATTGCGCACAATTTCCATAAAAAACACCGGCCAAGTGCGAGTCGGACTCGCGCACTTAGGTTTCGGCACCACAAAAAAAAACTTTGAAAATAAAACATGTTTCTTGTATGAGGGCACCCCTTAATTTTTGACCTTTTCTGTATTTTATTATTTCTTGTTATATCCACCATAATAACACATATTCTGATAAAATTTCAACCGGCTAGCTATTACGGTTCTAAAGATACAGTAGTAGGACAGACAGACGGCGGCGTAAGCTTAGTAAAAGGCTTCCGTACGGCATACGGAAACCTAAAAACCGGCCAAGAGCGATTCGAACTTACGCACCGAGGGTTCCGTATCGCCATGTCATGGCTAGCGCCACTCACCCCATCTTTGGCGTCTTATGAAATGCTTCATATTAGTTAAATGTCATGATTAGTTAAAATGCTTTCCGCTCTATTCGGTAGATGGCGGGCGCGCAAAAATTTTTTAGTTTCTTCTATGGGAGCCCCCGTGAATTTTTTACTTTTTTTTATTTTTCTTATTTGTTGTAGTCCGCCCATAATAACACCTACTCTGTGAAAATTTCAACGGGCTACCTATTACGGTTCAAAAGATACAGCCTTCGGACAGACAGGGTCCCGTACCGGATACAGAACCCTAAAAAGTAAGTGAGTCCACGAAGGTGATTAGAGCCTAGACAATGATCGAAGGATTAGAGAATGACATATTAATTTGTTTTTTGAAGTTCGTTCTTTTGTCATTTAAAAGGACTTTTCATTTGAGCACTATACAAAAACTATGACCAATTATTAAAATAAGAGAGCCGAAATAACCTCATCAATTTATAGTTATAAATTCCTCCCGATGCGAGTCTTATAACTATAACCATTTGAAAGTTTTCACAAACGACTCTATCTGCTCTATCACTTACTAAAGTGTCGGTAGGTGAGCTCGTGTCGAGACACACAGGGATGCGGCGGCGGGGAGGCGGCAGCAGCAGTAAGCTCGTTGTATAAATCACAGGCCCCCACAATGTCGATTTGCATAATTGCAGAAGAGTCACCGACAGAGGAATTATGAATAGTGAGCGCTGCTGGGTGCGTGGTGCGGCGCGGCCGCGGCGGCACGAGACGAGTTCGACTGGCGACGAGACACCTCCACGCGAACGCTCTTGCACTCCACGTTCACATCATTTTTAGGGTTCCGTATCCGTCGTACGGTACCCTATTACTAAGCCTACACCGTCTGTTTGTCTGTCTGTCTGTCTGTCTGTCCGTCTGTCTGTCCGAGGGCTGAATCTCTTGAACCGTTATAGGTAGCCCGTTGAAATGTTCACATAATATGTGTTATTTATTATGGCCGATATAACCACAAATAATAAAAATAAGAAAAAGTAAAAAAATCACGGGGTCCCCATACAAGAAACAAAAAGTGTATGCGCGCCATCGAAAACAGTATGAAGCAGCGCTGACAATGACATGGCGATACGGATCCTCGGTGCGTGAGTTCGACACGCACTTGGCTGGTTTTACTATACTGATGTAGCACGGGAACAAAACACAATTGAAATGTCTGAAATAGTATACGCACTTGCGTATTTATGTACTCGTATAATACATAAACCTGTGTGTATAAAACACTCTCTCTCTCTCTCTCTCTCTCTCTCTCTCTCTCTCTCTCTCTCTCTCTCTCTCTCTCTCTCTCTCTCTCTCTCTCTCTCTCTCTCTCTCTCTCTCTCTCTCTCTCTCTCGCTCTCTCTCTCTCTCTCTCTCTCTCTCTCTCTCTCTCTCTCTCTCTCTCTCTCTCTCTCTCTCTCTCTCTTTCTCTCTCTCTCTCTCTCTCTCTCTCTCTCTCTCTCTCTCTCTCTCTCTCTCTCTCTCTCTCTCTCCAACGGATCATCCAAGCAGTCACTGATAAATCTAATCATTAGATATCAACCACTTTCTATATTGAAAATACACTCAACCATAACGTGAACCCTATGTTCTTTATACTTTATTACCTTCTTTTTATTAATACTTTTTTTAATTGTTTTACTTAGGTTTAATGCGTACCTAGGTATTGAACGTAATTTAAATCGTAAGATATATTATATAAAAAGAGATCAAGTGCGAATCGAACTCGCGTGGAGAGATACCTTCCCGGCGGAGAGAATGCTAGATTTTTTATATTTTCTTTAATATCTTTTAAACTATGTATTTAAAATTATAAAAAAATATATTTTTGTATTTCTTATAACGAGATAATTCCTTTCATTTGATAGGTCACATGATGCATTTGAAAAAAACAATTTTTGTCTTTCTACTTTCTCCCCAAAATTGACCACTAAAATTGAAATTCGTTTATTTACGCTATACGGCCGTGATTTTCATCAAACTATATATATGTATCAAATTTCAACCTTTATCGTCTAGAAGATAAGGAGAACATAAAAAAAAGTGTGGCAGAGGGGCAGACAGACGAACACGAGAGTGGTCCTATAAGAGTTCCATTTTTCCTTTTTTGAGGTACGGAACCCTAATATAAGACAGGATAGGCTAAATAAAATTCAGTTCCGGTTGCGCTAAGATGTGGATCTCATACAAAACGAATTATTCCGCGCGCCGAAATAAAGGTACGGTAGGGGGCTTACTTACTTTCTTCTTTTTAAATATGAATTTCACGCGAGCGAAGCCGCAGGCAAAAGCTAGTAAATAATAAAACTAAACTGTCGCTGAGTTTACGTTTCATTATGTGTACGACGGGTGTAAAACGTGGACTCTGACGGTCGCTGTTGTTCAAAGGTTGAATTGAAAGTTGTCCCGTGAGCGAGCAATGGAGCGGGCCATGCTGGGAATAACGCTACATGATATGGTGCGTAACGAGGAAATCTGCCGACGCACCAAAGTAGTCGTTACTAGACACTGGGTGGGTAAACTCAATTGGCGCTGGGCACATCAGCTGAAGAAACAACAACCGTTGGAGTAATCGTGTCCTATACTGGTGGCCGTGCACAGGGAAACGGAGTGTGGAAAAACCACCAGCCAGGTGGGACTACAACATCAAATACGTATCGGCGGAAAGCAGTGGTTCCTTACCGCTGAAGACCGGGTCCTACCGCACTCCTGCACTCCTGTGCAGGAAAATTGGAGAAGTGTATGTCCAGCAGTGGACGCATGCACGCTGACTGACTGACACGTTGTGAGTTTACTTTACTGCCCAAATGTTTAGCTTCCTACCTAATGTGAACAAACGCCCAGCCATAACTCGCTACGAAGGTGGAGGTGATGCCGTGGCGGGGCGGCGGCGGAGGCGCGGCGGGGCGGAGTGAAGGCGCGGCGCGGAGACGGCGGGGCGGCGGCCGCGGCGGCGCCCGCTTCGGTTTACTACCCGCGTGATTGAATGCGTCTCGCGGCCGAGGCGGGCGGGACTCGGCTCGCGACCTGCACCTTGCACCCGCTTCCATTTTACACTTAATGGGCGCCTTTACGGGATTAAATTCAAGTGAAACAGTTTTGTGCGACCGCAGCGCCGCTCGCAGAACCGCTGCACCCGCCCCCGCCCCGCCCCGCCCCGCCTCTGATGTATCGAGCCCTGTCGCGGTACCCGACTCCCCTGGAGGCTTCTCTTCTCACTCCCTGCTCTAATAGCGCATCTAGGTACGTGCGTTGTAGACTATCTAAATTATGTAATAATATGGAAGTAAGTAAATGTTATTTATTTAGGTTTACTTGTAGTGTTTCCTAATCAAACAATTAAAAAAAAATCCTATAAAATGAATTTATCAATTGTACGTAAACTGTTATAATATGTTTGCTTAAAATTACTAGAATGAATTTAATCGTTATTAACTAATTTGGTTGGAAATAAATATATATAGAAAGATTAAAAAAATATGTTTGTACCTCAATATGTGTTTTTTCAATAAGAAACTTGTATTTTATAGTGATTGTATTACTTAAAGGAAACCGTCGTATGTACCTACAGTAAACACTTGTGGGCTTACGCTCGTATCCTCCAGACAATAGATTCGCCATATTGTTCGTCGGAGCGGCTTTGGACTTAATTTGCCCTCTTAAAACCCGGCTTAGTCCTCCCGCTCGCAGTCCGTGGCGACGGTACTCTCTCGCGAATTGTTTACTTATAATACTCTTTATAATAGCGCTTATGTGAAGCGGAGGATCTCAGTCAGCCACGCTGGACTACGGTACAATACTACCCTATTCGGCGTTCGTGCGCGACTCGCTTACGCGCTAAGTTTTTTGCCGCCGATAAAATGTGATTCTGAGCTTTTAAATATACTTTCACAATGATCGAATGTCTTAATTGTAGGCTCAAACACGTTGCAAGCTAGACGGCCGAAATGGTTGTGAATACTGGTTCTTCCTTTGTACTTCATAGACAAATATTAAAATCACCTACATATTACGCGTCCATTGCAATATTTGTTTATCTTTAGGGTTCCGTATACACACGAAGCCTATGCCGTCTGTCTGTCCGTCCGTCCGTCCTAGGGCTGTATCTTTTAAACCGTAAGTAATTAGGTATCCGGTCGAAATGTTCACATATTATTTGTTATTATGGCGGATAGCCGAACAAATAGCCTAAAAAAGCGGTCAAGCGAGTCGAACTTTCGTGAAGAGGGTTCCGTACCATTCCGTTTTCCGTGAGAACTTTAAGACTTATGATTTTCAGTTAGATTTTCCTGTAAACTAGAGAGGGTCTCCCCTATATTCCCTATTTTTCCGAAATTTTAGACTCAGTAGTTTCTTAGATAAAGGGGGAATGCTCGATTTTTGTAAATTTTCTTTAATATCTTTTAAACTATGTACAGTTTAAAATTTTAATAATATATACGTACTTGTATTCTTTAACGATAACGAGGCCTTTTCATTTATATGTCACATGATGCACTTGAATTTTTTTTTAACTTTCAGTCCCCCAAATTGACTCCCCAAAATCTAAATACGATCATTTTTTTTTTTTTGTATGAAAACTGACACGATTGGCTACATCACCTACTACACCAGATTTCAGCCCGTAACACCTCGGTGAACTAGGTGTCATGTCAATGTTTCCCTTCGGTCGTGCCGCCTACACTGAGGACGGAAACACGAATTTTTTACATCGCCGTTTCAACCGACCTTTCATTCAGTGCGGTGGTAAGAACCCGACCCGGTTAAACCCTACCAACTAGTAAGGTAAGGAAACTGGGTAATCAAACTCTTCAACTTTTTTCGTCCAGAAGATTCGGAGAAAATAAGCTGTGACAGATGGACAGACAAACAGACACAACAGTTATCTTATAAGGATTTCCGTTTTTTTTTTGTTTCCTCTCTCGAGGTGCTGTGATGGTTCAGTAATTATTTTTTTAATAATTTCTGACTTCACGGTCTTCGTGTGCATATCAGGTACTTAGAAGGGTAGAGCCAGGGGGTGGGAAGCTGTCGGGGCGGGGGGCGTTGTCAACGGAGGCGTGGGGACGCGGCTCGGCAGTCAGGTCAGAGGAGACCGGGGATGATGTAGACAGCGCGGGCGCATCTCCGCGATCGTTCGTAATTTATAACGAGTAATTTTTAGCCAAGACAATTGCTTTTTCCGGTGGAATAAGGCGAGACAGATAGACCGGTGACTAGAACAGTGAAAGTGCAGTGTTTGTGATAATCAGGCGCGCCTGTTGAACTAAACTATAACTGCGTATACAGTGAGCGAAGCAGCCGAACGGACAATAGAAGAATTTGGCGCGAATGGCGCTAGACAGAGCCGGATTTGGATGAGTAGCGCATGGACAATTACCGAATAATTCTCTAATTTTATAATATTTATGACTATTGCTTTGATGCTTCCCCGTTATAGGTGGTTTATATGTAATCGTATTTGTTCGGAATTAGTTGTAAGGGTAATTAAATGTTTGTAGGAGTGGAAGGTTCCCTCGGCTTTAAACGACTAGGTGTATTTGGAAGTTTCCCACAGGCCGTGTTTCTACGTGGATACGTACATAGTGTGTAAGGAGGAGCCTGCGTGCTTATTATTACGAACGAGACACAAGCAACAGCACCGGAAGGAATCAGTTGGTGACCAACAGATTCTCTCTCACGGAGGCGACGGAATACGATAATTTATATACACAGGAGCGGCTTGGAGACCTACAGTTTAATTTCTTCGAACGCCTCGCGACACGTAATTCCGTTTATTGACAATGACCTTTGGACTGGTGAGAGAGTAACTTGGGGTTGAGGGATAAGAAACGTCTGTAGCCATTGGATGGGGGAGTTGTGTGTCTGTCGGATAGGGTTCTCAGTTGGGCGTTTCATCTAAGCACTGGCGCGTGATTGTGGCTCAATTTGACGGAACATATTATTCCTTGATTCAAGAACTTTAGACTAGCTTAGGTGAGTTAGTGTCAATGTAGCCAGAACAGGACTATATTACATGCGAACGATCTGGTGTTGTCGTTTGGAGTGTCCATCTAAGCACTGCGCTTTGGGCGGGAATGCTGGACGTCGCAAGTTTTATTACTTTGTTCAATGTTGCAATGACAGGTGGGTGTATCTAGGTCACGGGGTGGGGAGACGCGACGAACATGAAGACGCTAGGATGTACCCGTTAGCTATCACTTTAGCTTCACGTGAAGACTGTTAGGTAGGCGCCTCTCCTTATGTGACAATAACTTGTCGCCGAACTATAGAAAGTCATCACTAATGTAATAAATATCCTCAAATACAATGATGCAGGAATATTTTTATTTAATTTAAGTTCTTACATTTCTGTTTAATTTAATTTTTCTTTGTCTAATAAATATTTAAATTTAATGACAATATCGAAAAAAAAAAAAAAAAAAAAAAAAAAAAATTAATCATATCTCTATAAAATAAAAGAATATCCATCGGTGACAGATTATTCATGTCGCATAATAACCTGCAGTGCCTCTACCGTGTGGGGCCGGTACTTAAAAAGAATAGCCCCACTGCATCTCTCCCCGTGCATGTCGTAAGAGGCGACTAAGGGATAAGGACAAGATACTGCGCTAAAGGGCGACAGGCTAGCCACTTCTCACCTTGGCGCAGTCCTTCCACCTAGTCATGCAGCAGGTGGGTTCTTCGTGCCTTACTTGCTGCTTGATAGTTGTCTTGTTCGTATACTGTGCTAAACGTGGTGGTCGGTGTTGTTCTGTAATTTGCCAGAGTCCTTATAGCACAACACAGATTACTCTGCTTACCCTGATTGTCGGGATACAGCGTGTGTTATGTATGTATGTATGCCTCTACGTTGGCGAGGGGCATCCCTTTCATGACGTAGGTATGCCGATGTCATTTAATGTCACGGAGTCATGGAACCAAACTGTCGTAGGGACTCGTCTCTTAATGTCTTCACACCACTATAACGATCACAGCCAAAATTAACATTTTCTCATTTTTATCTTAATCGAAAGGGCGTCTTCCCTTTCCCGCGTTGAAAACGAGGGTCTGGGGGTGCTACTATCGCAGTGCGGAACCCTAAAAAAGCAAAAAGTTAAAAATTAAGCTGCTCCCCATACAACTTTTTTTTTCAGTGCCATCTACCGAATGATTATATTTTAACTACAAAAGTATGATAGATGAACTGATAGATGGCGTGTGACACATCTAATTAGGTTGTCATCTTACTTGATAGATACCCTTCGTATCAATATAACTACGTATTCAACCTGAGCTCGCTCGCTCGCTATCCATACAACAAGAAGGAAGCTATGGCCACGGAACCCTCTGTGTGTGAACAACTTTCTCAATTGAAGGCTTTTTTATTCAATTATATTGCCCTGTATGAAATTGCAAGTAAGTATTTATTCAGAATATTATGAATGGAATGTAAATAATTAGGCGTGCAAAAGTTGGTGCGCTGAGAGATTATATTCAAATAGGTAAACATACTATTAGGTCGTAGTACAATTAATTTAATTTCTGAGTTTCCGGGTATACAGGGCAAGGTCCAGTGGGACTAATTATACCTCGCACTGGAGCTAGCGGGGCCGCAGCGAGTAGCCTTCCGCACTCCGCCCCGCGCCCGCCCAGTCGGAGTTGCTGGCGGGCGGCGGCGGCGGCTAGCGAGCGACGCGGTACAACAGTAGAAGCTCCGGCGAATTATAACATCGTATAACATTGTTATCTTTCATCATCTCTTTGTGATTTTTCCTGGGCCCTTCTTCCCTTTACAAATTACTCTCAATTTTGATAAGACTCCGCGTCCTATTTGCTCCAATCTGGTCAGCTTTGATGTCGCCGAGACTCTAGCGCGCGACGCATCATAATTAAATTTTCACTCAGCGTGGAAGGTTCGGGTCTTTCGCGATCTCACTTTATAAAGTGAGTCCTGTTCAAACAGGCTAATTTGATTTGGCCGGGAGTCGTCGAAGGTGTGTCAATACTCGAGTACTCGACTTCAGTCACTAAGGCGGGCGGAGCGAGGCGAGGGCGCGGCGGCGCGCACTCTACTCTCAACATTACTTGTTTGTTTAGGAAACTTTTTGAGCATACGAGTACACGTCAATATTTTCTCAATCACCCCTATTGACTCGGCAACAATACCAATTAGTTTACCTTTGAATTTTCCTTCATTTCTTGTAATTTTTTTAATATTTCGCCGTCCGAGCTCTCGCCACGTTGGTACTACTCGCCGTGGCCTTCGTCTACAGCGGAAGCGTAATTAATGAGTTTGTCTATTTCTTGAAACTATGTGGCTTTAGAAATTTTTTTTCTCGGTAAAGCCACAGCAAAACAAAGTGCGATATACATGCAAAGCAGATTGGGCGCGATAGAAAAAAAAATGTAAATTGTGGCTTTTAAATAACGAAATAGGATTTATTCAATCAGTTAAAGCGATAATGTGGCTACAACGGCGGTGGAAGGGGGAGGAAACCACGCCACTGTTGCATGTCGCTACTGTTACTGCAGCACAGTTGGGGGAATGGGAAGCCGGAGGTGAGGCGGGGTACAACTTGCATGTTTATTATACGAGCACGTTAAAGTATGTATGGAACATTAGGAATCAATAACTCATAATAAAGGAGAGCACACTCTTCTAGATAATATGTATGTACATCAGACGACAGAGCAACGAAAGCTTCAGAGCGACAGAACGATGGCGGGACAGGCGACTACAGCTGCTACATCTGTGTAGTTCTACAGCTTCTGCATCTTCATATAACGGCCGTACGCTGACAGGCCTGGGGGTCAAATGGAAGTCAAAGAAGTTTTATATTGTTTATTTGTTCCTAAAATGACGCGACAAAATAGTTTACAAAGTTTTTTAGGGCTTTACACCTGAAAAAGGGGGAAAAAGTTGAACCCTTTCAAACTAACTCTCGTGTCTGTATGTCTCTCCGTCTGTCACTGCTTATTTTCTCTGAATCTATTAGAAAAAATAATTTTTAAATTAGGTACATGCGAAAGTACATGAATGAATTAAAATTTTTGTGATCAATTTTGGGAGACAAATTAGAAAGTAAAAAAAAAAACCATGTCAATGAAAAGGACTCGTTATAAATTCATATACTCGTATTTTGTAGAACTTTTAAGTGCATATTTCATAGGGCCTCTTTTATAGTTTGCAGGAAAGCCTAAAGGGTAATCCAAACTCTTAAAGTTCTCATGGAAAACAGAATTTGACTCGCTCGCTAGGCCGTTTTTTTCATAAGTACCAAAAACAAAACCTTTAACAAAACCTCACCTGATGAAAATTGCGTGCGCGGTTGCAGATCTCGGTTTGAAGAATAGTATTTAGATACAATTCTTCAGAATCTCAGGATCCTGATCTGAAAAAAATTAAATCAATACGGGTGTTAATAATATTATGAACTGTTAAAATACTCACACTAATAAACATAATATAAACTAAAGCCGCCAGTAGAGCATTGAGTGTAGTGTTGAGTCAATCAAGATATGTACTTTCACAATGCTGACTCAATAAAGGTGCTGTTTGGTTCCTATGTGAAAAGTAAACTGGAAAGCAACGCAATCATCTCATGACGCATGAGTTGAATTACAAACGGATGTTGTAAAAAATTCAAAAAAGTTATTCTTCAAAACTATAATAATTATTTATTACCCATACCTTTTCCCAGCTAAATACATATGAGGCATGGTGGACTACCTTTCTAGAGAATGGAAAAGAGATCTGGTCCCCCTGTCGTACATACGTTACCGCATACTAAATGACAAAATAAGCACGAACACACGACCTAATGCAACATTTTCCCTCGAGGGCCAATCTATCAATTAATGCAGTTGTGCTCTCCTCGGAATAGAGCTATAAATATAATAAATAAAATTAATTTAACAGAGTTACTTCAAGTATCTATATTAAAAATTTGATATCAATTCGACACCTATGTCAATTGATCATGTATTTATAAACATAAAACTAAACTAATAAAAATTAAAACTAAAAAAAAACAATGTTACAGTAAAAAAATAATAATTTAACAGAGCCAAAGTTATATTTATCAATAGTTTGTACAAATATAAGAATTATGTAGTCATATACTACAAGGAAATTTGCGCCCGTAGTTCACGTTGCTATAAAAGCGTGTTTTTTTAGTTTTTTTAAACTATAATTTTTATTTTTCCTATTATCGTTTATTGGGGAATGCAAATGAGGGAAAGCAGATGGTCAGCTGCGATCGTAGCAGTCCTGGGTAATTTCCGCTGTAATAAACACTAAAATTAAGAATTAATTACTTACCGGCATACCGGATTCAAAACGCGCTGTAATCTCGCTATTAGTGGCGGCACTCCCGCGCGGGCAGCGCGGGGTGGATGCGACGCTGCGGAGCGCCGCGGTGACGACGACGGCGCGACATCTCATTTCCCAGTAAAGCAAGTTAGCAGCGCCGATGACGCTATATAAGCCCGGACGTCGACTTAAGCCGCTAGCGTCACGACAGAGATCTTCTCTAATTGGTCGCCGCGGGCGCGCGCCGCCGTCGTCATCGTCGTCGCGTCGCCACCGCCACAATTTGCCCACACCGATACCGGCAGCCACTACCCATTCAATTATCTTTCACCATAAGCACATTTATTTTAATTTGTAGACAAATTTCGACCTTGTTAGGGTTCCGTACCTCAAAAGAAAAAAACGTATCCTTATAGAATCACTTTGTTGCCGTCGGTCCGTCCGTCTGTCTATCTGATCTGTTTGTCCGTCTGTACAACTCTTTTTCTCGGGAACGGGTTGAGATCAAATGCCTACGATCCCTTGGAGGTATTAAAAATTAAAGTTTCTAAATCAACGCAATCAAAAGATACGACCATGTATCTTTTGATTGATGTATGATTATGATACTCGCAAACTCAATCAATACAAATCAAAGCTTATGGTATTTCCCGTTGACCTAGAATACTGAAATTTGGCAAGAACCAAGGTCTCACTGAACAAGTAAAGGGGAAAATAGTTAATTTGTAGTTATATCACACCAAAAAATGTTTTTGTGTATTCTAACTACACGAATGCTTGACAGCCAAACCGTTGCTGTAGTTTTTATTTAGGTGTTTTATAATTTTTTAAAACGCAATTTATTAAAAACTTACAGAAATATATTATGTGGTGGGACGGAACCCTCGGTGTGCTGGTGCCGGTTTTTTATTTATTTTCACTCACACTTACTTCCTGCTCCATTCTTCCTTGTGATATCCTGAATGTTGTACTTGTTCAAGTTAATTGTTAATTAAAGAAGTGGTTCAGTTTCAACTATAGAATAATCAAAACTCTTAGAGTTGTAGAGGTCCACAAATATTTAATAACGACATCTTAATTTTAGCTCATTAGTTTTCTGCCACTGGATAATCCATTACGTACACGTACGACTGTTCTAAGGCCAACTTGTGTGTCGACGACTAGACAGTTCTGGCGTCGAACGCTACGAAAAAGGGATTGTAGATTATGGAAGATATTCGCAAGACTTGCCGAAGAGTTTACGTCCAGCTGAATTAGATAGCTAACATTAGCCAATTATCAGATGTTTGAAATTAATTATCAAATGTTACTAATCGAATGTTATCTTGTCTTCATCATTATTTGAATATGAATGCTGACTATGCTGAGATACATTTCGTATAGTTTCAGGTTACATGTACCGCATTATATTAAACGAATGGCTTCAGAGCACACAAGGAATGGGTTTAAATCGGCCTATCGATTGTGCCTGTGACTGAAGTTGTCATTCAGATGAACAACGAGGAACAAAGGGGCACTGTCTTCTGCATCTCAAATTCCGGACGGCAACCCAAAACTCCAATCGGACGGTGCGGTGCGGGCGCGGGCTCGGACGACGCGACGCGACGGGTACAGGCGGTCGCGTCTCCTAGTGGGGAACAATTCGCTCGGGGAAAATCGTCCGGAGAAAATACTAACCGCCCAATTGCTGCTCCCGCGCCGTTTCACGAGATCCCCGCGCGGTCCCGCCGGCCCGCGGCGGGGCGCGTGGGCGGCGGCGCGGCGACGAGAGGGTGTGCGTGCCTCCTAACAATCGCATTCTCGGGGCCCAACGAGCTCGGAGCAGATCGCGCCAGATTACTCTAGCGTGATTTGTGGCGCTACTACTAGATTGGCGCCACTTCTTACGTTTCGTGCAGTAAATTGGAAACCTTGACGATTGACCTGTGAAGGTGCCGTTAGCGGTTATCACCGCTTAATTGTGAAAATCTCAGTATCAAGAAACGAAGTTGTAGCTTGGAATTACAAATACCTGTGTCCACTGAAATTACAGGTCTACATAAGTGTTGACCCGATCACATATTATAACAGTTAAATAATGTTCAGCTAATTGAAAAGTATCGTCCTAAACTTTGCGAGTAGCAACGCTTCTAGTTTGGAGGGCGAGTCATCTATATACGCGTAGTATGCAGAATGTACGCACGCAGAGAGCGTATGAGAGAGGTGGGTGATTGTATGTCTGCCGTCTGGTAGCTAGAGAGGGTTGTCGCGTGACGCGCGGCTCTCGCCGCCGGAGACGGTGCGAGCTCGTGATGTTAACGAGCCGAACTAAATGAGGCTTGAAGGTTGGTTCGTTATTTCCGGCGGAAACACAGCCTCGCGCCGGAAGGGTCGCGCGTCACTCGCCGCGACTTTTGCATATTTAATGCTGCGTCAGCACGACGGCCGCGTCGTGGGTCAGGAGATGATCCCCGATGTCAATATTACATTACACCCGCCTGCGTTCCTCTCCTACCAGTAGCGAGCTCGTTACATATACATTTAGAAAAGGAGTTGACTTGACTACTAACGACTCCACTCGCATTTGTGCAAAGTTTTGGAGAGATATTCTTTTTATGTATTAATAGTCGGAGGGGCACATGCTCCGACCAGCCAATATCACCTCCGAGAAGGTACCTACGTGCCATACCGAAGACTTCCCTCGATTGCTGCCTATACTGGACTACAGGAGAACACAACCGAGGCTGCTATGCGGCCATCTTACATCCAGTACGGTGGTATCAACCCAGTCGGCTACAATTTGAGCCTACCACCTAGTAAGGGGCAAGGGAAGGGACCTACAGTTTTACACCGGTTCCGAACGGTGAAGCAGCAGGTGTAGATAGATATGCACGTAAATTTTTTCGTCAGAAAAAACTCATTGGTACACGCCGACCGGATTCGAACCGCGGACCTCTCGTATGAGAAACCGATGCCCAAACCACTCGACCATCCGCCGCCTAAGTGTTTGCCAATTTAGTCCTAACAATATAGTCTGAGTGAGAACGATAACACTCGAAGTTGAGAAGTCTCAAACGCCTTTGTGTTAAATTTTTATAAATCTAAATTTCTGGCTTGGTGGAACAGTATAAACTAAAACTAATTATGTATTACTACTTTTTTTTACTATTGTACTATACTACTATTGATTATTACTAATCAATTCTTCAAATACAAATATTGTTTTAAGTATTCATTATATTGATGTGTCGTGGCGGATTGTCGAGTCCAGGTAGTTCCGCAGCATGATATTGCTTGCCGTCTTCCTAATCCTGGGCGAGAACGCACAGAGGATTTTATTTATGTTCAGATTGTATGCGACCCTCATTTCCCAGCGGCCAACTTAATCTTGAACGTCTCGAATCCGCAGTAGCGCTGACAATAAGAAACTTCAGCCCATCGTCCGCGCACAAGTTCCGGGAGCACTTCCGAGCTGTTGACTCGGGTTAATAGCAATATAACGCGCAAGTAAAATAATACCCCTTAATTAGTCCACTGAACTTTTTCAGCGATTCTCGAAGCTGGGTATGGCCGGGTCTAATTGCTGTCGGCCCTCGCTGACCCGCCTCCCCCGCCCCGCTCCCCTCCGCCGGCGCCGTCTAACCCGAGCCAACCATCCAACTATTTGTATTTTACAAAAGATCGAATCATACGGGCGGAGTCACCAGAGAATAGATGTAATATCGCTGCACTAGGTATATTATATCTCAAGGACATCTGGTCGAACAGTAACAATAACAAGAGTTGGACCAACCTGTACAGATCGTTCACAGTTATTTTACCTCTGACACATGTCGCTGTATCTTCCGCTAGGTTGGCACCACTTGCTGTCACTAGTACTACGGTCCTAAAAAGGGTTACTTGCTATTAATATTTTACCCGTGGTAGTGAAAATTATGTATAATTACCTGTTGTACTTGTAGTGATAAGTCCTCCTTTGCGCACTCCTTCATTTCTTGTTTCTTGTCGTGTACTGTTCTTCTTTCAATTTGTGTGCAATAAAGGGTTTTGTTTTCTATTCTATTCTAAAAATGTATTCAAATATTTCGTACAGGGTAATAGTACGAACCAATTGTGGCAACACAGAGCTCAGGTTAGCCAACTTGATGGCTAGAGGTAAAATAACTGTGAACGGTCTATACGCGGATATGGAGTCATCGCTTAGGAGTTTTAAAACGAATTGAAGCAAAATTCTAAAGTTTCAAAAAACTTCAAAGGAAAATTTGAAACGACGACAGTGGGTTCTATTGTCGCGATTAATGGCTTCGAAAATAAATCATATTGCCCAATTTTTCTCTGAAACTTGGGCGGCACAAAGTGACCGTTTGTTTCTAAAGGCTTTTCTAAAATTACGTCGCAACTTTTGGAAGGCAGAGGGCGAAACTTAGCTTTTAAGTCGAGTGGATCTACTCACGTAACTTTATTGGCGTTAAAACTCATTAATAAATCAGAAGAGAACAAAAAATATTTTTAATACAAACTTGAAGTGGGAAGATATTTCTAGCCAGATGTGTTTTTTTATGGACGTTTTTGAATTTTATTTTATTTTAGAGTTGAAACAAATTTCACCCACTGATTTATATTCGTGGCTACGCTACCATGTAGGTACTGTGAACTCTTACGGCGAAGTGCGAGTCCGACGCGCACACCGAGGTTACCCCACCAAAAAAAAAACATTGATAAACACGTTTCTTGTATGGGACCCCTTTATTTTTTAATTTTCCTACCTTTTTTAAATATTTGTTGTTATATACGCCTTATTAAATAACACATAATTTGTGTAAATTCAACCAGCTAGCTATTACGGTTCCAAAGATACAGCCATCGGACGGACGGGCGGACAGACAGATAGACGGCATAGGATTAGTAAAACGTAAAAACGGCTAAGTTCATTTTTAATTATATATTTTATTAGGTAGGTATACGAAGTTGAAAAATATTTAAAGGTAGCAAACCCACATTCAGACATGCAGCAATGTATGAGAAGAACTTTATGAATAAACCCACAAGCCTCGTGGACAGAGTCTGCCAGTATTGCGAACAGGAAAGCGTGCAAACGCTAAACTGCTAAAACTTGATACAGGCTTACCCGAATGCCTCTTATCTAGCTCTTACCACGTCCTAGAATTACAACTTTTATCTTTAATAACATTTTGTTTTTTCAACATAATATTTTTTCAGTTCAGCTCTCCTGTATCCAGGTGTGTGTGTCCGTGTATGGGTGTATGGGTGTGTCTGTCGGTGGCATCGTCGCTACAAACGGATGGACCGATTTGGATGCCGTTTTTTTTTATTAGAAAGCTGGTTTAATCGGAATGGTTCGTAGCTATGTTTGTAATCAAGTAATTCAGTAATAAAAAAAATAATTATCTTAAAAAGTGGACCGATTTGCATACTGGTTTTTTTAAAGCTTGAAATAAAAGTTAAATTACAAATTTAAAAACCCCCCACCCTTAAAAAAGTCAAAAATAATTTCCGGAGTCGGGGTACCGCTAAGTAAATAATAAAATATAAAAAATCAGAGCTGCGCGGGTATTTACTTAGCGATCTCGACTCCTTTAAGTAAGTAAACGGAAATGATTTTTAACATTTTAAGGGTCGGGGTTTTTTAAATTTTATATTTTACTTTTGCACTTCACCTTTGAAAATATAGTTTGTTTGGAATCGGAACGAGTACACCGTTCCGATTCGAATGATGTGCCATTGATACCAATTTATTTTAATGGTACTAAATAAATAGAGACAACAATATTCTTCCAATATGCGAGTCTATCTCTGTGACTATCAGTAATAATTTGTTCGTGATAATTAGACATAATTTATTTCTTTCAAATAAGGTGACTCAAAGGGAATGAATTCCGTATGTGCGGAGGAGGCACTTTGTCACCGGCGCATCCGCGACTCCGAAGCCGCCGAAAGCCGTCGCAGCCACCTCCCACCGTGTCGTCGCGCGGCGTAGCGCCGGAGCCGAGCGCTTCAAATAAAAATAAGGCTTTGTAACAGGATCCGGAAACGGCTCGGTCGCCGATAAAAGAGAGATCTGCCACCGACACTGCAATGGTAGAGAGTTATTGCGAAAGAATTGAATGGATCGAGTGCACCTCGACTTCTTAAAATCTGTTTGTCGGCTTCCCGGGGGCGCGACGGGGCGGCGTCGCGTGGTCGCGTGTAGAGTGGTGTGCGAGATAAGATCATAGATAACAATATAAATTATTTATTGCACACCAACCAACAAGAATTACCTATAAGTAAAGAAACACATACATAAAACAATAGCGCATAAAGGCGAATTTATTACTAATAGTGGTATATTCCAGCCAAACTATGGGTGAGGAGGTAGTGCAGATTTAGAATTGGAAAGTAATAAGATTGGTAACATAGTAACAAGAGAGCACCATCAATACATATCGGAGATCGACACAAAAAGTTTAATTGCTACTAAAGTTCTAAGTCGATTTCCTAAATGTTTTTTTATTAGCATGGCAGCAGTGTTTCAGAAAAAGACAACTTTGCTTATAAACTTACCTTACTACTAAGTGGATCATCCGTCCCACGCCAAGTTCAAAAATCTCAAGTGGGGCTATCTATCGCAATGGTAGTCTATGGTCTAAACTATTAAATTAATTGGAAGGGACATAATGTCTGAATGGTATTGAAATCGAATCTAATTCAGTCAGTCAGAGTGGATGCGTCCACTGTTGGACATACGCCTCTCCAATTTATCTCCTGTCCTCCCGCCCTTCAGCGGTACGGAACCGCTGCTTTCTGCCAACGCCACCTGGGCGGGTGGTCTTCCCGCACTCAGTTTTAACATAATGTCTGAATGGTATTGATATCGAATCTAATTCAGTCAGTCAGAGTGGATGCGTCCACTGTTGGACATACGCCTCTCCAATTTACCTCCTGTCCTCCCGCCCTTCAGCGGTACGGAACCGCTGCTTTCTGCCAACGCCACCGGGCGGGTGGCGTTCGCAGATATATGTCAAGGAACAGATTAAAAATTTTAGTATCAAAATTTGTACTTCGATTATCCTGAAAAACCTGATGGAGCCAGCAAGTTGTACTATCATTACTGTCATGAAGAACCTGAACCGGTAAATTCCTATAAGGTCATGTATAATTATAAATAAATAGGTGACTTCAACTTAGCCAGTATTATTTGGAACGATAAGGAGCCCATATTTACGAAACGCGGTTCCGTAGATGTTCAGAACGCAGGAATAAAATTAGTGGAAGAATTTAGTCTCGTTGGACTTCATCAATATAATAATTATATTAAAAAATAATTGCGATCATACTTTGGACTTGGTTTTTAGTAATTTTTCTCTAG
Organism: Nematopogon swammerdamellus; assembly: GCA_946902875.1. Lineage (NCBI taxonomy): Eukaryota > Metazoa > Arthropoda > Insecta > Lepidoptera > Adelidae > Nematopogon > Nematopogon swammerdamellus. The sequence continues at coordinate 13,741,508 of OX336339.1, forward strand.
AAATAGTTTAATGGAATCACCCTCTAACTAAAGAAGATATTTTTCACCCATGCTTTGCAATTGATATGTCAGATATTACGATAGAACCTTTAACGGAAGCGCGTACATTTCGATATAAATTTAATAAAGGTGACTACGAGAGTATCAATGAATACTTATGCAATATAGAATGGAGCAATGTACTACAATCAGGTACAGTAGATGAAGCAGTACAATGTTTTTATAATGTTATTTACGACAGTTTTGACAAATACATACCCTCCCACTATAGATTAAATAAAACATAAAACCGACTTCCTAAAAAAAGTAAAACTAAAAAACTATTTAAAATAAAAATATAAAAACCGCCTTCAAAAATAGATGAAATAAAAACCTAAAAAAAAAACGAACCCTAGAGTTGAAGGCGGTGCTAAAAAGGCTACACAAATCACAAAGGATATTATCATCCACTCATGTTTTCTTTCATGCATCATTTTTGCTTGCTTTAGCACCGCCTTCAACTCTAGGGTTCGTTTTTTTTTTTAGGTTTTTATTTCATCTATTTTTGAAGGCGGTTTTTATATTTTTATTTTAAATAGTTTTTTAGTTTTACTTTTTTTAGGAAGTCGGTTTTATGTTTTTTTAAACTTTTTTTTTATTTCACAGTTTTTTTTAGTAATTTTTTGCTATTAATGTACTCGGCGCAATCGCTCGGCCTTCGGCCTCGCGATTCCGCCTCGCTTTCCAATCCGATCTTGACCCAATTAAAATAGGACCACGTCAGCTTCGATAGCTCAGTGGTGTAGACAGTCAACTCAACGCTGGGTGCGGTCAGTACTTGGATGGGTGACAGCTGACCGTTGGAGGCTGACCGAGGTTCGGATTCCTCGTAAAACTGTAGGTCCCTTCCCTCCTAATCTTACTTGGTGGTAGGGTTTAACCTGCCCGGGTTGGTACCACCGCACTGAACGGTCGAAACGGCTATGTAAATAGTTTGTGTTTTCCGACCAGTTCAGTGTAGTCAGCACGATCAAAGGGGGAAGCACTGACATGGCACTTAGTTTACCCTGTGTTATGGGCTGACATCACGGACGTTGTAGGTGATGTTGCAGAACTTAGTAGAATGGACAGACATAAACGTGTTACGGAACCCTACTTTTATTATAAAATAACCGTCGGTTGGCCTTGGTTAGAAAATTGTAAAATTTAGTAGAACGGACAGACATACATTTGTTACGGAACCCTACATTCATTTTGAAATAAATGTTAAATTTTGTAGAACGGACAGACATGCATTTGTTACGGAACCCTACATTCATCTTGCAGAACTTAGTAGAATGGACAGACATAAACGTGTTACCGAACCCTACTTAACAGTTGCACTCCGGGAGTGCCGGCAGATCCCGTGCCACTCTAACTTAACCCTTAATGCAATGACTTAAGGTTTCATTACCTAAAAAAGTGCCAAGCGCCGCTAAAGAAGTTTTCACTTCAAAAACATCAGGGTTATCCCCTTTCAAATAAAAAAAAAAAGAATTTTCAAAATCGGCCCACAATTGACGGAGTAATCGCGTAACAAACATCCAAAAAAAGAAAACATACCGTCGAATTGAGAATCTCTTAGGTCTAAAGTAAATTTCTCGTGAAGACAAATGCAACGAGCCCAAACACGATGGGTGTATCATGTGTAGTTTAGGAGTTCCTATGGCCACCTTCTGTCTCCATCATCAGACCAGCTCGATGGTACTCGGTACAGTAGGTACCGGTCAGGTACCATAATAAATTAAGCGCACCTGGCCGGTCGGAAAAGATAAAAAATTTCAAATTTAGATCCTCCAAAATTAGGTCCGAATATGTATCACTAGTATATCGATTCATGTATTTCAACAGGACAGAGAAAATTTCAAAATATTAGGTATTTAATACTTTTTAGTTCTTTTTTTTTTGTTTTTTGGAAATCGGTTTAACATTTTTTAAAACTGTATTTATTTCATTCTTTTTAGTAATATTACATAAAAAAGAATAATCGAAATCGAATAATCGAAATCGATTGAAGTGGTACAGAATTATTCGCCATATGTGTCAGACTGCAAATTGCTGAATAAGTCCACATCATAAAAGTTTTGCTGAAGGTAACCACACACCATACTAATTTATCAAACTGAAAATTGCCGAAAACGACCACATCACAAGTTTTGCTGAAGGTAACCACACACCATAGTATTATGCTGATTTTTCGAAAACCACTGAACCAATTTCGATAAAATTGAAATGGGACCACCTCGGAAGTATGACCTAACTAACAAAAAAAGAATTTTCTAAATCGGCCCTCAATTGACGGAGAAATCGCGTAACAAACATAAAAAAAAAAAAAAAAAAAAAAAAAACATACAGACGAATTGAGAACCTCCTCCTTTTTTGGAAGTCGGTTAACAAATAGTAAATACCCAACATGGTTCAGTCCGGCTTTAAAAAAAATTATTAAGAACAAATCACGAGCTCACTTACGTTGGAAACAATTCAAAAACGCCCGTGATTATGACGAATTTAACTTGCTAAGATCGAGACAACATAAAATGCAAAAAGAGTGTTATAATAATTATATGAGATCAATACAAATATGTATTAAATGAAACCCAAAAAAATTGTGGTCTTATATAAAATCGAAAAGAGAAACCTCTAACTATCCACAATCTTTTACTTTAGGTCAGAAAAAAACTCACTGAAGGAAAATACATTTGTGATGGTTTTTGTGATTTCTTTCAAAGCGTTTTTCAGAAACCAGCTAACAACTACAATAATATCTCAATATCAGCAACACATGGTGACACGGGCTACATACACACTATATATGTAAATATTGACCAAATTAAAAAATTAATGGCAACTACAGATATTAATAAAGGACCTGGGAGCGACAGAGTATCGCCAATATTTATTAGGAACTGTGCCAATGCACTCGCTCAACCGATCTCCATAATATTTACTCGTTCTATTAGTGAAGGTATATTTCCAACTCTATGGAAACAAGCACACATAATTCCTATACATAAGAAAGGTACAAAATCTAAAATTGAGAATTATAGGGGGATATCAATTCTTAATATATTTAGTAAATTGTTCGAGAAAATTATATTTAATGCTATCTACCCCACTATAACTAAAGGTATATCACAGGCTCAACATGGATTCCTAAAGGGGAGATCTACCACTACCAATCTCGCACAATTTACTAACTATATAATTAAAAACATTGAAAAAGGTGGACAGGTTGATGTGGTCTACACGGACTTCGAAAAAGCTTTCGACCGTGTAGATCACAACATACTAACTATAAAACTAAAAACGCTTGGTATACATGGTGATCTTCTCAGGTGGGTAGAATCATACCTATCGAACCGATCGCAGGCAGTGGTCATTGGAGGTTTCAAATCAGACTTTATTGTAATACCCTCAGGAGTACCACAAGGTTCCCTTCTCGGCCCCTTGTTCTATAATGCTTACCTTTTTGATATAGGCCCTAGTTTACTATTTTCGAAACACTCCTTATATGCTGATGATAAAAAGGTAATTAAACCAATAAAAAAACTTTGTGATTGTGAGCAGCTCCAAAGTGATTTAGACTCTCTCTCAGAATACTACGGACGTAATAGAATTAATGTTAATGCCAGCAAATGCTTACAAATCTCTTTCACCCGCTGTTCGAAACCAATCAAATTTAATTATACAATGAATAATATTGCTATCAAAAGAGTTAATTCCGTTCGGGACCTAGGTGTTATATTAGATAACAAGCTCTTGTTCACTGACAATCTAGATGTAATAACAAATAAGGCATATAAAAATCTAGGATTTATAATGAGAATAGGTAAATCTTTTAGTAATATTGAATGTCTTAAAATAATATACTACGCATACGTCCGTAGTATCCTGGAATATGGAGCTAGTATATGGTCACCGCAGTACATAACACATAAATATAGGATTGAGCGTCTGCAACAGAAATTCTTGAAATATATAAATTTTAAATCAAAACTTAAATTTAGTACTTACATAGACAGCTGCACTTACCACAACATCCTCACGCTTGAAGAAAGAAGAAACCTACTGGACATGGCGTTCCTGTTCGATCTGCTGAACAGCCGAGTAGACTGCCCGGAGCTCACCTCGGAGATCGGGTACAATGTACCAATTCGCCGCACAAGGCATACACACCTGTTTCACACTCCACTGCATCGAACTAACTATGCTCAAAATTCTGTTCTAACACGATTAGTCCACACATATAATAATAGGTTTAGCGATACTGACCCCTTTGTAGGCACAAAAAATACGTTTAAAAAGGATATAAAACAAAAATTGATAGACATTCGACATAATAACTTAGGCGATGAAATAAATAAATAAATACCATAGCTTTCACACCCTTCCGACATCACTATACACCCTTACAAAACAGAACATACTTAACACACACACCCTCTCACACACGCACACCCTCACACACACACACACCCTCTACACACACACACACCCTCACACACACACACACACCCTCACACACACACACACACACACGCGTGCACAGAGTTATTTATTAGCTATCTACCTACAGTAAGGTAGCAAGGCACAACATAATCTGATTGATTAAGCAGTGGAAATCTTTAATTGGCTTCTATTGTACAACCTATACATAATCACACCTATTGTAAAACTGCTGTTGATTTCCCAAATAAACGAAAATAAAAAAATAAAAATAAAAATAAAATAAAATAAATAAATACATTACGTTTCACTTTTTCTGAATTAGTTCACCATTCCAAATGTGCGTTAAAATGCTTCGCTTCAAAAAACTTTTCGCTTGATATTTTCCACGGTTGTATGAGCTGAAATACTCGTAATGAATCTTTAAAACTGTGTGAGAATACGAGTTGAAGCAAATGTCACGTTTCCGATTTGCCTGGGTAAGGATAACAGTTTATTCCGCCCCGGATACTGCGACCTGCGCTCCTCCGCCGGAAAATTTAGTAATGTATTGTCGAGCCAATTTCCATTGTCCGTTTTTGTGACACGCCTATACCGCCTCCTCCACATCGACGGCACCTTCAGGCAAAATGGTCTGGCGACGCTACCATCAGCGATCACATCATCCGGGAAACCCGAACGAGCCGAGGAAATTAGAACGAGCCTTCAACCTGTCATTAAGTCGATTCCAACAGAAATAGATTAAAAAACATCCGGAGAGACAAGTCGAGGTAACTACTTTCCTATTGCCCATTCTTCCTTAACCTGAGTTATTTCCTGCTCTTCAGCAAAAATATAAAAAGGTAAATTAAATACCGACCTAGTGTAATTTTTTTATATTAATTAATAAATTTACTGAGCGGAAATTGTTTTTTATTTTTTAAGGGCTGTGGTGTGTGTTTTTTTTTTTGTACCTTTCAAGAGACGTAATTTGAACTTTTTTTTTATGGAAACTGACACCTATGGCTATATCACCTACAACATCCGTGATGTCCGCCCATAACACTGGGTGAACTAGGTGTCACGTCAGTGCTTCCCTTCGGTCGTGCCGGCTACACTGAACTGGACAAAAAAACACAAACTATTTACATAGCCGTTTCGACCGACGTTTCATTCAGTGCGGTGGTATCAGCCCGGGCGGGTTGAACCCTACCACCTAGTAAGGTAAGAAGGGAAGGTACCTACAGTTTTACGTGGAATCCGAACCACGGTCAGCCTCCAACGGTCGAGCGGTCACCCATCCAAGTACTGACCGACCCAGCGTTGCTTAACCATCAATAGCTACAGTCGACTGTCTGCACCACTGAGCTGTCAAGGCTGAACTTGTAATAAATTTGTTGGGTTAGGTTAGGTTACAAAGTACATAAATTAGTTTATTTTGAAATTATTACCGGGCGACGTGTGAAAGTGTAAAACAATTTGCATTTTACAGCTTAGATCCCTTCACCAATTAGGAAAAGTGCCGATGGTGCTCGAATCGGCTGACCTGATCTTCATCAAACATACCAGCTTTCTAATAAAACAAACCGCATCGAAATCGGTCCGTCCGTTTGGAACAGACCTACGTTGCCACAGACAGACAGACGTAGGTTTCAAACTTATAATAACACCCCTCTTTTTGCGTCGGGGAATCATAAAACAGCTCCGACACAGATCACCTGTGAGTTTCGACCTATTAGATTAAAGTTGCAGTTACTGCAACATGCGCTTATATAAGTTTTAGTAAGTAGACTATTCTTAGCCACGAGCGACAGTTAACACGAAGACTCAATAGCTGGTTGCAATAGCTCGTGCAGAGATAAATGCAATGCACTGCCGGAATATGAAAGACACAGGTGTCACCTCGCCTGTCGAGCCCCAGTAGGCACATGCGCTCCCGCGGCCGGGGTGTAAGGGCGCTGGGGGTCACGCCGCCGCGTATTTGGAAAATATACCTTTACCCAACGCTCGTGACGTTAAAGAAAAAAATTCAAACGTATAAAAAAACTCATTAGCTAATAATTACGATTGCCTCTTCTCCGGCTTATAAAAACACTCTAGGGAATAGCCATACTAATAGGTTATGTCGGGGCGGTGAATTTAGTTTTTCCGCAAAGTAGCCATTTCTGACCAGTGACCTGTCGAGGCGTACTCCGATGTATGAATGAACTATGATGAACAGATGGCGTCAAATTAAAAAATATAACAATATTAAAAGCGAAACTTTTACACCTACGTTTGATGCATGATTGAGTACAACGTACATAAGGTAGTGAATAGGTATATGTTCATACGAATATTAATAACAGCATCATCGTGTTGGGATCGGGTATACATTAAACATTAAAGGAAGCCCAAGCGGAGTTTCTTACTTGAAAGTATACCATAGAAAAGTGTTGCGCTCGGGTATATTTTCAAGTGGTAAACTTGTTTTGCTACTTCTTGATTGTATACCCGAGCTCAACACTATGGAGCGTTGGGTAAAGGTATATTTTCCAAATAAGCCACGCCGCCGCCGCCGGCGCCAGGTCGGCTCCATCCATGGCTCCGGCGGACACAATGGTCGCGAGAAACATTTGGATCTGAGCTGGGCACGACCCTTAAGGGCAGTCACTCAGCGACTCTCCGGAGCACGGAGCCACATCCCGGTCTCATTGCGCCGTCGCAACACGGAGACATTCAAATTTAAATTTCAAATAGCTCCAGTACGCCAGTGTATATGTACTTTTTTTTCATTTCCGGAGAACGACGGAGACAGGTAAAGGGTGCCACTTCCGTCCCATAATGTTCGTCCAAATGAGACGTTTTTCTTCCCTCGCTTTTTAAGATGTTCGCTCTGGAATTAAGCTGTCGTCCTAGGGATCTCAATGTAGTGGGGCCTGAGAGAAATGAAAAGATTTTACGACGCTGTGGACCCTCAGGAGATATGATCGGCGGAGGTAACTGTTCGCCACCGTCTACCTACACTATTTATAGTAAGCTTCATTCTTATAAATAAAATAAATATTAAAAATATACTAAATATTTTCAAGTATATATAGGTACTTAATATCAGCGCCTATATCATCATTAACCAATATCATCAATCATCATCATCATCATCATCATCATCATACTAATAATAAATCTGTAAGGAATGCTCATAGAGTAAGTTACTTTGTTTTATGAGATGCTGAGTTTGTAGACTCTTTATATGATACTAAAACTAAATTGATAATTTTTAGAAATATTTTCTGCATGTGTGTATGTATGTATGTTTCTCCATAACTCTTAAACCGATCATCCGAATTTGATGAAACTTAGTACAAGCACATTTACCTATACGAGACACAGGATAGGCTAAGTTAAATTCCGTTCCGTTTACGCTAAGATGTGGCTCTCATACAAACCGAATTGTTCCGCGCACCGAAATAAAGGTACGGTAGCGGACTTTCTTCGAGATAATTTATTATTTATCTGAACGTAGCTCTGCCTTCGGCCTCGCCTTAGTTGCTTACTTTCTTCAAGAAGATTTATCTTCTTCTTGAATGCAGTTCGGCCTTCGGCCTCGCCCTTAGTTACTTACTTTCTTCGAGAACAATTATCGTCTTCCTTCTTTTTTATGTAATATTACTAAAAAGAATAAAATAAAAACTGTTTTAAAATCATAAAACTGACTTCCAAAAAAAAATAGAAATAAAAAACATAAAACCGACTTCCTAAAAAAAGTAAAACTAAAAAACTATTTAAAATAAAAATATAAAAACCGCCTTCAAACATATATGAAATAAAAACCTAAAAAAAAAACGAACCCTAGAGTTGAAGCCGGTGCTAAAAAGGCTACACAAATCACAAAGGATATTATCATCCACTCATGTTTTCTTTCATGCATCATTTTTGCTTGCTTTAGCACCGCCTTCAACTCTAGGGTTCGTTTTTTTTTTAAGTTTTTATTTCATATATTTTTAAAGGCGGTTTTTATATTTTTATTTTAAATAGTTTTTTAGTTTTACTTTTTTAAGGAAGTCGGTTTTATGTTTTTTAAAACTTTTTTTTTATTTCACAGTTTTTTTTAGTAATTTTTTGCTATTAATGTACTCGGCGGAATCGCTCGGCCTTCGGCCTCGCGATTCCGCCTCGCTTGATCTTGACCCAATTAAAATAGGACCACGTCAGCTTCGATAGCTCAGTGGTGCAGACAGTCAACTGTCGCTATTGAATGTTAAGCAACGCTGGGTGCGGTCAGTACTTGGATGGGTGACCGCTAACCGTTGGAGGCTGACCGAGGTTCAGATTCCTCGTAAAACTGTAGGTCCCTTCCCTCCTAATCTTACTTGGTGGTAGGATTTAACCTGCCCGGGTTGGTACCACCGCACTGAATTAAACGTCGGTCGAAACGGCTATGTAAATAGTTTGTGTTTTCCGACCAGTTCAGTGTAGTCAGCACGATCAAAGGGGGAAGCACTGACATGGCACTTAGTTTACCCGGTGTTATGGGCTGACATCACGGACGTTGTAGGTGATGTTGCAGAACTTAGTAGAATGCACAGATATAAACGTGTAACGGAACCCTACTTTTATTATAAAATAACCGTCGGAGGACCTTGGTTGAAAATTGTGAAATTTAGTAGAACGGACAGACATACATTTGTTACGGAACCCTACTTTTATTATAAAATTACCGTCGGAGGGCCTTGGTTAAAAATTGTAAAATTTTGTAGAACGGACAGACATGCATTTGTTACGGAACCCTACATTCATTTTGCAGAACTTAGTAGAATGGACAGACATAAACGTGTTACCGAACCCTAGAGTGCCGGCAGATCACGTGCCACTCTAACTTAACCCTTAATGCAATGACTTAAGGTTTCATTTTAAAAATGACGCTGACGCGATGTCGCGAGTTATACATTTTTTACCCACCTAAGAAAGTGCCAAGCGCCGCTAAAGAAGTTTTCACTTCAAAAACCTCAGGGTTATCCCCTTTCAAAAAAAAAAAAAGAATTTTCAAAATCGGCCCACAATTGATGGAGTAATCGAGTAACAAACATCCAAAAAAAGAAAACATACCGTCGAATTGAGAATCTCTTAGGTCTAAAGTAAATTTCTCGTGAAGACAAATGCAACGAGCCCAAACACGATGGGTTTATCATGTGTAGTTTAGGAGTTCCTATGGCCACCTTCTGTCTCCATCATCAGACCAGCTCGATGGTACTCGGTACAGTAGGTACCGGTAAGGTACCATAATAAATTAAGCGCACCTGGCCGGTCGGAAAAGGTAAAAAATTTCAAATTTAGAATATTCATGAAACAAGGGTCCGAATATGTATCACTAGTATATCGATTCATGTATTTCAACAGGACAGAGAAAATTTCAAAATATTAGGTATTTAATACTTTTTAGTCCTTTTTTTTTTTGTTTTTTGGAAATCGGTTTAATATTTTTTAAAACAGTTTTTATTTCATTCTTTTTAGTAATATTACATAAAAAAGAATAATCGAAATCGAATAATCGAAATCGATTGAAGTGGTACAGAATTATTCGCCATATGTGTCAGACTGCAAATTGCTGAATAAGTCCACATCACAAAAGTTTTGCTGAAGGTAACCACACACCATACTAATTTATCAAACTGAAAATTGGCGAAAACGACCACATCACAAGTTTTGCTGAAGGTAACCACACACCATAGTATTATGATGATTTTTCGAAAACCACTGAACCAATTTCGATATAATTGAAATGGGACCACCTCGGAAGTATGACCTAACTAACAAAAAAAGAATTTTCTAAATCGGCCCTCAATTGACGGAGAAATCGCGTAACAAACATACAAAAAAAAACTAAAAAAAATAAATAAAAAAAAACATACAGACGAATTGAGAACCTCCTCCTTTTTTGGAAGTCGGTTAAAAAGTATTAAATAAGATTTTGAAATTTTCTCTCATTGTATTGTATTGTGTAGACATTGAAATATAATATATGAATCGAATCGACCGAATATGAACTGTGATTCATATTCAGACCCTTGAGTTGAAGGCGGTACAAAAGCACACCTGAAAATTTATAGATGGACCCCTTTTGTGCTTTTGTACCGTCTTCAATTCAAGGGTCCGAATCACAATTCATATTCGGTTGATTCCATTCATATTATATTTCAACACAATGACAGAGAAAATTTCTAAATATTATTTAACATCGATATTATTTAATACTTTTTAGTTCTAGTTTTTTTTTAAAGCAGGTTTTATGTTTTAATTATTTGCTTAAGTATGTAGGTATCGAACCAAAAAACATTGCATGGTGCATTATACAGTGCTGAAACAAAATTCTGTAGATTATAGAGCTTGTTTTTATCTTTTCAGATAAGTGTTTTTGCAGTCGGGTTTTTGGTTATTTCTTAATAATTTGTTTTTTTTTTATTCTGGATGGCTGTAGGTACATCAAGGTGCAGGTACCTACATTATCTACCTACATAATTTATAAAAACGTACCATGCCAATTTAGGGAAGAGGGTTAAAAATTCTTAAGTTTTATAATGTGCTAATACGGAATAAGGCGCATGAATATTACTCGTATTTAGCTTACACCCGCTTATCTGAGTGTATCAGTGCCAATAAACTATAAATTACTACCTTATCTTCCCTCTTATTCACTTTTGACTGATTCTCAAATATACTTCCTCGCCGGCCGCCGCTCGCAAGTGGGTCACGTTGGTCTCTCGTGTGCGACAACCTGCAGCCTTGGGGCGGGGCGGCACTGCTACGGCGACTTTGCTTCAGCTCTAAACAACCGTGTTGAGTATGTGAGTAAATACAGGGCGAGAGTCGGTTGTTATTTTCAGAACTGGCGACGTGTAGACAGGCTTTACTTTCGGGCACTTTTAGCTCCGCAGAATCAGGTTTTGACGGAGAAGCGATTGTTTACCGAATAAATAACTGGTAGAAATAATGTATAGCGATAAGTCCGCATTTTAGGAACCTGTATTTGCTTTGTTTATATTAAAGTGAGCAGGTGCTTATTGCCTGGCAACGTTTTACTGGGCTGGGAAAATGTGGTATACCGTTGGAAAGGGCGTACCTAAACTAGCAAACTTTTTAAAATAAGATGAAGCTATCAATTGCTGTCAGTTTTTTTTTATTAATTCAGAAATTAAGATTCTGTTATATTTTTACTCGTTCTCGGGACTTTGGGAGGTCATAAGACCTTTTCGTGGTATTAACTTAATCAAATAATATTTTTCTAGAACAAAGATACATCTTAAAATTCAAAAAAATTTATTTCGTGCTGATACAATCATAAACAAAAAAGTTACAAGGGTTTAAAGCTGGGATTTTGGTAATTTTCAAAAATAAAGAAAAAAAATCTTATCTCGATACCACGTGACATCTGACAAAAGATATCATTGGTCAAAACGTTGCAAATTACCCCACTTACCTACAAAAAAAAATTTTCGGTCGATGTGCCGAACATCCCTGTATAATTAAATCTGTTAAGTTATGTTGTGCAAACTATGTTTAGTTTAAGAGACAACTGCAACATTCAATGTGTAATTTCAATTAGAAATAAATAAATAAATAAAATAAAAGTTCTCACGGAAAACAGAGAGGTACAGAACCCTATTTATGGTTCCGTACCTTAAAATTTAATAAGGTTAGTAGATATTAAGCCATAGATTACAGGAAAGCTTCACGGCTATTTGACAATGTAATATTTGCGGGAAAAATATAATTTTTGTTAAATATATTAAGTACGGAAGTATTACAACAAAATAATACATATTATAGAAGAATAATATTTATTTATTTTATTATTTCAACGGAGTAGTTGACACAACACACGAATTTTCTACCACATGAATTTTCTACAAAATCAGTCAACTCTCCAAAATTTAAAGTACACAATAAACTTAATGGCTAACCAAAAACAATGATATGGACAATACATATTCCAGGTATAAAATAAAATATAATACCTATGTAAAATAAATATATAAAATAATAATAATAAATATAAAATAAAATATATAGAATATTCTTGTTTGAGTCTGATGTTACTTACATTTTGATATGATGCTACCACGTGCAAGTCAGGTTAGGTTATTAGAGCAACTCGCGCCTCGACCGCCACGCGCCGCCGCCGCCGCGGCCGCCGCCGCGGCCGCCGCCGCCGCACCGCAACGCCTCACTATACTCACTTACCTTACGCCCAGCCGGCGCGCTCGTCACCCCCGCGCCGCCGCCGCACGGTTGCTTCAGCTGCTCGCCGTCGTCCCATCCTCGGGGACTTATTACGGGCGTGCTAGTGGCTAATTATTTTGTGATTGCGGTTCTGTAGGCAGGCCCCTGACCACACTGCGTACCGCCAGCCCTCGACGCGCGCCCGTTCCACACAGACCTGGCCTTCTCAAAGACGTTACAAGTCAAATGCTCTTTCTTCTCAGTAGAGTCACTATTATACAGGCTGTCTGCAGTAAGGTATGGAATCTGAAAGCGATGAGTGTGTACGTGAAACTGAATTACCTTTGAAATACATTAAGGTCGCTCGTACCACAGCAGTACAACAAAGGAAAACGTCACGTGAAAATTATTTCTACATTGTAGATACGGAACCTGTAGTCGAGTAGGTACATCCTTCTGGCCTCAGTATCCTCACCTCCACCGCCGCCACTTCCACCGCATTCGGTCAGCTGAGTTTTAAAACTGTCCGAGGTGACAAATGCGTTTAATTCGCTAAACTCCTTAACACCGAGCTGGGACTGCGCAAGAATGCTGCCATAGAGTGTACCGTAACTGAATAACTCAACGAGTTCAAAACTAAATAAATTGCGAAAACTACACTTGTTGGCGACGCGCGACGCGACGGCAAGTCGACGCTTGTTGTACAGTAGTAAATACACACAAAGTACACACACTCTACATTTGAGGGAGAGGTTATCTGCAGTTCGCCGCGTAGCTAACTTCACAAAGGAAAAGTTGTTTATACAACTATTATCTAAGAATCTACGAGATTGCTTACAATCCGATAAATCGAATAGATGTCCTCACTCGCACCCACTTAGGAAGGAATTTCAAATTTGTTTATTATTTGTCAATGACACTGACTTTTGTTTAGTTGATTAGCACTTTAGGAAAGTGTGTATTTCCTATTTCTTGAACAACCAAAGCATTCAAGTAGGTATGTAGAACTTGTTCTTGTCGTTATTAGGGATATGATTGATATTATGTCAACCAAAGATTCAGCTACACCAAACGCCAGAAATTTACAATTCTATGAGTCGTTCAGAAAATATGAATTAAATGCATTAAAATCATAATATAGTGAAATCAGTGCTTAACCACAAGAAGTGTCTCCATTGCTTGCAGCTTACTGGAGTAAAAGTGAGTGGTAGGTTGGCTGTTGGTTCCGGCTTGTGGCCGAGGTGGTGGGCGGCGGCGGGGGCGGCGGGGGCGGCGGCCGCGCACATCGAGCCTTCCTGTACTGATGGAGGTGGTGGCTTGACTAAGATGTATCACGCCATCTATCGGGCGCGGACGTGCGCTAGAGCCGCGGAGCACCCCGTGATTGATCTGATGTCTTGAGCGATGTTTTGCTAATTAGTATATTGCACGTTAGAAACCGTTGGTTTGGTAAATAGTAAATACAAATAAACCTTAGGATTCCGAGCGGCGGCGTGGCTCGATCGCGGCTGGCGATGGCGCAGCCGATATGCTGCCTTATTTCAACAATGGGAGTGTATGGAACCCTATTTGAGCGACGACGACGCGACGCGGTTTCGACGCATACACGAGACAACAACGCGTATTCCCATAGTAAGCGGATCCACATCGGCTGTGCAAGCCGCAAGCCGCAGCCTCGAGCCGCGGCACTCGAAAGTTCGGCTTAACTGAAAAATATATAGTTTACTTACGCAACATTCATAATCAGGTGGTATTATTGATGAAAAGGCAAAAAGTTTGTATTTAGGTAGGCGATCGCGGTAGCGTGGATTACCAGATTCTCGCAGAAACCGCCGCAAATGATGGCTAAGTTTCAGAATGAAATGAACGTAAGAGCCACAAATAAATATTGAGTTCACCTTATGCTACAAATAAATTAATATTCCACAATGAAGGGCGTTTTACAATTTCATAAAAGTACTGCTCTATACAAAGACCGTACCAATTTAGATAGACGCGGCGCTCCATATGTATTTTCTCGAATATCGTGCTCCAAAACTCCGGCATACCCTTTCCCCTCTGTTGTGGCACCGACAATCCTTGTAGAGCGGAGAAAGACGGCAAGAAAACTATTTGTCTCTTTTTAACACATTAGAGCCTTACACGCGGAGAAAGACGCCGAGTTGACTCTTTTTAACACATAAGGGGCTTACGAGCGCAGTGGAGAAAGACGGCGAGAAAACGATTTGTCTCTTTTTAACACAGTAAGGCCATATGCATCGCTTCCTCTTACTTCTCGCTTGTGCGTGCGCGAATTACATGCAGTGGGATCTATATAGAGTGCATTTACCACTGCTTTTAATACTATTTTACTTATTTATTAGTAACTAGCTGAGCCCGCGGCTCCGCTCGCGTGAAATTCGTATTCCAAAGAAGAATGTAAGTAACTAAGGGCGAGGCCGAAGGCCGAGCTGCGTTCAGGTAATCGATAAACCTTCTTAAAGAAAGTAACTAACTAAGGGCGAGGCCGAAGGCCGAGCTGCTTTCAGGTAAACGATAAACCTTTCTCAAATAAAGGAAGTAAGTAAGGGCGAGGCCGAAGGCCGAGCTGCGTTCAGGAAGACGACAAACCTTCTGGAAGAAAGGAAGGAACTAAGTGCGAGGCCGAAGGCCGAGCTGCGTTCAGGTAAACCAAAAACCCTCTTCCGCCTTCGGGCCTCGCCCTTAAAGACTTCCTTTCTTCGATAGAATATAATATCGCTTACTCAATCTATTTATTTCATATAAATAAAAAAGTAATATTAATAACTAAAGAATTAAACCTACCTAACAAACATTAAAATAACTATCAAAACGGGCATTTTCAAATGTTCTTAGAGCACTTGCGGCATTACCCCGCTGGATGGCAAGGCTTACCCTTTGAATGAAGTACATAAGCCCTTGATGACGGGACACCAGTTGCGTCAACCAGCTCAAGCCTCTTTTGGCTTCACTGCTCCACGGACCGAGGGTTTCAACCGCAAACGCAACAAATTCGAAATCTTGAATTATATTTCTATATTTGCTGCGTTGGAGGCTCTCCGCCCCAGCCTCGGCCGCGCCAGCCGCTCTTGAAGATGTCCTAACGTGACTTGGAGCCAATGTGAGAACAAAAGTGGCGTCCCACATCAAAGAACTACCCTTAGTCCATGGCACTAAGGTCTCTAGCATCGGGCCTCTTGCCATCCAGCCGGGAATAACCGCGAGGTTCTAGGATGCACGGTATATTTGCCGTTAGAAGCTGCGGTTAGAAGCGTGGACTTTATAATAAAATTTAAATTAAATTAACTCAATCTTAATATTAATTAACTTTATTCGAGATGGTTTAGCTTCTTCCTGAACGCAGCTCGGCCTTCGGCCTCGCCCTTAGTTACTTGCTTTCTTCGAGATGGTTTATCATTTGTCAGAACGTAGCTCGGCCTTCGGCCTCGCCTTAGTTGCTTACTTTCTTCAAGATGGTTTAGCTTCTTCCTGAACGCAGCTCGGCCTTCGGCCTCGCCCTTAGTTACTTGCTTTCTTCGAGATGGTTTTTCAATTATCCGAACGTAGCTCGGCCTTCGGCCTCGCCTTAGTTACTTACTTTCTTCAAGATGGTTTAGCTTCTTCCTGAACGCAGCTCGGCCTGCGGCCTCGCCCATAGTTACTTACTTTCTTCGAGAAGGTTTATGGTCTTCCAAAATAGAGCTCGGCCTTCGGCCTCGCCCTTAGTTACTTATTTTCTTCAAGAATGTTTTTCTTCTTCCTGAAATCAGCTCCGCCTTTCGCCTCGCCCTTAGTTACTTTCATCGAGAAAGAATTTCGTTTACGTGAGCGCAGATCCGCCTTCGGGCCCGCCTTTAGTTACTTACTTTCTTTTTTTTAAATACGAATTTCACGCGAGCGAAGCCGCGGGCAACAGATATATAAATTTTATTGCACCAATGACAGCGACATAACTTCGACTTTCAATTATTATTTTTATTTATCAAACAATTTGTCACCGGCCAGCTCACGTTCTCCGTTGTCAACATGACATTTAAAATTGTTTTTACCTTTACTTTGGACTACGTGATTTTAAACGCGCAATAATGTTTATAATTGTTAATTTTTTTTTATTTTTGTTAATTTTTTTTTACGTATTATGTTAACCCGGCATATAAACTGCCACTATACAAAGTTTCGTCTAATTCCGTTCAGTGGTTTTTGCGTGATGCGCGTACAGACAAACAAACAAACAAACAAACAAAAATTTTAAAAACTGTTCTAACATGTTCAGTATCTCATTTTAAGCCACCCTGGTTAGTTTTTTTCCGAATACATTCAATGTACAGACTTTCTTACCTCTACGATTTTATTATATGTATAGATTAGTTTATAATTCTTAATTACTTTATTAATAAATTTATATTATTACATGTATTTCATAATACTCAAAAACGTATTTTGTTCTTGTTAAATTAAGTTATAGACAAAAAAACTAATAATAAGTAAATCAGATCAGTAAATGACTTAAGTTCAAAATACAAAATGCATGTGTTATTTGAATGAATTTTATTAAAATAACATTTTTCGTTCAGTAGTTTCGGAGAAAATGAGGTGTGACAGACAGACGGACAGACACACACGCAAGTGATACTATAAGGGTTGTTTTATTTTCAAAAGCGGTACGGAACCCTAAAAAGTACTAAAAATCGCGCAGATTGTTAGTAAAATCTGAGCGAGTTTGAGCATGAACCATTGATTTTATAACCCTATAAAATCAATGGCATGAACCAACCTTTTGAAGGGGCAAGTACTACCAGCTAACTAGTATTAGTACTACTACCAAAATATATATTATTTAACGTAAATTATGACGATATACTTTTCTTTGTACAAGTACCGTCAAAATTTACTTTACGAAGGAGGCTACACAGCTCTATATATTTCCAAGATGTCGCCGCGTGCGCCGGTGCCGCCATCGCCATACGTTCGCATACGTTCGCTCGCGGCCGGATGCACGAACTGACTGCTCGGCCAATCATATTACTTTTCAAGTTCATATTACTTTTGGCGGAGCAAGCGCAGAGCCTCAGCGCCGCGTTTATCTAAGTTGGTACGGTCTTTGGCTCTATATCGCAATCTATTTATATGAACTCAGCGCACAATTGCACATCCTTCTGGAAGAACTTCTGGAAGTTGTTGTCTGCCATATAATATTCTCGGCTTGTGCGCTCCGCACCTACCTCAATAATTTGTGTATTGAACCACAGAATAAATAGGGATAAATACTTAGTATGGAACCAAAGAGAATGTAACCTATTGAACATACATATTAGCATGAACGTACTACTCAACATAATTAGTAATCTTTGGTTTTTAAACGTGGTGCACCATTTTAATTTTTCGCCAGCCAACTAAGTTTTAAATATTTTTCAAAAGCCAGTAGATATCTTCAAAAAATATGGAATCGTAGTTTATTATTTATTTTTTTATGTTAAACCCTTACTGAGCACTTTTTGTATTTGTGATCAAATAATTTTAAATTAATAAAACATTACATGTATCCAAAGAACGCAACAGGTCAAAGGACACAAAAGTGTCGTAAAAATATTGGCCATCTATGATAATGTAGGCGAGCTTGTATAGAGCAGCCACTAATTATTTCTCACTCCCATCCATTGCCTTTTTGCTTCATCCTTCTGGAGGCAAATAAAATCCCTAACGAGGAGAGTGCAGCGGCTCTACCGCAAGGAGTCCCGCCCCGCCCCGCCCCGCTCCTCACCCGACACTGATTAATGACTGCAGCTCGGTGTGGACTGCGGAGTGCGGTGCGCGGAGACGATGCTCCTGGAAATCATTTGATAGAATTAAATTGCGGCCCCACCGCAGCCTCCGCTCTCGCAAGATTTAACGATTGAAAAAATACTATCACTAATGAAAACTAAAAGCATAGCGGCGCGCCCGCCCCCGCGCGACTCACCGCCCAGCTTCGCCGCCCAGCGCCGCTTCCGTTCCCATCGGCGACATCGTGTCGCGAGTCGCGACCGAACTATCCCACTCGCACAATACGCATTATGAGATTCAGAGAGCACACCCGATCTGGAATCACGGTTGTGGTGAGTGTTTGATCAAGTACCAGAGGATAAGTGATGTGTCACAAAGCCCCTGAAGGCGCGGTAAATCGGGCCTGTTCCTCCGAGCTTTGTTCCTAAATATTTTTTGTGACCTTGTAAACATGATTTTACACATACTAATTAATTGAAAAATATATTCGGCTAAGTATATGAAGATTCGGATAATACTATAAGACAATACATGTTGTATTCTCTCATCTCTCTATCATCTCTATCGTCTCAATCCGATTAATAGTTTCGGAGAAATGCGTGGACAAACATACATACATACATACATACATACATACATACAAACATACATTCACCTAAAAATTTTGGTTTATTTGTTTAGAAGCCCTAATAGATTATCATATACTATATATGTGAATATATTGCAGTTCCATTAATATTACAGTGTCGAATTGATAATAACCTAAAAACGTTAGCGACAAATGCAGTTTTATTCCCAGAGAAATTGCTCATTTTTTGAGAAGAAGAAGTGTGGTAGTGTTGAATAGAATTTAGAAAATATTAAGGAAATAAAAAATGCCTTAACTTTAGGTGCCGCTATTCTGTTACCGCGAACTTAGGCGCTCTTACCTTACTGACAACTTTTAAATTTCTCTCCGTCTTTACTTGACTTACTTGTATGAAGCTCGTCAAGTTAACACCAAGACTTGACGTAAATAAAAACAAATTAGACTGAACTAAAATAAAAAACAATTTTGGGGAATTGAGATTAACACGAAAATGTGGTCTTCATTATTTTTGTGATAACAAAGAATACAATGAAAATGTTTCGACGAATTAATAGAAATTCAATTTAAAAACATGCACCACCTAAGAGGTCGCACAAAACTATTAGCTCCATAGAAATATATTTGTTTTACTAAGTCAGTGATTAGCTCCAATAAAGAAAGACGCGGCGATGCGTCACGAAGATTCAAACATGATCCGAGGGGGCGGCGCGGCGTCACCCTCTCTTGCACCTCGCCGCTACAAGTGAGCGTTGATTGCGCTAAGCGAACTTCGATCTAGACTAGGGTAAACCTCAGCGGTTCCAGCGCTGAGACCCGGAGAGCCTCAGCCTAGTCTCAGGGAGGAGGGAGTCGTCTTGTCGTGACGCGGCCCAGTTAACAAGTTATGTCAAAGATTATCACTTCACGTAGGCGTTTGACTTGTGATGTCTGCTGGCTCCATGCTGCCACTGAACACTGAATAGTATATGTACATTTACGACTATGTCATACATAATGTTCAATGTGTTCATTCAGCCTGTTCATAACATTAAACGTGAATTCTATTTCGAAAGAAGTAAGTAGGTATCTATAGTCGCACTAACGTAGATTACGTTTAGATTTTAGGAAAGCGTAATCGTATCTTGCCAAGATGTGTAGGTATCAGCTTTATTTGATTTTCTTTGAAGGGCTCGTCTTACGCTGAGTTCCTGTGGGCCTCAAGCAACCACCTCCGACAAACTTTCCCCGGATCTCATCCAGAAAATATCGCGAGCTCTCCGCGACACTCGCGATCCTCGTTTATCTCGTAATGCGAAATTGAATTCCTGAATTGAAAAGTAAAAAAGTTGAATCTCCGAAGCGATAAAAAACAAAATTGCGAGCGTCTTCACTGCCGCCGCCTCCCCGCACCCCGGCCGCCTCTGCTCCGCCGCACCGACCGCGCTCGCGTGCGCTCAGCTCAATCAAATGTGAAACGACGTTATAAATGGAGAAATAGATTACTTTCGCGACAAACATATTCGCGCGACAAAGTGAGTTTTGAGGTGAAGTTATTTGCGAAAAATGGTTTTATGAAAAAAAAAACTCAAGGAGCCGAGTGGAGGTGGGGCGGCGCGCGGCGTCGGCGGGTGGCTTCCGCTTGCACTCCCGCGTCCGGCTGTCGTCGCGGGCGCCGCCGGCGCCGCCTTTACTGCTTCCCACCCTCTCCCCTTCTCCTAACCCCGCATAACTTTGCTGCTCACCTTTAGTTACTTTATAGCTCGCCCCTACTTTATGAGAAACTTTTAAGTAGAGCCTATTAACAGTAGAAGCCGCGATTAAACTTAGCTGCGTATGCAACAAGCTTTCTACAATGTAATGAAATATCGACAGTTACGAAGCTGGTTCGTCACACAATAGAATTACTTTTTAAATACATACATTGTATTGTTTATACAGTGTGGGGTGTGAGTTAACGCTGGTAGACCCCCAGGTTGAAGCATGGGGTTGAAGCAGTATATTTCTTGGACAGCAATCTTTCAACTGAACTTTTCATAGATATCACCTGTCAACCCACATATCCATATCTAACTTATGTTCAACGAAATGTCGCTACCGAAATAGATAACAGGCACAAAAACTTATAAATTATGTCGAAAAATAAAATATGGTTTTTCGAACAGGAACACTCTTGGTCCCCCCGTGGGAACACTCATTATTATTGAGGAAGTCAGAACATTAGCGCTTTCCGCGCTTTAGCATTAACGATCGATGAGGGTCAAGTTGAAAGATGAGACTGGGCGGCGGCGGCGGGCGCGGCGGCGGGAGGCGGGGCGGAGGTGGTGTACGACATGAGCCGGCAGCCACGTGTGAGCCACCGACATTAGTAGTCCGCCGGGATCTGCCGCTAAACGCGAAAGTGATTTAATTAATCCACCAATGAATTGAGCGGCAAAAGCGGCTCAAGTTAATCGCCTACCCTTATCAATGGAGCCGGGCGGGCGGGGGGCTCGCCTCCGCGCCGCCTCGCGACCCACCCCGCCCCACCCCCGCCCCGCCGCCATTGTGGGCTCGAGAGGCGATCGGCGCTAACTGCCACCGGAGATCATTTGTAACTCGCAATAATTACAAGTTATATTGGGGTTAGATTTCGGGAGATAGGTCCGTTATTAGAGCAGCTAGGAGAGGGCCGTGACTTAAAGTTCGGCTCGGGCGGGTGCGGGGGCGAGGGCGGGGGCGGGGGTCGAGGTGAGCCGCGGCGCGGCGGCGGGGCGTGTGTTGATCGTAATTGCCGTTTAATGTGCGGCCTAATGGTTCACTCTTGGCGTTGAATGATGACGCCCTCTGTACTGGTAGTTTTCGAATTATGTAAATTGGGGGACTGATGAGAAGTGATCTCGGCCGAGCGAAGTTCACCTATGCACGCACACGACACAAGCGAGACTGGACTCTTTCCTGGAGACTTTACTCGTGTGGAGAGTATTTTATATGCCTCTACATATCATTAAGGCCTAATTTAGTTAACGAGACTATTACGTAATGCTAGAATAGATATTCGAGCTAGAAATGTATGTAACGATCAAAGGGGGAAGCACTGACATGGCACCTTAGTTCACCCGGTGTTATGGGCTGACATCACGGACGTTGTAGATGATGAAGCCAACCGTGTCAGTTACCATAAAAAAAATAAAAAAAAACATTTATGTGGAATAAAATTTCTGGTGCAATATTATACGCCCTAAATTAATATTCAATTTTGAAATAAGTAACAGTAAGAATGCATCTATTAACAGATTAAACAACGTCCTAATTACCTATATAAAACAATTCGATTCTTGCTCATTTATCGCTGTTTTCAGTAGTGATCGTTCAAGGAACTAAAGTGTTGAGGTGTTTTGCTACGGCTGTACACGGCACATTCACAATAAACACTTCAAAATACACAGACACCAAACTACACCACCCACCAAACTACATGACGCTCATTTACATCAAATATCAAATTATGTAGTTCGGGCATACGTTGAATTTAAATATTTAAGTCGATGGCTGAACTTCAAACCTGCACCAAAATTGCGATTATTTTGTAAGGTAGAGTCAGCGTCACACTCCACTCGTTTACATAATCAGATAAATAAATGTGCGTTACTCGCTTTCTTTACATACGTTTCCTTCTATGTTGCAAAAGCATTTATCAAACCAGACCTAGCAAATCGTCACAAATTGTGTCAAAATTAGCATAACGCCCAAACCTCTACCTACGGTCTGAGCGCTGAATCAGGCTCCACCTTCGCCTCCGCCGCGCGCCGCCGCGCCCCGCCGGGCCGCCCAGCTTCCGCACCGCACGCAGAGAGACGACTTAGTTCCGTATGAATTTGTTTGAATTCTCGCGATCCAAAGCCTGATTTATGTGTCGCCGCCGCCACCGGACCCCACTTCGTTTGTTCGCACTTGTCGCAGCTCATTTGTACGGGTAGGATTTCGCGCGTAGCCAAGCTACCTACTTATACGTATAAGTGCGGGCATCAGCTCTGCGTGTGTACGGTTTTTATGGACAACCAGCACGTGTGGCTGTGCCAAAAAGTTAAAAAAACAATTAGACAGCCAATATCACCACTCCTCGCGAAACCACGCTCAGAGAGGCGCCACGCTACAAGGCGGACAAAAAGGTCGTTGTCTTGCGAAAAGTGATGCGTTCTCAGAAGTTTTGTGTCAGCAACATATCGATGTTCCGAACGAGTCCGGCGGGCGTGACAGATACGGATCGGGTCAGGAGGGATGAGGGAACCAGTTCACCGGAGCCGAGCCTCGACAATTTGTAGGTAATACCATTGGTTATAAAATTAATGGTAATACGTATAAAATAAGCTAACCTACACCACGCTTTCTTAATGTTGCACGCTCCTCGCTTTTCTCTATGTGCAATATTTCAAATCCTATATGCAGTTTCCTACTTACAATATTTTTATTTGTTATCTAATTTTATTCGTGACCAATAAATAATTTGTCTACATCGTGCGAGTATTATACCAACGAAAGTATGCTAAAATGTTTTTATTTAAAATGTTTTTGTATTATTGTTTCTATAAAGAATTTGAATAACATTTGTTAACACATTGTTTAACACTCACGTGTTAGCGTTTATAATATTTGCATCTATTTCATCAGCGAGAATCAGCAGAAGTACAGTTTTACGTGGAATTCAATGTATTTTTAGACTCACGAAACTAAGCAAAAAAACAAGTTACATGAATGATGTAAATATATTTATGTGCATGAGAATAATAAGACCACAACAATCGTTTCACCCACAGAGCATCAAATACCTACCGCGCGCGCTTTCACCAGTCGCGCGGCGCGGCGACGACGACGGCGCGGGCGGGCGGGCGCTGCTCACGCTGCCTCGCCTCGCACTCGCATCGGTTCCGCTCCGCACAAACAAAGCCCAAAATAAGTTGGTCAATTTGCATAGCCTGAGATCTCAGCTGGCGGGCGAGAAGCGCGCAAACGAGATTTTGACAGGAGAAACATATTTTTACTCAGTTTATTCCGTCTCGTAATGCTGTCTGAGAAGGCCGCTGAGCATTCCGAGTGAAATTGTACCTGCTCTGGGCGTGAATGCGGCACTTTTGCATAAAAACAGCTATTTGTTATACAAAATGTGACACAGCAATTTTTCTATGCCGAGAAAACGCCTATTCCGAGTAATTTTCATAATAAATATACGAGGAAATAAACACGTACTTACTCTGACCGAGGTTCCTTACTCGCACTCATAGAGTAGGTATACCGATGTATGAGATAATGCATGGCTATATCTACAATGATCTGCTTGAAATTTTACGTGCATAGATGTTGCATAGGCACAAATAAAGTATTATAGAGCCGTCTAACATGGCCCGACATGTTTTCGATCGTTCATCTTTATTTACATGTATATCATGAAATAAGGAAAATTTTATTCAATAAAATTAAACGTAAATAAAAAAAAAGTTTTAAAAAACATAAAACCGACTTCCTAAAAAAAGTAGAACTAAAAAACTATTTAAAATAAAAATATAAAAACCGCCTTCAAAAATATATGAAATAAAAACCTAAAAAAAAAAAAACGAACCCTAGAGTTGAATGCGGTGCTAAAAAGGCTACACAAATCACAAAGGATATTATCATCCGCTCATGTTTTCTTTCATGCATCATTTTTGCTTGCTTTAGCACCGCCTTCAACTCTAGGGTTCGTTTTTTTTTTTTAGGTTTTTATTTCATATATTTTTGAAGGCGGTTTTTATATTTTTATTTTAAATAGTTTTTTAGTTCTACTTTTTTTAGGAAGTCGGTTTTATGTTTTTTAAAACTTTTTTTTTATTTCACAGTTTTTTTTAGTAATTTTTGCTATTAATGTACCCGGCGGAATCGCTCGGCCTTCGGCCTCGCGATTCCGCCTCGCTTTCCAATCCGATCTTGACCCAATTAAAATAGGACCACGTCAGCTTCGATAGCTCAGTGGTGCAGACAGTCAACTGTCGCTATTGAATTTTAAGCAACGCTGGGTGCGGTCAGTACTTGGGTGACCGCTGACCGTTGGAGGCTGACCAAGGTTCGGATTCCTCGTAAAACTGTAAGTCCCTTCCCTCGTAATCTTACTTGGTGGTAGGGTTTAACCTTCCCGGGTTGGTACCACCGCACTGAATTAAACGTCGGTCGAAACGGCTATGTAAATAGTTTGTGTTTTCCGACCAGTTCAGTGTAGTCAGCACGATCAAAGGGGGAAGCACTGACATGGCACTGGTGTTATGGGCTGACATCACGGACGTTGTAGGTGATGTTGCAGAACTTAGTAGAATGGACAGACATAAACGTGTTACGGAAGCCTACTTTTATTATAAAATAACCGTCGGAGGACCTTGGTTGAAAATTGTAAAATTTAGTAGAACGGATAGACATGCATATGTTACGGAACCCTACATTCATTTTGCAGAACTTAGTAGAATGGACAGACATAAACGTGTTACGGAACCCTACTTAACAGTTGCACTCCGGGAGTGCCGGCAGATCCCGTGCCACTCTAACTTAACCCTTAACGCAATGACTTAAGGTTTCATTTTAAAAATGACGCTGACGCGATGTCGCGAGTTATACATTTTTACCCACCTAAAAAAGTGCCAAGAGCCGCTAAAGAAGTTTTCACTTCAAAAACCTCAGGGTTATCCCCTTTCAAATAAAAAAAAAGAATTTTCAAAATCGGCCCACAATTGACGGAGTAATCGCGTAACAAACATCCAAAAAAAGAAAACATACCGTCGAATTGAGAATCTTTTAGGTCTAAAGTAAATTTCTCGTGAAGACAAATGCAACGAGCCCAAACACGATGGGTTTATCATGTGTAGTTTAGGAGTTCCTATGGCCACCTTCTGTCTCCATCATCAAACCAGCTCGATGGTACTCGGTACAGTAGGTACTGGCCAGGTACCATAATAAATTAAGCGCCGGTCGGAAAAGATAAAAAATTTCAAATTTAGAATATTCATGAAACAAGGGTCCGAATATGTATCACTAGTATATCGATTCATGTATTTCAACAGGACAGAGAAAATTTCAAAATATTAGGTATTTAATACTTTTTTAGTTTTTTTTTTTTTGTTTTTTGGAAATCGGTTTAATATTTTTTAAAACAGTTTTTATTTCATTCTTTTTAGTAATATTACATAAAAAAGAATAATCGAAATCGAATAATCGAAATCGATTGAAGTGGTACAGAATTATTCGCCATATGTGTCAGACTGCAAATTGCTGAATAAGTCCACATCACAAAAGTTTTGCTGAAGGTAACCACACACCATACTAATTTATCAAACTGAAAATTGCCGAATACGACCACATCACAAGTTTTGCTGAAGGTAACCACACACTATAGTATTATGCTGATTTTTCGAAAACCACTCAACCAATTTCGATAAAATTGAAATGGGACCACCTCGGAAGTATGACCTAACTAACAAAAAAAGAATTTTCTAAATCGGCCCTCAATTGACGGAGAAATCGCGTAACAAACATACAAAAAAATAAAAAATAAAATAAAAAAAAAAATAAAAAAAAAAAAACATACAGACGAATTGAGAACCTCCTCCTTTTTTGGAAGTCGGTTAAAAATATTTCAATATAAGCTTTTATATTGCTAAACATTTATTAAGAAGTTAAGAATAAATTATATTATTCCTTTGTTTTATAATTGATTGTTTGATTAAATAAAATCACTTCATTTAGAATACATTTATTCCGATTGGAAATAAGTCATTATCTACATTTTTTACAGTTTAAATAAAAGCATGTTACACCCTCTATTTCTCTCAAATGTAACATTTTATTTGATCAATATAAAAGTTAGTTTTGAAAAACAAAAAATTACGTTTATTTGTTTTTTACCATTTAGTATTGCAATATGACAAAAACGTTATCTAAGGACCAGAGTACTTGTGAAGAAAAATCCAACGAGCCCAAACTCGATGGGGTTACGTCGTTTCGTTACTGTTCCTGTGGCCACCTTCCGGCTCCATCATCAGACAAGCTATGACATCATTATATTGCATTTGTCATGCGATTTACATATGTAATGTATGCATCAGCTCAATCGAACACCGGGAAGTGAAATAGGTAAAATTTAACTACCCATGCTTAGACATACACCACCGGGACAAGTGCGACTAAATAAAATATTAAGAAATATTCAGTCGGCCACACGGTGCCAATATATTGGTACAGGGCGGCGGAATGAGTTAGTTTTGACGTGAAAACGTCTTATTATAACTCATAATAATGTATGGCTCCGCACCAGCTCGGAATCAGAGTATAATGCAATTTGAAATCCGTATATTTTGAAATATATAACAGACATCTAAAAGCTTACTACGAAGGACCATAGAAGAAAGTTCGATGAGTCAGTCAGTAGGCACTGCAGCAGTCAGTAGGGTAACTCAATCGATGCTGAAAGTGTGCTAATATTACAAAAAAACGTTAAAAAATTACGTTTCTAATATGAGGACCCCTCTTAATGTTTTACTGTTTCTATTGTTTATTATTTGTTGTGTTACATCCGCCAAAATAACACATATTCTGTGAAAATTTAAACCGGCTAGCTATATATCTATTTTAGTCAATTATAATATAAATAAACAGCTAAATCTATAACCAATGTGTTCCAGAGTCTGCGTGAAAATATCTGGGGGCACGGCCGTGCCCCCGCCAAGTCGAGCAAACACGGCCGTACCATTATTGAAGCAACTTTGGGTACTTTTAGCCTCCCTGTATCTTTATTGTGGATAGAGGTGAATCTTGACTTGGCAATCGGACAGCTAAAATATTATAAAAATAATATGTACGTACCTAATATACGAGTTTGTTAGTAAACTTAAAAGAAATCTTTACAAAGCGATTTGTTTGTGCTGTGTGATTGCCAAGTCAAGACATTTTTTATAGAAATGAAGATGTTATTTAAGGATAGACATACATACATATCACACACGCTGAATCCCGACAATCGGTGCAAGCAGAGTAATCTGTATTGTGCTGCAAGAACTCTGGTAAATTACAGCACAACACCGACCGCCACGTTTCGCAAAGTATTCGAATAAGTTTCAATCAATCAAGCAGCAAGTAAGGCACGAAGACCCACCATAGACCATGAATAGAGTAACTAAATATTGATTATTATTAATTAGAAAATATAATTTATTGCAAAATTGTTGAATTGGGGCTTCAATGATATGAAAAGACTTGGATCTTACAACTTTTACGGTGGAAAGGTTGCGTGAGAGACTTGGCATATTTTTTAAATTAAATATTTTTGATGGGATTTGTTTTATTCTACGCCCTTTGAAGACTCCCAGTCTTCAAAGGGCGTATCAATAAAATCGACGTTAATAATTTCGCGAGGAGTGGTGTTATTGGCTGTGCCTGATTATCCGATGGACTCCTGGGCGAAACCGCCCAGGAGTCCATCGGATAATTCCTTAAAAAAACTGTCACGGCGGCTTAGGTTAGGTTTTGGGGGTCACATATCCAACGCTGTGGTCGGTCGATGCGTCCACCAACCTGATATGCCGTAGAAGAAGAATCAAAACGTTGCCGGAAGTCGTGCACGTGCGTCTTCTCGTCGCGCGCAAACGCCAGCCGCGGCTCCACGTACGAACTGCGCCCGTCCTCCTGAAATACAATGGAGAGATGTCTTTTACGTCAAGCCTCAGGGTGTGCTCAGGGGCTGGATCGGCTGGCGATTGTTGAAGCACGAGCGCATGCGGCTCACTCGGACTTAGAATTATTATTATTTTTTTTTTTTAAACTGACAGGGTTGGTCATATCACCTACAACGTCCGTGATGTCAGCCCATAACAACGGGTGAACTTGGTGCCACGTCAGTGCTTCCCTTCGCTCGTGCCGGCTACACTGAACTGGACTAGTGAGGTACCTAATTCGAGTTCCGCATTCGTACCTCGCTGCAGTCGGCGTGGAGAACCCTAAAAAACTAATAATGTTGCTTAACGCTGTCTCCCACCTTCATGATGTAGACCGCTTCCTGATCGCGACGTGTCGCGTGTTCATAACTCAAACAAATGAATGCGGCGGCTGCGGCGTGTGGGGCCTATCGCGCGACACACGACACGAGCCCATACAGTGTGTGGCGGGCGGGCCACACAACATCATCACGTCGTGTCATAGCCCACTCGTCCTCACCGCAGCCCGAGTGCATCTACACACGCCGCCTGATTTATTATTGCAGGCGACTAGAATTTGAACAGATGGCCGCCGTAGCGACTAGCGAGCGAGCAGAATAGAGGAGTCGGCTCAGCTAGAGCTCGGACAAATAATGCAGATATATCTGCTGTAGAGCGTCGTCAAGTCGGAGCAATCCATTTAGTCGTCAGACGGTGGTCGCTTTCATTTAGCCACACTTTTTAATAGCTTATAAATACCTATTCCAAATAGTACTGGACAGCGCGTAATGAGAATTGCATTAATCTTATTATCTATACTTATAAAATTGTTTGTCCTGACTGACTGATCTATCAACGCACAGCCAAAACTACTAAGTCTAGAAAGCTGAAATTTGGAACATAGGTTTACTTTATAACGTAAGCATCCGCTAAGAAAGGATTTTTGGAAATTTCAAGTTTAAGGGGGGGGGAATGGGGGGTTACAGTTTGTATGGGAGCATCGGTTTTTGTAAAGGTAGGAACTTGAAAATCTTAAGTATAGCTATTTATCATAAATAAATAATGACGTGTTTCAGGGTTTTTTGATTTTTACATTTTAAGGGGGGGAAATGGGGGGGCGAAATGTTGTAAGGGAGTATCGGTTTTTTTAAAGGTAGGAACTTGAAAATCATACATTTAGCTATTCATCATAAATAAAGAATGACGTGTTTCAGGGTTTTTGGATTTTCAGATTTTAAGGGAGGGAAATGGGGGGTGACAGTTTTTATGGGAGTATCGGTTTTTTAAAAGGTAGGAACTTGAAAATCATAATTTTAACTACGCATCATAAATAAATAATGACGTTTTTCAGGGTTTTTAAATTTTTACATTTTAAGGGGGGGAAATAGGGGGCGAAATGTTGTAATGGAGTATCGGTTTTTTTAAAGGTAGGAACTTGAAAATCATACTTTTAGCTATTCATCATAAATAAAGAATGACGTGTTTCAGGGTTTTTGGATTTTTACATTTTAAGGGGGGGAAATGGGGTGCGAAATGTTGTAAGGGAGTATCGGTTTTTTTTAAAGATAGGAACTTGAAAATCATAATTATAGCTATTCATCATAAATAAACAATGACCTGTTTCAGGGTTTTTGGATTTTTAAATTTTAAGGGGGGGAAATGGGGGGCGAAATGTTGTGAGGGAGTATCGGTTTTTTAAAGGTAGGAACTTGAAAATCATACATTTAGCTATTCATCATAAATAAAGAATGACGTGTTTCAGGGTTTTTGGATTTTCAGATTTTAAGGGAGGGAAATGGGGGGTGACAGTTTTTATGGGAGTATCGGTTTTTTAAAAGGTAGGAACTTGAAAATCATAATTTTAACTACGCATCATAAATAAATAATGACGTTTTTCAGGGTTTTTAAATTTTTACATTTTAAGGGGGGGAAATAGGGGGCGAAATGTTGTAATGGAGTATCGGTTTTTTTAAAGGTAGGAACTTGAAAATCATACTTTTAGCTATTCATCATAAATAAAGAATGACGTGTTTCAGGGTTTTTGGATTTTTACATTTTAAGGGGGGGAAATGGGGTGCGAAATGTTGTAAGGGAGTATCGGTTTTTTTTAAAGATAGGAACTTGAAAATCATAATTATAGCTATTCATCATAAATAAACAATGACCTGTTTCAGGGTTTTTGGATTTTTAAATTTTAAGGGGGGGAAATGGGGGGCGAAATGTTGTGAGGGAGTATCGGTTTTTTAAAGGTAGGAACTTGAAAATCATAATTATAGCTATTCATCATAAATAAATAATGACGTGTTTCAGGGTTTTTTGGATTTTTACATTTTAGGGGGGGAAATGGGGGGCGAAATGTTGTAAGGGAGTATCGGTGTTTTTAAAGGTAGGAACTTGAAAATTTTAATTGTAGCTACTCATCATAAATAAACAATGAGATGTTTCAGGGTATTCATTCCTAGAATACCTTTAATAACGTCAGAATACCCATTTGATTTAAGAAGACTGCAGTTCCCCCTTAAATTCTGTTTCGCTATGACTAAATAAAGCTCAGGGGCAAACGCTGCAGATGGCCGAAGTGGACTTAAGAGAGGACTGCTTTTCTCGCGGACAGTTTATGTGGTCTGTTCGAGGGTCAGTTCCGCAAGCAATTTGGTGATATTTGCAGATGAGAGCCGTACCAGAAATGTAGTATACAAAGAGGTTCTTAATTAGTTTACTATACTTAAATGTTACATACTTTCTTCGAAAAGGTTTATCCTCTTCTTGAACGCAGCTCGGCCTTCGGCCTCGCCAATAGTTACTTACTGTCTTTGAAAATGTTTATCCTCTTCCTGAACGCAGCTCGGCTTTCGGCCTCGCCCTTAATTACTTACTTTCTTCGAGAAGGTTTGTCGTCTTCCAGAACGCAGCTCGGCCTTCGGCCTCGCCCTCAGTTACTTACTATCTTCGAGAAGGTTTATGGTCTTCCCGAACGCAGCTCGGCCTTCACCAGAAATGTAGTATACAAAGAGGTTCTTAATTAGTTTACTATACTTAAATGTTACATACTTTCTTCGAAAAGGTTTATCCTCTTCTTGAACGCAGCTCGGCCTTCGGCCTCGCCAATAGTTACTTACTGTCTTTGAAAATGTTTATCCTCTTCCTGAACGCAGCTCGGCTTTCGGCCTCGCCCTTAATTACTTACTTTCTTCGAGAAGGTTTGTCGTCTTCCAGAACGCAGCTCGGCCTTCGGCCTCGCCCTCAGTTACTTACTATCTTCGAGAAGGTTTATGGTCTTCCCGAACGCAGCTCGGCCTTCGGCCTCGCCCTCACTTACTTACTATCTTCGAGAAGGTTTATGGTCTTCCCGACCGCAGCTGGGCCCTCGGCTTCGCCCTTTGTTACTTACTTTATTCGAGAAGGTTTATGGTTTTCCGAAACGCAGCTCGGCCGTCGGCCTCGCCCTTAATTACTTACTTTCTTAGAGATGGTTTATCGTCTTCCTGAACGCAGCTCGGCTTTCGGCCTCGCCCTCAGTTACTTACTATCTTCGAGAAGGTTTATGGTCTTTCCGAACGGAGTTCGGCCTTCGGCCTCGCCCTTTGTTACTTACTTTATTCGAGAAGGTTTATGGTCTTCCTGAACGCAGCTCGGCCTTCGGCCTCGCCCTTAATTACATACTTTCTTAGAAAGGGTTTGTCGTCTTCCTGGACGCAGCTCGGCCTTCGGCCTCGCCCTCGGTTACTTATTTTCTTCGAGAAGGTTTATGGTCTTCCTGAACGCAGCTCGGCTTTCGACCTCGCCCTCAGTTACTTACTTTCTTCAAGACGGTTTATGGTCTTCCCGAACGCAGCTCGGCCTTCGGCCTCGCCCTTTGTTACTAACTTTCTTCGAAAAGGTTTATTCCTGAACGCAGCTCGGCCTTCGGCCTCCCCCTCAGTTACTTACTTTCTTCGAGAAGGTTTATCCTCTTCCTGAACGCAGCTCGGCCTTCGGCTTCGCCCGTAGTTACTTACTGTCTACGAGAATTTTTATCGTCTTCCTGAACGCAGCTCGGCCTTCGGCCTCGCCCTCAGTTGCTTACTTTCTTCGAGAAGATTATGCTCTTCCCGAATGTAGCTCGGCCTTCGGCCTCGCCCTTAATTACTTACTTTCTTAGAGATGGTTTGTCGTCTTCCTGAACGAAGCTCGGCCTTCGGCCTCGCCCTCAGTTACTTACTTTCTTCGAGAAGGTTTATGGTCTTCCTGAACGCAGCTCGGCCTTCGGCCTCGCCCTCAGTTACTTACTTTCTTCGAGACGGTTTATGGTCTTCCCGAACGCAGCTCGGGTTTCGGCCTCGCCCTCAGTTACTTACTTTCTTCGAGAAGGTTTATCGTTTACATGAACGCAACTCCGCCTTCGGCCTCGCCTTTAGTTACTCACTTTCTTCCTGAAGGTTTATGGCCTTCCCGAACGCAGCTCGGCCTTCGGCCTCGCCCTTTGTTCCTTACTTTATTCGAGAAAATTTATGGTCTTCCGAAACGCAGCTCGGCCTTCGGCCTCGCCCTTAATTACTTACTTTCTTAGAGATGGTTTGTCGTCTTCCTGAACGCAGCTCGGCCTTCGGCCTCGCCCTCAGTTACTTACTTTCTTCGAGAAGGTTTATGGTCTTCCTGAACGCAGCTCGGCCTTCGGCCTCGCCCTCAGTTACTTACTTTCTTCGAGACGGTTTATGGTCTTCCCGAACGCAGCTCGGGTTTCGGCCTCGTCCTTTGTTACTTACTTTCTTCGAAAAGGTTTATTCCTGAACGCAGCTTGGCCTTCGGCCTCCCCCTCAGTTACTTACTTCTTCGAGAAGGTTTATCGTTTACATGAACGCAACTCCGCCTTCGGCCTCGCCTTTAGTTACTCACTTTCTTCGAGAAGGTTTATCACTTACCTGAACCCAGCTCGGCCGTCGGCCCCGCCCTTAGTTACGCTTCTTTGAAATACGAATTTCACGCTAGCGAAGCCGCGGGCAACTACTTATATATTTCGAATAAAAAACCGGCCAAGTGCGAGTCAGGCTCGCGCGGCGAGATTTCCGCACCACCACGCAATTGGCCGGTTGTACGCTGTACTTGTTGGCACCACTCAATTGGCCGGTTGTACGCTGTACCTGTTGGCACCACGCAATTGGCCGTTTGTACGCTGTACCTGTTGGCACCACTGTGATAGTTCGGTAATTATTTTGACAAAATTATTCCCTCTCTCCACGCTTCGGGGTTACGTGCTTAAATCATAGCAGGTAGTCAGGTTAGAGCGAGGGGTAGGAGGTAGGGAAGCTGTGGGGGTTGTCAACGCCGCGTCGCCGAGGGAGGATGGTCGGCAGTCGGTCAGCGGGGGAGACGGGGGAGAGATGCGCGTGCGCCCTGCTAAAATTGATAGTAATTTTAGTGGCGGACTTTATCGGGAGATCAACGCGAAGGAGATGAACAGAAACAGTGAAGTGTAGTGCTGTGTAATTTCCAGGCGCCTGGTGAACTTTGAATATATTCAAACGTTAGTGTGTGCGACTGGACAAGCGTTTGTGTAGGGGGGGCCGCAACGAGGACTACGGCGCGGCGACGCAGGGCCGGAGTCGGATATTAATAAATTTCTGATTTATAATACTTTTATATATTATCTTGATTCTCCCCATTATAGGTTATGTATGCGTGTGGTCGTACCTCATCGGAATTAGTTGTAAGGGTAATTAAATGTTTGTAGGAGTGGAAGGTTCCCTCGGCTTTAAACGACTAGGTATATATTATGGAAGTTTCCAACAGCCTGTGTTCCTACGTGGATACGTACATAGTGTGTAAGGAGGAGCCTGCGTGCTTATTATTACGGACGAGATACAAGTAACAGCACCGAAGGAATCAGTTTGTGACCAACAGATTCTCTCTCACGGATGCGACGGAACACGATAATTTATGTACACAGGAGCGGCTTGGAGACCTACAGTTTAGCCCTTTCGGATGCTGAGCGACACGTAATTCTGTATATGACAATGACGTTTGGACTTGTAGTTTAGAAACTGGGGTTGTGGGATGAGAAGGGTCTGTAGCCATTGGATCAGGGAGTTCTGTGCCTGTCGGATGGGGTTTTTGAGCAGGCGTTTCATCTAAGCACTGGCGTTTGGTTAGTGGCTCGATTTGGCAGAACGCATTACTCCTTGTTTCGCGAGCTGGGGACAAGCATAGGAAGCTTTAGTGTCAAAGCAACCTGGACAGGTGCATATTATCTGCGGAGACAGCGCCTAACAAATAAGTTCCATCTAAGAACTGGCTTGTGAGTTGGGTGATTGACTTCGTGAATTTTAAGCTTTTGCCCAAACGTTGTGAAGACAAAAGGTGGGATTATCTAGGTCACGGGATGGGGACGAGACGGACATAAAGACGTTAGGATTTACTCGTTAGTTATCATTTTAGCTTCACGTGAAGACTGTTAGGTAGGCGCATCTCCTTATGTGACAATAACTTGTCGCCGAACTATAGAACGTCATCACTAATGTTATAAATATCCTCAAATACAATTAATTATATCTCTGGAAAATAAAAATAATATCCATCGGTGACAGATTATTCATGTTGCATAATAACCTGCAGTGCCTCTACGTTGGCGAGATGCATCCTTTCATGACGTAGGTATACCGACTACGGTGTCATGAAATCAAACTGCTGTAAGGACTCTTCTCTGTATGTCTTCACACCACTATAACGATCACAGCCAAAATTAACATTTTCTCATTATTATTTAAATTGAAAGGGTGTCTTCCCTTTCCCGCGTTGAAAAACAAGGGTCTGGGGGTGTTCCTATCACACCACGCAATTGGCCGGTTGTACGCTGTATCTGTTGGCGCCACGCAATTGGCCGGTTGTACGCTGTCCTGTTGGCAGCACGCAATTGGCCGGTTCTACGCTGTACCTCTTGGCACCACGCAATTGGCCGGTTGTACGCTGTCCTGTTGGCACCACGCAATTGGCCGGTTGTACGCTGTACCTCTTGGCACCACGCAATTGGCCGGTTGTACGCTGTACCTCTTGGCACCACGCAATTGGCCGTTTGTACGCTGTACCTGTTGGCACCACGGAATTGGCCGGTTGTACGCTGTGTCTGTTGGCGCCACGCAATTGGTCGGTTGTACGCTGTACCTGTTGGCACCACGCAATTGGCCGGTTATACGCTGTACCTGTTGGCACCACGCAATTGGCCGATTGTGCGCTGTACCTGTTGGCACCACGCAATTGGCCGGTTGTACGCTGTCCTGTTGGCACCGTGCAATTGGTCGCGCCATTTAATTTTGTTAATATTTAACGAACAATAGTTATTAGTAATTGGCTTTACGATGTGGCGGCGGAATTATGATGTGTATGATTATTGCCTTCGAGGATTATTTGCATTAGATTAACTTTTGCACATTCATCTACTAACACACTTTGTTCCTAAAATAATAACTCAGAGAACAATTAAACTCGCTCGTGCGTGATTCGTCATTCGTTATTTACTAGGTAGGACAACTCAAATTAATAATTTGTTTTAGCTAGGCAGTCCAAAATGGCAGAGGTCGACTTATCCATTTTCATTATCGTTAATTTATTAGTTTCTTGGTGAATATTTATGCCAACAATACCTAAGCAGATCTTGTATTAGAAACGTTTACTACTATCAATTTTCTACCTTCATAAATGTTGGTATTATTTCTAAGTACCTGTTTAGTGTGATGTACAACAACAGTACAACAGTGGAATGCACTCCCTGCCTATCCATTGCCTCCCAAGTACAGCCTGGGGTTTTTTAAAAGGGGCGTGAAGGGCTCCTGTTAGGCCGGCATTCGAAATCCCCGTGCATCACAGAATGTCATAGGCATCGTTAGACACCTACTTGTAGGTGTAAGGAAAAAAGAAAATTTCCAAAGAAAATTTTATATAAACCGTTCACAGTGAGCTGCCACAGCGCCTCCGCGGCGCCGCCGCGCCGCCGTCAAGAAGCATTTTTCAACAGCACAATGGAATGTTATGACGAACTCAGTCACATTGAAAACGTCGCTCAACATCGCCGAAATATATCACCCTCGTCGTTAATACCTGAAAAACATACCGTTTGCGTTACGTGGGTCGCTCGGCGCGGAGCCCGCGCGGCATTAATCAAAGAAATCTCAGAAATAAAATAACAAATGTGTCGAGAGCGATCCTGAAGAAAAATGTTTTTCGCTTTCAGCGTCCCCACCCGCCACCGCCGCCGCGCCGCGCCCTCGTGGTCGTGTGAGAGCCGCCGCTGCCGCGTCTCCGCCGCACCGCCGTATATATTCGGTGCCGCCGCCGTCAGCGCAAGCAAATGGCGAAGACGCGACCCAATGCCGTTAAAGCTCGTATGAATAAAGCTGGCTTTTAAAATAAATAAGATTAATATAGGCTGCGGTCCCATCCTCGACAACCTGAAAAATGCTTCTGGAAAAGACGGAAAGAAAACTCGTTCATTTCACATCCAATACTGCGACAAAGAGAATGGCAAACGCTTGACAAATGAGTAACGTCAAAAAAAAGATAGCGACGCTCTCATTTTTCGTCCAAAATAGTACATGAGCAGAAAAGGCATTAGCGCCTCATACGAAAATTTCAGTTGCAGAGCGCCATCTGTATGCCTGATCCGGAGGTTCATTTGTTCGACTAGTGCCATCTATTGAAGCTAGTGTGAGATAGACCGAGTGCGTGGCTTTCAACTGCAACTTTGCAAAAGGTTTTCTTCAGTGTTTGCTCACCGCTCGCACCGAAGACCCACTCTGATGTTATCGTAAAGCCAGCGTGAACAAATAGATGCCGTACCCTATTTTCTCGGCCGCTTTCCGCGATACTAGCTGATAGCAGGAATAGTATATCAAAGCGAGAACTCAGATACAAACCGACAGAGGCTTGACTAACCACCCACCGCATCTACGAGTTGATGTAGGTTGGAGAGATGAAGTACGCAAGAAACGTATTATAACGTATCCGGTTCGAAAATAGAAACATTTTAATTAGTTACTCCCGATAAGAGGTTTAATTATTATCCTACAGGCGACTCACAACATTAATTACCCTGCTTTTTTGGATAAATGTTTCACGAAACTACTAGTAGTTTCTGTAAGTAAACTAACAATAAGACTGGAAGTACAGAGGGCTCTAAAAGAGCTAAATATGGTTGTTAAATTTTTTTTACAAGAATTTTCATTCCTAACGTGAAGTGTTCAAAGAGATGCGTATGCGCTTAGGCCGACATGATTCTTCATTCTGGGAACGTCCTAACCAGCTATCGATTAATTATTTTCTTTGAAAAATATAAACACCATTTTAATAAAACTGTGATTGAGCGAAACCTTCGACCAGGAACGAATTTATAATTTAAACTCACAAAATTTGGTCATAGCCTCGGTTAAACATTCAGGCACAGAAGGCCTTAAACTTCTTTTAAAAACATTTAGGTGCGATTATATTATGTATGAAATAACATATAGTTCTACAGATACAGCCATCCGAAGGACGGACGGACAGAAATACAGACAGACAGACGTGCATACAGACGTCGTAGGCTTAGTAAATAGGCTTCCGTACGGGGTAAGGAAACCTAAAAATGGACATACGAAGTAATAGTCTTGATGATATTTTAATATTTAATTATATTGACTGATTAATTCTCGAGCAGCGTCGAGCTTAGACACTTTTTCCTTTTACCTATACGTAAATTACAATTTATTATAACACTAGCTTTTGTCCGCGGTTTCGCTTCGCGTGACTTTTTGCTCACAGCTAAAACTCCCTAAAACCTTATTCGGACTATTATTAGGAACATTTAAAAAAACATTTACCAAATCTTTCCAGCCGTTCTCAAGTGATGCACTTACCAACGAACAGCATTTAATTTTTATTTATATATAGAAGATCTGCGATCTGAGAGATAAGCTGAAATATGCTTTGGCAATAACAATTTTATTGCACCACATATCCAGCGCGGAAAGAAAGTTTTACTTTGTACCGATATTCGTTGGCTTGGCGATAATTTGTGATGGCGATGATTTGAGATAATTTTCTCAGGTGTCATGTAGCCTACAGGTTCCTTCCACCCGCACTACCACAGTGCATCCGCCACCGGCCGGCCCCCGGTGATTAGTATGTGCATAGTGGGCACATGTTGTGCAACTGTAGTAACTAGGAGACGCCGGGCTGACTCGTAATCGAATCAAAGGTTATTGCTTGCTGTCAAACAACACGGATGCCATACAAATATACAAATACTCGTGCAATCTTACATATTAGTAATATTTCAGCAATTCTTTCGTTTGTGGTCGCATAGCACAATACTTTAACTTTAACTTATACTGTCCATTATGCTAACAAAAATCATACTACTAATAATAAATATGTATGGGATCGTCATGAATGCAGTAAGATGCTTTATTTTATGAGTACTACGTTTGTAGACACTATGTATGATACTAAAACTAAATTGAATATTGTTAGAAATATTTTCTGTACGTATGTATGTACCTCCATAACTCTTAAATCGATCATCCGAATTCGATTAAACTTAG
Source organism: Nematopogon swammerdamellus (assembly GCA_946902875.1). Taxonomy (NCBI): domain Eukaryota; kingdom Metazoa; phylum Arthropoda; class Insecta; order Lepidoptera; family Adelidae; genus Nematopogon; species Nematopogon swammerdamellus. Next base: position 13,780,714 of record OX336339.1, read on the forward strand.
TACACGCACATTTAACTATACGAGACACAGGATAGGCTAATAAAATTATGTTCCAGTTACGCTATGATGTTGCCCTCATACAAACCGAAATGTTCTGCACGCCGGAATAGGCACGGTACGAGTAGCGGGCGGCGGCTGGCGGGGCTGTAGAAGGGCGGGTGTCTATAAATAGCGCACGCACCGATCGGCCGCACTCGCCATATGGAAACCCAATTTTTTTTTATTTTTTTTTTTATTTTGAAGCTCCACATGTCGCCCCGAGCCAAACATAAGGTGTCTAACGCGCCCATGATGGGCATTCGATCATGTGTTCATGTGTCGATACACCCTCGGGGTTGTTGACATGCATGCATGTTGACCTAACAGGCGCCTATTGATGTATCTTTCGAAGAACCCAAAACAGTACTTGGGGGGAAATATATATATTATATATCATAGTAATCTTTCATCGCTTACTTATTTCAAAAAGTTAAATTGCAAATTGAAAAAACCTCCGTGCCGCTAAGTAAATAAAATATAAAAACTCAGAGCTGCGCACGTATTTACTTAGCGGTCCCCCGACTCCTTTAAGTAAGTAAACCCATTTTTTTACATTTTAAGGGTTGGGGGTTTTTTATTTTGAAATTTTACTTTTATTTCAAGCTTTTTAAAAAAAAGCCTCATTGATATAGGTTCATCCGTGAGACGTAATGTGTTTATTACTTTATTACTTGATTACTAACATAGCTAAGAAACAAACAGGTTAAACCAGCTTTCTAATAAAAAAACCGCCTACAAATCGGTCCATCCGTTTAGGAGCTACGATGTCACAGACAGACACACAGATACACAGATACACACGTTTAACTTATAACACCCCTCTTTTTGCGTCGGGGTTTAAAAACCATCACGACCATCAAAACGCCCGAAAAGCCTGCTACGATACATTTTTAAACCCTGGTAGAGCAAAAAAATAGCGGCCAACACACCTTCACTGTGTTCAATAGGTCACGACCTTGTTTGTTGCGGTCAAGGTCAACTATTGCGGTACAGCAGAGCTGTTTAAAAAAATTACGCACGTTTTGACCTAGTTCCCGCATATCAGGCGATCTCCTCGAGATAATATTGCGCATGTAATTTCCCATTTTCCCAAGCTATGAGGGTGTCGATGCGATGTACCTAATATTGAAATTTCATGGTTTCGTATTCATGTTGAAATTTACAAAATATAATATAATTTATGCAATCGTACGTAGCCTTCTCAGCAGATTATCACAACAACCCTATGACTTTTCACAAAACAATCTTATTGCATGTGCCTTCTGCCTGAGATGATTGTGGTTTCATTTTCTGAAATTATACATACATACAACACGCTGTATCCCGACAACCGGGGTGTTGTGCTGCAAGTACTCGTGTAAATTACAGCACAACACCCACCACTACATTTAGCAAAGTATTAGGACAAGATAACTATCAAGCAGCAAGTAAGGCACGAAGACCTACCTGCTACATGACTCGGTGGAAGGACCGTGTTAAGGTGAGAGGTGGCTAGCCTGTCGCCCTTATGCACGGTCTCTTGTCCTTATCCCTTAGTCGACTTTTATGACATGCACGCGGAGAGATGCAGCGGGGCTATTCTTTTTAAGTACTGACCCAACACGGCACGGTCTCCGAGTTTTCTAGGTTTGATAGTTTCTATGTCTTGTTAATAAATTGTACCAATTAATTAAATAAGTAATGTGAAAAGAGGAGGAAGACTATATGATCATACCTCTTTAACGAATAGCTTTTTTATTTCGGTCTCAGTTTATTATTAATGTAGCTTTTCGTTACAATAAACTAGTGTTTATAGTCGTACCGTGGACCTTTCACTAGCATTTTCCCCAGCCCTAAAAAGAAGTAGGCGAAAAACAAGCGATTTATTTATTTATTTATACATTTCATTGTTAAGTACTACAAAGTAAGCCCCAAAATTTAACAATGCAGAATCAGAATCTATTTCAAAGTTAGCTCAACGTATCTCACCGCGTACTTTTGAAATACTTTAGTATAGATATTTCCTTATAAATATTTCGGTGTCTCGAATAGGAATTTATTTTGATCGGTCCATGGTAATTATTCATACACCCGGTTTTCGAGTCTGTACGCGTAGTAGGAAATTAAGCCGAGCAAAAATGTTTGCATAAAATATTTATCCAAAAAATTATCTAAGATCTAAATTGTCTTTATATATCGGAGCTTCCGCAAAGTTTCAATGCATTTTCCCGCGCACTCCTATCGTTTCAAAATGGCGATCTTGTCAAATGGCGGTATCAGCGAGCAATGCCTCCCCTACGTTGACGTACCATAAATTACGGTATGAATACCATATTTTATTGGTTTTTATTTTGTAAATCAACATGGGTGACTGTGCCGAGGTAAGAAAGGTGCAGTCAACAGAGCCAAAACAACCTCGTCTCGCGAAACCAAGCTCCGTGAGATGCTAGCAGATTGCTGACTATTGCTAGGCTGTCAGTGCCTACCATGTTAATACCACGACGTTTGAAGACACCGAGCTTAAAGGATTTAGAAAACAACCTCGCCGGAAGATAGTTCTACGCCATAGCGTTGAGACAATAATGGTACAAGAAATGTACCACAATTTCATACGCAATATGGGCGAAAGTCGGAGGGCACAGATGGCCCAGCGTATACATTGTGTACGTAGTGTGACCCCCTGTTCGTATAGTTTTAGTACCTGTACACAATAGTAATCCCAAGTAATGTGCCGGCGTGGGCCATTGTGTCCATTGTGTACGTGTGCCATCTTCGAAGACGCCTACATAATATTGTACCATAACATACCATAATTGATACAATATACGTAATTCTGACAGCAAAATCTGGTAACACTGTACCTGCCAGCCACACGGACGCGCGCGACGTTTATCGTCGCCGGCCGCCGCCGCGCCGCTACATACAACCCGTCGCTACATACAACCCGTCGCCACCGCCTCCGCCGTCGCGCGCCAGTGTTGGGGGGTGAGCGTGAGCGTTGCAACGTCGCCGCGCGCTACACAAATTATCTAAATACCTACATTCGCTGAATAAAGCATTGTGTTTTGTATCATGTGAGGTTCGCTGGGTGATATGATAATATAGAGTTTGGAGCGAGAGCACATACACGGAGCCGAGAATTCGGTGAGTCAGTAAGCGATACGAAACATACAGTTTCCGAAAAGGATCGATTCAATCGCCACGCTGGCGCTGCTGCTCGCTGTTTTTGCGCTGCAACACGCAGCTAATTTCATGGATTTCAGTTTCAACTAGGATGGATCTCTCAGAAAAATATAGATCATAATTTGGAGTAACATTTAGGCTATGAAGTATCACTCCATTATTCATATTATGAGCTAAGCACTGGATGGCGGTGGGGTTGGAAGTGAACTCAGTCGGAAATAAGTCACCACTTCGGTGTGTGTTCATGTGGTTTACTCGAAAATACTCAACTGATTTACATTGGATTTCAAGGAGGATGGCCTGTAATTTATTTTTTTTTCAATTATTGGCATTTTTGTAACAATACGTCATCTTTTTTAGAGGCCGAGTAGTATGGACGAAAATAATGGCAATTTGAGAAAACTAAGTGCACTATTTGTTGTAGATAACTAAAATCGCAATCTAGCCCAAATTCAACCCGAAGTACTGTTCGAAATAATCCTCCCTCATTACGCCATTAGGTATTCATATGCGCTGAGCTGTGGGCTCGGACGAAAGTGAGCGCAGTCTCTCAGTATAAGAATAACTGGCATTCTCGCATTAACATTTTAATAATCCCCTATGGCTGTCGATAGATTTTTCGCTATGTAAGCAATAACAATCGAGTATAATTAAAATTTGATTGACTTTGTATGTAGCAATGTCTGTAAGGTTTATTATGAATGAAACGACCATTTATACGAGTATTACAAGCTTCACGAATGTGGGGCGACATTTACAGCTCGTATGTGGTACCGCGTATATGTAGGTAGGAGGAGTCGTTAAGTACGCGATAGCCTCCATCACGATATCGCCCGTAACTGACATTAACGACCTTTTCACAGGAAAAGCGCTTTAGAAAGCTGCCCTTACTTTAACAAGTGCTTTTTCCAGGAACATTATTTGTTCCTGCTGAAGTCATTACAACTTAGGAAGTGTGTTTTTTATTTAAGAAATATAGTTTATCATAATCATCCCTTTAACGAGACTGGGTACGGACCTAGTTGATTGTTAGACGTCCCGATTTTGCACGGTGACTCCCCGCCTTGGATTCAGCACTGGCGTATTGTTGGGCCATTGAGCCTACTTTACCGATACCGGAACTAGTTTCCTCTATTCCACCTCTCACAGGCTGTATTCGTCAAACCCGAAATCTAACCGCACTTTCGTCGACGCACGGCCTTCTTTACACCTTGGACTACAGTGAAGCTGCCAGTTATCGTATGAGAAATGTCACAGTAACCGCCAAATTACTGTTGAATACCGGAGGAGCACAGTGTTTTTTTTAGCCCAAAAAAGTGACATTCTCATTTTATTGAATAAATCTACTGAGCTTTCCATTCCAAATGCACGAGTAGAACTCCCAGATATCAATTTCGATTACTTTTTTGGGCTAAAAAAAACTGCTGCGCGGAGGTGGTTAAAACAGCAGCCATATTTTCTTTGAACTTCACCTTTTTAGGATTCCGTACCGCCCGGGATCCTATTATTAAGCCTACGCCGTCTGTCCGTCCATCCTACCTTTAAAGGGCTGTATATTTTTTGACCTTAATAGGTATCCGGTTGAAATTTTCACAGAATATGTATTATGATGGCGGATACCCTAACTAATAGTAAAATAAATCCTAATGAAATAGTAAAATAAATCCTAATGAATAATAATAAAAAAACGACAAAAATAACAAATTAAAGGAAACCGGCCAATTGCGAGTCGGGCTTTTATTATTTTTTTTATTATTTCTGCCGGCTACCTATTACGTTTCAGAAGATACAGCCCTTTAAAGGTAAGACAGACAGACAGACGGACAGACGGACGGCGTAGGCTTAGAAATGGGCTTCCGTTCGGGTACGGCAACCCAAAAAAAGATGGCCGGTTAGAGCCCTGTCTACCTGCACTAAACCGAAATTTCACTGAAAATCTAATTATATGCCTCCATTCGAAGCAATAGTGCATCCATTAGATTTAATTAAACAGTAGTCCTCCCAAACGCAAAACAGAAATAATCCAAATATTTGAAGCCAACCCACTGCAGACGACAATCGGTACCTAGGTTAGTCTACTGGGCGCTGGGGACGTGGCGGCCGGCGTCAATAATTCGTCCTTGAAGATGCCGCGACGCGACGGAGTCCAACTCTGACGTCATGACTCACCCGAACCCGATTCACCCTCTCTGCTCGTCGTCGAGACTCGCAAACAATGCGGGAGGAATCACTTATCGGGTTAACTATTTTTAGAAGAAAACTGGTTTTCTTTCCACAATGTTCACCATCGCTTCTTCAGTGGCGTCTAAGCAGAGGAGAATTATTTATTTATATGTATAGGTTTCTTTTATGGCAACTGACACGGTTGGCTACACATCACCTACAACATCCGTGATGTCAGCCCAAACACCTTGGTGAACTAAGTGCCATGTTAGTGCTTCCCTTCGGTCGCGCCCGCTACACTGAACTGGACGGAAAACACGAACTATTTAGCCGTTTCAACTGACCTTTAATTGAGTGCGGTGATACCAACCCGGGTGGGCTAAACCCTACCACCTAGTAAGGTAAGAAGGGAAGGGGCGAACAGTTTTACGTGAAATCCGAACCACGGTCAGCCTCCAACGGTTCTCCAGTATATGGCACAATATCAGACGCAGGTCAACTGCAAAAGCCACCGAAGGCTCACTAAGAACCGGTTCTTAGTGAGCCTTCGGTGGCTTTTGAAAATTCAAAATTGGGGTCATCTTGTCAAACTTTGAAATAGATTTTTTTCAAACCTCATCGAGTGGGGTATACGTGAAAATTGATAGGTGGACCACTTTTGTGGTTTTGTACCGCCTTCAACTCAAGGGTCCGAATATGAATCAAAATATTATTTAACACTTTAAAATTTTTGTTGTTTTTTGAAGTCGGTGCAATGTTTTTTTGTTTCTTTAATAGAGTGAGAGTATTATCGCAGCTTGCTTATTGCCATTATATCTCTATTTCGGCCACTCATTGTTCCACGCATATTGCAGAGCCGTCGCTCTTCAATTTGCTTTCCTTATCTTCATTCATTAAATACTATGCCATGATAAAAAGATTAATTATTTCGTGAGTGAGTTTTGACGCTCAACAATTACTAAATAATAATAAATAGAGGTCTGACTTGACATAGTTCAACGTGAACTTATTTGATTAGGCCTAGGCCTCTATCAACCTCCGCAGTAAAGGCGAATTTAAATTTATTAGAGTTTTTTTTTATTTTAGATTTGGTACTTAAAACTGAAAAATAAGTTGTATATAAATTAAACCGAATAATTACCGATAAGAAAGTAAGGTAAACTGACCTGTATTATACATATTAAAATATGTATAATATAAATACTAAAAAACGGCCAATTCCGAGTCGGACACGCGAACCGATGGTTATTTGTACCACCAGATAATTGACCTGTTTGTATTATTTGATGTTTTTAGAATTTGCACTCACAAGTTTGACGATTGTATTTATTACCGTTTTTACGGTACACCAAAAACAATTAAAAAAAAATAGTAATATATATATATAATATAAAATATACTAAAACTACAAATTAACATTTTTTTTATTTTCTTCCTTTCCTTGCTGTGAGACCTTCTTGCCAAATTTAATATATTCTAGGTCAACGGGAAGTAACCTATGTATAGGTTTTGATGGTAGTGAGTTGCGAGTATCAAAATATATGACATAAAAGGCAAAGAGTTTGTATTACGTCGCTGCAACGTAATACAAACTCTTTGATAAAAGGCAATATCTTTTGATTGCGTTGACTTAGAAGGTTGAATTCTTTACACATCCAAGGTACCGTTGACCTTGGTATTTCGTATTAATTTCCACTTGATACCTTCACCCGTTCCTGAGAAAAAGGGTCTTGCCAGAGCGACGGACTGACATAAGTGTTATAAGGGTTCCGTTCTTACCTTTTCAGGTACGAAACCCTAAAAACTATAAAATAAGTACGGCAGAGAGAGAGACGAAATTCTGTGTGTAATTTTCGTTCGTTTGTAAGTAAATAGGTACTCGAATACAGTCGTAGAATATAATATGTAGTAGGTAGATATTTAGTAATTTATATTATAAGTAACGGGTACCTATGAAGTAGATTTTATATACTATGAACCGAACACCAGCACATCTCAGTAGGTTAGGCTCTCCGGTCTGGAGCAACTCCAATTCGCAGAGAGCGGCTCCATTCCTCGTATTGATTGTAGAGCTCGGGGCGTAAGGGAATTGAGCTAGCTCCGATGAGAAGATTATATTTCTCGAAGGATTTTTTTATTATTGATGGCCTTATTATATTGAAGGCCACATTTCAAAACTAATTCTAATATTACATTACGCATTTTGCCAGCTGAAAGATACTGAAGTACTTACTGTTTTTGAGATAATTGCACGTTTATGTTCTCTTTTCAACCGACTTCCCAAAACGAGGAGGTTCTCAATTCGACTGTATGTTTTTTTTGTATGTTTGTTACGAGATTACTCCGTCAATTGTGGACCGATTTTGAAAATTTCATATAATTTTTTTCGAAATTGATTCAGCGGCTTTTGAAAAATCAACAAAACACTATGGTTTGTGATTACCTTCAGCAAAACTTTTAATGTGGACTTTTTCAGCAATAAGAAAACATAAGCATGTCGATACCTCAGCTACTTATTATGAGATAGGTACTAGTTTGATTGAATATACTGCAAAAGCTCAATATTCTTTGCAGTTTAACACATGGCGAATAATTCTAAACCGACCATCCGAATTCGATGAAACTTAGAACAAGCACATTTGATTATACGGGACACAGGATAGGCTAAATACAATTCAGTTCCGGTTACGCTAACATGTGGCTCTCATCCAAACCTAATTGTTCCTCCCGCCGAAATAAAGGTACGGGCTTATTTACTACGAATTTCACGCTAGCGAAGCCGCGGGCAAAAGCTAGTTGTACATAATAATATACTTTCAAATTATCCCTGTTTCCCAAAATAGGATTCCCTAAGCTATGGGAAACAGGGTCTCTCATCCGGTTGTTCATATTGTTTCAATATTAATTTTGTCAGGTAAAGTCATACCGAGTTGCTGGAGATGGGAGAGATACGGGTATCAGGAGTGAACTAGTTGATGCCGATGCTAAAGTAATAGCCTGTGATTCATTTGGTATGCAGTAGAAGGTGGTTGAAATATGGGCTCTTGGTATCTGCACTCACATAAGAAGCGTTTGTACCGTGTGGGGTCGGTACTTAAAAAGAATAGCCCCACTGCATCTCTCCCCGTCGCATGTCGTAAAAGTCGACTAAGGGATAAGAAAATTCGTCAGCCTCGGTAGCTCAGTGGCGCGGTTGGTTAGTCAACTGTTATTAAGCAACGCTGAGCGCGGTCAGTGATTGGATGGGTGACCGCTCGACCGTTGGAGGCTGACCGTGGTTCGGATTCCACGTTAAACTGTAGGTCCCTTCCCTTCTTACCTTACTAGGTGGTAGGGTTTATCCTGGCCGGGTTGGTACCACCGCACTGAACGAAACGTCGGTCGAAACGGCTATGTAAATAGTTCGTGTTTTCCGTCCAGTTTAGTGTAGCCGACATGAAATGAAGGGAAGCACTGACATGGCACCTAGTTCACCCTGTGTTATGGGCTGACATCACGGATGTTGTAGGTGATGTAGCCAACCGTGTCAGGTTCCATAAAAAAAAAAAAAAAAAAAAAAAAAAAAAAAAAAGAAGCGGACAAATGCGACACTTATACTAAAGATATCAAGGAGTGTTTTCCTCTAACTGTACTAACTGTTACTAATGTTGCACAATTATCTCAAATTTTTTTTTTCGAATAGTCTCATTATTTCTTTCAGCTTTACCACAGATTACTTAATAGTTACTTCGTAACAGATAAATCACTCCATATAGAAAAAAGTTCCATACCTTCGGCTTTAATAGCCTACTGTTTCACGTCGCCAATCACTACGTGCGAAATGTACCTAAACGATCTAGTGTAATGTGCATTATTGCTTTGCAGCTGCGCGCAGTTGCGTGGGCAAGCGTGTAGGTATGTTTCGCGCGGCTGACGAATTTTTACTGAATTAGACCGCCGGCGGTCGACCGCGCTGTAGGTAGTTAGCGCGCGCAAGTAGGTACATAGAGTGCGTGAGGCCTGACTATACGCCGATAAATGATTTTTTTATCATGCTGGATGTGCTCGAGGTCTCGCCTCAAGAGCAGCCAATTTCACCCCCAAGGAGGTACCAGTCCGGCTTGAAGGCGAACTAAAGTCGCTGGAGAATGGCTATTAACCCGCTATTTGAAGATACGTGGATTGTAGGATATTCACCGGAAGTCTATTCCACACCTTTGCGGTGCGACACAAGAATAATCTAGAGAAGGTATACAGACAGAACGGCTGCGGTGAAAGTGAATCTGTATATGATGCAAATGGAATTCATGACACATGAGAACACTTCCATCAGCACGAATGTTATAATAACACGAGCAAATGTTGCCTCAACTTCTGCCTCGTGTGTCATGGATACTACAAACATCGTCTTCTGACCATATTTCTACGACCGATTTCTGGTTCATAATCTTTAATTTAAATAAATATTATCATACAATTCAAAATATATGTGTCACTCGGTAACAGCATAGCTGAGAGTACACACCGGCAGAATTTTTTTGCGATACACTACTTTAGTTAGGAGATAGAAAAGTGAAACGGTTGTAAACGTTGTACCGAAAGACAAGCAAGTATTCATAATTGCCGTAAAAGGGGTCGGCGGTCAGCCGCGATAGGGCAAAGAGCACACTGTTGGTTGCCGCGCTCTCAGAATATACTTGAGCTGAATTATATGTTCGTCGTTGCATGCGCTTAGAAAGGCCTTGTTCTTCATTTCATTATATAGGTAGATGCACAACTGAATATACCTAACTAGCTTTTGCCCGCGGCTTCGCTCGCGGTAAACTCAATACTGTAATAATCCAATACTGCAACGCAACGCAACGCAACAGAACTGCTAACGCCATCTATTACTACCATTAATTTGACACTAAGTTCCGTTCATACTATACTTTCTTTGATAATGCTCAGCCCTACGGCTTTTTAGCGTGATGGTATATATCCTATAGCGAGCCTCAAAAACTACTCTTTACATTGGTGTAAACCGCATCCAAATCCGTTCAGTGGTTCCGGAGTTTACCTCAAACATACATACATACAGATATACGTTCCATTTTATTAAACGGTTTTATTTATATATGAAGTAAGATAAGAAAGATAAGATAAGATAAGATAAGAAGATATAGAAGAAGATAGAAGAATAGAAGTATAATATAGATAGATAGATCGAAGAAGACGAGATGGAGATAGAGATAGAGATGGCGATAGAAATAGAAATAGAAATAGGCGTAGACATAGAGACAGAGACAGAGATAGAGAAAAGAAAAAATACGTCCCGACCAGCATTCGAACCTGAACCTCTGGCACGAGCCGCCGACGCGACGCGGTACTAATTTCGCCACTGGATCGTGACGTATTCTCTCCAAATTTCGAACAGTTGCATCTTCTATATTGTGAAGCAAGCTGCTTGGTTAGACGTAAGATGTATTGCTGCTCGACATAACACCCTCCACTGGTTTACAGGCCGGACGCGGAGCCGCTCTCTGGCCTGCCGACGCTGCGCGGAGCTTTTGACGCGGGTTCTATCTAGTTCCCCCATAGACGAGAACCTTATCACACGCCAGACGCATTTTCCAAGCTGTCGCACAGTGAGCGGCGGATGATGCTCCGACCAGAGCCAGAGCGGCGCGGGGCGGGCCGAAGTCGGCGGCGGGGGAGTCCAGACGTCGCGTCGCGTCGACGCGGAACCCCTGCTGTGCCGCCCCCGCAGGCGCCGCTGTCGTCTTTATCTTCCGATACCAGGAATTAAGTGGCCTGATTAATTTGCGACTCTCCCTATCCATTGTCTTGTATTTAACGAAAAATATTTCAAATTGCACGCTCACGACGTCACGCGCCGCACCGCGAAACCACCGCCGCCGCCGCTAACAGGTGCGTGCGAGCTCTCGACGCTAATATAAACAAATAAGTAGTGCGGAAGACTTGAAAACAGATCACGTCATTTTCTCTTCGTATATTCCGACTAGTAGTTTCTGTAATATTTCTAACAGGAATTCAGTAGGTATACCTACATACGTAATTAGATTTTGTCAGCCTCGATAGCTCAGTGGTGCAGAACGTCGACTGTTGCTATTGATTGTTAAGCAACGCTGGGCGTGGTCAGTTCTTGGACTGGTGATCGCTAGACCGTTGGAGGCTGACCGTGGTTCGCATTGCACGTAAAACTGTAGGTCCCTTCGCTTCTTACCTTACCACGTGGTAGGGTTCAACTCACCGATTTGGTACCACCGCACTGAATGAAACGTCGGTCGAAACGGCTATATAAATAGTTTGTGTTTTCCGTCCAGTTCAGTATAGCCGGCACGACTTGAGACTATCAGTGCTTCCCTTAGGAAGCACTGATAGGGCGCCTAGTTCACCCGGTGATATGGGCTAACATCACGGATGTTGTAGGTGGTGTAGCCAACCGTATCAGTCTCCATAAAAAAAGAGGGGCGAATATGAACAAAGAAATGAAAATTCTGCTCGTTGGACCGTTAGCAACAACAATTTCGAAACTACGTCCACCCGCTACATGCAGTGAGTGAGGGGGCGACGGCGACGCGACGACGCTTCCAAGTTCCCAACCCACCCAATATTACTCGTATGACATTGAGGGAGGTTAAAATGTATCATGATTTTACGATTGAATCTACATAGACCGAAGGTTTTGGAAGAACAGTAGATATGCGAAGAGGCGTGTCCGTGACACCGTAATATGGTGAGATTTGCCCATATTAACTATCCATGTGTGCGTGAGCGACGTGGATGCAACGCTTTGGATTGGCCAAAAATCGCTGGTGCGAATGTGTTCGTGCGTTCGTATGCATGAATTGTGATTGTGTGGGTTCTGAAACTGGCGACAGCGGTACTGATGCGAAGGGGTGTTCATGGCACATCTTCTCTCCTTCTAAAATCTTTGAAATAAAAGTTCGAGCGCCTCCGCGCCGCTGTGCGTCGCGGTTTGAACTTCCGGTTTTTTTATTCCATGCATTCAGAGATCATGCAGAAATCGGTACGTTGTAATGTAAAAAAAATAGATTTGTTATTTTATTGTGTTTTTATATATTTTAATAACATAATGAATAATAAATCTGAAACTGGTTTATTTGGCTAAAGAATATGTGTGAAGCGGTAGGAAGTGTCTATTCGCATGTATACCTGCATGCAGGTATACAAACTGCACTATGGGAGTTTTCAACGAAACGTACCAAAAACGACATGCGCCGCCTCAACATTAGGTTAGGGTTAATATATAGAAGATGCGTCGCTAGCGACGCATCTTCTATATATTAACCCTGGTTATTTTTTTTTTAAACCACAAAAACATTCACTTTGATTAATAATCTCTGTTTGGGGAGAAAACTCGCATAGTGCAGTTCATACCTGCGAATAGCCCTGCCCGAAGCGGTATGTGCACCTAAATGTTCCTGACGCAAGTGGTAATTCGACGCGACCGGCCGGCGGCGGCGCGGCGGTTGCGCCCCCGCGCCTCCGCACCTAGGGGATGCACGCGCGTGGGCCGTGAACACGTGAACGACTGCGACGCATGAACCTAGAGCTACATACTCCTGAAGTATATTCATATAATGGGTCCCCTCGTTAGTAATATATAAGTCGATAGTCCCCTCACAGTATCGTGCATGAAGTCAACCACTGATCAAGAGCGATGCATAACAAGCAATTATTCTGCTTATTATAAAGGCGATGTGACAAAAACAAATTCGTTAGGCGCGGCTATCAATAATTATTAGTAAAGATACATTTTATAAGGGATGGTCATGGAGTATGTGATATTGCGTTTGTAGACTCTATGTATGATACTAAAACTAAATTGACGATTTTTTTTAATCTTTTCTGTATGTGGCTTTCATGCAAACCGAATTGTTCAGCCCGCTGAAATAAAGGTACGGTAGCGGGCTTACCTACTTTCTTCTTTATAAATACGAATTTCACGCGAGCGAAGGCGCGGGCAAAAGCTAGTAATGTTTATGAAATAGTATTAGAGTTCCGTGATCTATGAGGCCCTAGCCTAGTTCTTGCAACAGCAGCCGAACTTTATGGTCTTCCCGAACGCAGCTCGGCCTTTAGCCTCGCCCTTTGTTACTTACTTTCTTCGAAAAGGTTTATCCTCTTTTTGAACGCAGCTCGACCTTCGGCCTCGCCCTCAGTTACTTACTTTCTTCCAGACGGTTTACGGTCTTCCCGAACGCAGCTCGGCCTTTAGCCTCGCCCTTTGTTACTTACTTTCTTCGAAAAGGTTTATTCCTGAACGCAGCTCGGCCTTCGGCCTCCCCCTCAGTTACTTACTTTCTTCGAGAAGGTTTATCGTTTACATGAACGCAACTCCGCCTTCGGCCTCGCCTTTAGTTACTCACTTTCTTCGAGAAGGTTTATCACTTACCTGAACCCAGCTCGGCCGTCGGCCCCGCCCTTAGTTACTCTTCTTTGAAATACGAATTTCACGCGAACGAAGCCGCGGGCAATAGCTAGTAATATATAATAATATAATATTGATGATTGGTGATATTGATATTGGTCCTACTGCTGAAAAGGTTGGATGGCCACCCACAGAACAACGACCGGGCCACAGCCGGGCAAGACTAGTCTGGTTGAAAGCTCCTTGATGGCCACCCATGAGATCAGAAAAGTACCTCTTGCATATAGTAAACGTTAAGTATGTACCTACTCATTAGTGTGTATCATACCAAATAAAAAAGTTTTAAAAAACATAAAACCGACTTCTTATGTTTTTTAAAACTTATTTTTTATTTCGCAGTTTTTTTAGTAATTTTTTGCTATTAATGTAGACGTAGCTCGGCCTTCGGCCTCGCGATTCCGCCTCGCTTTCCAATCCGATCTTGACCCAATTAAAATAGGACCACGTCAGCCTCGATAGCTCAGTGGTGCAGACAGTCAACTGTCGCTATTGAATGTTAAGCAACGCTGGGTGCGGTCAGTACTTGGATGGGTGACCGCTGACCGTTGGAGGCTGACCGAGATTCGGATTCCTCGTAAAACTGTAGGTCCCTTTTCTCCTAATCGTACTTGGTGGTAGGGTTTAACCCGCCCGGGTTGGTACCACCGCACTGAATTAAACGTCGGTCGAAACGGCTATGTAAATAGTTTGTGTTTTCCGACCAGTTCAGTGTAGTCAGCACGATCAGGTGTAGTCAGCAGTCAAAGGGGGAAGCACTGACATGGCACTTAGTTCACCCGGTGTTATGGGCTGACATCACGGACGTTGTAGGTGATGTAGCCAACCGTGTCAATTTCCATAAAAAAAAAACACCACCGTTACATTGCTTAAAAAAATAAAAAAAATAATGTTATATTTAGTAGAACGGACAGACATGCGTTTGTTACGGAACCCTACATTCATTTTGCAGAACTTAGTAGAATGGACAGACATAAATGTGTTACGGAACCCTACTTTTATTATAAAATAACCGTCGGAGGACCTTGGTTGAAAATTGTAAAATTTAGTAGAACGGACAGACATGCATTTGTTACGGAACCCTACATTGATTTTGCAGAACTTAGTAGAATGGACAGACATAAACGTGATACGGAACCCTACTTTTATTATAAAATAACCGTCGGAGGACCTTGGTTGAAAATTGTAAAATTTAGTAGAACGGACAGACATGCATTTGTTACGGAACCCTACATTCATTTTGAAATAAATGTTAAATTTAGTAGAACGCACAGACATGCATTTGTTACGGAACCCTACATTCATTTTGCAGAACTTAGTAAAATGGACAGACATAAACGTGTTACCGAACAGACATAAACGTGTTACTTAACAGTTGCACTCCGGTAGTGCCGGCAGATCCCGTGCCCCTCTAACTTAACCCTCAATGCAATGAGTTAAGGTTTCATTTTAAAAATGACGCTGACGCGATGTCGCGAGTTATACATTTTTTACCCACCTAAAAAAGTGCCAAGCGCCGCTAAAGAAGTTTTCACTTCAAAAAACCTCAGGGTTATCCCCTTTCAAATAAAAAAAAAAAAAATCAAAATCGGCCCACAATTGACGGAGTAATCGCGTAACAAACATCCAAAAAAAGAAAACATACCGTCGAATTGAGAATCTCTTAGGTCTAAAGTAAATTGCTCGTGAAGACAAATGCAACGAGCCCAAACACGATGGGTTTATCATGTGTAGTTTAGGAGTTCCTATGGCCACCTTCTGTCTCCATCATCAGAACAGCTCGATGGTACTCGTACCATAATAAATTAAGCGCACCTGGCCGGTCGGAAAAGATAAAACATTTCAAATTTAGAATATTCATGAAACAAGGGTCCGAGTATGTATCACTAGTATATCGATTCATGTATTTCAATAGGACAGAGAAAATTTCAAAATATTAGGTATTTAATATTTTTTAGTTCTTTTTTTTTGTTTTTTGGAATTAGGTTTTATATTTTTTTAAACAGTTTTTATTTCATTCTTTTTAGTAATACTATTTGTAATATTACATAAAAAAGAATAATCCAAATCGAATAATCGAAATCGATTGAAGTCGTACAGAATTATTCGCCATATGTGTCAGACTGCAAATTGCTGAATAAGTCAATGACGTATCATGCCACATCACAAAAGTTTTGCTGAAGGTAACCACACACCATACTAATTTCAAAGAGTTTGTATTACGTCGCTGCGCTCTTTATAGAGCGACCCTATGGGCATTGGGCACACGGCACACGGCTAGGAGAAAGAATGAAGCCCGCTGCGGGGTGTAGTGCGGGCAGGGGAACGACGTTCGGCTCCTACTCGGGCATGCGCGAACGGAAAGCGTCCAAGCGTAGAAACAATGTATCTCTTATTTTGCAAAATTTTATTTGTATTGTAAGTGAGGCTGTAGGTACCTTAATATATTGAATTCTTACTGTGCTTACTTTTATTACTTTATCCTATTACTTTAAGTGAGCTAAACTTGTATGTATACAGGGTGTCCCAGAAACCGACGATAATCCTTTAACAGGAGATAGGGCTGCTAATTACCTCTCAGAATATCTAATTTTAGGTTTAGTAAAAATGGCTTAGTTTTTGAGATATTGTCATTTTTGTAAAAATCCAAAATTTTCTCCCTCAGCTCATTTTTTTAAATGCCACAAGTACAAATGTAATATTTTCTTAAATCTAGTTTTTGTCAAATATTCCTGAAAAGTAAGGCTTTCACACGGTATAATTTATTTTTTTCATTTTTAATCCTGTTTAGCTGAAAAACGACTTAAGAGCCACATGTTAAAATTTGTTCAGCCTTTTCCATTGAGTTTGGCCCTCAGCGGTGAAAAAAAAAATTACTATACTAAAGTGGCATTATGCAACAAAAATACGTCCATCTAATGTAGTTTTTAAAATAGTACATCACTTACCGATTTGCCTAATAATTTATGAGATATTGTTATTTAACTGCAAAAAGACCTCGGAATTTGATAACTGTTCTACCAACTACGAATTGGAATAAAATAAACACTTGAAGTAATTGGTCTTTATGAACCCGTTAAAGTAGATGTTCAAATTGTTTACAACCTGCACAAATGCTAGCTCGACATCTTCTCACAAATGCCCGGTTGATCCGTCGAGCAAGTACTCGATGCAAGTGCAGATACGTCCACCTATGCTATGTAAATAGTTTGTGTTTTCCGTCCAGTTGACTATAGTCGGCACGACCGAAGGGAAGCACTGACGTGGCACCAAGTTCACCCGGTGTTATGGGCTGACATCACGGATGTTGTAAGTGATGTAGCCAACCATGTCAGTTTACATAAAAAAAAAACCTGAGCTACTGCCGTAATTCTTTCTTTGAGCTCTATCAACTTTTCCACCGGTTTCCCGTAAACTTTTTCTTTTAAATAGCCCCAATAATAAAAATCTAACGGATTTAAATCCGGTGACCTAGACGTGCGATCTATCTGTGGGGATATGCTTGGTCTAAAAAATTACGCACTTCTCTAGCGTAATGGGCTGGGCAGCCATCATTTTGCAACCACCTCCGTATGGCCAATGGTACATCTTCTAAAAGGCTCTGAAGCTCCTGTTGCAGAAACTCAAGATAATTCGCCCGTTTAAAGTCTCTACAATTCAACGGACGTCTTGTGGCCTCCTAGCCACTTGCATCCCCACAGATAGACCGGACGTCTAGATCACCGGATTTAAATCCGTTAGATTTTTATTATTGGGGCATTTAAAAGAAAAAGTTTACGGGAAACCGGTGGAAAACTTGATAGAGCTCAAAGAAAGAATTACGGCAGTAGCTCAGGTTTTTTTTTTAATGTAAAGTGACATGATTGGCTACATCTAGTCAGTCACATGGCTAGTCAGAGCATGTGCTTTGGCCCCTCTGACTCAGCCACCCATACTGAATTACATAAAAAAAACATCACCTACAACATCCGTGATGTCAGTCCATAACACCGGGTGAACTTGGTGCCACGTCAGTGCTTCCCTTCGGTCGTGCCGGCTACACTCAACTGGACGGAAAACACAAACTATTTACATAGCATAGGTGGACGTATCTGCACTTGCATCGAGTACTTGCTCGACGCATCAACCGGGCATTTGTGAGAAGATGTCGAGCTAGCATTTGTGCAGGTGGTAAACAATTTGAACATCTACTTTAACAGGTTAATAAAGACCAATTTACTTCAAGTGTTTATTTTATTCCAATTCGTACTTGGTAGAACAGTTATCAAATTCCGAGGTCCTTTTGCAGTTAAATAACATTATCTCATAAATTATTGGGCAAATCGGTAAGTGATGTACCATTTTAAAAACTACATTAGATGGGCGTATTTTTGTTGCATAATGCCACTTTGGTGTAGTAATTTTTTTTTTCACCGCAAAGGGCCAAAATCAAGGGATGAGGCTGAAATTTTTTTAACATGTGGCTCTTAAGTCGTTTTTCAGCTAAACAGGATTAAACACACAAAAATCAATTATACCGTGTGAAAGCCTTACTTTTCAGGAATATTTGACAAAAACTAGATTTAAGAAAATCTTACATTTGTATTTGTGACATTTAAAAAAATGAGCTGAGGGAGAAAATTTTGGATTTTTTACAAAAATGACAATATCTCAAAAACTAAGCCATTTTTACTAAACCTAAAATTTGATATTCGGAGAGGTAATTAGCAGCCCTATCTCCTGTTAAAGGATTATCGTCGGTTTCTGGGACACCCTGTATATTTGTTTCTCGGAAACGGCTCTAACGATTTCGACGAAATTTTATTGTATTTAGATAATGTTACTTTTTCAAGTTTATTCATCTATATAGATAGGTGTAGACACCGAGCAAAGCTCGATCGCTCAGGTACTTGGCGGCATGAGGGATTCGTATTTACGACAAATGCGTGAAAAAAAAAACATAAAATAACAAAAGTTTTTAAAATCAAAATTTATTTTAAATTTATTTATTAAATTTATTTATTTTCAAAATTCAACTTTCGAACGAAAACATGATTGAGGTCTTTATTTGGAATTTAACTAAACCTCACACAAAAAGTTGCGGATTATGAATTATGAGTTATCTATCACTACTACATTACTATACTACGAAAACGCAAAGGATGATGGTGTTCGTAAATTGCTCCAAAAAATCAAGTTTATATTGAATATAACTCGTTTAGGACTTTAATGTGGTACAGATAAAGGCTTTAAAATTCCATGCACTCTTTTTCTTCCCTTTTGTAAAGAGGGAATTTTTTTTCTGCTGATAACCTTGTAGTTCAGGCAATAAAGGAGGTGTAGAATGCGTGAGAAGGGTCAAAAGCGATTTCTTCAGAAACCTGTTCGGGGTGCTTAGGGAGTAAACATACTAAAAGTCCTGGCGTCTACGATGTGAGCCGGAGGGGGGGGGGGAAGGAGGGGGGGCCCAAATAAGGTCCCGCTTTTGGGTTTTTCGCTACGATCTCGAAAACGGTGCCCCGTAGAGAAAAATTGTCTCGTACCGAATGAAAGCTCATAAAATTATCTACAACTTTTATTCTATTCACTTTTTTCCAATTCCGAACCGTTTTAGAGCTACACGCTTAGGAAAAGTGAAAATTTCCGAAAAATGGATTTTTACCTCATATTTCTCATCAAACATTCCTTCATATCGTCTAAACTATTCACCTGAGAAAGATATTGTCGAACAAGAAGTTATAGAGATTTTAATTCCCTTCAATAGTGTGTAAACATAGGCTAATTTATCTCCAGCCGGTCAACAGTTGCACCAATTTTAAGATTGTTTTGTAAAATTTCATCATTTTCACAAAAAGCTGTTTTGGTCATTCCTGAGTCACAACTATCCTTTGTTACACCTATGTATCATCTAATAATATGTCACACTTGAAAGCGGGTTAAATGCAGTAAATGAAAATAATGTCACTTGAAAAAATGGAAAATTGTATTTTATAGATGATAAATAAAAGTTTGTTATAAGGTAAGATAAGTAATTTTATTTTATTTTAATCATTATTCATTGTTTTACTTCCAAGAAGTTTTCATCCTCTTTGGACGTGAGGGCCCTGGTAAGGGTTCTTCGTCCATGGCATCTTTATCCTCAGTGGTGGGTGGTTCTTGATGAAGGGCCTCTGCGTGCTGTTTACCTGCGCTCTCAGTCGGTGGGAGCGAGCTAATTTCAGGCTTTATATTAGCCACTGACCTCATAAACGACTGGAAGTTGTACTGGTTGAGGGAGGTCTGTCTTGCTAGTGCACCATACCATTTGAGGAAGCACATCTTCCCAGCCTGTTCAACCTCGCCGTGAGTGGAGGCGGGGTTGCAAAAGATCACTGCCGCTTCCTTGATGACTTCCGACTTCAAGTATAATTTTAAGAAGCCCACTTTACCTGTCCTGAAAGTTGCAGATGTTGTGTCGCAGCCGGTAGATGAATGTAAGAACAGGATGTGTTCAAATCTACGCTCCTGCATCTCTCGGGTGGACAGTACTATTGTTTTGGTTTTTCCTCGGCCGGGTTTCAGTAGCGGGATGTCTTGGGTGGAAGGAGTGGGCACCAGCAAGACAGACCACTCTCAACCAGTACCGCTTCCAGTCGTTTATGAGGTCAGTGGCTAGTATATAGCCTGAAATTAGCTCGCGCCCACCAACGGAGAGCGCAGCTAAACAGCACGCAGAGGCCCTTCATCAAGAACCACCGACCACTGAGGATGAAGATGCCATGGAGGAAGAACCCTTACCAGGTCCCTCACGTCCAAAGAGGATGAAACTTCTTGGAAGTAAAACAAAGATTTATTAAAATAAAATAAAATTACCTACTTACCTTATATATAACACACTTTTATTTATTATCTATAAAATACAATTTTCCATTTCTTCCAGTGACATGATTTCCATTTACTGCATTTAACCCGCTTTCAAGTATGACATATTATTAGATGGTACATATCTGTAACAAACGATAGTTGTGGCTCAGGAATGAACAAAACAACTTTTTCTGAAAATGATGAAATTTTACAAAAAATCTTAAAATTTACCGTTAAATATAATGAACTGTTGACCGGCTGGAGATAAATTAGCATATGTATACACACTTTTAAAGGGAATTAAATTCTCTATAACTTCCTGTTTGACAATATCTTTCTCAGGTGAACAGTTTAGACGATATGAAGGAATGTTTGATGAGAAATATGAGGTAAAAATTAATTTTTCGAAAATTTTCTCTATTCCTAAGCGTTTAGCTCGAAAACGGTTCGGAATTCGAAAAAAGTGAATAGATTAAAAGTTGTAGAGAATTTTATGAGCTTTCATGCGATATCACACAATTTTTCTCTACGGGCACTGTTTTCGAGATCGTAGCGAAAAACCCTAAAGCGGGACCTTACGGCTCACCTCGTAGACGCCAGGACTTTTAGTATGTTTACTCCCTAAGCACCGCGAACAGGTTTCTGAAGAAATCGCTTTTGACCCTGCTCACGCACTCTACACCTCCTTTTGGGCCATTCGTTGATTGGACTATTGTATGTGACTATGGTATTGTTTGATCTTTGAGTTTTCTATTTCCATCTGGTGCAATATAAAAGTAGTCTTCTTTAAAATGTCGAGAAAAAATACGGCTGTAAGTGTTTCCTGTTCTTTTTATTGCGGCCTCCCACAGTGTAATTTTTTCAGGATTTTTGAGAAACCTTAAAACCTTAATTGAAAATTACCTAATTGCCATCTTTCACTAAACAAAATTACTCGGAAACCAATATACATCCTAAATAGTCCATATTTGGGCGTTTTTTTTTATGGAATCTGACACGGTTGGCTACCTACATCACCTACAACATCCATGATGTCAGCCCATAACACCCGGTGAGCTAGGTGCCATGTCGGTGCTTCCCTTCATTTCATGTCGGCTACACTGAACTGGTCGGAAAACACGAACTATTTACATAGCCGTTTCCACCGACGTTTCGTCTGAGCGGTGGGACGAACCCGGCCGGGATAAACCCTACCACCTAGTAAGGTATGAAGAGAAGGGGTCTACAGGTTAACGTGGAATCCGAACCACGGTCAGCTCCAACGGTCGAGCGGGCACCCATCCAAGTACTGACCGCGCTCAGGGTTGCTTAGAACGAAGGTAGGTATATGCGTGATTTACGTTAAGCTCATTCTAATCGTTTCGAAATGGCGGCCATTTTTTGATAAAATAAAATGCTTCATAAGATACCTACGTGAACGAACATGCGTCATTTATTATAGTAACCGAGCTCTAAAGTCCTTCCATAGAGTATTGACTTTTACTTGGTTTTAAAAAAAATACACGAAAGATCATATCTGCCTCCTATTTTGGAACTTTATCATCAATACTAGGTAATAATAAATCTGTAAGGGATGGCCATGGAGTAAGTTACTTTGCTTTATGAGATTTGGCTGAGAGAGTTTGGCTGAATTTTAGGAATAAAACTAAGAAATTGATCCCTCTGCATCGCGCGACGAAGCACGGCCGATGACTGCCGATCGGGCCCGAACGCGGCTCGTGGCGCCACGCGTGGCGCTCACCAACGAAGCTTCACCTCAACAACGCTCACATTCTCTCTATAAAGGAGCGCAGCGACGTAATACAAACTCTTTGACTAATTTATCAAACTGAAAATTGCCGAAAACGACCACATCACAAGTTTTGCTGAAGGTAACCACACACCATAGTATTATGTTGATTTTTCGAAAACCACTGAACCAATTTCGATAAAATTGAAATGGGGCCACCTCGGAAGTATGGCCTAACAAACAAAAAAATAATTTTCTAAATCGGCCCTCAATTGACAAAATTAAAAAAAAAAAAATTTAAAAAAAACACAGTCGAATTGAGAACCTCCTCCTTTTTTGGAAGTCGGTTAAAAATATCAACTGCACGACGGCTGATGGGGCGGGTGACGGGTTGGTACTGGATAGGTTGCCGCGTCTTCGTTGTATGCAAAGAGATTAAAAGGGGTTGTATGTCGCTTGCAGTTCCGGGCGGGAGGCATTCAGTGTAGTAATTTAGTTAGTAACTAACTTATAGTTTCACTAAAACATTTCTCTGAAGATGCCATTTTTTGCTGCCGTCCTGCTTTTCCTGTATTGAAAACTAATTACCATAAAAGTTTGAACGTATAAGATAATATGCGAAAATACTTTTATGCATATTTGATCAAAAGGTAATGTGGCTTTAACAAATTTTCACCCACGTGTTTTTGAGTGGAAGCTCGTGTTCCTTCGCACGCACGAAGCGCCCTGCCCCCGCCCTCCCTCCCGACCCAATACGCCACGCGCACCACCTGCTTATTTATAGACCGACCCTTGTTCGATTGCTAAAATCTCGACCGACGTGGCAGGGGCGGCGGCGGCGGCGACGCGGGCGGAAAGATCACGAGCCTGGTTGATCTCTAATTTAATTACCTATAGGTGGTTGACATTTTCCGTTTCCAACTTCAGCATGTAAAGAGCGAGACGTTCATTTGATACAGGAGTTGAACAATGTTTGTTCTACGTCCTATTACAATTGCGATGTGAAAACCTTCAATGGTGCAGGTAGATTCCTAGATTTGGATTACAGAAATGCTTACAATATAACATAATCTAAGCTTTGTGAATATTATGGGACTTGATTTCTTCTAATTTATTATCAGCAAATTTTCCTCCGGTATATATTTGAGAATGCTGCTCTATAGATGTATACATACATATATATAAGGTCTTTCAAAATTAGTTCAGAGTACGCTAAGGGAGGGTTCTGTATCGGAAATAGATCACTTTTGAAGAATAATTTTTAATATAAAATGTAAAAAAAATAATTCTTAATCGTTTCAGTTTAATGCCAGGAACAAAAAAGTCTTCCAACACATATCTATTTCTTTCAGAAATTGTGAAAAACAACAATTTTAGTTTTATTAGTATGGAATAGAAAAAAATTGATTTTTTTACCAACTTACACGTGTTACATCATAATGGTTAATGGTAATGAAGACTTTTTTTTGGTAAGAACGCTGAATCCATTAGGCTATAAAAATCAACCACCTATTTTTTTATTTAAATACATAAAAAAAATATTTTACATAAAAAAAGCCCAAGGTCCAAAACATTTTATATAGGTTTTACTCCCTATATGATACAGAACCCCCCCTTAGCGTACTATGAACTAATTTTGAAAGACCTTATATATACGCACACTTACATACATACATGACATCGCGGATGCGCTAGTATTCATTCACACGTACCTATGTTATGTAAGTGTAATCACATGTACGTAGACATACCTACTAAGCATCCCCTAAAGTTTCTCAGATGACCAACTAAGTTGTTGTATAATTAGAAGCGGCTACACAAGTACGGTTGGTATTTAACTTCCCTTATTTTCATTGACGTCATCATGACTCTACGTTTCTCCTTCCCACGCAATCTCGCTGAAATCAAAGCGCCGCGTCGCCGCCGCCGCCGTAAATTTTCAGGATTTAAATTGTGGAAGCAAATTCAATTATCTGCTCCGGCAACTCATAGCAGTAGTTTGAAACAACAAATTGTAAAGCGAGTCGTCTTCGGTGCTCCTACTGTATAGTCTTCTGACCTAGAGATAGCTAAGCGAGTTCGTATGGACACTCGTACAAAAAGCTTTTAACAAATAATCGGCTTCATCGCTGCGCTCAGAAATTCAAGTCGGGTATCGTCGAAACTATAGCGGCCGTAGAGAGCGGCTGTAGCTTCAGCGACGGCGAGCGGCGGAGGCGAACGGGGTGGAGGCGGAGGCGGAGGCGCTCCGCGCACGCTCCGAACCGCCGCCGCCGCCGCCGGCGGATCGATGGCGGGTGCGCGCGCAGCGTCCACCATCTTGCTGGCTCCGGTGCACAGTCGCGAGGCGCGTTCGGACTCGCAGCCCCCCGAGTCGCGGAGACATGCACAATTCGCGCGCGGCCAGTGCAGCGGTGCTCGGCTTCTGGTGATAAGAAGAAAGTAAACTCGAGCGCAGCGGAGGACACTCGGCAGAGCAGGTCAGTGGCGGTGCGGTAGCGCTACGCGAGGTCGGCGACGCACCTACCTACCTCTTATCTATGCGGGTGCTCAATGAAACTGCGGATAAAGGTACGGAGTACCGCATCGACTGGCACCTGTGCGACCGCTTGCCGCTCGGTGTGGCGCGCGCCCTCGCCTCGGTACGCGGCCTCGTCAAACCTTCACAAAAGTATCTTCCTCTCAAGCGTTACATGAACGGGTATCACCGATATACTACAAATTATTATTTGAGAGGAGAAAGGTTGATAAACTTTATCGTAGCAGTTGTTTCTTTATTTAATTATGAATTTGCATTCAATTATAAAGTACCTACTACGAGTATGTAGTAGCAACCGCCAGTTTCAACTAATTATACCTACATAGTATAGTATAGGCCCAGTGTTTGGACTGTTTGGTGACCTTCGCTTGGATAAAATCTCAGATCGATTATGTAACCGCAGGTTGTAAGCTACGAGTATTCGCGAGGAGATCCGCCGCCGCCGCCGCGCCGCCGCGACTACTCACATTATAGTTAACGGCACCACGAAGGACACGTTTCTTCACATACGATAACTATTATAAAGGTGTCAATAAAAGCTTCATTGATACATAGAGGAGTCCGCATAAATCTTACCAGTAACGGTCGCCAGTAGATGTGCTTTGCCCTATCGCTCACCTGGTAAGGCCCCATACAGGGTAAACAGGCACGGTCCAAATTCCACGGGTTAAAGCATATTATCGCCATGCCGATTTTTCAGGTTGGAGTTCGCATGGTTTGTAGCGTTACATAAAATTTTCGGTTTTGATTTTTTAATTGCAAAAATACTAATAAAACGAAACAAAAATAAAAAGAAATTAAATATATTTATTCAATCAAAATAAATATTTTCTTCAAACCCTTTCTTTGGTCATGTTACATCAAATACGTTTTTATTATTAGTAAATTCTGGGGTATTTTCACGATTTTCTTCTATCTAGCGAAGCTACTCAAATCGTGTTTTCAACTCTGTGATCTGCCCTAATCACCGAGGCCCTAATAGATGAGTTTTGAGGTACTTTGAATAGGTCCCTTGAGTATTATACAGATATATTTACATCTATCAGAAAAGGTGGAATTTTACCTTGCATGCCAATTTTACCAGCCAGTTAGACGGAATCCTTTTAAGAAATACTTACAGGGCTGTTTCAGGATAGGGTTTCGTAATTTCAGGGTTCGAAAGGTGTCCATATTTGAAGATGAAAAGCTCTGAAACTTTGCTGAAGAATGTATTAATACATATTAACGCTACTAAATAATAGATGGCGCAACAGCTACTTTCCATTGCAGACAGGCAAAAGATAGTCGGATAATCGGTATACAATACCGGTTTATAACAGGTATTGTATACCGGATCTACTGAATCCTCCGTGCGTGAGTAAAACTCGCACTTGACTCGTTTATGATAATAGTAAAAAATATGTAAAAATTATCCAAACAACTACCTTACGATATCCGTTTAAATTAGGTAGCGTAATAGTAAAAACATATGTGTGTGTGTTTGTTATATTTCCTATATTTTTTAATATTAAATTTATTTAGAATTTAGAATCTAAGAGTGTGTTCCTTTTCCTCTTTTGCATTCATTTTCTATTACGATTTTAATTTGTAATTCACACTATTCTACCCATCACATCATATATCTATTTGAAAATGATAGAGTGATTATTCCGCAGCCATGGCGCCCAATCTGCAGGCGTTGCTGCGGTGGCGGAGGGAAGCCACCGGGGCGAACACTGCATCTGATGTCCCGCCGCCTGTCATCGCTGAAGGTGCGTAGGGACCAGCTTCACCTTATACATAGTGTATACAATATACATACGTATACATGTATGTAACGTATGGAATAATCAAAGAGTTTGTATTACGTCGCCGCGCTCCTATAAGGCTCCTAATAAAGGAGCGCAGCGACGTAATACAAACTCTTTGGGAATATTACAACGTGGTTGCACGCAGGGGCGGTCGGCGCGGACTCCGGATCAGGAGTGGTGGGAGGGGTGGTGGCGGCGGCCGTAGCTCCGTCGTCGCCGTCCACCAGCACTACAGTCGCCAGCGGCGGGGACGGAGGGGGCGACGTACTCTTCACGACCGTGGCGCCGCCCTCCCTAGGCAACAACATCGTAAACGAAGGCAATGAAATAGCTGACAAACTGGGCATCGCCACCTGGCAGCTCGTCGCCATCATAGCCGGTAAGCGCTCCGCTCCGCAAACAACACCGTACTACTAGCGCTATTAGCGCACAGCTGCCGCAGGACCGTACAATACGTAGCGTGCGTGGTACTCTCACACCTAGCATCTCGTCGCCATCATAGCCGGTAAGCACTCCGCACACAACACCGTACTACTAGCGCTATTAGCGCACAGCTGCCGCAGGACCGTACAATACGTAGCGTGCGTGGTACTCTCACACCTAGCATCTCGTCGCCATCATAGCCGGTAAGCACTCCGCACACAACACCGTACTACTAGCGCTATTAGCGCACAGCTGCCGCAGGACCGTACAATACGTAGCGTGCGTGGTACTCTCACACCTAGCATCTCGTCGCCATCATAGCCGGTAAGCACTCCGCACCCAACACCGTACTACTAGCGCTATTAGCGCACAGCTGCCGCAGGACCGTACAATACGTAGCGTGCGTGGTACTCTCACACCTAGCATCTCGTCGCCATCATAGCCGGTAAGCACTCCGCACACAACACCGTACTACTAGCGCTATTAGCGCACAGCTGCCGCAGGACCGTACAATACGTAGCGTGCGTGGCACTCTCACACCTAGCATCTCGTCGCCATCATAGCAGGTAAGCGCTCCGCTCCGCACACAACACCGTACTACTAGCGCTATTAGCGCACAGCTCTCGCAGGACCGTACAATAAATATGTAGCGTGCGTGGCACTCTCACACGAATGCATAGCTTTGCAGATATGAGTACATTACATAATTATTTCCTTATGTAAGGTCGTGACAAATTTCTAGGGTAATCTCTGATCGAAAATAGATTATTAATTGTTCGATGCATTTTTCTGCTATTCGTCTGCTTGATAACACCCAACGCGGAGAACCACTAGTACAATCATACTTCATATTATTTGCACTACTCGTACAATGCATGCCAATTCGGAAAAGACGTTTCGATATAAAACTCGTAAGATGTAATCAACAGGATTTCAATTGCATTGGTTTAGAGCGTTCTATTAGCGCTATGTAAGCACCTGTAGGCACTGATTGAAATGATCGGACGGCTCGCCGTCTATATTTTAATGATATACCTAAATTAATTTAATCATATATTAACGGCTGCGGTTCGCACGATGCAGGTTTGTGCATCGTGGTCCTTGGCATCTGCTTCTGCTGCATCCGGCGATGTTGCCGCAAGCGACGCTCCAAGGACGGCAAGAAAGGCATGAAAGGAGTCGACCTCAAGTCAGTTCAGCTGCTCGGCTCCGCCTACAAGGAGAAGGTAATGCACCTTCAGCTCCTCCATATTTATACTCTTCACATCAAATAAGTTATAATCCTAAAGTAGAAAATATGTCTAATATTGACATGTCTACTTGGTTCTTATAACTTATTTTAAAGCAATACTCCCCACTTAAACTGGAAGCGACATTGCTCAGAAAACATAAATACATAATTTACTGAAATCTACTTTCAAATATGGGTAGACAAACATGAAGGCAGTGTCAATAGCAGGACTCGGCTATTGTCTATACATATGTATTACCTAGATAGGTACACCACAATCAATTTTGCGCGTGGCTTATCTAAGCAAGCTTGTAGACAACGCTATCCAGAGTAGGTACCTACAACGGATGCTGTTCCCCATCCTATCTCCCTATAGCGTACAGAGCGATAGCGCTAGCAATCTGACATTTTAAAAATATGTATTAGCCTTACCCTGTAAGTACCTACCTACCTAGGGATTTGGAATTTCTGCGATTCGATCCTCAAACACAACTGAACTGTTATTGTTTTGTTTTTATATAGTGTTCCGTACCAAAATAAAAAAAAAACGAATAATAATATAGTGAAGGTCTTAACTTTACAACCTTTAAAGCAGGTTGAAGTTTGACCACAGAATAGAAAAGAGTACTCCGTGGTTTGACTCCCCATTTTCCCTCCAAGTCTCGGGTCATTCGAGGTGGACATAAATAGGCACATGTCAAACCAAAAATGATCGAATGTTCATGGGCGTCGTTAGTCACCTTATGGGTGACTCGACGCCATTTCGCGCACTTTCTGTAAACATTTTAAAACATTCTGAGAACTTCAGCTTCTTGTTCCATAATGTTATATTTAGACCACCGTCACACACACATCGAACAAATACTTCAAAATTATAGTTCCATCTCCCTCCATTAGGTATATTAGTTTGAGCAAGAAGACATTTGGCCAATATCTGAAAGCGGTCTAAAAATGTTTATTTATTGGCTTATATATAACAAACAAAAGGGAGAATTCCAAAAGAATGTATATTTTCATGTGAAATTTGCCGTCGATATGTTGATCTAGGTTCAGCCGGACATGGAGGAGCTGACGGAGAACGCGGAGGAACCGGACGAGGGTGAAAGCAAAGTCAGCGAGGTGAAGCTGGGCAAGCTCCAGTACAAGGTCAGCACCCAGCACGCAGCCACTCATCTACACACTCTCCTCTCTCTCTCTCTCTACATGCATACATCCTTCCTGCTATCAATTATTGTTACAATGGTGACGCTCGGTCCTTCCTTGCTGGGTCCGGGTCGCCTCTCTTCCTAAAATATGATTGAGAGAGGCGATGGATGGCCCCAGCGTGATGCTCGTGAACGGGTGCTTATGGTCTTTGAACTTTGAACTCGTATTATCACTGGCATAGGTACACTTATATATAATGCTACAAACATGTTGACTTATGTATGATTCTGACAGTATATGCATTTTGGCTATACTAAACCATTACCTACATAAATTGATACAGTATCACATTTTTGCCATTTTAACATTATACACCGTGGTCCAAAATAACTTTGACAAAATTTAAAAGAACATATTTCAAAAATGGAATGCTTTGCGTTCCATTTTATTTTTGTCTATCGTTTTTTCATTCGTTGGCGCCATTTTAATATTGTTTGTTGTCTAAAAAGTGTTAAAATATATTTATTACGCTATGTCAGAGCAGCGTGGAGGCATAATTTCATTGTATGAACGTGGAAAGCGGCAGTGTGAGATAGTGAACATTCTTGGTGTTAGTCGTCAGCTAGTTTCTTTGGCAATTAAACGCTATGTTGAGCTCGGCAACATCGGAGACCGTCCTGGGAGAGGACGTAAGCGCACTGTTCGAACTTCTAGGAACCAACACATTATCAAACAAAGATTAGTCCGGAATCCACAGACAAAGGTGAGAAAAATGTCGCGAGACTTGGGGATAAGTCGTTCCACCGTGCAGCGTATAGTGAAATATGATCTCCATTTGGTACCATACAAACTCAGAAAAGCGCAATTGCTTACAGAGAAAGACAAAAAAGTTCGCCTTGAGAGATGTCGTTTGCTTAAACAACGCTCCGCTGCTTCGAATTGGAAAAATATCGTATTCTCTGACGAAAAATTGTTTTCGATAGAACAAGCCCATAATCACCAAAATGACAGGATCTGATCTTCCACTCGTCCTGGAGCTGCTGCAGTTATTCCACGTCGCCAAAACGCGAAAACAGTTATGGTTTGGGGTGCAATTTGCGCCACTGGCAAAACTCCCCTCGTTTTTGTAGAAAAAGGTATCAAAATTAACCAAGAAAATTATCGACGAGACATCCTTGAATCTGTGGTTCTTCCTTGGAGTCAACAGCACTTTGGTAACCATCCATGGATATTCCAACAAGACTCTGCTCCAGCTCACAGGGCCTTAAGTGTTCAACAGTGATGCAAAAGCAATTTCCCTGATTTCATCAGCTCAAAAGAATGGCCACCCTACTCGCCTGATCTGAATCCCATGGATTACAGTTTATGGGCAATGTTAGAGGCAAGGACCTGTACTACACCTCATAGAACTGTTGGTACAACCTAACCTAACCTAACTTAACGTTTTTTTATCAGCTTTAATTTCACAATAAATGAATTTGATTCCTAAAGCGAAACATTAAATAAATTCATTAATTTGTAAATAATAAAGGTATTTTTTATTCTACCGACCAAATCATAGCCAAATTCTAACTTGTATCTGCACTAACTAACTGTATATGTAAGGTGTAGCTAAGTACTTAGATAGCGGTGTGTAAGAGGTGTTGTGCCTGTGTGGACAGCTGGAGTACGACTTCAACTCGAACAGCCTATCGGTGACGGTGATCCAGGCGGAGGAGCTGCCGGCGCTGGACATGGGCGGCACCTCCGACCCCTACGTCAAGGTCTACCTGCTGCCCGACAAGAAGAAAAAATTCGAGACCAAGGTGCATCGGAAAACGCTTAATCCAGTCTTCAACGAGCAGTTTGTCTTCAAAGTGAGTATTCTATTATTCTTTATTCTTATTTTAAACTTCGAATCGCGTGTTCAGGGTGTTGGGTCCAACATGCGGAAAGTAACTAAATATATTATTTCAAATGTTTCAATATAAAAATTGTATATACTTATTTTAATATTCATTGCAGTTATAGTTGACATATTTTCCTGGAGGTATTTACATACAATTACTTACATACAGTGTATAAATATCTACATAAAAAATTGAAAAATATGTAGGTATGTATACATACTCTCTACCTATAAAAATTCATCAACCGCATAAACTGGCATGTTATGTAGTTACACAATACAATGGAGAAAATATACCACGTATTCTGATTTTGCCTCACTGCAGACTGAGGAGTGTAATTCTAATTACTTTTTTAATTTTTTTTTATTTTATTACTTTACCTAGATCTGACAAGACAATCTGAGTACCTACACTAACTAGAACGGACGAAAATACTCGTACTTTCCCGCCTGCGTTTTCTGTTCCATAAGAAATATAATTTATAACTTACAAGTGCAACTCCAACCCCAAGATCTTCATGCTTTCGTGTTGTTATTGTTATGTCGATATATAGGCTGCCTCATATAGTGGGGCAACAGTGTGCGGTTATAACACACTGTGAATTATTCACAATTATGAACTCTCTCAACTCGCCGATCAACAGAACGTGCCGTACGCGGATGCCATGAACAAGACACTCGTGTTCGCCATCTTCGACTTCGACCGCTTCTCCAAGCACGACCAGATCGGCGAGGTGAAGGTGCCGCTGTGTCAGGTGGACCTCGCGCAGACCATCGAGGAGTGGCGAGAGCTGCAGAGCGTCGAGGGCGAGGGAGGCCAGGTACGCGACTCCGGCCTCCGCGCCTGCCCACGCACACACTCACCCTCTCTACACCACCACACCTCCTCACCCACTCCCGTCTGCTCTCCGGGATGTCAAGAAACTCTTCAAAATCTATACATATAACAAAATCGTAAAGGCAAAAAAATCTGTACATTGAATATATTTGGAAAAAACCAACGATTAAATGGGCGATTTAAAATGAGAAACTGAAAGGTTAGAATAGTTTTTAAAATTGTTGTCTATTTGTCAGTCTGTCTGTACTCGCATCACGCAAAAACCACTGAACGTATTTTGACGAAACTTTGTATAGTGACACTGGATATCCAATTTAGCAAGTATTCAAAAAATTCAAATTATTATAAAAAATATTGCTCGTTTAAAATCACGTAGTCCAAAGTACAGCTTTCTTGGCTTGTTGTTTTTGGCATTAGCTAGCCGGTGACGAATTATTTGATTAATGGAACACAAAAAATACGAATAAAAATCCATTTGACAACGGAGAACTGTCATCTCGGAGTCAGCTGGCCGGTGACGTAACCTGCTATATAAAAATCGTAGATGGAAAAAATTATTGATCGAAGATAAAAAGGAATTCAGGTTAACGGTAATTATCTTCATGAAACTAAGTAATTAAAGGCGAGGCCGAAGGCCGAGCTGCGTGCAGATAAACGATAAGCCTTCTCGAATAAAGTAACTAACTAAAGACGAGGCCGAAGGCCAAGCTGCGTTTAGGTAAACGATAAGCCTTTTATCGATATGAAGACGATAACAATATAACATCGTTTACCTGAACGCAGCTCGGCCTTCGGCCTCGCCCTTAGTTCCTTAATTTGTTCGAGAAGGTTTATACTTTACCTGAACGTAGCTCGGCTTTCGATCTCGCCCTTAGTTACTTAGTTTCTTCGAGAAGAATATCGTTAACCTAAACGGAGCTCGGCCTTCAGCCTCGCCCTTAGTTACTTGCTTTATTCGAGAAGGTTTATCATTTACCTGAGCTCGGCCTTCTTTATTACATACTTACTTTCTTCTTCTTGAAAACTAATTTCACGCGAGCTAAGCCGCGGGCAACAGCTAGTTATTAATACGTACATAAAATTTCATACAAAAAGGCTAAAACAAATACAAAACACTCACTACATTTTTCCAAGCATCTTACATGGAGAGTAAATTAAAAACCATAACACTAAGATACATTTTTCGAGAGGTCGAAAGGACTAGGTGTGCTTACTCGGTAACATCGTTACAACAAACGACACAGTAAGATGGAAATTAAAAATAAGCAAAAAACCCGACTGAAAAACTACTAATAATAAAAGAAGAAAGACAAGGTAGCAAATTATGTTTTATGATGAAAAACCTCCACTGTTATTCGCATCAGTAAGGGGCAATGAATGACGTAATAAAAGCTAGGCCTAGTAAGGGGCCTTTCTTTATTCCTACATTTCAAATATTTTTTTGATTCCGCATATAACTACATTTTATTTTGCCTAAAGCCTAAATGTTTTAAAATAAAAACCGGTCCAAGTGTGAGTCGGACTGGCGCACCGAAGTTTCCGCATCACAAAAAAAAAAGTTGAAAAAACATATTTCTTGTATGGGGACCCCAATTTTTTTACTTTTAAATTTTTTTACTATATATAATATATTCCATAATAAATAACACATATTCTGTGAAAATTTTAACCGGCTAGCTATTACGGTTCTAGATACAGCAGTAGACAGACAGGCAGACAGACGGCGGCGTAGGCTTAGGAAAGCTAACAGTGGAGAGGTTTCATCAAATATGATTGGCTAGCTTGTTTTTCTTCTTTTTTACCCAACTGGTCGAAGCAAAAAGGAGAGTTATGTTTTTCATGTATGTATGTATGTCTATATCTTAGGCACGATCGATTTTAACAAAATTAAATTTTCGTTAGATTTGTTTAATTATGGGAGTATAAATAAAGGGTAGAGAGAAGGGTATAAATAATTAAAATTCAAAATGGTAAATGTAGAACGTCAAATTGTCTATAATAACTTTTTTTATTATATAATTTTTTTATTATGGACAATTTGGCCTCCTGCGGCCTATATTTTAAACTTTTTTGTAGCGTAATTAGGACTAAACGAATAATATCTATTTCCATCATTAAAATACATCCAGCCGTTTGTGTTCTAGGTGGGAATAAATAAATGGACATACAAATACATACACTCCTTTTTGCTTAGCACAGTCGGGTAAAAACTTCCAGAGCTTGTGAAATCACTCTATATACGCGCCCAACAGGCAACACACACGCACTAACCTCTTATAAGAGTTAGTCGGCATTTACATATTATTGGAAAAAATTTATTAATTTTTTTAAATAGTAAAATGATTTATTCTCAATACAACCAGCCGATTATGTACATACACATAGTATAAGTACGCATGTTAACAGTTTTATTTCAGGATGCCTAAGCAACAATATCCAGATATTTGGTGAGGGTGAAGAAGGATTGATGCAAATAAAATAAAATACATTACTTTTATCGAAATAGGTATATATCATGTGCGAAAGAATAAACTGGTAAAACTATCAATTCTTTTTTCACTATGACTGTCTAACTCGAAATAAGGGAGTGAGCCTAAATGCCGCAAGAGGTGAACGTCCATACGGACGATGGTCGAAAATGGACGAAGTCAGTGAGAAAGAATGGTCAGGTTTGAAATTCAGCTTACTTCATTGAGACATGTTATAGCGACTATACATTTTATATTTATTTGCATTAATCCCAGACATACAATCGTTTGTGTTTATTGCAATAACATCTACAAATAGGTATCTGTGTCTGCTGAAATTCTCATTGGCCGAGGTAATAGTAATTGAGTACTGAGATACACCCAGATCATATCAACTGGAAACGCAACAGTTTCTCGTCTCGCACTCAGATGAGATGTCGCGTTTAAATATTAACGAGTTTCACAATGTTTATTAAAAAAAAAGTTGGTAAACTGAGTTCAGAGCAGTTCTGACCCATCACGAGCCTCACGTAGATGCACCTTCTCCATCGTGGCCGGCTCAAGATCACTCTAATTGTAAGCTAACCAAATAATTGCATTCTATGTGAGCTAGACTGGAGGGTGAATATATCAAGGTGAATATTTAATATACAAGCGTTGAATGCAGAGATGTGGAGACTATTCGCAGCAGAATGAACTTTGGCAATCATTTAATAAAATTATCCAACCAACAACGCTCGCAGTTCAATGAAACTGTTTTGCAGAGATACATTTAACAATTTAATATAATTTTCTTAGATAAGTAAGGCTTATCTGTCAAAATGTGACCGAATTGCTGATTATAAAAAAAAAATCGTGTACTTATTTACATTCGTTCGGTTAACGTACTCTTGTATTATATTATACAACAATGTTGAATGGGCTTCTGGAAGCTAGACTGGATTATCCTTTTTATTGTTTCGATTAAAGTTCACTGTCATAAAACTGCTCGTTTATGTATTTAAGTTAAAAGGAATGTTAACAATAAATGAAATCATTAATATTTTATTTAAAATTCAAATACCTCCACTATGATTAAAGTCAAAGTCAAAGTCAAATCATTTATTTTCAATGGAGTAGTTTCGTACAATTTTACAATTTCTTATAAAATAATTCTACTATAGGAAAAGTCTAAAATAATAAAATTATTATTAATACAAATAAAATTAATATAACAAAAAATCAAAACACCTAATAAATTACCATAATACAAATTTTTCAAATAAAATTTAACCTAACATAACCTATTATAAATTCTCAGTAGTCAAAAAACTAAATCAGATTTAGTACAAAAGTACAGTCAAAATATACATAATATGTCAAACATATTCCAAACTATATTTATTTTCGTTCGTTTGTAGGGTTGCCATCCGTCCTCTTTTGCCAGAACATGTCCTGGTTTTTAAAGCATCTCGAGAGCGTCCCGCGCGATGATTTTCATTGTGCCCTGTGTGTTTCAATTTACATGAAGTACACAATTTAAAATATAAACTCTAAATTATTATTTAAGCCATCTACCTATCTACCTATTTTTGCATACACTAAGCAACATATCCACATAGTTACTAGCTGTCCGTTTAAAAAAGTATTTTTATAGCAACATTTAAAAGTATAATTAGGTCATTATCGAGGTCATTATGGTGTAATGTGAGGGTCCCGATCTTCTGGATCTATAAAATTGGACATGGCAACCCAAATCTTTTCAAGCTGCCCGTACTCCGTCTTAAAAATTTTAAATCGATAACTTTGTTTCGTAGGATTTTTTTTATGGAAACTTGACACGGTTGCCTACATCACCTACAACATCCGTGATGTCAGCCCATAACACCGGGTGAACTAGGTGCCATGTCAGTGCTTCCCTTCATTTCATGTCGGCTACACTGAACTGGACGGAAACACGAACTATTTACATAGCCGTTTCGACCGACGACGTTTCATTCAGTGCGGTGGTATCAACCCGGGCGGGATAAACCCTACCTCCATTTAAGAAGGGAAGGGACCTACAGTTTTACGTGGAATCCGAACCGAGGATTACATAGGAAAGTGATATTATTTCTAAATTGACTTATAAACCTATTTCTAACAGTAGCTGAGACATCAACGCCCTGCGAATGATAAATATCAAAGGTTTTATGTTATCATCTCAAGGTCTTGTGTTATATGCATCTTAAA
This sequence comes from Nematopogon swammerdamellus, assembly GCA_946902875.1. Lineage (NCBI taxonomy): Eukaryota > Metazoa > Arthropoda > Insecta > Lepidoptera > Adelidae > Nematopogon > Nematopogon swammerdamellus. Next base: position 13,817,597 of record OX336339.1, read on the forward strand.
AAGAACTTCAATTTTCAATAATTTAAAAAACACGTGATGGTAATTATTTTTCACATTTTTAAGGACATATTGAAAAAACCTTAGAGGGGATCTAAATAGGTTAAAATCGTAGGTTCTTGTCGATCAGTGTTGGTCTCCAAAACGAGGGAGGACTACTGAGAAGCTGCTTCGAAATTTGTCATATCTCGTTTTGGAGACCAATACTGACCGCCAAGAAGTTGCAATCCTGTCTGGATTATATCATCTAAAGTTTTTTTAAAGTAAAATCTATGCGAATCATCCTGAGACAATTGAAGAACTCGCAGAATAAATTGATCGTTAAACCGTACCGTGTGGTGCCGGTACTTTAAAAGAATAGCCCCACTGCATCTCTCCCCGTTATATGTCGTAAAAGGCGACTAAGGGATATGACTCCCTTCTTATATTACTAGGTGGTAGGGTGTAACCCGCCCGGTTTGGTACCACCGCACTGAATGATAGGTCGGTCGAAACGGCTATGTAAATAGTTTGTGTTTTCCGGCCAGTTCAGTGTAGCCGGCACGACCGAAGGGAAGCACTGACGTGGCACCAATTTCACCCGGTGTTATGGGCTGACATCACGGATGTTGTAGGTGATGTAGCCAACGGTGTCAGTTTCTATAAACAAAAAACAAAAAAAAAACAAAAAAAAAATCATGAAATCCAGCGGCTCTTACTCGTACTGCGCGAACTATATTATCAAAATAATACATGTCTGCCAACAGAGCCACTTAACTGACATTTCATTTCATGTTTAATGTCATGAATACTCTGTACATACAACTACAATTTGTTTAGGTAATGTTTTTTTTATATTCTATTAAAAATTCAAGTTCTTTTTGAACCACCTATTATAATAGAGAGAATAATACATCGTTTCAATGTTTTATTGAAAAATATAATAAATGACAGTCCTTCCGGAAGCCTTATGTAATTACGTGTAACTACTCGTACACTCGTACATATTGTTTGTTTGTTTACTTGACACATTGTTATATACGAACTCCGCTCAAATATTTTGACAGATTTGCATGTAAACTGAAGAAAATCATTTATTCAGAATGTGCGGGGTTAATCTTGATAAGGTAAAATACATGTACGTACATTGAGCATAATATGTTGAAGTGGTCAAGTGAGGGTGAACTTCATATGAATAGATTTATACTTAAACTTACATACATATAAGCTAAAATACATTCCTACCTATTTCATTGCCATCAGTAAAGCTAGAAAACAAAACGTTTTGTAACTCTAGCACATCACACTTTCTCCAATATTTACAAATTGTTGTTTTAATAATCAATCTGCGATAACTTAGATATTTCATTGTTTATGGTTGTTTATCGTTTATTGTACATTGTTATGGCAGTAAGACTTCACTTAATATAATGATGGTAAATTCCGAACTAGCAAAAATATCGTCATCTTATATTTGAAATGTTGGCCGCCTTAAAATACGTTAATGTACTTACATCCCTTTGGAGCCCCTAATTCAAGATTGGACCTGTTTAGCTGTAACCTGTACTCGCTCAATAATACCTACTACATTACATATTAATAATTGATCAAATTGCATCTGTGAACATGATGGAGAAATTCTGAATAACTGACTGCAAATTTTACTAACTTACTTGCACTTTTTTTATACTAGAGGTACCTTGACACACGACATAATGTACTATCAATGTTGTCCTGTGGCAAGCGACTGAGCCGCCAGTTGACACACGACATAATGTACTATCAATGTTGTCCTGTGGCAAGCGACTGAGCCGCCAGTGTGCGCAGTCAAGGCACCTTGGTGTGCATTTAATATTTTTTTAATTTTCTAAATAAATTCATTTTGAGAGCAAAATGTATTTACTTAATTTTTTTCTCTTTTCTCCATATTTTCTCTGCTCTGCTTGGCTGTGTATGATTGTGTCCTGAACAATCTTGCATGCCGCTTCCAAATACGAAATCATCATTCACGTAAGTATTATTTTGAGACACATCAAAATGTTGTACTTATTCTAAAAATATGTGTGTAGACACGTCGACCCGTCGACTATATAAATACACTCGTCTGATGTGCAGCGAAGGTTCCGTTCGGGCAGAAATTTACAGATAACTAACCCATAGTAATAATCAGCGACGGGTGCGTCGCGCGCGACTCGCGCGCGCGTGGTGCTCGACCGCGGCGCGGGCGACCGTAGGCTCGAGGACCGGGGCGGAATGTAGCGTAGGGCGGCGCCCGCCCCGCCCGCTCCGCCCGGCTCGGCCGCGGTGCGGAGGCGCGGCGGGTTGCGGTTGACCGCGAGCGGGACGCGCCTGTCCAGTTAGACAGCCTGGCCGAGGCGACACCTCACTATCTCTCATCCATCTCTACGTGTTTCCTAATTCCATGTCTTACCTATGAACTTGAAAACCGTCCTCGCTTCGACTCATCACACGATTATGTTCCTTGATCTCATTTTCTCCATTACGCCATGGTTTCAATTCTGAGTTTTCCTTGCGGCTGGGGAATGTTGCATGCTCGTTTACATATTGTCTTTATTCACATTATATGTCCATAAATGTCGTAGACACACTGTCTCGTGACTCCTTCAATGTGCGCCTGTATCACCGAATATACTAAATACTATATATCTTTATACATAATATATATTATAAATATTAACTGCATCTATTTTATTCTCATAAATTTATATTAACAATTTTATTGATAAATGTGAGAACTATGAAATTTTTACCAAAACTATGAAGTAAGAAAATATACTAACTAAATAACTTATTAAGACAAAACAAAACAGAAAACAAACAGTAAACCGAAATACATGTAGAAGAAGGTAGTACGGTGTCAATTGAATTAAGACGCTCTGCTTGCATTTTTTGTAAAAGCATATAAATACAAACGGGCGCAATTATGTTTTATACACAAATAAAAAATATATATTAAATAATATGAATCCTGGTCGGGATGTATTTTTTCCAATGATTTTCGATTTGCATTTTTCTAATACCTATATATAAAGCGAGTACGTGCTTAGTAATAACATATAAACATGAAATAATAATATATGTATGTATATATTGTATTTAACATTATCTTAATTTATTTCCCCGTTCAAGTTTGTTCACCCGATTCCGGCTTTGCCGCGCTCACCAAATAGTTTAGACATAATCGAATAGAACATACGTCTTTTAGATTACGTTTACAATAAAAATGCTACAATACAAATTTTAAATCAACAAATGGTGTTTTAAATCACGGACTACATGAAAGGCACATTTCAGAGATGAAATTTAATTTAAGGACCATATAATAAGTTGTGGAATTATGGTATCAACCTGAATCATATGTATCTACATAATAATATCAAGATTTCGCTCACTATCAGTCATCATTAACATAGCTACTCAAATATATATTTATAAATACAGTTTATTAAGTAAGTATTCCCCCTAAGTACTCGTATGTATGTATATTATAATATGTGTATCAAAAGTGTTTCAGGACACCAACTCGATGTCGACCGACACGGGGCTCCCACCTAATTGCTAATTCTCTTCAGACTCGCTTCTAACCGATGCATGTCGCTGTAACCAAACATGAAAACGATCGCTGCTGACGTACAAACGAGTCTTGGGTTAAAATCTAGCAATACTGCTTCACCCCAAACATCTTGAAAATGGTACCAATATTGTGAGATTAACTAGAATACATGGTTTCAATTTTAATTTCATCACAAATAAAGTCCCAGAAATAGACGGCTGTAACAAACTCGCACTCTACGCAATGTATAGAAGAATTAGTTGTTTAGAAAACAATATACCTAGAATTATTGTACCACTGATGGTTAGAATGTCTTTTGATAAACTTTGCTACTACTGACATGGTTGGGCTTTACAGCAATAGTACATTACGGCCTGGATAATGTAAAGGTCAGTCATATAGACCGATATATCTACCTATGAACCTATGGATGCCGTGGCCGCAGGCGGCCAGTCCTTTTTTGCAGGTGCGTCGCAGTGATTTCGTTGGGCGCCTGGGACTGGGCACCAATACCCAATAGAGCGCATCGCACGCGCTCGTTATCTTACACAAACAATATTTCTACTGTAAAACTTTTGCAGTAATCAGGGTAATGTTCTTGCAATCAGCTATCGTTTTCAAGTTTATGTTCCTCACTTGTGTGACAGCACAAATGAAACTCCTACTTATGCATTGCCATAGTGTGTTCTATATCTATAATATGTACGTAGGTGCATATGTATATGCATCCGGTATGTAGTTAGTTGTTAAATATGTCTCTCGGTGTTTACTGGATCGGCTTACCTTCAGGTATGTAATATATGTTGTATGTTGTCGCAATGTTTAGTTACAGCCATTACATTTTACCAAAGAAATTCAAAACAATTGCTTTAGTTGTGAAAAAGTGGCCAATATTTGTTAACACCTCAGTCACTTAACCATCTCCACTAAGAAATTATATCTCTGATAATAATATTAATAATATAGTCGTGTAGAGATTCGAAATTTTCTTTGGTAAATAACATCTGATAGAACTTATTGATGTTAGCAATATTGCGATCTGTTTCTTGAATGGTATATTCTTCTATGTACATGACAATTCGATGTTGCCAGTCCCTCTTGGGTACTGGAGTATATATTTAAATTTTAAACATAGTGTCGCCTCCGAAGGACGATTCTAACATACTTAAAACGACTCACTAAAAATGTGTTTGCTTGCATTTTGTTAGATATCCTTTGTTATAACCATTTTAACAACTCTCCAATAAAAAGTATAACGGAAAAGGCTGATTTGAACTGGGTGTTTATAATTCAAAATTGTGTTTCAGTTCGGTAACAGATCGTAATGAGTTATGAATCCAACCTGTTACATCTACATACTGACATGGCTTTATACTAACAGCAGTGGTCATTACAATAAACCTCTTTCTTTTTATGATTTAATAGATTATGTCGTTCAACTACTATTATATGTGTGTATTGTGTTCATTTTGTTCGTTTTAGATCTGATACGTTAAAACGTTTACGTATACAATTATATGAAATTATTACTTATTATGTGTTCGTCAAATTGTGCGTAAAATTAGTGTGCAAATAACAATGATATGACTGTGTTAACTATATTGGGCTACCTACGTGTCCCCGGCACCAGCTTGTCTCTACCAGGCCGCCCGCGCCCGCGCGCGACGCGCCGCCCGCCCGCCCGCGCCTCGCGTGTCGGGGGGCGGGGGGCGCCGCGCCGCGCCCGCGAGCGCGCTCCGGGGCCCGTGGGTGCGAATGTGCCTGCGCTGGTAGCGGCAACAGTACTGTCTTATCATGAATATGCTTCTAGGTGATCACAAAACGCTATTGATTTGTTTTATTTAATTTTCCGTGGAACACCTTGTGGCTGGTCGCCCTCGATGTGGCCCCGTCTGCCTCGCCGCCCCGCCCCTCCCCCCCTCCACACCGCGAGCGAAACCTCTTACCCCATCGAAGGCGCCGCTCGTTACAGGCCCGATCTACTTCTACTGACCGACCGACAAATATACATTCATTTTATATTTTTAATTTTTTATCATCCCCACTTGAAACGTGACGTACCTATACGCTATATGCGATGGCTAATTTTTTGCCGTTTTCGAATTTTTAAATAATAAAAACATCCAAATCGACCGCTATTAATTATGTAATTTGCAATAAAATAAATATAGATTTTAATGAGGATAAAAAAATCGAAATAAAAAATCGCATAAGTAGTGAAATAGTTTGATACAGTGAATGTTGATGTGAATACGCTAGAGTACTACGTATTCATTAGTTCGCAGTACCGTGCAGTACCTACGAGTATTCGTTAAACAATTTGGCATTACCTAATCGCGCATTACAAAAACTAAAATAAGATTCGGTCGCTATGTGCACATTGGACTATATTAGCTACGGCGAACATACATCATTACAAGATAATCAAACTAGGCCCATCTCGAAAAAAAAATATGTAATAAATAAGTGAATATGCAATAGTAGATAGGGCATGGTATTACGTGTAGATACTCAAGCACACGCGACTGACAGAGCTCTGCGGTTTCAGGACAACAAGCTGGGTGACATATGCTTCTCTCTGCGATATGTACCGACGGCTGGCAAACTCACTGTTGTCATTTTGGAAGCAAAGAATTTGAAAAAGATGGATGTCGGTGGCCTTTCAGGTAGAGTACGATGTTTTCATGTTAGAGTATTGATGTGCAACATTAACTATATATACATATATACAAAAACTAATAACAAACATACTTATTTAATTTCGCAGGTTCACTTATGGTAGGATACAGTGTCACGTGGTATTAACACTGGTTAATTACTCACCATCGTGATACCTACATCTCTCGCATCAGAAACGTTTGCATACAAATCGTCTAGTGTTTCTATCAAAACATGTTTATTTTAAACATTCTGCTACTTATTAAATCATATTTTATGTACACAGAAAGCATTGCAACTCTGTTTCAGCGACTTCTAAAATAAATAATCGAAGTACCTAATCAGCAGACTTCATCAGAATGTAGAAACTAGGTAGCAATCATTCAATATTATGAACGCGAACTGAATAAAGAGTTGCACTGTTTTAATTAAAATCTGCATACAGTCTGTACCTACCTACATATTATATTATAATATTGTACTAATATGAAATTTTTTCTCATTACATAATATTCGTGGTTGTACGCGATGTGATCGCCGTGGCGTCCGCTGGCTGCCTACAGATCCGTACGTAAAGATCGCGCTGATGCAAAACGGCAAACGACTGAAAAAGAAGAAAACGAGCATCAAGAAGTGCACACTGAATCCCTATTACAACGAGTCATTTACTTTTGAAGTGCCATTCGAACAGATACAGGTGCGAGCCGAGATTGGTACTCATTGGATAATATTGGATGACTGTTGGTGTTGTGAACTAAATTCGTTGTCGTTGCCAAAGTTACACCACTCGACTGACATCCTCTCGGTTCCTTCCTCGCCCACTCGGGCATCGGACCCACACGTTTGCTATAACAAATACACGCCGATTATTCGCCGAGTCTATATCACGAGCTAACTAAAGTGAGTAGAATTACGAATGATCGGATAAATAGGCGATAGTGTGGGCCCGGAGTCGAGCCAACAGCCCACTTCCCACTCTCCGCCCGATGCCGTTCACAGTCCGTACAAACTTGACCACCAAGCAATACTACTACCCACAAAATATTATATATCTCTTGTAACTGAACCTCTCACCATATATATGCATAATTGAATTGTAAGAAATTATTTCAAACTATTTTTGATACTAACTTTATTGCTACAAACATAACTGACCAATTAGTTTTATCTTCCTGCTAAGTATAGCATTTTTTTCATCACCTAATCCACTTATTGAAATATTTGTAAACGTTATATATGTACTCCTAAATAAAGACCTACATCTTCTCCGTTGCCGTCTCTTCCATCTTACGTCCATCTCGTATCGCTCTAATTGTCCGGTTGTAAGTAGAAACAATTGTCAGGCAACTGTTAGTATGCCGATGAGAGCAAAATCATTGTAACCTTTCAATTTAGCACGTTACGTTTACTTGTGGGTAGGTAAGTACTCGTACATTCAATAGTAATTTATGGGCCAAAATCTATTTTAAAGTTTTGTCGTTTTGTCGGTACAAGGTGGATTTAAGATTGACATACATAATAACCTACATACGTATGTGTGCCTTACGTGTATTGTACAATGATTGTGAATTGCCTTGTTGTATATTGTGTACGTGTATATAACGTAGTAGGTATATAATGGATCAGTATATCCCGGCCCGAGTCCCTCTTCCGCTTTCGACGTCTCCTGGAGCAAAGCCTCGCCTGCGGCCGCTTCGCGCGACTCAATCTGTTACCGAGACATGCCGTGCCGCATTGTTCATGTCTCGCTTAGAGGTTGAGCTCGCGAACCGAAAGCGCTCAGACTTGATTATTGTTTAAGGAAATGTGCAATGTGTGTGGCCCCCGACTATACCTACTTCTCTAACTAACTGGTACCTATAATCTCTCCTCGTAACTGCATTACAATTTGGTGACTTCAAATTGTAATTACTTATGGTTTAAAAAGAGGAATTCAGTCCCTTTATTTCTTCTTATTTTATTATTCTTCTGCATCTCTTTTATTGCTTCTATATGCTGTTTTATTATGAAAATGTATTATATCTATTCCAATATGCTTCGATTTTGAATAATTATGATTTTGCCATATAATATTTAATGCATGCCTGCCTCGTGTGCCATATTACTTATATGTATAATAGGTACGTACACTGCGTAAGTGGCGGCGTAGCTCAGTACCTACAAAGTCTTTGACAATAATAAATAATTAAACAGATTACACACGTAGGTAGGTAGTAGTTGTGAATGACTGAAGTTGAAGCCGAAGGGTGGTAACAGATGAGTTCACCATTTCTGTTTGGGGATGCGCAAAGGTTTGCATAATTTAATATTTAATGTAGGTACCTCTCTGCCCTGCCTACACCCAGTTAATCAAAGTAATTTGATTGGTTTCTCATTTTTCATTGGAATAAATAGGTACAGTACTTTCCTCCGCATGAGTAAGTTTTATATCGCCAATAAAAATTATAAATTGGCTGTAAGTGCACATCTATTGCCACCCTATACACAATTGCCTGTACACATTTAAAATTGAGATATTAATGAAACCAATAGAATTACCTAGGAATATTTCGTCTGCGCTCTCATTTATGAAATGTCATCTTGTTATTTTAATATTAGGAAAAATAAACTTTAGAATCTTGTTATCTTATAATAATTTAACCAATGTTTTGTAAGGAAACCATTTGTTTGAGCGAAGTGGAAAATAAATGTAATATTCCTTGGTATTTTTGAACCTACACTTGAAATTTGGGTTCACATTTTCTTTTTCACATTTTGCAAGAAAAACACATATAACACATCATTTGAAGTAGCCTGTTCGTAGCCGGTTCTAGGTGGGTTTCTACTCGTAGGTATAATAGAATAGCCCTAGCTAGACCTATTATAACTATTTGTTTGATAAATTGGCTAGCAACGGAATTGGTTGGCCCACTCTAAAGACGTAAGACTTATATAGCACATTAGAGAAACTAGACACCGTCATTTTAAATTACTTGCAAACTGACTACTTTGAATACTTTGAACTGACCAAATTTTGTCACTTTACTTCCGCATCATTCAATAAACAACAACAATTAAGTCGTGACCAAAAAAGTAAATATCTGGTCAAGACATATTTTGTAATAATTCTCAAGATTTGTATCTTTCGTATTATTTTTTTTATTACATAAATGTTTGTACCTAATGTTTGTTGGTTTGTATTGTAGGTACCTACACCAACATAATTAATTTAAAATGTAGGTATAGCTCCGGGCTATCCGTCTTGTTGGTGCCTAGAAACTTGCAGACGATCCTGGAGTATCTGAGTCACAGACAAATGTGTAGGTTCGCTTAGTATGTTCTGCAGGTCACAAAGCAGCGTCCGTGATAGTTCGCGGACGCTGCTCTGTGTAACTAGCATCCCCTATTCCCCGCCACCCGTCCTATCTTCGCAGCACTCAGAGAGACTCAGCAGCCTTTATAGTTGTCGACATTGGGCTTTTGAGAACCGATGAGTTCTCGAAATCCCAATGTCTTCTATTCTATTATATGTATTCCCAATATTTTATATGTTGCACCGCTAAGATGTGGAACCTCAGATCTGAGTGTGGAACTGTCTTCCAGCAAACTCCGGCAGCTCTGTTTTAGTTAGGTCATTCTTCAGACGCTGGATAAATATTGTTATTGATATTATTTATTTTTATAGTAATTTTATTACGTCAACAATTTTTTGAGAATTAATACAAATGCATGTCGTTTTCACTTAATCATTTGTAAAAAAAAACTTCGCACTTTGCTTAAAAGTTTGCAAAGAGATTTGTGCATGATGCGAACTTGTCTGCGCTACACCTCGATATAAAGAACACTATACAGCCCAACCTCCTCGTGGGGTTAGATGACATAGGTTTTTTTCAATTAACTCCACGAGGAACCACCGTTGTGGTGTTTTATATCGAACTTTCCGTTTTCATCATTGTCATTGAAATTCGCTAAGTATTTATCAACTTTAGTCTTTGCTCGTGATATTTTGGGAAGTTTTTAAACATGCTCATTCAATACAATTTCTACAACAAACAATACAACAATTATTCATACTTAGAGTCGGACTCCACTTAGATGGCTCGCTCGCCATCACATAATCAAAACATATCTCTACCACATTCCCAAAATGTCAGGTATTTCTTGAGAGTTTCCTTATATACCTATAAATGAGTGAAGGTGTACTAAATGTGCTTGCAAATGTGCAGAAAGTGAATCTAGTGGTGACGGTTGTGGACTACGATCGCATCGGCACATCGGAGCCCATCGGCAAGGTGGTGCTCGGCTACAACGCGTCCGGCACGGAGCTGCGTCACTGGTCCGACATGCTGGCTAGTCCGCGCCGCCCCATCGCCCAGTGGCACACGCTCAAGGACCCCGAGGACGGGGAGAAGAAGGACTAAGCTCCGCGCCTGCATACTCCAAGCCCCGGTGAGTTCTCCTCACATTGCACTCCCACCCCACGTCAGTTGTGTTATCACATCCGCCACGCTGGGATCCGTTCTGTAAGTTTTGTTATTGCCTTTCGATTATCCATTCCTGAGTATACGGAACTATCCCAAGAGCAGTTTTGCAACAAAATCGGCTATGTGCGAGTTTTACTGGCGCATCAAGAATTACGGTTGTGTGTCATTTTCCGCGTCATGTCGGCGTCACCCACAACATTACACAAAAAGTTATACTTCGCAATTCTATTAGCAATCAAAATAGTTCTGATGATAGTCGTATAACTACCTACAGGATAATTTTAAAACGTTGCAAATTGTGTTTAGTAATTTGTAGCATAAGTAGTTTGTGAAATGGCCTGTCCATTGTCCATGGCAAAGTGGCCTAAAATGATGATTTTTTTATCTAAAAACTATTTAAAAAAATATAAAAACCGCCTTCAAAAATGTATGAAATAAAAAAAAAACCAACCCTAGAGTTGAAGGAGGTGCTAAAGAAGGCTACACAAATCACAAAGGATATCATCCACTCATGTTTTCTTTCATGCATCATTTTTGCTTCCTTTAGCACCGCCTTCAACTCTATCGTTTTGAAGGCGGTGTTTATATATTTTTTAAATAGTTTTTTATTTCAAATTTTTTTTTTTTTTTTGCTTTAATGTACTCGGCGGAATCGCGAGGCCTTCGGCCTCGCGATTCCGCCTCGCTTTCCAATCCGATCTTGACCAAATTGAAATGGGACCACACGGGAAGCACCAGCTTTCAAATAAAAAAAGAATCATCGAAATCGGTTCACCCAGTCGAAAATTCTGAGTTAACAAACATTAAAAAAACAGTCGAATTGAGAACCTCCTCCTTTTTTTGAAGTCGGTTAAAAATGAAGATGTTGTACTCAGGTATAGACGAGTGAAACCTTGTCACGCGTGCGAGCGATTGCTCACAGGCTCGTCTCACATCATAACAAATACTTCGTATTTACAGAAAAGAGCGCCCGCCTAACAGCAGGGAGACGTCAACACGCTAAGTCTGCACGTCTGTTCAACATCTCCGCAGCGATAGTGTTCCTCGAGCCTCCCATCGCAGCTCGCCTATTATTTCTCTATTTCTTGTCGTGAAAACAAAAAACAACTTCAGATGTGCATATTTTTAGAGTATAGACTGTTATCTATTTGTATCCTAAATTATTCATTGTCTAAGAAGAGAAACTTACACTTGCAAACTCCACCATGGTTAACAAGTTAGAGCATACTGCGGTGACCTACTAATCACACACCGAGCTAGTGTGAGTTACCCTTTTCCCCCTGAAATGACTAGTACATTTACCTCAAAACATTTATCTACGTCTGTATAGTAACTTGCCTGACTACAAAGCAAGATATAAATTATTATGAGACTGCTGCTTCAGTGTAACGGTATTATATTCTCAGCTCAGTCAGTTTCTGTCAGTAGCTTGTAATAATGTTGACGATGTGACAATACGACGGAGGCAGTTTTTGTTTTTATAAATCTACGAATAAAGAAAACAGGAAAGCAGCCTTCCATACAAAATGTATCACAAATCTAACCCTTTAACGGACTCTTGATGCAATCACTGTTAATTCTTCTAAGACATTATAAGCCATCACTGCGTGTGCAAAATATGTCTTTATTGCGGATAATACTTTGCCAGTACCACTAACTAAAGACCTCTAGGAACAAACAAACACAACAAAACGTCACATTTATTGTTCGTGATATTTTTATACAAAAATATACCGCAAATATATTCTGCGTGCTGAGTATTTCTCATATTTGCTAGACCGCCCATTAGACACAATTTCTAGGCCACGCTCATTCGAACACAACTTTCATTGGGCCAAAATTATGCGTTACATTAATATTAAACCATACCTACAATTACATTTGGAAGTAAACACAGAGCACTTTGAAGAGATTATAAAAATCAGTTAAAAAAACAAATAGAAGTAACTATATATTAATTTTAAGCTAAATTCTTATAATGCATCATAAATATTGTGTATAGCTACTATACCTACTTTAGGTTTACTTTTAATTAGGTGGTGTCTAATTTTTGTAAAGCAAACATCTTCGGTAAAGATTCGCAAAAGTAACCCTACAAATGTAATGTGCTCTTATCGCTCACTGGCATGATACACACATACACACAGTGTTGGCTATTACCAAATAGATGTACGAGCATACCTTGTGCTGTCGTGACTTAATACTCTAGTATAGTTTATGATGCTTTAGATTTGTGGACAGAGGAACGTATGGCAATATTTCTAGTAGATGGTTTACTATTCAGAGAGTAGATTTATAAGGTGGTGTCAGTTTGTGGATTCGTGAAAATTCAATATTTCTATAAAATGTCAATGTAAAGTTTTTTTTTCAATTTTATGTAGGGTCTATTTCACCACCTTTGACTAAAATGTATTGGCCAGTTAACCCCTGGCAAGATGTACCTACCTAATAGAAATTCCACTTAAGTCTCACATCAATGCTGAGATTTAATCGAAGGTGGCGACATTCAGACTAAGGCCCAACTGCAGGAAGGGTTATCCTCCCATTCGGTTAATCTTAATTTTCCTCTCTTATCTCGCAGAAATGTAAGAACTTCTTCCGTATCCGTGAGATAATCCTAAGATTAGTGGAACCAGGACAATCAGAGAGGCATTTCCGCAATTGGGCTTTTAGATTAAGTGTACCCGGTCAAACTGTGAGATTAGTGATTCCCTGTAAATATTTAGTTCCTAGTACCTACTTACGTTTAAAGTATTATTTGTCCCATCGGTCGTACGAAAGACTTTTCAGTTTATCTTGACATTTAAAATAAAATAAGTAACAATGTGTCATCGAAACTTTGTGTTATAATTTTAAAAAAAGTTTCATCAATCAAGTCCGCCATTCTAATTTCTATGTCAGAGTTATGTAGCATCGCGTCATGCATCCACGGAGGCACGCAGCATGCAGCGCGGCGGCGGCGCGGCGCGGCTCGGTGACTGGTGGCACAGGTGGTGAGCCGCGTCCGTGCATCAATATTGTGTTTATTTGATGTAAATAGTCATCACGTGTTAACTTTTCACTGTTGGCGGTATAATATAAAATTAAAGATAGTTCAGTACCTACCTATATATTAGTAATAAAGTCACTAAACGTAAACGCTGAGCATGTGTCGAGTATTGCACCGCCTTGGAACCGATAGATAGAAGTAGCCGTGACATGCTATTCAATAGCTACTACCTACACCTCTCATTATACAGAATATATAGTGAACACACACACACACACATAAGCGACCAATCGATTCCTAACAGAAGCAGCTAACTACAATAACTTAGCTCTCGACAACTAACATTTCTAGTAGAAATACCAGCTACATACGTGACAAGTAGGTAGGTATGCTATTTTACTGAAAATATACTGACTCTTTTAACTAAAGACTGTAATATAATATGGCTATTACTGTTAGGAACAGATGGTTGCAAACATAATATATAGCAACTAGGTACAACTTGGTATCATCGCACGGTTTGCTCGCGTTTGTACGAACAGGCCTGAGTAGATTATGACAATATATACTTTCCACATAAATTGCTATTTAAATATAAATTTGTAATGTGTAAGTGAACTTAACTCGATGGCTCCCGGCCGCAAAGATGATAACCAAATATGAAAAATATTATTAAGCTACGGTTGAAATACCAATTAAATGTTCGCATATTACCTACACAAGCAACACACTTCACAAGGAGCGCTGTTCTATTTGTGTGGGAAATGTAGTAACTCTACATAAATATAAAGTTTTATCGAGTTGCAAACTTAGATGTGTTGAGCTAAAATTGTACTATAGACAAATATATTATAAAACTATGTATATTGAAATCTTTTTATTACAACATATTACAAAATGTTATTGAAAAAAATTAGTGCATAAAAAACTTAATGTGTATAAATCAGTGGATATAGGTACATAGTTTCTTCTATTTTATGATAGGGGGAAGTACCTACCTAATGGTTCATCTGTGGATCGTCCAAAAAAGATTTCTGTAAATTTTTGACAATATTCCAGCGTTTGTTTATTTTAATTTTTTTTTTTTAATAATAAACAATTCGATGCTCTCTCAGTTTGATTCATGTCTTTTAGGTATATTTATCATATTGTTTATTTATGTTATATTTATGCACATGAATAAAAACTAGGGTTGTGTAACACCACAAGGACGACCCTATCATTTATCCATCTCAATCTGCAAACATTGATCTTGTTACTTAGTAGCTGTAATGTTATGTATATGGTTAATATAATAATAAATCATATCACTCGTCCTGTTAAAAAAAACACTCACACACTCATTATGTTACTGTTTATTTAGTAATAATAGGACATTATTTTGAATACATTCTAATTTTAATAAAGATTATAATATATATATTATAGTTATAAAAATATGTATGTATGTAAAACTATACAGAATGTCTATAATACACGATTCCATACAAAGACATGCCGGTGTTTCATTTAAATATTTTTCTCCAGTGCTCATGAAAACGTAGACCCCTCTTTATGTATAAAACAAGCTCAGAGTACAGAAATGATATAGGTACCTAAATGATCTTGTTTGAGGGTTACATGAAAAAATAGTTTTAATAGATGGATAATATTTGTCCTTTTTACCTGACTACGGCGAACAGGCTCGGATCTGGGGGGGGGGGGGGGGGGGCAAACCGGGTTGCGTGCCCCGGGCGGCACTGTAAGGGGGCTAAAATTATTTTGTTGATTTGAAAAAAAACTGGAGCCAATCTGGCTCGAAAATATTACAGAGATTTAAATGCAACTGATTGCTGTCAGGAACTTGCTGTATTTTAAAAAAGGCAGCTCCACTTGTACTCGGAATCAACGAAAAGACAAGTACATTCGAGCTGTTGCAACATAAAGAAGCTTTTCCCAATATTAGTACCTAATAGCTTTAAGAATATACTGCACATTACCGACGACCTCTGCAAGCTGTGAGCGAAGTTTCAGCAAACTAAAAACTATTTAAAAAAATATAAAAACCGCCTTCAAAAATGTACGAAATAAAAAGAAATCGAACCCTAGAGTTGAAGGCGGTGCTAAAAAGGCTACACAAATCACAAAGGATATCATCCACTCATGTTTTCTTTCATGCATCATTTTTGCTTGCTTTAGCACCGCCTTCAACTCTAGGGTTCGATTTTTTAATAATCGAAATCGGTTGAAGTGGTACAGAATTAGTCGCCATGTGTCAAACGGCAAATTGCTGAAAAAGTCCACATCACAAAAGTTTTGCTGTAGGTAACCACACACCATAGTAATAAATTATCAAACTACAAATTGCTGAAAAAGTCCACATCACAAAAGTTTTACTGAAGGTAACAACACACCATAGTATTTTGTTGATTTTTCAAAAACAGCTGAATCAATTTTGATAAAATTTATATGGGACCACCTCTGAAGAATGACCTACCAAACAAAAAAATAATTTTCAAAATCAGCCCACGATTGACGGGAAAACATACAGTCGAATTGAGAACCTCCTCCTTTTGGAAAGTCGGTTAAAAATAATGAGTCAGGAGTCAGGATCGTCGTCTGGTCTCGCGATCCTAGCCATCGAAAATAAAACTGCCTACGAGACGAACTTTGATGAAGTAGGTACACTATACAAGTACGGTGCGGGTGCGAGGGAGAACACCGACGAACCGCTCGCTGCGGAGGCGACACGCCGAGATCCGTCCCGCGCATTATAATAGATTGTTTCGCAGAACGGAAAGCTCGGCTTGTAAAACTGTAGCAAAAGTACGAATTTATTTAAGGCTTTTTATTCTCCCGGTCACAAAAAATCCCACCTAGTATATTCGTTTTGTGAGTTTTTTGAAATCACTAATTTCAAATGATGGAGGGGAGGGGCGCCAGTTTCAAGTTTTTGCCCCGGTTCGGAAAAATCGTAGATCCGAGGCTGACGGCGAATCCAAATGGATAGTTATGATTTTGACAGCATATACAGGGTCATTTTTTATTAAATGAAGTCCCTTAAATGGTAGGTTCTATATCTGAAATGGATCACGTTTATGATGTTAATTTTACTTTACGTACCTAAAGTTACATTTTTTTCTGGATACCGCATAGTAGTGCCCATGCATACTAATACACCCTGAAAATTTCAAGATAATCGGTCCAGTACTTTCAGAGTTATTAATAAATCAAAAAAAATTACATTTACGTGCATCTCATATGCGCGGAACAGCTGGCGCGTGCGGCCTTGAGCTACTTTTTGATTCGCACGGGTCAACGACCACCCAGCTGTCCCGCGCGAATGATGCGATGCGCGCACGTAGATGTAAGTTTTTTTTCATTTTTTAATAACTCTGAAAGTACTGGACCGATTTTATTGAAATTTTTAGGGTGTATTAGTATGCATGGGCACTACTATGTGGCATGTCCTGAAAAAAAATCTAACTTTACGTACGGCTGGCTCGGGAGGCTGACCGAGGTTCGGATTCCTCGTAAAACTGTAGGTCCCTTCCCTCCTAATCTTACTTGGTGGTAGGGTTTAACCCGCCCGGGTTGGTACCACCGCACTGAATGAAACGTCGGTCAAAAACGGCTATGTAAATAGTTTGTGTTTTCCGACCAGTTCAGTGTAGCCGGCACGATCAAAGGGGGAAGCACTGACATGGCACCTAGTTCACCCGGTGTTATGGGCTGACATCACGGACGTTGTAGGTTATGTAGCCAACCGTGTCAGTTTCCATAAAAAAAAAATTAAAAAAAATAACCTAGTTCACCCTGTCTTATGGGCTGACATCACGGATGTTGTAGGTGATGTAGCCAAGCGTCAGGTTCCATAAAAAAAAAAAAATTTTAAAATCAACACAATTAAAGCATTTCCATTTTTCTAAACTTAAAAAATTATCTACAAAATTGCATTTAAAAACAGTGAAAATATAAACTACATATATTTATTTATGTATGGGTGACTGAGTCAGAGGCGCCAAAGCACATGCCAATATTACCTCCGAAAAGTAGGTGCCATACCGGAGACTTCCCTTTGCATTGCTGGCTATACTGGACTAGAGAACACAGCCGAGGCTGCATACATGACATACATCCTGTACGGTGGTACCAACCCAGTTGGCTACAATTTGAGCCTACCTAGTTCACCTACAAGGGAAGGGACCTATCGTTTTAAACGGATTCCGAAAGGTGCAGCAGCAGATGTAGTTATGCAAGTAAATTTTTCCATCAGAAAAAACTCAGTACACGCCGTCCGGATTCGAACCTCGGACCTCTCGCAATAGAAGCGACACCCAGACCACTCGGCCACGCGTCTCTTGAATATCTTTAAAACTATTGATATTTGATAAAACTCATTTAGCAATAAAAAAATTGTTCTTTTTTTTATGTAATCCGGTATGGGTGCCTGAGTTGGAGGGGCTAAAGCGCATGCTCCGACCAGCCAATATCACCTCCGAGAAGGTAGGTGCCATACCGGAGACTTCCCTGGATTGCTGGCTATACTGAACTAGAGGAGAACACAACCGAGGCTGCTACGCGGCCATCTTACATCCAGTACGGTGGTACCAACCCAGTCGGCTACAATTTGAGCCCACCACCTAGTAAGGGGCGAGGGGCAAGTTTTGAAATAAACTAACTTAATGCCGTAACCACGGGATGTAACGTCACATCCCGGTGTGGTGTGATGTGATGTCATCCCGGTGAGTGTGCGGTAGAGAAGGGTGTCAATGGAGGTCGGGACAAGCGAGCGGCCAATATCAGAGTTTTGCATCATGCATAGCTTTCGAGTAAACTGCGTAAAAGTAAACAATACATAGTGGAGGCAATTCTCTAAATTTGTTCACCTCCGACCCCACTGCTCTATCCTTACTAGGAATGTCACCGTGATGCTATATAGCATAATATTATATTTCTGAATGTCTTGTGATTTCGAGTTGTAAACGAAAATGCAAGTGTCGAACTGAGCTTGCGATGGCTTTACCGAACATATTGGGGTGAATTGGCAGTAGAGTAGTAGAGTAGTAGAGGAGGGTATCAATCGAGATTGGGAATTAAACAAAAATTTTAAGTATTTTGTTCGTAAGTCTAACATCACAAGCGGATGTTACAATTTTATAAAGTGAGTTCAAGACACTAGACTTAAAAAAAAAATTATAAATGAAATTCTCAAAATATATTGTGATAATTCTTAAGCTGTTATTCATATGATTTTTGGCTTGATTTTTTTCGCTGATATTCTAATGTTCATCAATAATACAATATCAATGTTACTAGGTAGGTTCTCACAAGTTATCACAGACCGGCAGTTTTAGTCTGCCTGCCATTATCACAAACTTTCTATATAGTATTTTTTTTTAATAGTATTATTTAGATAAATATCCTTAAAATTATATAACTCCAGAAAAAAAGATATCTAGAGAAGCATTTAAGTTTGCCGGTCTGTGGAATACAATTACACGCTATCGGCATAGTGAGATCACAGCGTCTCAGCGGCAAACCTGAGTGGGACATATTGTACATTCGCTATGACATATGCACATTGAACATCTCAAAAATTTGTAATCTGTAAAAAGAGGTAATGTTTTTTTCGCATAGCTTTCAAATAGCACTAAGCTGATTCTAATAGGGCTATACCTACATCAAAACTTGTCAGATTATAAATTTGCCATCACTAACTGATTGTATTACTTGTATTATTCTTACGTCTTGTGTACAAATACATTTTTACATACCTACTAAGTACCTATACTAAAATACAGAAAAGTAAAAAGAACATATGGAAAAATTTAATTTGTCAGGAAATTCTGTGCTTATGTCATGCTAGCTCACAAATTCTCGTCGTAGTATCGGCGCTTCATCGTTCGGTACTTTTTCAGCATATAAAGCGTCTCGATCTCCTTCACGACAAACTGCCCGTGTTTAATCATTGCATCGATCTTCTGAGGGTCCGATTCTGCGCTATTCTTCAGAAAAACTTTGTGCAGCCTCTTCCTGAACAAGTCGTAACCTTGGGGCCATTCACGCCCCAAGTATAGCAGCTGTAAACAATCCATGATTACGATTAGTAGGTAAACCAACCTGATACGATCAGTTAGTTATGTATCTTAGTTACTCACCGTTTTGTAAAGCTCTTTTACTGCCGGCTTCCGGGACATTCTGATTTACCTATTTATGTAAAAGCGAAAAGAAAGAAAAAAAATTCATAAAGTTCATAGTCCATTACCAGAGCCAACTGTCACTGTCACTAGAGGCAGAGGCAGACAATGACAGTTGGCTCTGCCATTACACTTCAACCACAGACAGATAGGCAGGCAGACAGCCAGCAACATAGGAGAGCGTTTCAACGTGGTTTCAACTAAAAGTTCCCTTCGCCGTTATGTTGGCTCCACTGTCTACCCGTCAAAACAGCGCTGAGGGTTGCTATGTGTACAGATTTACCCGTAATTATCGGTATTTACCGTATTTATTATACCGTAATTGTGAAGAATAATGCTATCGTCATATTATTCAGATTTATGACGAAGCGCATCCTGCCTGTCTCACTCACTGTTTCACTTCCTGTGTTAAGTCGTCATTCAAATCGAAAAGATGGCGGATGAACAAGTTTGTTTGCCGCGTCGGTCGTCCTAAATAAAAAGTATATGTTTTTGAGATTCAAAACGGAAGTAGAACATAAAAGGCTGTATACTTAGTTTTGCCTGTCCCGAAAAAGGACGAATAAATATAAACAAAAATTACTTCCTGCTGCAAAAAGCGCCATGGCACGAGAGCATTATTATGCCGGCACTTCACTTGGCTTAGCGTATTCGTGTTTGTTTCAAATATTTTAGTTTTATCTCGCTCTAAACAAGCCAAGGGAGACGAAACGGAAATTTTTGCCAAATACACGAATACGCTAAGCCAAGTGAAGTGCCGGCATTAGGTAATTTAATCTTCACAATCTGGCAGCACGAATTTAAGCACTGACAGTGACACTGACAGTGGAGCCAACATAACGGCGAAGGGAACTTTTAGCACAGACTTTTAGTTGAAACCGTGTTGAATGAAACGCTCTCTACCGTCAACAAACCGATCAATTTGTGCAAGCAAACACCCCCCTGCCCGCCCCGCCCTCCCCGCGGCCAGACGGCCATTGTTAGTAAGGAAGGTTCACGCATTATTTCAGATTTGTGAGGAAGCGCATCCTGCCTGCCTCACTCACTCGACACTGAGGAGAAGAAGAAAGAACGAGAGAGGTCTACGCTAAATGACTTTAAATGACAGTTGACAACTGAATGTGACAGCAGTGCTGCCCATGCATGCATGCAGCATGCAATGCATGCATGGGCAGCACACGGGATGACATCACATCACACCACACCGGGATGTGTATTTGTAGCCGACTGGGTTGGACCGAAATTGTAGCCGACTGGGTTGGTACCACCGTACTGGATGTAAGATGGCCGCATAGCAGCCTCGGTTGTGTTCTCCTCTAGTTCAGTATAGCCAGCAATCCAGGGAAGTCTCCGGTATGGCACCTACCTTCTCGGAGGTGATATTGGCTGGTCGGAGCATGCGCTTTAGCCCCTCCAACTCAGGCACCCATACCGGATTACATAAAAAAAAAGAACAATTTTTTTATTGCTAAATGAGTTATCAAATATCAATAGTTTTAAAGATATTCAAGAGACGCGTGGCCGAGTGGTCTGGGTGTCGCTTCTATTGCGAGAGGTCCGAGGTTCGAATCCGGACGGCGTGTACTGAGTTTTTTCTGATGGAAAAATTTACTTGCCTACCTACATCTGCTGCTGCACCTTTCGGAATCCGTTTAAAACGATAGGTCCCTTCCCTTCCCGGCAGGCCCTGATCCTCTTAACAAAAGCGTACAGAACGAATAGCACGGCGGGTCTCCCGGTCCTTGCGGGTGTCCTGCCTGGGGACCTGGAGGTTCTGCAAGCCGGCCGCGCGTGGCGCGCGAGGGAGCTTGCAGGCAGTCGGGAGGAATTCTCGAGGACAAGGCGGGAAATTAGGCGAGAAGTACTATCCATTTGGCAGGAGAGGTGGGATACAGCTAGCACGGGCAGACACCTATACAGATTTTTCCCTGGCGTCGGAGAAAGATTGAGCAGCCACTGGGTGCACCCGGACCATCGAACGTCCCAGCTCCTCACGGGGCACGGCAACTTTCGGGGCAAACTGCATGACATGGGTCTGGCCGAAAGCGAGATGTGTGAGTGTGGGAATGGTAGGGAGGATGCCGACCATGCGCTTTGGCACTGTGCGCGGTATGAGATCGAAAGAGATTGTATGATAGCAGAGGTGACCGAAAGGAGCGGCGGCCCGGTGTATTATACTGACCTAATGTCGTCGGAGGAGAACTTCTCTGCTTTCAGGAGGTTCGCAGCCGGGTGGTTCAGGAAGCGGGCAGACATAGGGGCTGACCGAACGTTTACCGATGAACCAACGACGGGGGACGAGCACGCTGGGGACCAGGACAACCGTGACAGGGCGGGGCATGCAGCGCAAGACGGACTAGACGGGACGGGACGTGGGGGCGACGTGCAGCCCGAGGGGTGACGGCTCACCTACCTCAGCCCTTGCCAAAAAGAACAGTGGCCGAAAATCAGAACAGCAGAAGACGTCGTAGCCGAAAAGAGCAGCGGCAAAAGAGGGGTGGCTGCCTGCGCCCCCACGACGCAGGGCGAGGCATGGTGGGCCAAAACTAGATGACCAGGTGAGGCGCAAGACCGACTGACGCATGCAGACGCCGGGGCGATTCGGGACGCGAGGACCGGGGCGACAAGTCGCTGTTTGTGACGTTGTCTCCCATCAGGGACGCAGACTGACGGACGCAAGACGTAGATGGGGACAATCTTCGGAGTCGGTGTACTCTAAGGGGGGGGACTCAGAACGCCTTTATGAGTCCCTCCAACGGGGGGCTGGACCGCACTCAATGCGCGTCACCGGGACCAGATTGGTAGTATCCCGGCAGCGGGCCTCCCTGCGTGCAACGATCTTCAAATGATTGTCCCATGATGAAGTCGTGACACAGTGTGGGTGCTATGGCCGCAAGGCCGGTGCGCTCGGGTCAGTGGCGGGTGAATCAGGTCCCTTCCCTTGTAGGTGAACTAGGTAGGCTCAAATTGTAGCCGACTGGGTTGGTACCACCGTACTGGATGTTTGTATCGCATAGCAGCCTCGGCTGTGTTCTCTAGTCCAGTATAGCCAGCAATGCAAAGGGAAGTCTCCGGTATGGCACCTACTTTTCGGAGGTAATATTGGCATGTGCTTTGGCGCCTCTGACTCAGTCACCCATACATAAATAAATATATGTAGTTTATATTTTCACTGTTTTTAAATGCAATTTTGTAGATAATTTTTTAAGTTTAGAAAAATGGAAATGCTTTAATTGTGTAACCCAGTGTTCATGAAAAATTGGTTATGAACAAAATGAGATTTAACATGCTTTGCTTCAACATCACAGATATTTCTAATTCTAATAGGATGGCGAATCGATTTCTCATGTGGGGACATTTACATATTTTGCCAACCTTCGGAATATAGGTAGTTGGCGGTACTTAAAAAGAATAGCCCCACTGCATTTCTCCCCGTGCATGTCGTAAAAGGCGACTAAGATATATGAATCACGAAATGTTGTGCTATAGGGCGACGAGATAACCACCTCTCACCTGGCACGGCCCTGCAGCAGGTGGCTCTACATGCCTTACTTGCTACTTATGTTGTCTTGTCCAAACTATTGAGATATCACAATAGATCTATACGGGTTGCTGTGATAATAGGGCTCATATTGAAAGCAGCCTCGGTAGCTCAGTGGTGCAGTTGGTCGACTGTTTGTCAAGCAACCAAAGAATATAATACTAATATTACCCTGAGCGCGGTCAGTACTTGTGGGTGACCCCGCGACCGTTTGAGGCTGACCGTGGTTCAGATTCCACGTAATACTGTAGGTCCCTTCCCTTCTTACCTTACTTACATGGTAGGGTTTATCCCGCCCGGGTTGGTACCACCGCACTGAATGAAACGTCGATTGAAACGGCTATGTAAATAGTTCGTGTTTTCCGTCCAGTTCAATGTAGCCGACATGAAATGAAGGGAAGCACTGACAGGGCATCAGTTTACCCGGTGTTATGGGCTGAGCTGACATCACAGATGTTGTAGGTGATGTAATCAACTGTCAAGTTTCCAAAAAAAAAAAAACAAGATTGAGTTGCATCTTAAAATAGCGATGTTTATACAGGCGACCGGAGGCGGCGGCAGCCAGCCATGACACGTACGTCAATATGAATAAACTTTTATCTCGAGAACCACTTTATCGATTTATATACAGTTTTCACTGTTACATTCTGTCAAACGTAAATCAATAAACGATAGTAAAAGAGTGTTACATTCTGTCACTTCTCAAGATTGTTTTAGGCTATAATGATAATGCTACGTTACGCTGCATCGGCGGTGAGCAAAAAGGCACCCGAAGCGAAGCCGCAGACAAAAGCTAGTAAAACATTAAACATCCACCTGTCACATTAAATTAGTTTCTGTCGTTATGGTGAACCCGTGGACCTAGGACGCATCATGTGGGTACTGGGTACCAGTGGCGGTTCCCCAGGTGAAGCAAGTGAGGCGCCGCCTCACGCCGCCTCACTTAATTATCTATAAGAAAAAAAAATCAACATGGATGTTTATTTATTCCTAGAATTTGGGCATGTCCTGTTCTCGAAATGAAAACTGCAATACAACATTAATAAAATGCTATTATGTAGGTGGTGCCTCACTAAAATTCATTGGCCAGAGCCGCCACTGCTGGGTACTCAAACTTGTCTCGGTGAGATCTATCCATCTGTCACACTGTCAGTTGAAAATTTGTTTTGGTCATATCTCAAGAAGTCTCATCTCATCTCAAGAAAAAACAACCATGGTTTCATTCATATTTTATTTTTAAAAATTATGTAATTTATTAACTACATCCCCAGCGACAACACTAAGTCCAGCTTAAGCAGTCGGGGCCGACGGCTTCAAGTTCTCACAGTTGGGCTATCTGCAGTTTGAATACAACATTCTCCTTCGCAATACATGGACATCTCGAGCAGTCGTAATGCGACCGCCTCCAATGGCAAGCTGACTGCTGGAAACCGTCTGTTTGCCATTCGAGTCCAACAGCTCTCGTGCAGCCGGCTTCAAGCTGCTCCTATATGAAGGTGCTAAAGCACAGCTAATGAATAAATCGAATCCCACATTAGAGCTTACAATTCCATGGAATATGCGTTATCATTAGCGATGTCGCTAGAGTGTAGCTGTAATTATATAAATAGCTTAACCTAACATAAATAAGGCCTCACTTCAGTAAACGCAAAACTTTCTTCTTATTTTTAGTTCACCTTCGGCTGGAAGACAGCGTACGCTGAGGCGCAAATACTTTTTGGTTTCAGAATGATTCATGTGACAATAACATTAAGTAAGACTATCTACTTATTTTAGTACCTACCTATGTCACATAACGGAATGTTTTAATGTCAACGATTCAATTTACACATGTAAATTACGGAAAATTACAAAATTGTGTGAAAGCATTTAAATATATTTAGCAAAAATGATCAGGTCACATAATATATTCTTCATCGTGAACAATAAAGTAATCAAAAGTGTGTGGATGTGAAAATCATAAAAATAAAAATGTACAACTATTTATTATAAGTAATGGGAAAAGCATAAAGCTAAAACTACAAACTATTTAAAGTCAAACATAAATCCACTTATTTCAACAATTGCTATGCGTCACAAGTGATTTTTAAACTATTAGAATAAGCTGTATCGGTGGAAATAGACCATAATCAATATACTTAGTTGCACCATTTAAAATCATTTTCTTAGTCGGTTTAACCTAAATGAAATTCTGCCTCTGACTCCCGTGTCGCTTCAGGACCCGTGGCCTGAGAAAAATATGTTTTTTTTTATTTTTATAATATTCATCAGCGTAATTTTAAATAGATGTTTTCGTTTTTCATAGGTTAAGTGAAAAATAAACTCTTCTGTCAACTGCACTATCGTATCGGATCAGCATCTGTTCGAAGTTTCAAATGCACGAAATCCACACTCATGAGTTGTGGGTTTAAGTGTTTTCATTTATTAAAATGATGCCCTATTCTTCATTATGTCATACATTGCATAGCATATTATTGGTAAATTGGTGTGCGTAAATAAAAGAGGAAAGGGAGATGGGTCCCCTGATTGCCTAGGCGCTTTTACATGGCCCTGGATTCTGGATCCACTCGGCAGTAGTGTATTATTGTATCCAATCTGTAGTGAGCTGAAGTTGTTAGGGACAAAAACACCTTCTGAGTCTAAAGACAGCAAACCTAATTATTTAGTATACCTACTGTTCATATTGTTTATTGCACAATTTTGCAACTCGCTAATCCCTCTGGACTTTCCTTTATTTCATTTTATGGAAACTTTATACAGAAGCCTCTGATGAAATAGATAAAAAAATGGTTTTTGATAAATTCATATACTCAGTATACAGTTATCGACAATATAGGGAAGGTGTTTTGTAGTTAATTGCACATATTAACTTTGTGGTTGCCAGAAAGCTGGCATATTTTTTTAGCAGCCAATAGATAGTTTCTTTGCTCTCTACATATTCGCTGCAAGTATTCACAAAATCACCTGTATAAGATATATCTACATAGCACAACGGTCGAGCTGGCTCTCTTTAGGGATCCATCTTTATTAATAAAACATATGTACCGAGGGGGAAACAAACGACTCCATTCTCATTTTATTCTCGCTACTATATAAGGCCATACTGAAGCTCGTCTGGACATGGAGTTCAACTATGGGGTACAGCATCTAAATCAAAGAGAGACATTTTCCAACGCTTTCAATCGAAAATAATACGACTGAATGTCCATGGGCGTTGTTAGACACCTTATATGGGTGGCGCGGAGGCACGTGTCGCGCTTTCTATATATTTTGTTTTATAATAAATGGTACGTATTACAACATACGAAAACAATTCATTCTCGACTGGCATACGGCTTTCTCTTTCAACCAACCTAATGATCACATTAATGTAGACACCTTTATTTGAAGCAGTGTACTCTGCGCTGTTTATATTATCTCCACAACCCAAAGGTTAGTTCGTAAAGAATGCCGCAAGGCATTAAACTCGCCTTTTGTGACCCTTTTATATAATGGTGTACAATAAAGTATATTTTCCTTTCATTTCATTTCAAATATTATGAAAGAGGGAAAACAATAAATTAATTTATGTGAAATATGTATTACATATTTCACTTAAAGTCATACATAGTCATAGGTACTACGGTACAATTCTAAATATGTAGCTTGCCCAGTGACCACTATTCCATTACATACATACAAATAATAATGTTACCGTCATTCGTTTTTCCATTTGATAATTTTTCTGACGAAGTATGCAATGAACACATTTGTGAAACAAACTACTGGTCAAGTAAACCCAGTATTAGTGAAGAAGACTGCCCAAAAAATTTAAAAATCTTCAATACGACCACATGGAGACAGCACTCGGCGTGGATCATGTCACACTGCAGTAGCTCCGAAAATTTTTGTGACAATAACACTTAATGTTCTACCTATAACTAAAAACGCCAATTTTAACTTTGTCTTTATCACTTAGAAAGAAATTCCTAATACGAATAACATTGTATACTTATTACTATGGAAATGGAACATCAGTAAAATTTAACCGAATAAATTCTAGGCAAATAAACTACTTACTCACATGAACAGCACATGTTCAAACATTTTTAAGGCAATGACCATAAGATATTTGATGACTACTCAAACATAAATACGTGTCGTGTTATACATGCCCCTCTTTCGTTGTAGTATATAATTACATTTTGTTAAAAAAAATTAATTTAGTCTAGTTCGGAGCGTCATGACGCCAATGTAAATGTAAACTTCACAAATACTAGAAATGATAGCTGTCAGTTTGACTACTAACTACATTATGTAGGTACTGCTCACAACACGCCGCAGCGACATCAGGACAAGCCAAACAGCTGTAAGTAAATACTGTAAGTAAACATTCAAAGGCAACTACATATTTCAAATTTAATAAAAAATATTTGATCAGTGCTCGGCTACTACAAACTAGAAAATTCTCAATATTCGGTTGAAATAAGTAATAAGAATATGTTTCCTTCACATAACTGTCTTCAGTTTCCTCATATTCGAGAAGAAAATTGTACTACTCTGATAAAGTTCCCAGGAGTACCAATGAATAAAATAGTGTACATAACAGGGGGTTGTGAATTACAGATTTATTTCTGAATTAGCGGGTACAAACAAACATAATTACAAAACAGCCATGGTGTGGTTGTACGTTACAAGTGTTTAATGTCCAATGTAAAAGTTATTAAACTGTTTAAAAACTCCTGAAAATTTTCTTTTACGGAAGAGCAGTTTAGCAGAGCAATGTTTTGTCAATCACAAAAATTAATGTTTGAAAACCCGATCTTTTTACAACAACCGCAACATGAATTGAATTGAAATTAAATATGTTTAACGCTTTGCCGCTTACCCAAAATATGCTTACTCCCCTTCGCTCCCAGGTCATTTTCGCCGCGCCAAAATTGGCGAAATTTGGGCGCCCGCGCATAAAATCAAATATTTCGTAAAATAATGAAGTCAGATCAATAAACTCTATTCGCACTATTAACCAATGAAATTACCCACTAAACTATGCAAAAAAGTGAAGATTCACTTATTTACAAGCACAGACGGATTTTTTGAACTCCAGGAAAACAAAATACGCCCAAATTTTTTTCGAATAATTTATACTACCATAAAGTTGAAAATTCTTCTACAAAAATTGTATATGAATGTATAGGAAAATAATTGATCTGTTCAAATGATACATTTTGAAATAACGTTATACTAGAAACCAGTTTACCATCCTGCCAGAAACGACGTAGGTATAAATTGACAGCCGTCAAAGTATTTTTCTCTTTTTTTCTCGGAATATTTGTAGTATATGTTCAATGGGGAAGGCAAGGTTTTTTATCCGTACCGCCACCACTATCATTCGTTTTAATTGGAAACATTGAAATTTTCAATGTCCGCTCATCTACGGCCGAATCAACTCCGTCGGGAATCTACAGTAGAGTAATTTTCTTCAGCCGATCGGCCGTTATGGGACGCAAAGGGTTAACATAGCTTTAGAGTTTGAAAATTGATGTTAATATAAAGTATTCGATACGAAAGTCACAAGAGCATCGAGAAAATCATTAGCCTGTAGATAGCAAGTAGTGACGTAACCAACAGCGGCCTGGCCGGTGTCAACAGTTCATTTGGCACAACTCATCTAATAATTGTTCAAACCTTTAGTTTACAGCAACTGATGGAATTTATAAGGAAAATATTGAGTCACTAATAAATGTTATTATCAAGTGAATAAACATTGTAATCACCTTTATCCAAAACAAAGATAGCTTATCCACGCTAAAGGTAATAGGCTGATTACAAAATAGATTACATTAATTATTGTTGTCTCATTCATCAACATACCTGTGACTACACTATGTCTTAAATTAATCATAATGTCATGTTTGATTCCTAGGTATTGACAGCGACAAACTTTCTTTTGCTCTTAGATAATATTTATTTAATTGTATACATACACTTACTACCTTATACTATTATGTATAGCATCCTACAGTACATTACAAGTATGTATGTACTTGGAATATATTTCTGCACGACATGAAAAGGCACAATCTACCATAAGCATTTAGTTTTTTTTTCTAATTAATTATGCTGATTAAAGCAAGTAAAAAATTGTACCATCCTTGAGCGTCTACCTGTTTAAATACATTATGACAGTTCAAAACAGTGTCAAATTTACAAATGCACCTAGTACAGTAACATAAATTACTTTCTCAATTCAGCAACCCACTTTCTGGAAAATTTGCTTCTCTAATTATTATTTCCTATCTCTCCACGTCTCACTCTCAAGGTCATCTTAGGTGTGAACAGAACATAAACCACAGGTAGAGCAGCGCGATGACTTATAAGTATAAAGACCAGCGTCGACAAGTTCCCATACAAACTATGCATAAGTTGTGGATATAAGTTAGTTATTATTTACAACCTTTAGAAAAAATCTTTGTACGGCTATCGTTTTCCTAATTTAATATAACACAATAAGGCATCTATGTATTTTTTTTTTACGTCTGGAGGTTTCAGGCACAGTAAAGACGGGCACTTCGGCGGAGATCAAGTTTGCGGAGCCACACTTAGTTGTAGCACAACAAATTTAACTTTAATTTAAGTTTAACAAAATTAAACAATTAAAAAAATATTGGACAAGCGTCTGACCATATGCGTATCTGTACATGTTGTGTCGTGTTGTATAGGTACGTTCTGCGCAGTTGTGAGTAATTAATTATACAGTGCCGCTCACACCCTCACATCATTGTATATTCATTCAAATAGATCCAGTGCTTGGTGATTTCCTTGTACATGCGTTTGTTTGTAAACGTAGCACAAAACCACAATGAACACATTTATAATAGGATAATAATATACACAGGGTGCAGTGCAGCAGTCACCCCATGAATTGCAACAGTGTAATCCTCGTAGTTTCCTGGGAGTATAAAACATGTTTGGGATGTATACCAATATATAAGGTGCTTAGTTATTTATGTCAAAAATTTCGGGAGGGTTACACACACACTCAAATAAACACTTTACGTAAGAAAAAAACATGTTTATAGGAGCATTTTTTCTCCTAACAAAAAAATAAAATCAAATCAGTAGCTGTAAAAACCAATCATAGTGACCTTGTGACTTACTTACAACAAACAGCTGTTCTGCGTTTGAACATAGTACCGTCATTGACCCCGTACAATGCAAGTTACCTACTCTTACACACAGGTTAATGTTTAGGTAGCAAACATGTTTTGTTAAATTTCTCGGAAAGTAATGCTAAAAACATATAATTTTTTTTAGAATAGAGGGTGAAGCATTTAAACTAATCATGACATTTAACTAATATGAAGCATTTCATAATACGCCATAGATGGCGTGAGTAGCGTTAACCATGACATGGCGATAACCACCACTAAGTGAGGACGCCTTGTCGTGGCGTGGTGGCTTGCGAGTGTAGAGCTGTTTAACCTCTCATGACCAGAACTGGTGACTGACTCATGGGAGGGTAACGTAGCTAACACTTCACCAAGAGCTTCACCTGCGAGCATTGCAACGGGCGGCAAAGCCGCGGTCTACATCCAGCCCATCATCACAAACCCAAAACCCAACCTTCACCAGCCTACCTGCCACACCCCAATCCCATCCTGACCTGTACTGCGGGGTGGTGTGTGACAGCCACTCCGTTCACGTCCGTCACCCGCGTGTTTGTGCCGTGCGTGGAGACCCGTGAGGGGGGAGAAGGGGATCCTGGTAGCTGAGCATCTCAGAGAGGTGCAACACGCTGCTTTGGCCCTAGATTCATCCCAAAACGGGAGGTCGCAGTGTAGCCGCACTGCGATCAATCGGCTGTGGTATCCCGTCGGAGGGCTGCTGGCTAAAACCCTCAGGGAGGCGCGACCGCAGTGGGCCGGCACGGTTTGGGGCTTTGCTGTGACTGCCTAGCCCACTCCGCAGCTGTCACTCATTCGTGGTCGGGTCACCCGGAGTGTGGACCGCTCGTACCTCTTGCTTCTGGGGGGGGCGAGCTGTTCCGAGTTCTATACTCCCTGGTGAACCTGGTGCTAAGGCATCCCCTATTTGCGGACTCGGTAGTGGGTGGGAAGCCAGGGGGCGAAGAATAAAAAGAACACATATGTCGGAAGCAAATAGAAAACAGTCACAAAATCAAAATAAGAATAAAAATAAAAAGATGTCGGAGACCGCGGAAACATCCGCTGTAGTCCCGGCCAAAACATCGGGCGCTACGCCCGTACCACCGATGGCCACTGCTAGCGCCTTCAGCATGGGACCGCTAGCGGCGGCCATTGCAGCAGAGCAAGCAGGTCCTGACACTTGGGCGGAGACCGCCGCCCGCTTGCGCAAAAAACCGGCAAGTGCCAAGCGCCGCCAGCGACAAAAGAAGCAGCTGGCGCTGAAGCGCGGCCGCCTGGAACAGAGGAGGCAGGAGTCGGCTGGTCAAACTGTTCCAGCCACAGGGTCTGCCTTCCCTCCCACCCCCCAGACCGCCCAGCTGTCATTAGCCCTCGGGCTGAAGTACGGCAGGGAGGGGCACACTACCCCAATTGGTCGGGAAGGTGGGAGACCACTGCCGGTGGCCCCCGGCACCAGCACAGGTGGTTTTACCACACCATACAAGCGGAATCGGACCGATGAGGATCCATCACCGCGGGGGGGATCTAAGCGCCAACGGGACGAGGCAGGCCAACCCAGGCAGGTCTCGTACGCGGAGACGCTGAACTCCCACCTGAGGGTGGCGGTCACGATGGCCCCTTTCGCGGAATTCACTCCTGCACAGGCGGAACTAGTGAAAAAGACGCTTGAGAACAAAGCTTTCCTCGCAGCCTTGACCCCCAACACCGAGGGACTCCACTTCCGTGGTATGCCATTCGTGGGGGATGGGGTGCTCAAACTGAGTTGCGAGGACGATTATACACTGCGGTGGCTGCAGCGCACAGTCGACGGGACTGAATCCCTATGGGAGGGCTGCAAACTCCAGGTGTGCAGGCAGGATCAGATCCCGCGCATGGCCAGGGCGGCTCTGTTTGTGCCCGATTATGAAGGTGGCATGACGGAGCTACAATTGGCCTTACAGAACCAAAATGCCTGGTACTGTATGCGCTCGTGGGACCTCACTTTCCACGAACGCAGAGGTGACCCGCCAGGCATCTTCCTCTGTTTTGGAATCCCCCTCAGGGAGGTCCAAAAGGTGCTGATGAGGAACAGAACGGTCTTCTACAAATTGGGTACCATTTACATCAGGTTCTTCGATGGGGGCAAGCTGAGCGATCAGCCGCCCAAATCAGTGATGGACTTTTTACACAAGGACAGAAGCACAGAACAGACAGACACTGACACTGTGACGGAGGGGGAGGCAACCACTGCCGAGGAAACCATGGTAGAGGATGCCCTCCTCAATTCGCCGGCGCAAACACCGGACCCAGCTATAGAAGAGGTGTTGCAGCCGGACGAGCAGACAATCCCAGTCCAAGGGTCGGACTCGGACACTGACACGGATGACACCATGGTGGAGGAAGACGCGGTTGGAACGCACCAAAAGACAGGTGGGGGGGGTATAGGCCCATAGTTCCAATGGCGTCTAAACCTCAGACACCAAATAGAACACACATAATACAAGCCAATCTTCAGCACAGCCAGGTGGCTACGGCCACCCTGCGCAGACAGCTGGAGACGAGCACGCGTACCATTGCCCTAATCCAAGAACCGTGGATCAGGAGTGGCAAGGTATGTGGTCTCGGAAGCTTGGGGGGCACAATATTCCAAAATGTAAATGACAGTGGCCAAGGCCCAAGAACATGCATCTACGTGCCAAATTGTATAAAGGCTGAGATGATTACACAGTTCTGCTCCAGGGACCTAACATCCATCAGAGTCCGGGGGGAGACCAAGACAGAAGTACCGCAAGTGGTAGTAGCCTCAGCCTACCTGCCAATAGACGCTGCTGCTCCGACGCAAGAACTGGTGGACCTGGTTGCCTTCTGTGAGGAAGGCAAACAACAAATCATCGTCGCAGCAGACACAAACGCCCACCACACGATCTGGGGGAGCTCCACTACAAACAAAAGAGGTGAGGGTTTCTCAGACTTCTTATTTTGCACTACCCTAAACATCTTAAACACGGGAACAGAACCAACTTTTGTCACTTCCAGATGCCAGACAGTCATAGATGTCACACTAGCCTCAAACGAGACTACTGAGCACATCTGTGGCTGGCACGTATCAGAAGATGCATCCTGCTCGGACCATAGATGCATCTGTTTCGACTTACATGTGAGCTTTCAGGGACCAGCACCCAGGAGGTTCCCAAGGAAAACGGACAAAGCCAAATTCCTTGGCGGTGTACGAGACAGAATAGGCGATGGTGAAGCACCAGGGTCCATAGAAACGACGGATGAGATAGAATCGTGGGTAAATACCATCACTTCTACGCTCATCGAAAACTACCACCTATCCTGCCCGTTAAGGGAATGCTCCAGCACCACCGGCAAAAGCAAAAGTTGGTGGAGCCCTAAACTGGAGCAACTCAAAAGGAAGGTAAGAAAACTCTTTAATAGGGCAAGAAACACACGAACGGATACAGATTGGGGGCGCTATAAGGCGGCACAGTCGGAGTACAACAAGGACATCAGGGCGCACAAAAGACGGTCGTGGAGAGGCTTCTGTGAAGGTATAAAAAGAACAAGTGAGGCAGCCAGAATCAAGAAGTTACTCTCTAACGACCGAAGGGGCAACCTGGGAAACCTGAGGAAGTCAGACGGGACATACACACAGGACGACTCGGAAACATGCGAGGTATTACTGGAAACCCACTTCCCAGGACTGCACCTTAGTCAGGACGCGGAATGGGTGGATCCGGAACACAATGCCCCCACAGCACCAGAATGGACATCAGCCGAAAGAATAGTCACCGACAACAAGGTGAGATGGGCTGTAAACAGTTTCCAGACCTTCAAGGCAGCAGGCCTCGATGAGATCTTCCCGGGGCTCATGCAGTGGACCATAGACATCACAACACCCATACTAGTCGACATATTTAGGGCGTGTCTTGCGCACAAATATGTCCCCAGACCATGGAGAGAGGTAAAAGTAGTGTTCCTTCCAAAGCCAGGTAGGGACGACTATACGCTGGCAAAATCGTATAGACCGATCAGCCTGACCTCCTTTCTCCTTAAAACCCTGGAAAGGCTCTGCGACAGGGAAATCAGAGACACAACCATAGTCAGAAATCCCCTTCACGCTAACCAGCATGCCTACACTCCAGGAAAATCAACAGAATCTGCACTACACTGCGTGGTATCAAAGATAGAAAGTGCCATAAGCAATAAAAACTCAACCCTAGGAACCTTCATTGACATAGAAGGTGCCTTTGACAAAACTACCTTCACCAGTATCAGAGCAGCCCTAGCTAGATTTGAAGTCGATCCAACAATCACAAACTGGATCGATAACATGCTCAAGCTTAGGGCCGTCCAATTAACTATTAACGACACAACGAGGGGGGTGGTAGCTAGGGGCTGCCCCCAGGGCGGCGTACTGTCGCCCCTACTCTGGAACTTAGTAGTTGATGATCTCATTAGGCAACTGAACGAGAATGGCTACTACACGATAGGATACGCAGACGACCTGGCAATCCTGATAAACGGACTATTTGAGGGAACCCTGTGCAATATGACTCAGGGCGCCCTCAGGATCGTCGAAAAATGGTGTAAGGACTATTCACTTAATGTTAACCCCAGCAAAACAGAGATGGTCCTCTTCACCAACAAAAGGAGATTGGGCGATATGCAGCTGCCCAGACTCTTCAACACACAACTGACTTTATCGCCAGAAGTAAAGTATCTAGGTGTAATCCTAGACTCCAAACTCAACTGGTCGAAACATCTGGAACACAAGCTAAAGAAGGCGAGCATATCCTTCTGGCAATGCCAGAGGCTCATGGGTAAATCATGGGGTCTCCAGCCAAAGATATCTCTCTGGTTATACACAGCAGTCATCAGACCCACGGTAACATATGGTGCAGTAGTCTGGTGGCCCAGAACAAAGCTGAGCACAGGAGTCGAGAAGCTACAGCGACTCCAAAGACTGGCGTGTGTGGCAACAACAGGATGCATGCGCACAACACCGACTACAGCTATGGAGGTAATACTATCTTTAGTACCGCTAGACCTGTATGTACAACAGGAGGCTGCGTCAGCGGCAGTGAGACTCAGAACTCTGGGACTCTGGCACACTAATGCCACACTGCCGCACACAAAGCTTCTTCAGAAGGTAACAGCGGAGATACCGCTATTGGCGGCCTGCTGTGACCGCATACCCAAACTGTACGTATTTGAGAGATCATACACCATCAACCTGGTCGGAGAGGCCAAAGACCAATCAGAGGAGCTACGCATTTATACCGATGGCTCCAAGACGAAGACAGGCACAGGTGCCGCAGCGCACTCCCTGGACCTAAACATTAACAGGTATACCTACCTTGGGCAACACAACTCAATATTCCAGGCAGAATGTGTCGGGATCATTGAAGCAGCTACAATAGTGGCCCAGCGGAACATGGAGGGACACAGCATCAAGATACTGTCGGACAGCGCCTCAGTACTAGCGGCGCTGAACGGCAGTATAATGAGCTCAGGACTAATCCGTCAATGTCACCTCGCGCTGGAGGCCATTGCTACAAGAAACAAGGTAACGCTACAGTGGATAAAGGGACACAGCGGATCCCGGGGGAACGATGCTGCTGATGAACTCGCGAAGAGGGGATCCAGCAGCAAACCTGAAGGACCCGAACCTCTAGTACCACTACCACACAACCAACTGAAAAGTTGGTTACACAAACGTACGTATCAACTACACACAGACAGATGGGCAGCGGGCAGCGACTGCAGACAGGCGAGGGAGGCAATGGCGAAGCCGGACCTCCGGCTCGCCAAGACACTGCTCCGTGTCCATAGATCAAAATTACGCATAGTGATAGGTATGCTTACTGGTCACTGCACACTTAACAGACACCTTTATGTAGTTGGAGTAACGGACAGTCCACTGTGCAGAGCATGCCTGCAGGCGGACGAGACACCCGCCCACGTGCTGTTGGAGTGCGAGGAGTTGGCAGACATAAGGGCGAAGGAGCTGGGAGGCCCTACTACACTTCAAGAGGCGTGCCAAGACCCAAGGAGAGTGTGCCGCCTCCTGGAAGAACTCGGCTGGTTGGATTAAGGCCGTAGGACGCGCAAAAGGCCTGCATGAAAGCGGGCTTAGGCGCGGAAAACGAGTCCAAGCAACAGCAACAGCAACAGCGACATGGCGATAAGGAACCCTCGGTGCGCGAGTTCGACTCGCACTTGGCCGGTTTTTTAATGCACAACAATTAAAAACAAGCAATAGTCAACCTTTGCAGTTAACGTAGTGACTGCTGCAACAGCCTGTACAGAGGTATTTTGCACTGTTGTATTGTACGCAATGCAAAATAGATCCTTATTATGTTTTCACAAAAAAATATAACATTATGTCAATAAGCTTAAAATTGATACGTACAATAGGCACTGGTTCTTGAGTACATTGGTAAGGCAACACTTATGAAAATTCATTTTAGTACTAGTCATACATAAATACATAGTGATGAGGCACTTACTCCTGCATCAATATTATATCTGTCGACAGGGCAGGCAGGGCATTTCAGGTGGAAATTGTAAGATCGCTGCCTTGGCGGCGGCGACCGCATGGATGACGCCGCCCGCCACTGCAGAGCAGTCTCGCTGACGAACCTCTTAACCGTTTGCCGCTCGCAGATTACTTTTGATTCCACGCAAGTCAACAATAGCTATAAATTTCTTTAAAAAAAAACTCAAACAATTAAAATATCATTTTCAAGCAAACTAGGGAGCGCGCTGGTGAAAAGTGCACATGTTTTTAAACATACAGGGTGTTCGGCACATCGACCGGCAAAATTTTTTTGTAGGTAATTGGGGTCATTTGCAACGTTTTGACCCATGATACCTTTTGTCAGATGTCACATGGTATAAAGATACGATTTTTTTTATTTTTAAAAATTACCAAAATTCCAGCTTTAAACCCTTGTAACTTTTTTGTTTATATTTGTATCAGCACGAAATAAACTTTATTGAATTTTACAATGTATCCTTGTTCTAAGAAAAATATTATTTGATGAAGTTAATACCATGAAAAGGTCTTATGACCTCCCAAAGTCCCGAGAACGAGTAATAATATGACAGAATCTTAATTTCTTAATTCATTTAAAAATAAACTGACAGCAATTGAGCGCTTCATTTTCTTTTAAAAAGTTCGCTAGTTTACGCCCTTTCCAACGGTATCCCACATGTCATAAAAATAATTCACTGTGTGGTCAAAATTAGGGACAGAGACAGAACAGAACGACAACACGGGCACTCGCTTCCCATATTGAGAGCTTTTTCGGGAGCATTTTCAAATTTAGCGGTAATAATACAGGGAACCCGTACGCTCGGTCGGACGTACACTACATTGCCGACTGAATTTTTGTCATTTTGAGTTATTAAGTCAAGTTAAGTCAAGACAAAATTAGGGATAATTTGCAAGAGTGCCCGCGCGACTTTGTGAGAGAAATTGGACAAGTCAGTGAAGTTATTCATTAATGACCCGCCTCAAACTACAGTTTACCTATTGTTTTTGATGATATCTGTCCGAGTAAACAATCTAATTGTTAAAACTTACATAACAGACCAAGCACTATGTTCACACCAAAGAGTGAAAGGATTGGAGTGGCGCTTTCAATAAGACTGTCACGTATATGTTTACATTGAGTGAGCGGCGCGAGCTAGCTGAGTCTCTAGGCGAGCGCAGAAGAGTATGCAGGTAGAGGTGGTAGAGGTTCACTGGCGGTCGACTGTGTGCATGAACCACTGCGTGAAGCGTCGGAGCTGGCGCACGGCGCGGGCGCTCTCGTCGCGCAGGCGCGCGTTGTGCCGCCGCAGACGCCGCACCTCCTCCTCAAGCTCGTGCCGCGCGCGCGTCGACGCCGCCACGTTCGCCTCGAGCGCCGCCACGCGCGACTTGAGCCCGCACTCGCACGCCACGTTCCCCTGCACCGCCGGCGGCTCCGGCAACTGTAACCGCAGCATTCAATCTATCACTACTATCCACAACATTCTATTAACCCCTGTTACTTACAAATCATTAATATATGGTTGGGGCTACTGTTCCATGCCATATTCGCCATGTGAAATTTCGCAAAAATTGGCAGGCCCAGGCAGGACATAAACTCTAAAATTTCGTAAAATAATTAAGTCAGATCAAAAATCTCTACTCAAACTTATAGCCAATGAAATTAAATAACCCACAAAACTACGTAGAATTCACTTATTAGGAAGCAAAGCAGATTTTTTAACACAAGTAAAAACAAAACATGTTAAAAAAAACCATTTTTTTAACCTAAAATTGTCAAATTCCCAATAACCATGTATCGATGTGTAGGTGAATAATTATACTATTCAAATAATGCATTTGAAATATAGTTACACTAGAAATCAGTTTTCCATCCTGTCAGAAATGATGTAGTGTGATTTGTTCTCGATTACCTAAATGCTATGTCTTATAAGTAATGATGTATGGTGGCCGGTTCAGAATTGGAACATTACCAAAAAGTGTCCCCTTTGAATTTCTTATACCTTCGAAAAATTTGTTTGGCAGTTATGATAATCATGTCAGGGAACAACAATAGGGTGCCTAAATATTTTGGTGGTAT
Source organism: Nematopogon swammerdamellus (assembly GCA_946902875.1). Taxonomy (NCBI): domain Eukaryota; kingdom Metazoa; phylum Arthropoda; class Insecta; order Lepidoptera; family Adelidae; genus Nematopogon; species Nematopogon swammerdamellus. The sequence goes on from OX336339.1 coordinate 13,856,728, forward strand.
TCTGAAAGTCGCTTGGCGTCATCATGAAGTCATGGAAAATATTTAAGCATTTTCAAACGAAAAATGACTTTACTTTGGATTGATTTTATTGGATAGGACTCGGCGAGATTTCTCTAAATGTATACCGTTATTAAGAGCTAAAGTCAATATTTACCGAGTTACCAGCGTGAGAACTTGAAAATATTGAACTGATTTCATTATGTCGCCTTATATAGTGAGGTGTAAGCAAAAACTGAGGCAATGCTGGCAGGAAGAAAGAGCATCTCGAACACATAGGATAAGCAGAAAAATTCGCATATACATATTGAGGGAGAGTACCAAGCGCGGGTATGAAGTTTAGCTGACCCACGCTGGCAGCTCGGAAGCATAGAGAGTGTAGATATCTTGTGCTGGCGCCTCACTACACTTGCAATAAACTTCATGGGAATCTAAAGGGCCTATTATGATTGTATCGTCTCTTTAGTAGCCGTGTGATAATCACCTGGTGACATCGTGATCTTCAAATATTGTCGTTTTTAAGGGTTCCGTATCAGGTACGGGACCCTATTACTAAGCCTACGCCGTCTGTCAGTCTGTCTGTCTGTCTGTCTGTCTGTCCGTCCGTCCGTCTGTCCGTCCGTCCGTCTGTCCGAGGGCTGTATCTCTTGAACCGTAATAGGTAGCCCGTTGAAATTTTCACAAAAAATGTGTTATTATGGCCGATATAACAACAAATAATAAAAATAAGAAAAAGTAGAAGAAACCCATAGAAGTTCCCATAGAAGAAACCAAAAATTGTATGCGCGCGCGCCATCTACCGAATACATTATGAAGCATGACATTATCTAATATGAAGCATTTCATATTAGATACGCCACCTAGATGGCGTGGCATGAGTAGCGCTAGCCGTGACATGGCGATACGGGACCCTCGGTGCACGACTTCGACTCGCACTTGGCCGGTTTTTTTCTTTCATCCTAAGGAATAAAGAAGTTTCATGCAAGAACAATGGCACTGCTTCCACTGTGCTCCGCATGGATAAATGAATGTAACTCAATTTATGTCGTACATTCAAATTTTTTCGGCACTTCACACACCATTTTAAGTGACTGCTCAGCTCATTGGAGAAACATTGTGATGATATGCTTTACTATCACAGAGATGAGTTGGGATCACCGTACGCACGAGTGAAGTGCATGTCATGTAAAACCCCCCTAATGTGTACCTGCAAATCCCTCCAAGTGTCTTGGGAGTTGGTATCGGGAGCGGGTGCCTCGCCACTCAGTGTGGACTCAGCACAGTTCTCCATGGACGGATACTGGTGCTCTTCGCATATCTACACATAATCATCAGTAGCTTCAATATGGAAAAGGGAAATATACATTTCTCTAGCAACTTTCTCGCCAACAGAGTAGTAGAACCTTGGAGCAGTCTAACCAGTGAAGTTGTAAAATTAAATGCTGTCTACGTAAATACTTTCAAAAACAAACTGGACAAACATATAAAAGAAAAAAAATATTATAACTAAATAAGTGTTGTGCTATAGGCGCTTCAGCTAAAAGCTGTTAGTCTATTAATAATAATACAATAACATAATAAAACATCTAAATAGGTATCACTGCAATAGGTATTTGCACATTGTATAGAATGTCATTGTCGCAATACACTACAAATTACTGCACGGTACCAACCTCAATACAAGATTGATCCGTCCTACAGTTATGTATGAATTTACATAACGCTTAAAAATGTGGTTAAAAATTATTCTTCTTTAATTCAAGTGTAATAACTTTCTTATTGTCATTTTATTATCTAATTAATACCTGCTTTCGAAAACTTTAGGGCAAAAAGTGAATCCAAAAATGCATTAAATCTAACAAACTAAATTATAAGGGAGAAAAAAATTAAAGTAGGGCGAGAATGCTCTAAGGAGAGAATGAATGAACCAAATAGAATATCTCATCCAGCCCCGTCTGCGCTGTCTCACCCACTGCCCACCGCACCACAATATGGACATGAGACGGCCGCATTGCCTTTTTTTTTATTGATAACCACCCATAAGGTGTCTAACGACGCCCATGGACATTCTGTCGTATGCGAGGGTTGCGAATGGCATGCCGGCCTGATAGGTGCCCATTCACGCCCCTCTTGAATAATACATATTTTATATCAATAAAGATCTTGTTTAAAGTAAGTTATGTTTCATTATGATGATATCAGTTCTCTATACACCGCACAGGCTAAGTAAAATTAGTATTGTACTATATTTGGAATGAACACAGTAATTTAGAGCAGAAAATTCAAATCAAGCACCTACAGAATATTTTGAAATTAGTAATGCACAGGTCTTCTCCTGGTGTGTCCTTCGCCTAATCGCTACTATCAGGACTATGACATAATAAAATACACTGAGTTTTGAACACAAAACTCTCACATGTCACTTTTAAGTTAGTCAGGATTTAATTTTCCTCCATATAATATATTTTCCCATTCATACAATATGAGAGTGATATGAATACCTGAAGCATAGCTCGGGTGGCTGTGTGCACGAGGGCCGGCCAGTCGAGTGTGGCGGCGTCGGGCAGGGGCAGGGGGAGGGGCGGCTGCGACGGCGAGGGCGGCGACACGACCGCCGCCGGCCGCGCTGTCGTCACCACGTGTGACGCACCAATACTCTCCGGGTCTATTAGACGCATCAGCTCCTCCTAATCAAACCAATTATATTTATCACTTTAATAGATTACTTCAGGGGTTGTGATCATTTTATATCAGATAGGGGCTGGTTCATCTGAAAACTAATCACTCAGCCGGGGTCGAGGAGCATCGTTGGGACAGATGGGCCAGAGCAACAGCAACATACGCCCAAATTCACTTAACTCAAAACTTCATAACTACGTGTACTGCATTCTCACTGAATTTACAACATTTAGTTCAAACTTAGTGTGATGGTCCAAGCTCTCATTTAGACGCCTGTTCATAGAAAAATTATAAATATACGACATTTACGAAAAACTTTTATAGTCCAATCAACAATGGGGCGATTTTACTTTCATATACCTGCCATCACTAATGGCAGGGATACCAGCCAGCTAAATTAACAAATTGCCCGAATGAAAGGAAAATTCACGCACGCTTTGCTAATTACATAATTGCATAATTCGCTACATTCAACTAACCACACATACAAACATTTTTACTCTTATCTACATAAAATTCACATCAATTCTGCTCGTACAGGCTACAAAGTGCAATTATTATATGGCAGTACAAGCGTTTGTCTCTTGGCGCGTGGTGTCGTAAGAGGTCATTGATCTTTCATGCACTGTGGCTAGATATCGCCACAATACTACAAACAATCTAACCTGCAACGAGCCGACGCCGCTCTGCGGTCGGACGGAGGTGCGTTTGGGTGTGGTCCTGCGCGGGGAGCTGGTGCTGTCGCTGCGGAGCGGCTCGTCGTGTGAGTACCGCCGGTTCGCCACCTCCGCTCCCGCCTCCAGCGAGATCTCCGGCGACCGCCGGGCGCTTCTGCCTGAACCACCTGTCACATATTTTTAAACGATAGAACAAAGATAAGATGATCATTTTATTGGAAATTATAGTCTGATTTTAGCGTGGAAAGTTGGCTATAAATAATACTAGGCCGATAGGTAGTTAGATTCAATGCCATCAGTAGCACAAATTTCCTTTCGAAATTGCTATACTCTATCCAAGATACAGACTTAATATGGCGTCATCTCATTCACACTTTTTACGCACTTATTATATTTCATTCAATAATTTATTAATCAGTGTCTGATTCACTTGAATCTTCATCTCGCACATTAATTATAAATTTCTGTTTATAAATAAAAGTAAGTTGTATGTATCAGCGTTATGGGAAATTCATCCCTTAAGAGGGAGGGATGGGGGAATAGGAATGGAGGGATGGAGGTAGGGAGAGAGAGAGAATATATTGCGTCAAATTAAGCATAACCTACAATGCCGCAAGCGAAGCCACGGGCAAACAGCTAGTAAGTATATAATTTTCTTTATTGTCGTATAAAGTGTTGAGATTTGTTTTCCCTTCAGTATAGTAGTTGCTTCATCGGAGAATGGGCATACTGACCGGTGCCATATCCAGAGCTGTCGCTGGATCGCGGCGGTGAGAAGCTGCGGTCGTACGTGCGCCGCTGGCGGCCGGGCAGCTGTGCGTTGGCGCGCGCGGGCGGCGGCGCCTCCTCCTCGCACACCCCCGCCGAGCACTCGCAGCGCGGTGTCGCCGCAGTTGTCAGGGTCACTGTCACTGGCTCCGATGTCTGTGCAACATTACATTACCTTGGGAAATTATTCACAAGTGAAGTTATAGATAAAACTGGTTATATATAAATTCTTCGTCTGGTCGTTTTACTCTCAGAATATTGTACTGATATTACATCAGTCCCTGCCCAAGTGCATCTCTGGAGAGGGGATAGATGTGTGATGGATGTTGTAGATATACCTACAAATATGTATGTATATGTATGTCTCTTCTTAATTCATTGTTTCATCAAAAGTTTCTTGTAGGTTGAGCTCTTCTAAATATCCAGTCATCACTTTTGTTACAATTTTTGCAGTTTGCATTGCAGCCTGTGGTTGCAAAACTTGTAGTTTTATATCTGCTTCTAAACAATTTGTGTATACTTGTAAGGATTTTGCTATAACTCCTCTAGTTCCAAGTATTAAAGGTATGATTTTGGCATTTGTTTTCCACAACCTTTGTATTTCGATTTCAAGAGCATAATATATAATCAGTTTTTCAGCTCCTTTTTTGTAAATATTGTTGTCAAAAGGAACACTGACATCAATGAGGTATACATTTTGTTGTTGATTATATCTGTATATATTATGTGAAGTCTATTGTTAGGCAGTGGGTAGTTGGTGATACTGGTAATTCCTAAATAATTTTGGCTTCTTCATTTTCAATTTACATGTAGTTCACTGAGTATAGATGAGCAAACAAGTGGAAAATTGGTTTAAAAGGATTTGGCTCCTTTATAGTGAAAATTTGTACTAAAAGGAGACTAAACAAATAAAAATTGTAAATTTTAAATTGACTTCTTAAGGTGCAGCATGGTACACAATATGTTAATACCTCTCCACGCCGCGTAGTGTGGTCTACTTCCTACAAAGAATATTGACATGCCGCGCTGCGCCGGTCCGCTGCAGTAGAGTGCTGCAAGGTGCGGTCTCACCTTTACATAAATTCATGAACACAGAACTAGTACAGAGCTGTGTACTGGTTTTTTTTAGGTAGTGCGCACTTGCGGCTCTTAGCCACCCATACTGTCCAGCAACGCCCAGGACATTCGATTGTTTATGTGGGGTTGCAACTCTCATGACATACCGGCATGACAGGTGCTATATACACCCCTCTTGAAGGACCCGAGACTGTATTCGGTGGGACAAGGAAAGCGTTCCACAGTTTACCAGTTCTGTAGATGCAGTTCTGGTACGCATCTGGTGTAAGTTAAGTAAGTAGACAAAGGTGGAAAGGAGACAAAAGCCCATATTCGAGCACAACTTAGTCGTAGTTGTAGTGAAGGTGTGTAGTTTACCTTGAGGAGGTCGACGAGCTGGTCGTGATGCAGCGTGACGACGGCGGCGCGGCACACCTCCAGCAGCCGGACGCCGCGCCGCACGCCCGCGCGCGCCGCCGTCCCCCCGCCCTCCACCGCAGTCACTAGCCCGTCGGGCTGCACATGGAAACCTGTCCGGCAGACACCCACATTCAACATTTCACACAATAATCTGCTTCGTGCAACATCACTCAAACTTTGCATCTAACCTTTCACATAACATAACCTAATCTAAACGTTGATGTAATTTCCCCATTTAAGTTGTAAAAAAAATATTCTTTAATATTTTTTTAAAATCTTGAGGGTATTGTCGCTTGTTAAGAATGAAATGAAATGATTTATTATAAAAAAAAACATGCAGAGCGGTTCAAATATAATGTAGGTATATCCTACACTAGATTTGTATCTGTCACGCAAGAGCCCTTCTTCAGTAGGGCATCATGTCTAAGGCTTTTGCGCTCATCTAACTCCTGTGCTTATAATTTAAATATACAATGATATGATAATACAAGATAAGACAAATAAATAAATAAGATATTTAAAATGATAGAGCTAAATTATTAAATAAATTATAAATTAGTCATTGATGTCTTATAGTTGTAACAAGATTAGGTATAATTAAGAATACAAATTAAGTTATAGTTCATAAGATAAAATTTCAGTAAAATAATATTCCCGCAATTGTGAATAGTGATAAATCATTTTTTATTTTTTTTGTATGAACACATTAGTGGCTACATTGGCACAATGAAAAGCTCCTCTGTACAAATGTAGTCCAGATTGTTTAGCCAATTATTTAACACCTCCTTGCGTTTCAAGTATGTTGCCTACAATATGCTGCAAGTACAAAAAATATTCATTCATGTGCATGTACAAAGAAGTGACTAGCACTCTTCAGTTAAATTTAAAGTAGGTAAGTAGGTACGCTAGTTATTTTCCTCACCAAACACTGAGAGATGTACCAAATAGCAATAAATACTAGTCTTGTCCAGAGACCGGTATACCTCACTGAAGTGAGCCTATGAGCAAGCTCAGAACAACTGAGCATAACATCTCAGCTGCTCAGCCGCACAGTCGCTCCTTGTCAGAAGGTCGGTCGGTCGGCAGACCAAACGAGCGGAGGTGAGAGCGAGCGAAGGCGCGAGGCGCGGTCGGTCGGTCGGTCGGTCGGTGGCGGGAGCGCACTTTGCCGCTCCGCCTGCTCACGCTCAGCCTGAGCGGCTCAGGTAGTTTTCATTGTTTGTCGCGTATATGGCTGTGCTGCGCTCGGAGCGCTCGGTCAGTTTCTTGCGTATCATTCGAGTTCGACATCGAATGGAACGACCGAAGGGAGCACTGATATGGCACCTAGTTCACCCGGTGTTAAGGGCTGACATGACAGATGTTGTAGGTGATGTCGCGAACCGTGTCAGTTTCCATAAGAAAAAATTCTCGTGACATCAATCACCACTTAAAATTAATTAAATATTATGAATGCAAAGAGGCAAATTATTTTTTTATTATTGTACATTTTCTATGTATTTTATGAAGGGGGAATCTGGAGTAGTCAGTAAGAATTTTAAGGAGCGGGGCTAAAACCACAGGGAGTAACGCTACTAAATAAGCCGCTCCCGTTAGCGCGACGTTCGTTCAGTTCTCGTACGTTCCTCTACCTACTTTAGTGAGCCTGAGCTAACTGAGCAAGAGAGCAGCTGAACGACGAGACCGAACTAGTTCACCGCGTTCACTGAACTACAAAGAGCGAATCAGTATAGTGAACGAGCAAAGACAAGACTAATAAATACCAAGTTGCCCGCTAGCGTTCCTCTCGAGGATGGTCTCTGAGAGTTGCGCAGCGCCGGGCGGCGCGACGGCCGCCAGCCGACGCAGCAGCGGCTCCCCGCCGCCCCGCACGCACACGCACTCACCCCGGTGGTAGTACACGCGCGTCCAGCCGCCACCCGACACCACCCATCCTGCCATTTCACATGTTAATTAGTATTAAATAATTAATTCACTACTATACACAATCTACTCAAAATAATATGCTTAGGGGGGAACTAGTAGCAAGTGGATCGTCCGCTTCTACGAACGTGTGCACTAACCACGTGCACAAACCGCGTGAGCGATTACCCCCAACTAAATTCAACATCTGCTCACTCACCCCAACCCACTTACTGCAATTACTGGATACGAAAGGCAGGGTTAGGAGACTGAAGAGAGTAGATGTGCTCTAAATATCAAAAGTGGTTGCTGGACTCAATCCATAATATAATCTAATCAACACCCACAACCAATCGGATTGAGTCTAAGACTGATTGCAAATTCTCAATTAAAAAAATAAATAAAAAATCAATCAATCAAACATAAACACGTAAAAAACTCCATCAAATACTGTAAGGCAATTTGAATGAGTTGTCAAATAGAGTGACAGATTGATTGTCTTGGTCTTTAGTAGTAGAGAGTGTTTCAATTAAATCTTCCCTTCGGCGTTATGTTGGATCCACTGCTAGTGTCACTGTCAGTGCTTAAATTCGTGTTGCCAGATTGTGAAGATTATATTACCTAGTAATTATACGGTATTTATCGTATAATAAATACGGTACATACCGATAATTACGGGTAAATCTGTACACATAGCAACCCTCAACGCTGTTTTGACAGATAGACAGTGGAGCCAACATAACGGCGAAGGGAAGATTTAGGTAGAACGCTCTCTAGCATGTCATGTTTGGAATGGAGTACACATAATGAATATAATATTGTGAGTAGGATAGGTGCTCGCTCACCTAGCAGCAACTTGGTGGGAATGACGAGAACAATCTGCCGTGACATCTCCTCTATGACGGCAATGGTGTCGGAGGAGACACCGAGGAAGCAGTCCACACTGACGCCGCCCGAGCCCTCGTCCTGCACCGCGACCGGCCAGCACAGCGCTCCGCCCGAGAGCGACATCGCACCGCCTGCGTGCGCCTCCCCACCACCTCCTGGCAACCCAGCCGGCCGACCGCCACTCGCACCGCTCCCACTCTGACCCCCGCCCTTCATCAGTAGCGATGAAAATAATGCTGAAAACATTACGTCAAGAAAACAGTATTAAAAGTTGTGTCTGTATTAGGGAGGGTTGCTTGAGTTGAAAACTGAAAATTGCCTTATATAAATATAAAATCTGTACATTGAATATATTTGGAAAAAAAAACCAACCAGGGCCTGTTAAAATGAGAAACTGAGCATGAAAGAACAGTCAGCCTCGGTAGCACAGTGGTGCGGTCGGTCGACTGTTGTTAAGCCACCCTGAGCACGGTCAGTACTTGGATGGGTGAACGCTCGACCGTTGAAGGCTGACCGTGGTTCGGATTCCACGTAAAACTGTAGGTCCCTTCCCTTCTTACCTTACTATATAGGTGGTAGGGTTTATCCGGCCCGGGTTTGTACCACCGCACTGAATTAAACATTGGTCGAAACGGCTATGTAAATAATTAATGTTTTCCGGCCAGTTCAGTGTAGCCGACATGAAGTGAAGGGAAGCACTAACATGGCACCTAGTTCACCCGGTGTTATGGGCTGACATCACGGATGTTGTAGGTGAAGTAGCCAACCGTGTCAGTTTCCTTAAAAAAAAAAGTAAAAAGAAAAAGTGTGCCTATAGAATAATTTTTAAAATGTCTCAGAATTCAAAAAACATAATTTCAGAAATATGAAATGGTTCTCACAAAACTTTTGTCCAGTGTCGAGGGGTGTGGCAGTGATGTAGTTCTTGGCTAGATCTTTCAGGTACTCTTGTCTCGTCCGAGTTGCCATTGTGGAAAATTTGGGCGATTGTATAGCTGCATTCTCCCCATTGATGACCTGAATATTTGTAAATAAATCAGACATCTCGGGATATAACGTTTAGGCATAGAGTTTTAGATTTCATTATACTTTTATTTTTTACTACACACCTTACTTAACAGTAGATCTGTAAAGGCCTCTCCTTTCGGATACATGGCGCCTTCCTTAATCGGAGGCCCAAAGATCGGCACCTCCTTAGAACGACTCACTGCTATGCTGTAGTGTGTGTTCTCGGTGCACGGGTTGATTGCGCGCACTATGATGAAAACGTGTTGGAATTGCGAGCGAATGTTTTTAGGTGTGAACGGCTGCGCGCCTGGCTCCTGGAACACGATAGTGACGATATCGTTGCCGATGTGCCTCTTCCTCAGGAGCTGCTGGCGGTTGTTGGGCGTGTAGGGCAGCATGGTGGAGACGTGGAACATGACCTCACAGTCGCGGTACTGCGCGTACACCGAGTAGGTCCCCGTAGAGTCGGACTTGTTGTCCAGACCCGCCTTGTACTTTTCGAAGCCCTTGAGCCGCACCGTCTGGCCAAGGGTCTGGAGGAACTCAACGAAGGCTGCGCCGGCCTCCTTGTTGTTGTACATGTCCTCCTCGGTTGCCTGGCCCTGCGTGCAGTACATCACGCCCACCTTGTAGTGCCGCGTCACACACTGCTCGTCCAATCGCAGTAGTTGCTCCTCTGCACAGCTCCCCGACAATCCTAACCTGTAACAATGTACAATTCCTGTTTAAATAACACTAACGACCACAATCACTTGTAAGGTACTCCCTGTAAGCTGTGCACACAGAATAAATATTCCAAGGAGAGCAACACAGAATAAATAATAAAAATATTTACCTTAAGCACGACAGTTGAATTTCAGGAGTGACGTATTCAAAAACTTCTTTGGTATTGTAGTTTTTGCTATTGTTAGAAGGTTTAATGCTAGATATCGCGTCTTCCAGTACAGATCCCCTGAGTGTGAGGAGCTCAGAGGTCCTGATAATGAGGCGGTACTGCCACACCAGGTTGCTGCCGGCGCCGGATAGCACAGGAAGTGTCTTGTCTGCAGACGTCACCGGGAGCTCAACTCGCTCCTTCTTTATCGATATCGCTACTGGGCCCAAGTGTTCGTCCATGCCGAACCAGTTCTGGTGATCTGTAAATAACAATAAATATTTATTGTGCTGATAAGATGAAACAGCACAACAATAAAAGACATCTTCAGCCACTCATAACGGGACTATACTGGCCGCCAACGCTCCTAGCACCTGGGCAATAAAACAATTACAACCCCCCCCCTGTGGCCCCATTTTGAAAGATTTTTGTGCTGCACGGCGCACGCGTAAAACATAGTACAATAATGAAGTCAGATCTATAACCTCATTTTCACATGTAGCTAATGAAATTATCCACGAATCTATGTCACACAAGTGAGGATTTACTTATTTAGAAACACAGACGGATTTCTTGAACTCCAGGAAAAACAAAATACGCCCGACATTTTTTCTGAATTTTTTTCGAAGAATGCAGCCATTAAAACTCGAAGTCGAACAACATGCATACGAGGCCATTTAATACATTTTAATTCACAAAGAAATTAAGAAAACCAAGGACAAACAAAAAAAATATAAAAAAGGTGTCAAAACAGAATTTTTGTTTTGTTTGAGTGCGGAATTCTTTCTAGTTTCAGATTAATGGAAAAGTCTTTTAATCATATATCTAAAGTGCTCTCTCGTTCTAAGAAGGAAAAAAAAAATCACCAAAATAGCACTAGATGAAAACCCGCGCAAATAGATGGCAGCCGGCGGCGGCATAAGTAAGGCTAGGCGTATGCTGGCGCGCAGGCGGCACAGGCACAGACAACGCAGACATCATAGCTACAGATTCTGCATGAGGCAAATCATGCAGACGCAGCACTCTGCGTATGTTGCGCCAAGTCTTAAAGTTTGTTTCCTTTGCAATTGTAGCCCACAACATTTCTTTTTAGAATAATCGGGGTGACCAGAGTTATATAGACATGGCTCACTTCTTACAAGTTCAATTAGTTTTTCCATTTTACGAATAAATTTCAAGAAATACAAGAAAACAACTTGGAGCTGCGTCGCCTGCGCGCAGAAACTGTACACTGAGTACAACTCGACGCAGACGCAGGAACTGCGCGAAGCAGGCGCGTGCCTGTGCGGCACGCGCCTGCCGAGCAGCATACGCAGGTTCATACATGTCTGTAGAATACAAAATCTGTGCGGCCCGCGCCGCACAGATCTACGTCGCGCAGAAATGTCTGCGCGCCAGCATACGCCTAGCCTAATACCTGCTCCGCGCGGAGCAGTTGGGAGCCGAAAGACTTACGAAATACCTGCTCACTAAGTACTTGGTTTCTCATATGAATACAAAATATGTCCTTAATATATATATAAACATAAAACAACTGAAGTTTTATTTTAATAATCAACAGATAATCAACAGGAACAAGGCACGTCACGTGCGTCCTGCCAAAAGGCCCGTAAGTGCGACATGGGCATTGCCGCTCCCCCGTTTTATGACTGCGTGTCAGAGGCGTTGGCGGTTAATATAATCGGACATAAGACAAGTCAAAATAAAAAAAAATTATATCTAGGTAAATAACAATTTAAACAGAAAAAATTATAAACTATACCTTGGTTGTAAAAATATTTCCTATAATAGAGAGCTCCCAGATCTTGGCTTTCGATGGGCAGAAAGCCGTGCGCGGGCGGAGTGAAGGGGCAGGGCTGGCGCCAGTGGGACTGGCCAGGCGGGAACTCCAACACAGAGAGGCCGTAGGAGGCGGCGGGGCGATGGCGGCTGGCGGTCGCGTCCGCCCCCGCGGCCACCCCACGCTCTCCTCGCTTCCCGCGCGTCGTACGCCAGCTCAGGCTCACACACCGCTCCTCCTCGCCTACACAACATTTCTGCTTTAAAAATGGTGAAACATGAAAATACTTCAAACTGTAAAATAAACTAATAAAATACCAACTTGAAAGAATAAAAAAGGGGAGAGATGAAGTGTGATTATATGTTTGTGCAGCAATGAACATAATTAACTTTATCTCAAAATGTATGCCATTTTAAGCAAAATGAATAGTTTTGTGCACAACTGCATAACAATACCTATAGATATCATTTTTTTTCCAGAATTTCCAGACAACCTTTAATACGAAAAAGTTCCGTGACAAAACTGCAGATTTTTGTCAACTCCTATTTCTATATAAATATTTCTTAAAAATACGTAATGAAGTCAAGTCAATAAACTCTATTTAATTTTACACTTATTTCCAATGAAATTATGTAAGTAGGTACTTAAATCAAGTGAGGGTTCACTCACTTAGAAGCACAGACGGATTCTTTTAACTCCAAGAAAACTCTCTCTTTTAGTTCCAAGAAAAACAAAACATTTTTTTCCGTATTTTTTCTAACCTAAAATTGACTATTTCTCCTTTACATAATATCATATACCAAAATTTTAGGTGAAGAACACTCACTAAGAAGCCGAACAACAAACATGTGAGGCCAATTAATCTTGTATTTGTAATTTTAATATTGAAATTGAAGGGTGTAAAAGACGGCTCGACCGCGCGGTCGAGTAAGAATTCCAAGGGTTAATATTGGTACAGGATAATCACTCTAGGTATTCACAACTCAGTCTTTCAGGTTAATTGCATAGGAATAATAGAGGCAGTGTAGGGTTCTGTAGGTTAAGAAAATAACTAGTAAGAAAGCAAGGCAATTGAGGTAGTCGTGAAATACCGAACTAAAAGATTACATGGGCTACTTATTTACTTTTCTTAGTCAAAACCTGTTCTAACTAGACCGACATCAGTAGACATGCAAATCAAAATTTCTGATGTGTTTCCTTACATCCTCCCCGCACGAAGCGACCTCCGAGCGTTCCTAGGACTCTGAGAATTCCAATGCAGGCTTATTATGAATCATTTCTTTCGTGCTTCAATAGTAACTCCCAAGAAACACCATCAAATATGTTAATGATTGATTGTGGTTATCAAACTGAGCAAACCTCCCGCCAGTCCAACTCATAAGTTAATTGAGGTAAAACATGCATCACAGTCACTGCTACACATGTGTGACTCAGTGCACAGGAATGTGGGCAGTCAAGCAAAGAGAAGAATTAAACTAGAAGGGGCAACATTGTTCAAGCTCTGTTTCATAACTCTTGTGGGCCGTTACGCATATTTTTTATTACATTTTTATTATAATTAAAAGTTGCCCAGTACATTCCCATACAAAGCCATTCACACAGTGAAATTGAGAAGGGCAAAACTACTATTAATTCCACGCTGTGCACTGCAGCAAAATTATAATTATGAAAGTATTTAGCTGTCATCACATAAAGCATAAAGTTCCCATCGTACGGCCTCCTTGGTTAACACAATGCTTTAAGCTACGTAACTCGAACATATCTGCAGACCATTTCTAAACACTAGTTCACGGAGGTATAAAAACAAATTATGTTTGCAAATCAGGCCATTAGTTCCCACAGAAGAAGTTGCTGTTGAATGAGGCCTGTCGTTCCACTGTTTTGAACATCCAACATGTCGGGTCATACTTCTAAATAAGTGCGAGAACATTTATACCTTTATATTTTATCGGAAAATTTTTAGGAACCGTGTTAACCCTTATGTTGCTATCATTCATTGCTAACACCAAAGTTATCAACATTTTGTCATTTTCTATCTGCAATAATAAAATTACAGGACCCCAAAAAAAAATCCTGTTTTAAGACCAGTTACAATTAGTATTGTATGGACAGGTGTTAAGCAGACGCAGGATAATGGACAGGCGTTAAGTAGACGCAGGATAATGGAAAGGTGTTAAGCAGACGCAGGATAATGGACAGGCGTTAAGCAGACGCAGGATAATGGACAGGCGTTAAGCAGACGCAGGATAATGGAAAGGTGTTAAGCAGACGCAGGATAATGGACAGGCGTTAAGCAGACGCAGGATAATGGACAGGCGTTAAGCAGGCGCAGGATAATGGAAAGGTGTTAAGCAGACGCAGAATAATGGGCAGGTGTTAAGCAGACGCAGGATAATGGACAGGCGTTAAGCAGATAATGGACAGGCGTTAAGCAGATGCAGGATAATGGACAGGCGTCAAGCAGACGCAGAATAATGGGCAGGCATTAAGGACAGCTGGGTGCATGTGTTGGTGGGTAAAATATGGACAACGAGCGAGATGCGCCGACTAAAGACATGTACACCTAGCTGTCCTTAACTACACAAACTTGTACAATAGGTGCATACCTCCAATTTCATTACGAAAAAATGGACAGCTCTCAAGCAGGTCATTAGAGCGCCCATCCCCTGCGTCGGTCCCAGAGTCTCCCACAAAGTCAGAAGCGCGTGACTGCAACAGTGACGCTGCAGATGCTCCTGTTGTCGTGTTCCTCCTGCGACTCAACAGTATCCTGCGCACAGTGGCCGCATAGCCCAGGTTCGCCATCAGCGACTGGCAGTCGTGGTGCGCGAAGCTCCTTCGCTTGCTGCGTTCCTCTGCCTCCACCGACAGCTGCGAGAAGCTCTCCGTCGCCGGCATCGCGAGAACTCCGTCGTCCAGCGGCACCTTACTCAGATTATGTCCGTTGCCCCAGAACTTGTGGAATTTTAGTCGCAGTTTTGGACTACTTCCGGCTTTTGTGGTGGGACCATCGACTCTCTCGCACGACGAAAACTCGTCCACCTTTGTCACCCTCAACGGCGCCGCGCGTCCGAAATTAGGTGTGCTCGTCGACTGGTTGACGGGCAGGCAGCCCGTTCCGTAGTCGTCGCCAGCGCCCGACGTCCCGCCGATCACGTCAATGGAGCCGTGGCTGCCGTACTCGCGCCGTAGGCCGCCTCCGCGCTCGCCGCACACCAACTCGAGACTCGAGTTGCTACGGTAGCGCGCGTCGCCGCAGTCCACTCCGCGCATCGCCAGGACACCATCACTTCGTCGCGGCAGCGAAGATCGCATCGCTAGCACTCACACGCTGTTCGCGCTCCGCACGATTGTCATTTTCTAATTGACTCTACAAGGTGGATTTGTCCCGAGAGCATTCTGCCACTGCTCGAGAGCATTGAGCAACATACACCTCCTCCTGCTGCAATTATTACCTTGCTGATACATCAATCAACTAAGATCACAACGTTCGACACAACAACAATGTGTAAGTATTGACTCAGGCAGCAGGAGTCAGGTTAATTAACCGACCGACCACTCATGTAATGCCAACTTTTTAAAAGAACCGAACACACAAAACTTATTATACCTATTAGTCAACATGGGATGAAAAGATGGATGTAACTTCACACTAAACAAAAACTACAAACGCGAAGTGTTCGGGACGGGACTGATAGTGATGAGATGATGGACCATCTTTGTCAAAGAATATAATACTACTAGGGCGTAATACTACTAGGGCGTAGAAGAAGCACAAGCCCATACAAAATTTGTTTGCCTATGTTTTAACCTTGGTGGCGCCAAATGCGGCCACCGGCGTCCTTCAGAACTAGCACTTGGCGGGAATTGGCGGGAATTTCGAATTAAATTTATTTTTAGTAGGTACTGCACATTTAGCCAAACTGTGACCATTTCACACTGATATTTCTAAAATTGTCAGCCCACTCTGACTGAGCAGGCAGAACTGACAATTTTAGAACTATCAATGTGAGATGGTCACAGTTTAGCTAAATGTGCCAAATAAATAACATCATGAGTACACAGCAAATGCTCTTTTATTACGAAATGAAGTGTTTGTACAAGTAAACTATTACACAAGTAAATATTAAAGTAAATAAGCAATTTCATCCAAATAATTGGCACAAACCGTACAACATAGGAAACTGTACATAATAAGTTTGTTTTATGATGTTTTTTTGTTTGTTTTTCTCTTAAAAATTTTTTATATGGTGAAATTCGCCTACAACAACTTGGCTTATAACAAGTATGTACATAATAACTCATAAATCAATGCTTATATATAATGAACATCCTCATATTACTACATACTTACAATATTACCGTTACATATAATTACAAATGCACGATTTCCTCGAACATTTCATAAAACAATTCGTCTTTATCTGTTTGAGCTGGGGCGCTTTACAAATGAAGTTTTCTAAATTATTTATTAAATGTGACTGACCTTGTAAGATACATTTTGTACTACGACTGTGCGCCACTATGCCACTAATCGTCACAGTTTTTGGTCCAGCAAGAATTGCTGGACTGTGGGATTGTTGTTATTTCCACAGCTCGATCTTACGCCCCCAAACATGTTTTCTAAATTGTCTTGATTTAGACAGTTCATTGAGACTAAATAAAAGTCTAGACGTTGTAACATTTTAAACAAACGCTCAAGTGCTTCTATTGTAGCAATCCACTCATTTTGGGAAGGTGGAATGGCCCTCGCTCCTTACCACTTTCAATGTTTAATGGCTTGATTGTGTGGTTGCCCAAAGAGCTGGTCCACATCTTCTACGAGGTTCGCCGTTGTCACTGCTTGCAGGGGCAGCTCACCTGTAACATATTATGAGTAATGAGCATGTATGTATATAATACTAGCATTTACCCGTGACTGCGTGCGCATTAGTATTAACTGTTCAGCCCGCTGGCTGACGGCATGCCGTGGCGTAGAAGCAAATTGATTGATTGGTTTCGGATTGATTGATTGATTTATTGATTTTCAGTGGTAAGTGTTACCACCTTGTAAGGATGGAAAGGATTTCCTTGCAGTGTTTTCCTTCACTCGCCGGAGCGACGACGGGCAAATTGTAAAGACTTTTACAAGGACAGGGATTCAAACCCACAACCTCGCACTTGAGAGGCCAGTAAAGCCCCAGAAACTGAGTGACTCATAGCTTATGCTGTCAATTTCACTCACATATTTTCTTTACCGTTCCGATTGACTTCCATAAGTATTGTACATACCATTGGTCTTACCTTTCAAAATTGTTCAAGTTAGGTGAAGGAAATCTGTGATATGATCGTGCTGCTTCGACCGCGTGTTTTGCAGAAGACGCCCCACATTTTACGGACTTCCATGGTGTTATCTGGGAAACAACACACCAAGATTTTATTTATAAGATTATTAGTACCTACATACTTTGATCTGTGGTCGGCCGTTGTAGACAGTAACCTAAATTGGTTTGCTACTGCAGGAGTTGAATGAGGGGGTCATAAATATATTCTAAGGCTGCAGTACATTTATCGGATAGGACTGAGTCAATAAAAACCTTACCTAATTAACCAGCAGCATTGTTTTTTTTTTCATTGTGTTTCTCTCGTAATAGAGAACTAGAGGCGTATTTCAATTTCCTGTACACAAAGGCGTGCGGCATACATAATTTAATGGATGATAAGATACTACACATTTTCAGGTTATGTTTATTTTGACAATTTTCACTACAACCCTACTTGGGTAATATAATAACTTAGGTACTCTGTACTACAGACAAAGGCAAGCATCCAATAAATAACATGCTCTAACATTATGTTATTTGGAAAATATAGGAGATATCGTGGAAAAATGAAATATTGACAAGTATCAAAAGCACTTTTCTTACCTCCGTGAAGCTGTAGGTACACTGCACTTCACCCAAATACTTTTACTGTTTGCTGCAAGCTTGGTGCATTCGTTTTCGAACGAAAAATTATAGTAAAAGGCATAACTCGTGTTTTTACGTAGTTGATTCTTTTCTTTGGGTAAAATTTCCTAAATGCTGGAATCCATAATGTTACCAGGTAAAAAATGTAAAAATGCTTAATTCAATGTGAATTGAATAAAAAAACTTTCTTACCACTGTCTGAAATTACTGATTAAGCAATTATGTGGAGAAAATATTATATTTTACTGTTCCGTATTTTTTTACAGATGTATAACTGTTAAAATCGTGCTAACTTCGTGTAATTAGTTTGATAAATTTCCCCATAAAACCCTGGAACTGGCAATTCAGTAATAGCGGGGAAGTGCAGTGTTGTATCTTTCATTTTGCATGAATTTTCTGTAGAACTGCTCCTCTCGAAATGTGGCCACTGACCTTCAAAACCAAAGAATATAATTCAAAACATAGGCCACGACAGCCGGACTGGACTTGGCTCCCCGTGATCTTTGTGACGGACGAAACAAACAAACCCTTTCTGAAAGAAGAACGAAACTGCCATTTTGTTTGTATTTATTTTTTATTCTAGAGCTGCCAGGCCAGATACTATAACAATATCATCGAAGTGGCCGATTCACTATCGCGATGGGAGCATAAAAAAAATGTCAATGCAGGAAACTTTTCATTTCAAACACTGTACACAGAAACACACAGATGACTGATGTGATGTAGTTAAAAAACCCCGACCCTTCAAAATAAAAAAAATATTTGCGTTTACTTACTCAAAAGAGTTGGGGACCGCTAAGTAAATACCCGCGCAGCTCTGAGTTTTTATATTTTATTTACTGAGCGGTCCCCCGACTCCTTTATGTAAACGGAATTATTTTTTTATTTTTTTCTATAGAGAAGATGCGTCGCGTAGGGAGCGACGCATCTTCTCTACATTAGCCCTGGTTATTTTTTTTCCACCAAAACATCACTCTTAGATTACCACACCCCACACCACACTTTCTTTCGAGCCGAAGTCTGGCGAAAGGAGATAAAGGAGCCAGGAAGTCTTTCAGGTGGCGCACCGAGTTTAGTATATTTGTCTGTGCAAAGAGATTTTAACTCTTCTTCCCTTCACCGTTATGTTGGCTCCACTGTCTAGCTATCAGAACAGCGTTGGGGGTTGCTATGTGCACAGATTTACCCGTAATTATCGGTTTGTACCGTATTTATTATACGGTAAAATTTACCGGGGGCTCTCAAAACTCTCGTCTCTTCTCATTGAAGAGAGGGACGTTTTTTTGTATGGAGTGGAAACACTAACGTTTCGTCGAAACAAAATTGGCATTCCCAAAATTATCGTAGCGTCATCACGCCAAATCGAATTCGTTAAATCGCACCCTCAGAACAAAACTGTCGTAAGTCTGAAATTTGAAAAAATGAAGTAAGTATGAGGTTCATATCTAAATGTGCATATCTTTCACGTGTAAAATTGTCGTAACGCTTAAAAATTATGGCATGACGTTGACCCCGTGGAGCAAAGGGAGGGCGTTGGTGTGGGACGCAACGTGTGTGGACACCCTTGCCCCCACTCAAATTGTAGGTTCCTCCATCTCTGCCGGTTCTGCTGCTCTCGGGGCCCAAAATTTTAAGAAGAGCAAATATTCTACGCTGTGTTGCTCCTTTGAGTTTTTAGCCTTCGCCGTGGAAACCCTTGGCGTGTGGTCGCCCGACGCAAAATGCTTTTCTGATCAGCTCGGAAAGTTGTTAATAGAAAAGTCGGGCGATCGCCGCGCCAAATCTTTTTTTCTCCAGCGAATAGGGCTGGAGATTCAAAGGGGCAACGCGGCTAGTGTTTTGGGCACGGTGGGGGAGTCGGCGGAGATGGATGAAATTTTTTTTATTTAATAGGTGTTTATTTTAGTTTTAGTTTTTTTTTTCATTGTTATTGTGATTTTCTAATAAGTGAATTTGTACATTGTAATATTGAATTTACAACAAAATACTCACCCCAACAGTTTTCCATTAATAGATTTTCAAGCTTCATGTCAATGCAAAAGTGTAGTTTTTCATTTACTATAGTTTAGCACTATCAATCGAATGAATTTCTAGTGGCAACACGATTACTACAGTTTTACATTAGACATTTTTCTCAATTTCAATACCATTAAATAATGCATAATACTTTCAAAAATTTCCTTTTTATTTGACCAAACTAAAAGTATATTACCCTCCAGAATATTTTACACAAATTCACTGAAAAATTACATTACAGGTTCGCCTGAAAAATTAATTACTACACTTTTGTACATAGCTTAATTGTTTTATTTTTATAATTTCGACAGTTTGACACCAACTTTACCTTAGTAAACTTTTACTCGCATACAAAAATATTTTAGGCAATCAAATTTTAAGAGTTGTTTCATTTAATTTATTTTAGATTTTTGTAAAAATTGTGATGTTGTTGTGGTATAAGATTTTCCTCGCAAAGGAAAATTTAATCTTTTATTTTTTCAATGGAAAGTTTCGGATTTTGTGGGTTCAAGAGGGACAGGTATGTCATTTGTGTATATTTTCGGTCTACGTTCCATTCTCCTTATATTTAATTTATGCCACGATTTTTAAATTTTAAAACTCTCTCTGACCAATTAGGCCATAATTTCAAAGTGAACGAAGAAAGAGAAAAGAAACTGTCAAATTATGGAATGACATTAAAATGTTAAAAAAAGTAGAAAAAACCCCTCCTCATGTTATAATGTACAAGAACGACTACGATGATGAATCATGGCATAAATTAAAAATAAGGAGAATGGCACGTAGACCGAAAGTATACAACAACATAACATCACAATTTTTACAAAAATCTAAAATAAATTAAATGAAACAACTCTTAAAATGTGATTGCATAAATTATTTTTGTATGCGAGCAAAAGTTTACTAATAAGGTAAAGTTGGTGTCAAACTGTCGTAATTATAAAAATAAGCTATGTGCAAAAGTGTAGTAATTCATTTTTCAGGCGAACCTGTAATGTTATTTTTCAGTGAATTTGTGGAAAATATTCTGGAGGGTAATATACTTTTAGTTTGGTAAAATAAAGGACATTTTTGAAAGTATTATGCATTATTTAATTAATTCAAAGTCGAATATTCAGAAAAACTCAATTATCTCAAAACTATAATTTCCTAATTACGACAATTTTATTCTGAGGGTGCGAAATGTCGAGACGAGATACCGCTGAACTCTCCTTTGTATGAAAATTGGCATTACGAACGCCACTATATCGTCGATCGCCGCGAAAGGCGAGAGTCGAGACCAAACTCGGCGGCAGCCAAAACCCTCCCGCCTATCGTCACGGACGCAATCGACGGTTCAATGATACTCATTCAATTATACCCGAAACTTTGGAAATTCTTGAAATACGAGTATTTACGAATACTGTATGAAAATAGCTGAAAGTGAAAGGAATACTAAAATACTAAAAATAAATGTAAGAGAAATGTTATAATTAGGTAAGGTGTTATAAGTACGGTCACTAATATATATGCAAGATTAATCATTTTACGAAATTATTTAAATGTATTATTTTGAGTATATATTTTTTTATTTATAGCTGGCAATATCGTACTGTGTGAGGCCGGTACTTAAAACGAATAGCCCCAATGCGTCTCTCCCCGTGCATGTCGCAAAAGGCGACTAAGGGATAAGGACGAGATGCCGCGCTAAAGGGCGACAGGATAGCCACCTCTCACCTTGGCACGGTCATTCCACCGAGTCGTGCAGCAGGTGTGTCTTTGTGCCATACTTGCTGCTTGATAGTTATCTTGTCCGAATACTTGCTGAACGTGGTGGTCGGTGTTGTGCTGCAATTTTCCAGATTTCTTGCAGCACACTGCACAACACCGATTACTCTGCTTACCCTGATTGCTGAACGTTTTGGTCGGTGTTGTGCTGCAATTTTCCAGATTTCTTGCAGCACAACACCGATTACTCTGCTTACCCTGATTGCTGAACGTGGTGGTCGGTGTTGTGCTGCAATTTTCCAGATTTCTTGCAGCACAACACCGATTACTCTGCCCACCCTGATTGCTGAACGTGGTGGTCGGTGTTGTGCTGCAATTTTCCAGATTTCTTGCACCACAACACCGATTACTCTGCTTACCCTGATTGTCGGGATACAGCGCGTGTGTGGTATGTATATGTTTATGTATGCAATGTCGTCTGTCGGCTCTAAAGGCGCTGTCACTGATACTGTAATACTTCTTTGAAAGATTAAAAAAATATAAAAACCGCCTTCAAAAAATTTATGAAAAAAAAAATCTAACCTTAGAGTTGAAGGCGGTCGGTTATTTTTGGTTGCTTTAGCACCGTCTTCAACTCGAAGATTAGATTTTTTGTTATTTCATACATTTTTGAAGGCGGTTTTTATATTTTTTTAATTTCTCAGTTTTTTTAGTAAGTAATTTTTTGCTATTAATGTACTCGGCGGAATCGCTCGGCCTTTGGCCTCGCGATTCCGTCTCGCTTTCCAATCCGATCTTAACCAAATTAAAATGGGACCACACAGGAAGCAACAGCTTTCAAATAAAAAAAGAATCATCAAAATCGATTCACCGAGTCGAAAGTTTTAGAGTGGCACTAGATTATGGGAAAATTACGGCACCTGATTGAGGTGCCGTAATTTCTTGCAGCACAATACCGTAGCTACATCTTACTTTAAACGACATGGCTGCGTGGCTCTCATCTGTCAACCGGCGAGATCGACAAAACCGTAGACAAACTATACCGATTGGGCGTTATCGATACGTCGCGTCTCAGAAAGTGTTCGGAATGCGACAATTATGACCTCTCGTCACTCTACGGCCAAATCGAATCTCGCTCTCTGTTTCTGAGATCGATTAGGCGTTATGTTTCAGAATAAGGCCCCGGTAAAAGGTAATATAATCTTCACAGTCTGGCAACACGAATTTAAGCACTGACAGTGACAGTGACACTAACAGTGGATCCAACATAACGGCGAAGGGAAGATTTAGTTGAAACCATATAAGTTACTCTATGGTTGAAACGCTCTTTAGCTGTGCAGTGCTGTGCAATTTAATTTATTTTCTTTCTGTTTTCAAATACATAATTGCCTGCTCTATTCAAAGAGATTATAACCACTGGCTCTATTCTGTGATAATATTTGGAACATCACTTGCCGCTTTCTTGACAATGTTTGGAAATGAAAGTTACTTCAAAGTGTTGCATGTTGTATCGGGGCTTGCACCAAGCTTCCTCTGTTTAATTAGTTTGCGCTGGCAGCAGCAGCAGCGTATGTGGTAAACGTGCATAATGTATTTCTTCGACATTCGATTCTTGAGCTGCGCAGACGACGTGCATGTGAAAAATACCGACCTCAAAGCGTACAAGTAAGTGCCGACCTGACAGGATTTAGGGGTTCCATTACGCACAACTATTAAAAAAATAAATGAATACATAAAACCATAAAGGACCCCAAAACACTGCTTTCAGAAAAGACTTAGCCCGCGAAAAAGAAAAAGAGGGCCAAAAATTAAAAAAAATCACTAGCGACTTAGTAGGATTGCCTCTTCTCCGGCGCTGCGGTAAGTGCAGACGGCGCCCGTACTCGCCTCTGAAGCTTCGGCTTTTTGTCCACCAGCCTCAGTCGCTCCGGCTCACATGGGTACCTGCGCTTTGTTACGGCGGACGGAGGCTGCACTCCCTCCTCACCTCCGGCTAATAAAGTGTCAGACCAGTAGCCAGTCGGGGCGTCTCAATTTATTATTTTTGTTTGTTAAATATCCAGTGGTGAATAAATCAAATCAGCTCATCTCGTTTTGCTTTCTTTTATCAAATTCATTATTAGGTATTGCTTTAATGAAATTACCATGAATACAGTAAATTTTCATGATTATGGCACCATTCAATTCAACCCAAGAAAGCTATGAGAGTGTATGCGTGAAACTGGTCTCGCTGGCAAGCTACGACCTACTCATAAATATAAAAAAAAAACAAATTCTCATGAAATATTTAAAATTACATCGCTAGAATCGTAAAAGCCTAAACTACACGCCTATCGTACCAGTTAGTTGAAAGAAAGTTGTTCCCTTTGGAAACCCCAGCCGGATGTAAGGCCGAAGAAGAGGATTTGAAAAGAATCACTGTAAATGAACATTAGCACCAATAAATGAAGTACTAATAAATATGTACCTATATGTTTGTCGTTTTAGGTTGTCACATCAAACTTAGTAGATATATCTAACATGTGGGGTATACCTATATCTGAAAATGGGATAATATCAAGATGGGGGACTGGGGAAAGGTTGGAAGGGGGAAGGGGAAGAGTAGGAAGTAATAATAGAAGATCCGATACAGCAGTACTGTGTGGGGCCTGTGCTTAAAAAGAATAGCCCCGCTGCATATCGCCCCGTGCATGTCGTAAAAGCTGACTAAGCTGGTGGTCCGTGTTGTGCTGTAATTTACAAGAGCACCTGCAGCACTACACCGATTACTCTGCTTAACCCGATTGTCGGGATACAGCGTGTGGTATGTATTTAAAAATCTAAAGAAACTTTGAAATCACACAAAAATTACACTTACTTGTTCCCAAAGAGTATTATAATATCATAATATATACCTATTATATAATAATAACGATATTACATAATATAATATTTAAAAAAACTATTACACTAGCCTACCAGCTCGTTGCTAGCAAATAGTTCTTAGTACTGTCTTGGGAGACTACCCAACTTACAAAACATTTCAGGTATGAGAAGAAAAATGAGACGGAGTCTGCCCTGGGCGCCGGTAAGCGAAGCTACTGTGAGCGGCGGGGGCAGACGTGGGTGGCGTCGGGCAAGCGGCCGGCGCGGCTGCGCGAGGGCCTGCGGGAGCTGGAGGAACGTCTGCAGGAGGAGCGCACTCTCCTGAGCCGCTGGCGATCGCCCTCCCTGCTCTGCATCATCTTCTCCTCTGGCCTCATATCATATGTGGCTATGGACCCGCGAACAGCCAATGTCACGCGGATATTCTTCGATAGATACTGCGTCGGGAAGATACCTGCCAACGCTGCTGGAGGTTCTTCATAACATTCACTTTATAAATACTTCAAGCAGCAGTAAATACCTACATGTTCTAAACATTTTTCAGTTTCATGTACAGATCCACCACATTTACTTAGCTGCCACGCAGTTATGAAGCACCATGTTTAATTGTTGTGCAAGTGTTACATTTCATAAAAAAAAAACATTTTGCACAGCAATCTCCCTCACTAATATACTTAAACGACTACACACTGACTGCTTACAGATGGATATGATGGTGGTAACTAGTGTGGTCTTACGCGACCTAATTGCTCAGTGCGAATCTAAGCGTGCAGCAGAGCACTCCTCATTTAAGATTTCATACCTTATACCTCATACCTTATACCTTACCTTATACCTTACTTTCATACCTTATACCTTATTCATACCTTACTAGGTGGAAAGGTTTAACCCGCCCAGGTTAACCACCACAATTTAGCTATTTACATTCCATATGTAAATAGCTTCCAAAAATTTCATTAAAATATTAACAAATGCACACCGACGAAAAAAAAACAGTGAAATCAGCATCAGCTTCAAGCTGTTGGTGCTATAAATAATAATAATTACTATACATAATATATTTATAGTGTTTATTCTGTTTGTATTAATTTTGTATATATTTGTTTTATTATTATAATGAATTAATATAAATATGTATAAAGTATAAAAAACGTGATAATAAAGAAATAACATAAATATGCTATGTAAATAGTTCGTGTTTTCCGCCTAGTTCAGTGTAACTGGCACAACCACTGACAAGCACTTAGCTATGGGCTGACATCACGGATGCTGTAGGTGAAGTAGACAATGTGTCAGTTAAAAAAAAACTGGCAGCAGTGTGATAATACCGTTTACCAAAATCATAGTATTAAAGAAAACAAATGCCCGTGCACCGTAAGTAAGGAGTCCGTTTTATTGGGTGCTTGTAGGCCACACACAGAAAGCAAAAACCTTTGTTTCAGCTATCTTCACAGACACCAATCTTCTCTTTACGTTTGCTGAGAACTTCACAATATTGATAACATTCAACCCACCGTCGAGTCCAGCTGGCCTGGAGAAGATCAATAGGAGGGATCCTAAGTATCAGGTTTAACAGCACATAATATTTTTCCAGCTTTTTAATATTCTTGTTAGAATTTTGTCAGTGAGTACATACAGCCTACCCACAGTAGTTATAGCACAGAGTACATTTTCAGAATCAGAAACAGTCAATACAAAATCAATACAGAAAAGTATCAGAGATTCACCAAAGTCACTGAATAAATATTGCCAAAGTGTTGTGAATAGCTTGCTCAGCACCTATACATTTTTTTTTAAACATTTTACCATTACCCATTAGCACTAAATTCTTGCTAGCTCTTTTCTTAGTGTGCATTGTGAAAGTACATAATGTATATTTTTATAGACTATCGAACTTTACGGGCCAACACGCAAATCGGAAAAGCGTATGTCAGTGCGGACGGGGGGCGCGAGGGGCGAGGGTGGCACGAGCGCGACACAGGAGACGCGAGTTCTGGTGTGGAGCGCGTCGGCGGCCGGTGAGCTGTTCCCTTGGAGCCCTGCCGTGCGCGGAGAGGACCGTGCCAACGTACACGTCTATACGCTCAACAAGTGAGAATATGCATCTATTATTTGTTTCTTGACAATTTGTATAGAGAGACAAGTGAAGGTCTGGTCAAAAGAATCATTTACTAGCTATAAAAAATCTAGAATTTCCGATAAATTGATTTCTATTACTTTTTGCACCCAATTTCTCAATGCAACAGATGGGCATACTTACAACAAGTACTTACATTTGCAAAATCTAATTTACCTGACAGATACTTGCTGATACTCTTTTGGTTTTATGAGTACCTCTGAAACCTTGCTCTTCTTCATCTTCGTTTATTTACTTAACTCTCTCCTTCTGATTTTTTTATCATAATTTCATTGGAAGGTGTGGAACTAAGCTTGCGATGCCTTCACCGAACATATCCGGGCCCATCGGCAGTAGAGGAGGGTGTTAATCGAGGTCGGGACTAGCGAGTGGCCACTCTAAATTTCCCGCGCATGCTTGACGTTTCGGCTCGCATCAAGCCCTCGTCAGCTAGTCTGCGTTGACTAGGACGCGGGGAAACCACCAGTCCCGGTCTCGACCTCCCTCTCTCTACCTATCCATATTCTGTAGGATGCTTCCAGTGACGTTTTCGAAGCTCTCTCCATATAATGAGCTTAGCGTCGATCTTGGCAGCCCATTCATTGCCCAGTCATTCTTGAAGAGACTGTAGAGCGACTTCGCTGGTAGTCCTCTTGCTCCAACTTCCACAGCGAAGAGATCAGTCTTGATCCGTTTCTCACAATCCGGTCTACTAAGTTGCAGTACTTGTTAAGTTTGATGTTGTGGTCCTTCGGTATGTTACTTTCCCATGGAACTGTAAGTTCAGCAAATGCTACATGCTTTGTCGCTTTTGAGAATATGAGTATATCTGGTCTTAATGGTGTGGTACAGATTTCCGAAGGCATCTGGTAATGCTTCTCATGTGTGTCCATCAACAATTCCCAATCCTTTGCTGCTCCCAAAATGGAAGAAGGTTTAGTCCTATCTTTGGGGAGCTTATTGGCTCCAGGTTTCACAAAGTTGACCTTCTGGAAGCTGTTACTGGTTTGCCCTTTCCTGGTCCGTGCAATTGACAGGTTGATGGCCTCTCTGATGATTTGGAGGACTTTATCACGACGGTAGGAATGCTGGCCTCGCTCAAGTAGTATTTTGCATCCGCATAACAAATGTTTGGCCGTGCCCATGGACTCTTACATGACGGGCAGTCTATTTGTAGATTTCCCCCATCTAACTAGGCTACTCGGGTCTGGGAGAGTAAGCTGGAATGCATTTAGGTAGTACTTAAGCAGCTCAGGGGACCAGTTGTATATTATGGATTTCCACTTCAATGCAGGAGGGATGCAGAAGTCGCCCACTGTTAGCCAATCATTCTGCATTTCTATTTTTAAGGCGTGAAGTTTGAAACCTTGTTCCATGTCCTCCTGAGCAAAACCTTTCAGTATTTCTTTATCAGACTTTACTGTTTCTATGCCCAGTCCAGATCTATTGGTGCGTGTACCAACTTGGAATGATTTGTAGAAGTCGAGTCTCGATTCCAGTTCATCTGATAGCGATGTGTTGGGTAAGGCTTGAATAGCGCTATCATTGGAGTCTTTGAGTATACATTGTTTGGCTATTCTCGCCTTTTGATAAAATATTCACGGTTTCTTAATGTTCAGTCCAAAGTTGTTGTGTGATCCGTACAGCGTTCCTTTTTGGGATACTGTACCAAAATGGTACAAAAGGACCCTTATAGTGAGACTTCGGTGTCCATCTGTCTCTCTGTCTATATGTTGCAGTCTCTTAACATCTCAAGCGTTGAGGGCACAACTATATATGTGTCTGCGTACAAAAGTACTGAAAAAAATCGTGGGCACACATTTCTGTGCAGCGACAATGGCGACGGTCGGCATTCAAATATCTACTATTTTTCTAAAGACATAAGCTTCAATTATGGTTCTCAAACTAGGTGAAGATATGCCGTACTTGATCCAATTCAATTTATTGCTAACTTTTAAGAAATATATATGTGATATGTCTAGTACTTTAGGGGCACATGTTTTTGCCATCGCAAATAAATATATTGTTTTCTGTATTTTTAGTAATTTGTTTGACTTTGTGCATTAAAATCAAAAGATAATGAAATTTGTGAAGTGAATGTGTTATTATTGGAGGTTTTTACAAATTTGTGTATGTGTGCCAAAATCATTCATACATAACCCACTTTTTATTTTCGTTGTTGAATAAAAAAGGAGGAGGGCGTGTTCTCAGATAGATTGCCGTAGAGTAGATAGCGCTTATTAGCTCGTTCATGTCGACTGCTTCAGCTGGCGTCACATGTTTATATGTATTATGTTGTTCACAGAACGCAGATGACACTGTTGTGTTACCACCGTGTAGATAGTGAGGCTCTCTCTGTGGATCTGTCACAACTGCATAACAACACTGTCTACACTGTCGAGCAAAAGACTTATCAAAAGGTATCAAATCATAAAAAATATCTCAAAAATATCTGCCTTCGAGATTATAGCATTGTTTGGAAACCAATTGTACCTACAAAGCCAATGAGTTCCGGAGAACAGTTCCTATGGAACAGGGTGTTGTTCCATGGATGGAACAAATTGCTCAAGGATTTCATATGTGGATTAAGCTTTGGGTCAAACTTATTTGTTTAATGATGAATAAGACAAAAAGGTATTACATCAAATATTTAGTACGAACAGGAAGGCCTAGGAAGTGTTATCTATACTGCTTCGTAAGTAGTGGCTGACTGACTATGATGATGATGGTTTGTATGTTATTCCATTGCAACTAGTGTGATGATGATGGATGAGTGAGTAATGATGTAATTGCAGGGTGGGCTGAGCGTGGAGTGCTGCAGTTACGAGATGGAAGGCGGCGCGTTGCGGCTGCGCGCGTGCAGTGCGGTGAGCGTGCCGGCGCCGGCGCGCGCGGCGCGCCGCTCGCCGTGCGAGGCGCGCGTGCTGCTCGCGTGCATCGACGCGACACTCCTCGTGCACCACGAGGCGCACCGTGTCACACGCTCCGTCAAGGCTGATTTTGTGAGTTTACAATATTGTTTACGACATTAAACTTTCAATGCCTGCTGATACAAGAATGATAAATAATACTGATGAATATGCTTAGTAAGATGGATCTAAAATATTATAACAAAAAGATTATCACACACAGACTTTAGGGTTCATATCATTCATATGTGTTGTGAAAGTTCTTCTTGAAGATCTTATAAAATAGTTCTGATAGTTATTATGGACAAATGTCAGATTCCATCAGTGGTGCGGTGGGCCGAGGGGCTGGTGGTGGTGTGCGAGGAGCGCGGCAGGCTGCAGTGCTTCGACCTCTCCCTCACTCCACTACCGGCATCCGCTTCACACGAGGACGCTAAGTTCGTTGACATCGGAGCTCATCTCAAGTGATTATCACCTCTAAACCATACTCATTTCACTTCATTTATACTGATATGATAACATGCAAGTACGAGAGCATAAAAGACAGACATACGTAAATGTTGTTTTTTTTAAATGTGCTATAATTGAACAGTGTCTTTGAGATTGTGTCTGCAAAACCTAATCAATGGTTGAAACAAGTACTTACTAAGTTTTTCGTTGTTACTAAAAATTGCTGAAAATGCAAGAAGCTGCGCTAGAAAACAAGTATGTTCCCAGATTATAATGGGCTGCCATCATTATTCTAGACCAAGATTAAGCCATCCATGTTTCGCCACATAAAAACTTGTATCCATTCAAAATGTGTGCACTCGGCAGACGTCAATGCACAGTGGTGGGTGTGGAGTGGAATGCGGAGCGGGGCGGCGGAGACACTTGCCCCCAGCTCGTGATCTGCTTCGAGGGAGGTCCCCTCGCGCTGCTGCACCTCACTCTCACCGATATTATCAGAGTAAACACTTCACCTCTCTTCTTTTATTTTGTTTGTAGTTTCCCTTTTCGTCGCTATGCATTTCTATAAATAGAAACACCTCAGGTATAGTCTCAGGGAGCATTTTTGATGGTAGTAGTATATTTGCGATTGCTTTCTACGAATTGCTTAGAAAGTGTAATATAGCAAGATGTTTGCTATAAAAAAATTAAGAACTATGCAGAACACACACTGGAAAAACACTTAACATTGCTCCTATTTTGCTATGCGTAGGTATCATTTTGCTATGCGTAGGTATCATTTTAGCTGCCACCAATGAAATATGTTTTAAGTTCCCTAATTAATAGGATTTGTACTCAACAAAATCTCACAATGAAGTCAAAAAACGATTTCTTAAATAATTAATTCATGAACATTGGCAAATATTGTCATATCAAATGAGTTTAGTGTTTTTTATTATTTAATAGGTTTGTCCTCAAAACTGTATGGACTTATGTCAACGACTTAATACAATTAAAGTAAGTGTACCGTGTGGGGCCGGTAATGTACCGTGTGGGGCCGGTACTTTGAAAGAATAGCCCCACTGCATCTCTCCCCGTGTATGTCGTAAAAGGCGATTAAGAGATATGACTCCCTTCTTATATTACTAGGTGGTAGGGTTTATCCCGCCCGGGTTGGTACCACCGCACTGAATGAAACGTCGGTCGAAACGGCTATGTAAATAGTTTGTGTTTTCCGTCCAGTTCAGTGTAGCCGGCACGACCGAAGGGAAGCACTGACGTGGCACCAAGTTCACCCGGTGTTATGGGCTGACATCTCGGATGTTGTAGGTGATGTAGCCAACCGTGTCAGTTTCCATAAAAAAAAAAAGTATCAAAATTGATGAAGGTACTAATACCTCAATTTTATTAACCCATTGTCAACCTGATACTTATCGTAATATTTTTATATAATTTTTTTAACAATTATACTACATGGTGGTATGTGTAATGTACTTAACTTGAGTTGAACACATCAAAATTAGACAAAGGCTCTTTACACATTAATAAGTTTTTGTGGTCAGAACTCTCAGTAAAACTGTTAATCTTGCTCTCAAGCTGTTTTCGATAGACTGTAGGTAGGCGATGTTATTATGTGGGTAGTGACTAAAATACATGTAATAATATTTATGGAAAAAAATATACCCTGCCAAGTTTCTTGCCGGTCTTCTTCGTGGGTGTAATCGAACTGGATAGGACAAATTGTGACAATTTTGAGTGCAGTCTTACTGCCATAAGAATGCTCACTCAATAAACAATAGACTATGGCACTATACACTTGATTGGTAATGTAGGCAACTGGTCAGATTCATATGTATTCAACTTTAGGCTATAAATGTTAATGTTCTTGGGAGGGGCAGTATAGTTTAAATATTTATAAGTAGGTACTAATAAAATATTGTGACTTGCGAAGTTTGTTTAACAGTTCTTCTTCGCATTGAAATATAAGTGGCAGAATTTTCAACATATCCTAGTGTAGGTTTACTACCTATGAATTGAAATGATATAATAAATAAGAATGTGTAACATGATGTATGACAGCGGTGGTTGAGCGAAGGGCATGTGTCTCGTGCCACGTCGCTCCTACGCTCACTCAGCTGGGACACAGAGGGCGACACCTGCCTACACATACTGCACACCACCGTCAAACATTTGTTCAGGTCAGTGAGTACCTACTTTTGAAAGTAGTCAATGTGCTTAGAAGTTACTTGAGTTTTTTTAAGTTTGATATTTGACTTGATGGTATCAAGTGGTTATTGGCTGCCATGGACATTCGGTTGTGTGTAATGAACACGATATTGCCTTGATAGATGCTTCTTTACACCCCTTTTTAAGGCTGTGGCGATACCCCTCCCGCCTCGATACTCTTCCCACCCGCGGCGCGCGAACTTTGTGACACATTTTCTTACGTTGTGACAACTGTACATTCGTTGACGTCCGGAAGGGCCGGTCGGCCCCAAAAAAATGAATTATATCGCTAATTGCGAGTTCTACGAAAATGTTTTACGAGAACTAATAAGAAGGACTGGCTGTACAGATAAAAACCTTTGCCTTTCTTATAGAACACATGTTAAAAATATTTCCAGGTCTTGAGAAAACAATTATTTTGACAGCTGTAATTTTTTTTTATACCTTTATTATTTCTGGCAGGATGGTAGCCTGTTTTCTAGTCTAACGTTATTTAGAATGCGTTATTTGAATAGTTAAATTCATAATCTACACGTCGAAATATGATTTTCAACGTGTCATTTGGCAATTTTAGGTTAGAAAATTTCGGAAAAATAATGTGGGGTGTGTTTAGTTTTTCTGGAGTTCAAAAAATCCGCCTGTGCTTCTAAATAAGTGAATCTTCACTTGTTATATACCGTTTTGTGGAGAATGCATTGGTTCAAGTGCTAATAAAGGTTATCTCACTACATTACTTTACGAAATATTTGAGTTTATGTGTGCACGGGCGCGCCAATGGCATGAAAGCCAAGGGATGTAAGCATATTTAATAATTGGGAAGTCATAAGATTAATTCATATAAATAAAAAAAATGTGACATCGACCAAGGTGACTTTTTATCGACAAAGCGTCGTGCGCAGATTCACTTCCCTAGGTCATCAAACTTTATTGCCCGACCTGCCAGGACTGTTTGATATTAGTATAGGTACTGTTAACTTCCCAAGCAAGCTAAATTTTCATATTTCCTCTGGAATCACTGGGTAATATTGGGTACACACCTTGTATACAGAAGGGAATTAGTTTTATTGAAATGCAATGGTGTATTTGAAAACAGGAAGCCCTTGAGTCCTTCGAGTGAGCTTCTGCTCCAAGAAGCGCTAGGAAGCTTTCACATGCCGTCGTTTCCACTGGCAGAGAGCGCGGTTGCCGAGTATGGTGCTCCGGTTCACGACCTCACGAGAAAGTTTTTCCACCATCTGGTCAGGTATTGATAAAGTTTTTTTTTTATGGAAACTGATACGGTTAGATCACCTACAACATCCGTGATGGCAGCCCATAACACCGGGTGAACTAGGTGCCATGTTAGTGCTTCCCTTCATTTCATGTCGGCTACACTGCACTGGACGGAAAACACGAGCTATTTATTTACATAGTCGTTGAAGTTTCATTCAGTGCGGTGGTATCAACCTGGGCAAGATAAACCCTACCAGCTAGTAAGTAAGAAGGGAAGGGACCTACAGTTTTACGTGGAAGCCGAACCACGGTCAGCCTCCAACAGTTGAGCGGTCACCCATCCAAGTACTGACCGGGCTCAGGTTTGCTTATCAACAGTCGACCGACCGCACCACTGAGCTACCGAGGGTGACAAAGTTTGTTTCACACTGGCACTATTTTATCACCGTATATGGAGGAAGGTGTAGAATTTGATTGATAATAAATATGTTCCTTTGTTTTTGCAAAATTTTTTTGTTATATCATTAACACCACTGAACTTAAAATTGTAAAAAAAAAAAAATATTTCGAATCCTTACAGTTAGCTCTTTCAAATGATATGTTGGGTTCCGTTTTTTTCCCCCTTTTAAGGTATGGAACCCTAAAAAACTAAACAATGTCACAAATTAACCACACTTAGATATGGGAGATTGGACAAAGCGCTGAGCCTAGCGGTGGACCTGGGTGACTCGGACCTGTACATGGACGTGGCGTACGCGGCGCACAGGCGAGGCGACGCGGACCTGGCGCAGGAGGCGCACCAGCACGCCGTGGGGGCCATCAGTGAACGTTGGCATTTTATTTTGTTATCACTTAATACACAGTCCATTCAATATTGCTGTCAAGTGTTTTCTATTATCCCTTTCGGCGCCAGTCGCACATATTTGCCTATAGTCATTTTGTGAGGAACATGGACTATTTTATAGCTGTTTCATCCAGATAGAAGAAATTGTGACAAGTTCGAGGGCAGCCTTACCAGGCCTTCGTCACTCGCTCAAGTTCGAGCGTTAAATGCCTACCGCTTGGCGTGTCGGTTAATGCACACGGTTAATAACAGAGGGCTGCCGCTATCCAGCCAGAGCGAGCGCGCGGCGCGCGCATCTACTACGTTTCGTTTCCAATTTAGAAATGTCGAAATCACGTCATTATTGTGCAGCATTTTGATTTATTTCTAGTAATTGATTTATTCATATTAGTAGTAGGTCATAGATTTAAAATAATATTATCATATTGCCAATAACATTAGTTAGATGACGCCGAACAGCGTGGTATGTATGACCTAATTCGTATAAGGATAGAAATAGAACATTCATTCGTTCTCTGTGTCTCAATGTGGGTTTTATAAACACCAATAAAACAATAGGTACATTGTAGATGATCATTACATTTATTGATCAAACAAAACTATCACTGGAAGGTTGCACGTTTCCATGTGAAAACTAATTGTGACGCTAACGCATGCATGAATTTGTTCGCATGAATTTGCCGTAGCTAAATATCGTATCGTTGGTAGGTATCATCTTCATTTTATTCTTCACAAAAATACAGCCCAAAGACACAGCCCTTACACGCGCTGAACGACGCGCTTTCGAGATAGAGTTAAGCGACAGAAAGAGAAGCGAAATGTAGGTGGTTATCGTGGTTAGGCATGCAGCTCTGTGCGAGTCAATTTGTACTTTATCGCGTCGTCGCAGAGTAGCTATTTCTTTGTGATTGTTTGTACAGAGAGGCTTCTGTACGGAGTACTCTTTTCTATTCTGTGGCCTTACTGCCATAACAATGCTCAATAAACATTACGATGGTACCAATCCGAACGAATCAAACCCTACCTCCTAGGGGGTAAGGTGTTCAGTTCTTGTACAAAATATTGATACCACAATTATTTAATTGTTTCTGTTTGATTGGTTCCAGATTCAACTTGCTCCATGTCCTGCTGCTCTCAGTGCAGCTCCGACTCCCGTTCCGACTGCGGTTCCCTATCCGAGGACCAAGCGCCGGTCGTAAATCACGACAGAGAAAAGTTAAAGCCCCAATTACACAGAGTCGCCCCGCCGCTGCCTTACTTACCGACACCGGTGTGCACCTCCGAGCCGCCTCTCCCCGTCTCCGTCGTCCCTCCGGACCCCGCGCCCGTCCACAGCATTCGACCCAACATACATCAGTACCTCGACCGAGATTCCACGCTCTGGCACGAGGTGAAGCAACATGATCTGACGCACTATAAGAAATATGAAAAGAAACCGACACACAAGGTGGTGGACATAATCCCTCGTCCGAGCGACGAGAGCGCCATCTCATTGCACTACAACAGCATATACCAGACAGAGCTCAGAGAGGAAACCAACGGCAACACGTCGTGGCAACAGTTGCAAGTGGAGAAAAGACCCTACACGTCCGTCTACAGTCACAAGTCAGCGATGGCCAATCGATACCCACCGAGCGACATCGGGACTGCCATGTCTCTTAGTTTCGACAAGAGTTTGAGCAGCTCTAGGGCTAACGGGTTTTTGTTGGACCAGAAGGTGTCCTCTTCAAAACCGCCGGGAGAGAAGAATAAGGTGAAGTTCTCAGACACTGTCACCGTAGCTGTTGTGCCAGTAAGTACAACTCATTTTCAATAAATTGCATCACTGCAAAGATTAAGAAGACTCAGCTAATTTATTACCATGTTCCCAATGTACACTGTCTTTTAGTGGGCATTATTGTTTCAAAGACAATGTGTTCTAGGAGATTCCCCGCAAGGAGAAGATCATAGGCAACATCAGCCTAGAGTGTGGGTCGCGTGTGATGGACCCGCGCAAGGAGCTAGCCGACAGCTTGCCACTCTGTCACCCCAACCACGACTACCTGCGAGACTTCGCTCCCGTCACCAACGATAACGGTAACGATGCCTTCACAACGCATGACTATGTTGAAGTGTGATCCATCACTGAGTGATCACTGATCAATCACTAATCACCAAGCAATGCACTCTCGCACGCTATTAATATGCTTACATTTAGTAGTGGGCAACCATACAACTATTTATCTACAAACTAGAATATATGAATGAAGGTATGTTTTTTTTATTGTTTTGAATTTTGGTTTATGTTAAACATTAACAACACTGACTAAATTGAATAATTTAAATAAAGTCAAGTATACAGTGAATAGAGCTTTTGCATGGAACTGTTTCTATTACATAGGCTAATCAAGTTATGTATGTATGTGTATACCATGCGTGGCCGGCCAAGCTTTTCTGAAGGGGGGCCAAATTTTTTGAATAGGATTGCTTGCTGTGTCTCATATCATAAACAAATATTTTATTCATATCAAATTAAGCAATAAATTATTTTGTTGTAGTTTTTCTTTTAAGAAAAACTACAACAAAATAGTCCAGTATAGCCAGCAATCCAGGGAAGTCTCCGGTATGGCACCTACCTTCTCGGAGGTGATATTGGCTGGTCGGAGCATGCACTTTGGCCCCTCCGACTCAGCCACCCATACCGGATTACATAAAAAAAAAAGAAAAAAAAAGAAAATAAAACTGATTCAAAATCTATTTGGCATCGCTTTCATCAGGAAAGTGTGTGAATGATTCAATACATTCTGAATTCATTATATTTAATAAGAAATTCGCGTGGGTCCACCCAGGGCCGCATGGCGAGCCGGGGGTTGGCCGCCCATGGTGTATACAATAGTTGCTTAGATTTTTTTATATTGTAGCAATTAGAAATTATGTTGGATATAATTCCCTGCCATATACCTATGCATACGATATATGCATAGATGAATAATATACAGGGGGACAGAGAAAGGGAAACCGTCAAAATGCTTTAAAAAAGTGTGGTCATTTTTGCGGGATGTGGGGGGAAAGTGATGCCTACGTAACAGCGTTACTACACGATACAATCATGTTTATTTTCACATGAAAATATTCCGTTTATATAATTTAATTATAATGTGGTTTCGTTTTTAATAAAAAATGGCCTTATTTTATCAAGCAAATTTTGTTATTTATCGAGTTCAACGAATTTGATGTACTTTTTTTTATAGAAATTTTTCTTCGCAAGAGTTTTCAAATCAACTATTTATACCTTGTAAAATCGAAATTATCATATTGGCGTAATTCTCATCGTCTGAAAGAAAGTTCAAAAAATTCCCAAAAAAGGAAGTAATTCGTAATGCGTGGGCAACATTACCCATCAGCCAATGACAGCACGGCAATCTGTGCTGTCGGCTGATGCCAATGTCAACCGACATCCGCGCGCGCGCCCCATGGGCCCGCTTCACAATATTTATGACCAAAAATTCGGAATATTGGTTATTATTTTAATTAAATTACTTATTTTGGTAACTATGGTCCATATCCAGTACAGAGATCATATTTCTACTACAATAATATTTTAATGAAATGTAGTAATTTTGCCCCTTCAGATAATCTTTAAAAAATGTTTATGGCAAGCAAGTCATATGGCGCGCGCCAGACTAATGCAGAGATGTAGTCCGACCCAATAGCCCACGGGCATTCGGATATTTATGGGAGCTGCGAATACCGGCCGGCTAGGTGCACCTTCACATTATGTTTGAAGGACCCCAGACTACATTGGAGGAAAGAACCTAGGTGAGATCGCATTCCAATGTAAGCACATTTCAACGAAATTGTATGAAATCTTTTATTACTACCTACTATCGACGTCTACTTGGAACCTTTTA
Organism: Nematopogon swammerdamellus; assembly: GCA_946902875.1. Classification (NCBI taxonomy): domain Eukaryota; kingdom Metazoa; phylum Arthropoda; class Insecta; order Lepidoptera; family Adelidae; genus Nematopogon; species Nematopogon swammerdamellus. Next base: position 13,894,939 of record OX336339.1, read on the forward strand.
AAATCACCTTCCACGATGATAAAAATAAAATTTCTATTCGGTTTAAATAACTTTATGGTTTTTGCATATTATATTTCCTTATTACCTGAATACAGGAAAAACACTTCGACAGTAACAGCTCCTATCTACCTATGTTCACACATTAAGTAGCCTAAGAAAAAATTTAATATACCTGTCTGGCCATTTTATTTATTCTTTATTCATCATCCATAGGTAGTTCACTGCACTCGGATTGGTCATTTAGAATTTAGCCAGTTCGATTATAACAGCGAAGATGAACTGCCAAGAAACTTCACTGGATACTTTTTTTAGACCACTTGGTCTACATTTACAAAAGTGTTTTTCACTGCCTACACAGCAGGAGTTATCAATTATTATCTCCATATAAGTATGTATACATGGAGTTCCTTGTATGATAAACACATTTATTTAAGGTCTTCACGAGCATCACGCAAAAAATGTAAGCTTGCCTATTTTTACAAGCTTTTGCTTTCGGTTTGCCTATTTTTACAAGCTTTTATTTAGTTTCACCTGTCTCGGAGTCTGTCTGTGAGTAATCAAATCTTACAAGTTAATTTTGACCCACTTCCCGGTGTTCGATTGAGCTGAAATTTTGCATACATATGTAAATCGGATGAATATAATGATGTCATAGCTCTTATGATGGAGCCGGAACGTGGCCACAGGAACTCTGTAACCAAACGACAAGTCAGTTCAAATATTCAAATATTTGCTCTTATGTGTGTATTGTTTCCATCGTCAATAGCTAGGGAAAAACGCTTTTATTTTTCTTCCAATTTGCTATTAAAATGGCAATTGAAAAAGCACTCGGTTGCAGATTTAATCAATTTATGTAACATCAATGAAGACAATTAAATAATAATGCAGAATTATTAATAAGTACAGCTAATACAAATTATAAAAAAAAAATTTTTGTCCAACACAATTGCAAGAATCCCATTGTTTGAGCCGACTAATGTGCTTCATGCACAAAACGACACATGGCGGCCATGACAGTGAAAAAAATATTGGTGTTTCAAAATCGACTTACCTGTGAAATCCAGTGCCAGACACAAGTTTACAAACTGTGGAATTCGCAGTGCAATTGGGTAGGCAGCACTTCACTATGGCACTTTAATACTGTTTCAAAACCAAGTTTTTAAATGGGCAATGTGCAGATGTTTCGCTGACTGATGGCACGCAACAACTGACTTCTGCGAACGAACACGCCGAATGCTCGTCTCCGTAGTTTGTTGATTCACCAATGCTATCACTCAGTCTATCTTCCTTTATACTATCTATGTCATGTCTATGCATATATTATGCCATATCAAATTATAATTAATTTTCAGTAGTTGTACTACCAATAATTCAAAATTAATCATTGTCATAAGAGTGAAGTTAGCAATACTTCTCACTGATTGCTTTGTCCATGACATGCAGCGAACTGTCCATCGTATGCACAAGTATTTGAAAGGAGCTTCACAATTAGAATTTGCTTGCATCATTAGTTGAATAGACATAGTTGCACGGCATGTGTAGTTGTTGCATTAATATTGAACGTCACGTAGCAGATTTCAGATTTTAATATAGAATTTATACTTGTACTCATTACAGACAATGAAACCAACGAATCTCAAGGAAAGATCAAGGTGGTGCATTTTGGAATGGTGTAACTGTCCCATATTATGTAATTGTGTGAACAGTCGAGCGATGGCATAGATTTTTATGACATTGCAATAGTTTTAATGTTCTTAATGATGCTGTAAGTGATCAAATAAACAGGTAGGTAGGTAAGTAAACTTTTTGCAAAATGTTAAGTTATTAAGCTGCGCCCATATATGTTCTGTTGCCCGTACCGTACCTCCGTTCCGTATCTCGAGTCGTTGGACGCACTGAAAATAGTCCATTTCTCTGTATCGTCGCCGCGATCATCGCGTGTTTATTTCTGTGCCGTGTCACTTCCGACCATGTCGTCCAGTGCGGAAGTTTATGAGAATTTGGCTATTTCTTGCGCCTGCTTCATATCATATACATGACATTTTAACGAATTCATGACATTAAAAACGATTCTGTACTAGTAACGAGTGGCACAACTCATGAGCAACGAAAACGTCCAGACTAGCGCGTACTCCATATCGTATCACCTTTGAATGGAGCGTAAAAACTGACTCGCAATGGATCGGGCCGAAGGAAGGTGTGGATCTAAGCTTGCGATGGCTTCACCGAACATATCCGGGCCCATCGGCAGCCCGTATCTGTATCGAGGCGCCGTAACGCCATACAGTAGCGAACGACGTCCAAACTAACGTTTTTGGATTGCGAAGCAGATAAGGAACTTAGGTATGGTACGGGGAAAAGAACATATCTGAACGCAGCTTCATATAAAAGCAAAATTATGAATAAGCCATACTTTTCCGTCCACAAAGTACAAAAAATTTACATAATTATAGATGAAAAAAATTTATTTTTTTAATAAAATAATAATTCATACTAAAACTACTAAGTTGTTTATTTTAATTTAATTAAAATTTAAACATTTTCATTGACTTTATAAATATTGAGGTGGATTTTATTGTGAATTCCATACTCTTGTGAAACATAGCAGAGGTTATTGTCCTCGCTATTGGTGGAGTATCTACCTGCGCTTCTTCCTGTCTGCGCGCGAGCCGCCCATGTCGTGGAGCTGCTGCTGCAGGTCTAGCAGCTGGTTGTCGGGCACGTAGCGCACCTCCTGGTGCTCCTCGAGCGCCTCGTGCACGCGCACACTCACACCCTCGGGCGCCGTCTCCTGCAGCACACGCAGTAGCGTCGTGTATGTAGTCGTGGGCACGTCGCACACCTGCACACATGTACACACATTCATTTATTTGATGTATATTCATATATTTATATTTATATGAAATGAAGAGAAGCACTGACATGGCACCTAGTTCACCCGATGTTATGGGTGAAAGGAGGTGAACATAGACTATATGAATATTGCAATTAAGCAATTTGTTACATACATACTGGTCGAATTCATAGCCTCGTTTTTTTTAAGTTGGTTAAAAAAATTACCCCATTTTCCATTTTTTACCCGACTACGGCGAAGCCAAAAAAGGAAGGGTTATGAGTTTGGCGTGTATGTATGTGACTATATTCCACTCTACAGCCTAAAGTAATGGGCCGATTTGAATAATTCTTGTGCCAGTGGATTCATTCGATGTTTGATTATTCGATTTGCATGTGCTAGTAGGTACTTGCGTGTCTAAAACAAAATAAGTTTAGTTTGTATTAAGCGTAACACTCTTACCGCTCATACCTCCATCCTACTAGTAAACATTGTCTATCAAATTCATCTACGTCACCAAGTTTATGTTGTTGTGCATGAATTCATGTATAAAAAAAATTATGGAGGTTTAATGCAAATTAAATGTAACACCAACTTACGTTATTTGCGACTAAACTTCTAAACTTAAAGAGCCCCAAAAAATTATGATAAGTAATTATTATTAGTTAAAGAACTATCAGCTTAATATGCTGATGTGTTCTTGTCTAAGATTATCACTGCTATTGTTATTTGTTATTTTTCTTCGATTTTTAAATACTTGTCTAGCGTATTTTTAAATGTGTTTATTGTGGGTGCTTCAATAACTTCCTCGGGCAGTTTATTCCAGCTGTTTACGAGCCTGTTACTAAGGAAGTACTTTCTTGCTTCGTTTGAGAAGTTTGTTACATTGAGTTTCAAGCTGTGACCTCTTAGGTGATTGTTTGAATTTAACACAAACATGCTTTCCAACTCTGGGCAGTTGTAGTGTCGCTTTAGTATTTTGTATGTCTCTATGAGATCTATGTCTTCGTTGCTCCAGCGTTGTTAGTTTAAGGATTTTAAATCTTTGTTCATATGGTATTTCTTAGTTTTTGGCAATTTTGTCGCTCTACGGTGTACACTTTCAAGTAGATTTATGTCCTTGGCAATAAACACAGAATTTTGTATAAAAAATAAACAAAAATTGTAAAATTATAAGTTTATTAAATGAAATCAATCATCCAACTACTGCTAGTAGGTGTGTTTGATGGAAATTTGATCCAAAGTTTAAGAACTTATCATAAGAATTAGTTGGTTGTGGCCTCCTGTGAAATCAACTTTTTCGTGTTCATTAGTCTGGGCTCATATGCCTATTGCCTCGATTTCGTAGATATAACAGTGCCTATAGTTGCTTCTTCAGTCTATGCCAATATGCAGCAGGGTATAATAATATACAGACCAAACCAAGATTTTACAAAGCCTGTATAATATATTACCTTTTGTTGACTAGTGTAATTATATTCAAAACAACTGGATTTAACTTTTGAATAATTCTTCCACCGCTTACCTGTACATTACGTTCATACACATTGATGTTATATTCTGAATCAACGACTGTACTTCTTGGTTTAAATTTTTGCACCTTCAGTTGCTGTGCGGGTGTTGCCCAACTGGAATCAGAACGCAGGACAATTACATTTGTATTAAAATAAAAAGAGAATTACTTGTTTGTTACGTACACATATAGGTTTTTTATGGAACCTGACATGGTTGGCTACGTCACCTATGTAAATAGATCGTGTTTTTCATCCAGTTCAGTGTAGCCGACATGAAATGAAGGGAAACACTGACATGGCACCTAGTTCACCCGGTGTTATGTGCTGACATCACGGATGTTGAAGGTGATGTAACCAACTGTGTCAGATTCCATAAAAAAACAATCACCTACTAAAACCTGTGATTTCAGTACAGCGATACCATAGAGAAATTTATACGTCTATGAGCTATACCAATCCAGATGGTTTAAACTCTACCATTCAGTAAGGCAAAGGGAAGGGACCTAGTTTTATGCGGAATCCAAATCACGGCCAGCCTCAAGTCATCCGAACTGTCATTTATTCAAAGTTCGACTGCGCCAAATGTTGCTCGCCAATGGGTGTCTAACGACGCCCATGGACATTCGGTCGTACGCGGGGGTTGCGAATGCCATACCGGCCTGAAATTCACGCCTCTCTTGTAACATTAGTGTTTCCTAAACCTCGAGCCGACTTCCAGTCCGTTACGAAAAATATAATGCATTAGATACTTAGGGAACGTTCCCATACCACGTGACCGATTTTGGACCCAGGCCACTTTGGACCACACCCAGTTTTCATGTGGTATTTCAATTTTTTTTTTATATTAATTCAATGGTTGTATGTTAATACTTTTTCTTGTAATTGAACAGTGGCTGTCTCTTGTAAATGAACAGTTCGTGGAGAAAATTAGCGAGAATGAAACAAAATGAATAGGTATTGAAATGTTTTGAATTAAGTGTGTACCGCTCTGTTTTTTAACTATATTTTGAAATACCACGTGACAGGGTGAATAACCAAAGTGACCAAGCGTGGTAATTTGATTACCCCCCCCCCCCCCCCCCCCCCCCCCCCCCCGAAATCAGTCACGTGGTATGGGAACGTTCCCTTACTTTAAAGTTTTGTTCTTCCATTTTAATCTCAAATTTTTTATCAAAATTCATTTAAGTTTTGGAAACCCCATCGAACATAAAAAGTGTTTATTCATACCACTCATCCACCTCCAGATCCAATATTCTTGCATATCGATGTACATATTTCTGGTAGCTCTCGAGAATTGCATAATCATGTGACTTCAGCTGTATGTTTAAACTGTCATACACAGGTATGTCTGGCTCCATACTCTGAAATTATTTCTTTTGTTGAGTTTCTTTTTTTCATAAAACACGAATGGAATAATTTCTTTAGACTGATGAATCATCAGTCTAAAGAAATCCATCTGATAAAGCTACAAATAAAGAAAGCACGGAAGCAGTGTTCCCATACATAATTTCTCACAAATCTAACCCAAAAATACATACAATCACACACACACACACACTTTGATTGATACTTGCTGCCTTCTTTCCATGTCATTAAAGCAATTACCATGCATACACAATAAGTTGTTATTGCACTATACACAGCGGTCTTTGGCAGTATTTCATTTTCAAAAATGATTTGGAAAATAACATTTCGTTTTTCGTTTCAATCAGTCAACAAGTAACAGGTGATGCAAAATGAACTCGGACAAACATATTTGAAAACTCATTTATTTATTTAGTATACAGCCAAAGACATAATACTTAAATCTCTCTATACAGCATTTGTGAATTTATAACAGCTGTACTCACACTACACTTTGTTGCTGTGGTAACTCATGGTAACCAATTTCAATCAAATAACATGAAAATAATTAGATAATGAAATTGCAATATGACAAATATTTAGCCTATATCGTCGGTGAGCAAACAACACCGCGCAAGTCGAAATTTGTCGGTTTTGACATTTTGATGCCATCGGATGCAGTTTTCAAGCGGGCTTCGATCTACCAATCAAAATGCCTTATTTCAGCCAATCAGCAGCCGCTATTCAAAAAAATGTAACACTGCGTAAGTCAATTTTCTTTGCAACACCGCACAACCGCACTTGAGCGGTGTTTTTATGCGACTTCGGCGGTGTTATATTATTGGCTTATGCGGAAACACAGCATAAGTCAAATATTATCAAGAAAAAAGGGAATTTTTTAATGTTGATTAATTCGAAGGATACAACACTACTTAAAAATGATATAAACGAAGATTCAGTTTGATTGATCTTAATTTAATGAAATAACACCGTTTTTTGTCTTTCTTGTAAAGTAGGAAAAAATTACTTGTGCGGTGTTGTTTGCTCACCGACGATATGTAGTGTATAAAATACATCCATGTGAAAAGTAATCCCTGTGCCCTTCTGTTATTTAGGGCACAATTTTCTTTGGGTCAAAATCAACCTATATTTTACTCTTCCATGCTTTCTTTATTCGCAAAAGCAAAAACTCTGTTTAAAAAATTATTAAAATTAATTACCAGGCTGTGAAGTGGTTCAAAAATGAATTAATTAATGATTTACAACACATATAGGAACTTGTAAGATACAAATGGTAACTACACATTTGTTAACTAAATAGTTTTCATACTGCATTATGTGCCTATACGCACACTTGTATTCACTGAAAGAACATTTTCATTAAAAAGTATGAGAGGGTTGCATATTTTTAATCTTATATATGTACCTAGGTATATAAAATCTACATGCTTATTGTACGTTTGAAACAACTTACACTAAGGTAGTCTGGTTCATAGAGGTCACTCTTTGAACGTGTTTGTTGAGCGGTGATGGCGGCGCGGCCTACCAACCAAGTTGTATTGATTCCCTGACAGATAAGACCAACACGGTGGATTACACATTTAGGTATGTTGAACATGAATGCATACACATATATTTACTACCACAGAACATGCGAGATGTGTAGGTTAGGTACCTACTCACCTTAGCGTGGTGGGCAAGAAATATTGAGGAGGAATTGATAAGTAGTTTTACTACCCTCGAACTTGTCACAATTTGTTTTTAGGTTTCCATATCCCAGACGGAAGCCTATTACTAAGACTCCGTCGTCCGTCTGTCTGTCTGTCTGTCCGAGGGCTGTATCTCTTGAACCGTAATAGGTAACCCGTTGAAACTTTCACAGAATATGCATTACTATGGCGGATGAAACAACAAATACGAAAAATAAGGGATATGACTCCCTTCTTATATTACTAGGTGGTAGGGTTTAACCCACCCGGGTTGATACCACCGCACTGAATGAAAGGTCGGTCGAAACGGCTATGTAAATAGTTTGTGTTTTCCGTCCAGTTCTGTGTAGCCGGCACGACCGAAGGGAAGCACTGATGTGGCACCAAGTTTACCCGGTGTTATGGGCTGACATCACGGATGTTGTAGGTGATGTAGCCAACCGTGTCAGTTTCAATAAAAAAAAAAAATAAGAAAAAGTTAAAAATTAAGGGGGGCCGCCATACAAGAAACATTTTATTAAAATAGATTAGTCACACTATTTAATAACAGATGGCGCAAACGAATTTTATATATTGCATGCATTGTTAGGTGCTGTCATTTTCCCACCGCAAGGTGCTATCCACCTCATTGAGGCGTCTCTAAAAGATAGCCGCTTCTTAATCTTTGGTGTAAGTAAGTATTTAGTTACTTACACCAGTTAATTAATTAGGTTAATTTTATCAATGTTATACATTTGTTAGTTAGGTTTTAATTATTTTGTTATTAGTATCTTTAGTGTTTGTAATGTTTTTCTCGCGAATAAATAAAATATATTCAATTCATCAATCTTTGGTCGTTCCAAAAAAAGAATTTTCAGAAGTTTGATGTTTGACAGATCACTTTGAAAAAATAAAGTGACGTTACTATAGTAACAGCTGTCTGTCAGTGGGCAAACATGGAGACCTGTCATAACATAAACATATATCTGATAATTCAAATTCGAAGACCATGCCACCTGAGCAGATATGCGGATAATATTGATAGCGGATAGATACGGAAACCTTCGCGCGCGAGTAAGACTCGCACTTGGCGGATTTTTTTATATCCGGTTCGATTACACCCACGCAGAGCTGGCGAGCAACTATGCAGGGCTTTCAGGGTTCCGTACCTCGAAAGAGGAAAAAACTGAACCCTTATAGGATCACTCATGTGTCTGTCTGTCTGTCTGTCGCAGCTTATTTTCTCCGAATCTACTGTACGAAAAAAGTTGAAATTTGGTACCTACCTAAACAGTTTGATGACCCAATTTGGGATGTTAAGCGTAAATGAACAAATTTAGATTTGGAGGAAGTGCATCATGTGACCTATCAATGAAATGGGCTCGTAATAAGGAATACCTACAACTATGTATATTTTATAATGTGAAATGAATAGCTTTAAAGAAAGATATGAAAGAAAATAAACAAAAATCGAGCATTGCCCAGTTGGAATACACTTCGTGGTATAAATGGATGTATGATACCACAGAAGTGAACAGGGAGAATGCTGTGAGTGGGGAAATAATATATCCGTGGTAAGCACGGAACCCTAATGCACCACGAGTCCAACTCGCACGCCTGCTTTCTTATTTGGACATAGACGGACAATTTTATTCTATGAATTGTGCCCAGGTAGCTGTAATACACCAACAATTTCATGAAGTGTTTTTTATGGGAACTGTAATATGGTTGGCTACGTCACCTACTACACCTGTGATGTAAGCCCATAACAGCTTGGTGAACTAGATGCTATATCAGTACTTCCCTTTGGTCGTGCCGGATACACTGGATTGGATGGAAAATATGAACTATTTACATAGATAGCCGCTTCGACCGGCCTTTCATTCAATGCGATGGTACCTGGATGGAGACCTACCCTACCACCAGTAAGGCGGGGAAAGCGACTTTGGAATTCGAACCATGGTCATCCTCAACGGTCGCAAGGTCACCCATTCAAGTGACCTGGCCGTGTCCGGCTGCGCTTAATTGCACGATTGGACTTCTATCCGTAGCACCTGCGAGCTGATAGTTTATAATAGTTTTGTTGTATTTACCTACCGTGTACGACAGTACGATTGATAATAAAAATTTGAGAAGTGTTTATAGGTAACTTTATAAGAACTCTCCATTAGTTTGAGAGAGGTGCCTACAAGTTTTATGTTTTCTACATTTTATTTACCTTAAATCTTTGGATAACTCTTAAAAAGGACATCTTTATGAAGCGCTTACACAGACCAACGTTTTCTTCACAGACTTGAGTTGAGAGTTGAGACACTGTAAAGATTCTTTGCTATTAGGGTAAATAATTAGAAAGCGGTCGATTTATGTTGCTTGAAGCTTGATTGATTTGACAGATGTCAGAGTGACAACAAGGTGTTTTTTTTTAATAAAATTTTGGCTTGGATTCCGGGTCCTGCCATTTCTTACATTTTATTTTCTTTATATATTTTCTACTGTATTGATTATATATTTGTACAGGCTTTTATAATATTTGTGTTCGGTTAATAAGTCTTAATTGCAATCTTGTCTTCAGAGAGTATTGATAAATCTTGTGTGGCCTGCTGCCAGCAATAATCGCTGGACAGCGAACTTCTGGCAACTCAATATAAGATGTGACACGACGAGTGGCTCGGGATTAATTCTGTTGGCTCTCGCTGACAGCTGTGACGTCATAGAGCCGAAAACGAATCAAGGGAATTCGATATTCGTTTGTTCATTTAAGTGATTTCGTGGCTCAGGGGTGAGGGTCTAGGACTAGTAGTTTTATGACCTGGGTTCGAATCCCACAAAATCTTTTTGTTTTTTTTTCTTTTACGTAATTTTTTCTTAGAGTAATGTTACGGTGTTGAAATTGTTTTAGGGTGTTTAGTTTTTTTTATAACCACCTAAGAATTATTTTCGGAAATACAAACTTGTAACAAAAACGACATGCACCGCCTCAACATTAGGTTAGGGTTCATTCTTTATATTAACCCTGGTTATTTTTTTTTAAACCACCAAAACAGTTTGTATATTCCGAATATTTCCGAAAATAGGAGAACTGTCAGTGAGATACATCAGAATTGATCCCGAGCCACTCGTGATGTGACAGGTCGGCATCATGGTGGTTGAAATATTGGCAAGCGGCACATGATAGAACAAAGGAAAGCTTGCGCTGTAGATCAGCTGACTGTAAACGCGAAGTGGCAGAAACGAAACGTAAAGCCTGACCAGGAATATAATATGAGAGCTGTCAAGATGGAGCCACTTTTTAGATTTATATAGCAACATTCAGTATAGTACGCACATATTGAATTGGCCGATGTTTTTATTCAAAATGTACTTTTGCACTGAAATACACAATAAGATATACAAAATGTATTTAATGTATTTAAATGCAGCTTTTATATATATTTTGATGTCAATGTAAAAAGAACTAGCCTTGACATTTACATGTTCACAACATTTTTTCCATGTATAGATTTAAAAAAATTATTAATCGACCTTGCTGAAACACTAAACTTTTTAATAAAAATTCTTGTTCAGAAAAACTTAACCTAAGCTATTTTTATTCGAACGTTTCGTATTTTTGTAAAGTCAAAAAGTGTTTTTTGTTGAGAACGAATAATATTTACGTCCCTCTTTTGTTTGCTATTCGGTAAATTGATGCTTGAGATACACCTAGATAGAACAAAAAATAATTACCTAATTGTACATTACGGCGGCCAATTCATGACAATCTCACTACAATGACATAACGTTTAACCTAAATGTCAGTTCAGAAGCAATTTTGACATTGACAACAGATTATCAAGCATCAAACATAAATTGTGGCCAGGGTAAGAAATTAGTTCCAACGAAATTCCGCAATATGGCGGCCCCTCATATATTCCTGGTCAGGTTTTAACAAAAACGACATGCACCGCCTCAACATTAGGTTAGTAGAGTGTTTTCATTTTTCGAGGGCACGCGGGGTACGAGGTAGGTAGTGCTGCGAGAGGCGACCGCGCGGAGCTCAGTAGAGAACGAACTCGGTGCCCGGTCGGTACACACGTTCTACACGTCTCCGCGTCGCTCCGTCGAACCGAGTCGTTCCCTACTGAGCTCTGCGCGCTCTCACACCACTTCCGACCTCACACCCCTCGTGCCTTCGTAAAATGAAAACACTCTAAGAAGATGCGTCGCGTAGCGCTAGCGACGTTGGTCGTACAGAATGGTGTATAGATAAGGTGTGTGTTGACAACATTTGAAAGGACAATGGGGGTAACTAACATACTTTGCAGGAAAACTAGCTATTCCCTAGAGTGTTTTTATAAGCCGGAGAAGAGAAAAATCCTAAGTCGCTATTGAAAATAAATTCGCGAAGTCGCCATTTTGAATGAAATTTTTTTCGTAAATTTTTTTTTTTATTTTTGGACCCAGTTTTGATTTCGGCATCCCAAGTCTTTTCTAATAGCAGTGTTTTGAGGTCCTTTATGTTCCTGTATTTTTTTACGAGGTGCAACAAATGCAAATGAGAAGAAAAAACAAAACATGGCTATACGGTCACGCTATCCTTGCCTTTCCGTAAAAAAAAAAAGTTAACTGTCAGGCGCTTACTACAAAGAGACACGAGGCCGAATAAAAAAAACATTTACTGGATAATAATTTCTTTGTACAGTGCGACAAGGCTTCAAATGAACATGGCTGACAGCTAAACTAACGCCGACACAGTGCTGCCAGATGACCGTCTCGCGTTTACCCGTTCATGCGTAGTCGTGGGAATAACGGTTATTTTTCAACAGCACGTTAGAATGATCTGCTGTTTTTATATAGCTGCTGTTTTAAAGTGCTGTATTGCTGTTTTTGTTGCTGTTGTTGGAATTTGAACATAACGCTGTTGGAATAACTAGCATAATTGAAATACGAGATAAATTTAGTGTTATAACAATCACGGGAATACAGACGAGTCGTTATTCGTACAGCGAAGGCCTGCCTCATCATCCCTCTAATAACAGGAAAGTGGTATGGGTGAATGTTTTGGTGGTTAAAAAAGTATAACCAGGGTTAATAGCGACGCGGTTAATAGCGGGTTAATAGCGAGAGCGAGGGTTTGTAGCGACGCATCTTCTATAAATTAACCCTAACCTAATGTTAAGGCGGCGCATGTCGCTTTTGTTACGTTTCGTTTCTCGTTGACAGGGATGATGAGCCGACTTTCGCTGTACGAATAACGTCTCGTGAATACAGCAGGCAGACAGATCAGTAATCTGTACTCATGTGTCCGCTATAGCGAAACGTAGCTGAAAACCGTTGCCACGCCTCTAACGTATCGCATCGGTATTGTCATAGCAAACATCGGCTATCGGCTATCGGCTAACAACCAACCAAACGAACAGCGTATGCCAGGCAGGCTGACAGACAACTGATATCCGACAACTATTATGCCTTCCCTCTCTCTTTAAGTAAGTCCCCAAATGCAAGAAAGAGCACGTGCGATTCCTTTTAGTTTCACCAAATAAATCTTTTCATGGAAAAATTACCTTTACGGTAGAACCAATAAGGTCGTATTTGGGTTGGATATCTACGAATATCTTAGATATTTACGAAATATCTAACGGCGCGGGTGACAACTGACAACTAGAACAGTTGTCAGTTATTTAGATATCAGAACAACCAGTTGTGTCAATCCAGTCAGTTTCAGTTAGTTTTAGTGCCGGCCGACCGAGCCAGTAGCCATTAGCCAGCCACCACAGATTACCGATACACTCGGTGCGGTACGGACGGTGACGGACGGTGCGTGCGGTGCGTTACGGTTTCGGTGGCGGCGCGGCGGTGCGGCGCGCGGCACCGCTGCCCGAGCGGTGCCGCTGCGCGGAGAGATATCCATAGTATCGGTGCGTACGTGCTGTGCTGTGATGTGACTGTGATTTGTGATGTATGCCACACGGTGCGTTCCGCGGCGTCGCGCCGCGCAGGCACGCCGGACACGCAGAACGTTGAGTTGAGTTACGTAGTTCAGGACAGAAACTTTGTTTATACTTTACTGTGTATTTAAGTGTGTAGGTACAACTCTTCTTAGTGTGTAGGTTTTTCGTTAATAAACAATGACATACAATTTTGACAAACAATTTGTACCGTGTGGGGCCGGTACTTTAAAAGAATAGCCCCACTGCATCTCTCCCCGTGCATGTCGTAAAAGGCGACTAAGGGATATTACTCCCTTCTTATATTACTAGGTGGTAGGGTTTAACCCGCCCGGATTGGTACCACCGCACTGAATAAAAGGTCGGTCGAAACGGCTATGTAAATAGTTTGTGTTTTCCGTCCAGTTCAGTGTAGCCGGCACGACCGAAGGGAAGCACTGACGTGGCACCAAGTTCACCCGGTGTTATGTGCTGACATCACGGATGTTGTAGGTGATGTAGCCAACCGCGTCAGTTTCAATAAAAAAAAATAAAAAAACATAGTGCGTGAACATAGCCTCTCTCATACTCAACATAACTCACCTAGCAGTTATCATACCCCAAAGGTACCCTGTTAGAAAATGCCTAGAGGCATTAAGTGTTACATTTTGCCCATATTCTATTTGAGTGCAATAAATATATACAATACAACATAGTGTATAAAAAAAAATTTATTAGTGTTAAAATAAATTATGTAAAGACAGAACTTTACTTTTAAAATGTTAAAAAGAAAGGCATCATAATGGCCAACAAAAAAGGTGTGGAGTGGACTCATTTTGAAAAAAAAGACAATATTTTCGCTATATGTAATTATTGTAAGCAGAAATTTACGATACGGTCAGCAAGCAATTTATAATTTTTTTTTTTTTTATTTATTTTAATTTTTTTTTTATTTTTTTTTAGGAATCAGAGTTTTTGATTCCGATATTTGGCAACGGATATCAATATCGGTATTGCAGACAGATATCGGTTAGATCACGGTTGCCAAAAATTGTTGATAACCCACATGACTAATAATCTGCCTGTGGTCAATTTTTTTTTTAATTATTGACTTGGATGCCGGATCCTTCTGCCATTTTTTTTTAATTCATATAATATTTTCGACGGTATTTATTATGTATTTGTAAAGGCTTTTATAATATTTTTATTCAGTTAATAAATCAGTAATTTTAAGATTGCACAACTTGTCGTTGTAATCTTCAGCTCGGCGGCATTTTCACAAATACTGCTAATCCTATGGTTCACTCACTATATTATTTAAACCATGTTTTTATTCCTATTAAAATATATCTAGTAGACACTAGCTAGACACAATAATTGCTAGACACGTTAAGTTGCTATATAAACTGCTGTCTGCTGCTGCTGTATAAGTCTGCTCATAGCAAGCAACGAACGCGCACTGCTATACTGCTGTTTGATTGTTGCTGTTGCTGTTTCTAACAAACAGCAGTCTAATTCTATTATAATATTTCTAATGTGCTAGTCTGTTGTTTTATTTAATTATTTAAAATGTAACCTTAAGTCATTGTATTAAGGGTTAAGTTACAAAATACTATTAACACTGCCCTCTATTGAGCGAGAACTTCACATACCTACTGTTAGCGCGCACGTTCGTGGCCTCTGCGGGCGCAGGCCGATAGATCTTTAAACGATTATCCCTGTTTTGTCTTCGTACTTCAACCACGCGATAAAACCTTATTAGATAAATAATTTAATGGCATAAATAAAAAAGAGGTTTCGTAAATATCGTTACTTTCAGAGATTGATTGACAACACTATACATTCCATTCCCGCTTTCCTGCCGGAGGCCACGAACGTACGCCCTGACTGTACAGGCTACACTACAAATAATATTTATTATATCAATTAGATGGCGGTACGTACGAGTATAAATAGCAAAACAGCATTATAGCAAACAGCAGGAAAGGTGGAATATTTCTAACATTATTTATAACTGCTGTAAATTTATAATAGAATTTATTGCATGCTATATAATATATTTCCCAGGACTATTCACGCGTACGTTAGTATCACTTCTTAGTCTGTGGTGTTGTTAGCAGAAATCGAAGTCTGTTATTTTATTAGAGAGCAAGTCTTCCTAAAATTCAATAGGTACATAAAATAAAAAATAAGTAAGTACCTACTTACCTTATAGGTACTATACATACATTTTCTTTTGCAGCGATATTTTCCCCTAGTGTAAGGAAATTTTCAAAATTGACAACCCTCATGCTGCAACAGCGCCCTCCCACAAACGTCATCCACGTTCATTTCAAGCCTTGTCGGACTGTAAATACATATTTGTTATCTAATGCTTTCTAGTTATTTTTATAAATAAATATTATCAAAGAGAAATAAATATTCTTTTTGTTGCATACGTACGAGAGCACGAGGAACAATATTCTATTTGACGACGAGGAAGGAAAATATTACTTCAGGCCATGAGGCACGCGTCTTTCCTCGCACGAACCGTCTTCGTGCAGAACAACAACGTTGAAGATGCATGCAGAATTATCAATAGAATATTGGGCAAAGAGGGCATTTTGGAACAATTTCGTCTAACCAGATACTACGAAAAACCATTCCAGGCAAGTATTGAAGTACAATGTTACGGCTTACAGAGAATGATGGACTAAAACTAGATAGAAGTAAGGCTAGACGTGAGCGTGACGTGCTGAAAAGAGACGCTAAGTATTCGAGACGTGAAGGATGGTAGACAGACGCGCCGCGGCACAGGACGCTCAGAAGAGAAGCCACTAGGCAGTATCACATCACGTCTCCCAGTCGGCACAACAGGACTTGGTGCAACTAGGCCGCAAGCGTCCCGGGCACGTAGTCTGAAGAGTCTTTTATCTTAGTTTAACAACCAAGGTAAATGCCTAGTTTTGCTGTTTACTTGAATGATTCAAATCAAGTACCTACTTTTTTAGAAATATAGCTAGATTTTTTAAATTTATGTTCCTATAGGTACCTATCAATACATATGCATTTTTGACAACACATTCAAAACTTCAGCATAGTACGCCAAATATTATCCTAGAAGAATAATGTAGAGGCCACGGTGTTGTGTTGAGACTGAATATAATATATTCAGTCTCAAAAATATTATTTTTGAAATGTTTGCCAATATTTTTAATATAATAGTCTGGTAAACATAACATACATACATAACACACGCTGTATCCCGACAATCAGGGTAAGCAGAGTAATCGGTGTTGTGCTATAAGGACTCTGGTAAATTACAGCACCACACCGACCACCACGTTTAGCACAGTACACGGACAAGACAACTATCAAGCAGCAAGTAAGACACGAAGAACCCACCTGCTGCATGACTAGGTGGAAGGACATAACTTGTTTGAAATACATTTTTGTAAATGTAAAGGACACTTTTTCACTGTGTTGCTGGGCTATATTTCCTAATTTATATGTGTAAATATTTTTTTGCAGACTCGTCGTCGTATCAATCATGAAAAATGTAAAGCCATCTACAATGAGGACATGGACAGGAAAATACAATTTATTCTTAGAAAAAATAGACTAGAGCCATACCCCGGTTGCCATTGAATAGTATATTTGTTTATGCACTCACATAATATATAGACAATGGTAAAAATTATTTGATGTTTTCATTATTATCTCCTTTCAACTGGGATTCAAAGAACTGTTTCCTGTGGACTAAGGCTATCCTCGGCTGGCGCAAGAAGAAGTTCTCGTTCCCCATCTTGCTGTATTTTGTTGGTCCCTCTGCTCCCATCAATTCCCGAAGAGCTTGGTTCCGCTTCAGTAGCTTGTCGTAGAAGACGACCCCGCTTTCAATGAACTCGGGCCCTAGCTCACACAGCCTCTTGTCCACCTTTGTCTCATAGAACACCTCGGTGTAATCCTTGAGCAAGAAGTATAGGCCAAGACCGAAAGTACCCACCAGTGCGTAGACGCCGCCGCGCACCGTCGCAGGGGCCGCGTACAGGTTCAGTCTGCGATTTATGTTCTGCGCCACAGTGAATACAAATCCCATGCAGGCCATAGGATATGCAGAGTCTAAGAATAGTTTATTGTTCTGCGTCGCCAGGATCTCGCGACAAATTGCAAAGAGTTGAACATTCTCAGGTAAAACTAATGCATCCGCTAGCTTTTGGCCGGCTTCCGATTCCCAGTTAACTTTTTTCAGATTTACCTGAAAGTTGGAACATTTTGTTAGCTCCTGCAGACACGCACGCACACACACCATTACTAGAATGTTTCAGAACCATATAATAATTACTGAAAATAAAATTCTAGGAATTGGTGTAATTCTAGGTGTTGATTTGGTGGTAAGTATCCGATAACTTAAAACTCTCAGATCAATGCAAACCCACCCGCTGAAGAATTGTCGTGTACACATAAATAAAACTTTATTAAATTAATGTGCAGAATATAATTACAAAACTATTCTGGCCATCAATACCTATTCTTTTATAAAAATGTTGAAGAAATTCTACCATATAAATTTTTAGGGTTCCGTAGCCAGTGACGCTGGCAGCAACCATTATAAAATCAGTCAGATGCCTGTGTCTGTCCGTCAGCCTGTCACAGCCTATAGCTCCTAAATGGTTCGATCTTTCTTCTTGAAACTTGGAATGTTTATAGATTCTCGGGAGGTGACAAAATTGCACATGTAAACAAAGGCCGTCCTCAACTTTATTAATAGGGGCTGCAAAAACTCAGTTGAGAATAAAAATATTCCTCTAACACATCGATTGTACGGTCGAATAGTAAATCAATGAAAACGTCTTTCAAAGCCTGAATGAAAATGAGATTAATTGTATTTAATAGTTACAGTAAGAAATGTGTATATTTCGCTCTGTCCGAGCAATGATTCCAGAATGTAAAGCTCAATAAACAAAAAAAAAACATTATGGCATGTAAACTATTTCGAAGTATATTTCTTAAAAGCTGCGTATTCATTAGAACAGCCTCAGGCCGAGCAGCCTCGACTTGAAGCAAACTGAGGCTGCTTACTCTGAGGCATAGGCTCGGCTCGAGGCACGTTGCGGATCAAGGTGAGGCGTGGACCAAGTGCACGGCTCGGACTGAGGCTCCTTTGAGCGTGACAAAAACCCGACAAAATATGGCTCGGCCCACGGCGACGAATTTGCCTCATGGCGCAGCGTGCCTCAGTTTGAGGCATCGTCTCCACTTGTGCGGCCTCGGGTCGAGCGGCTGCCTCGCCCCGAATCTGCCTCTAGTGGATAAGCTGCTAAACAGTTAAGTATAGAGAAAATGGCATTATGTATGAGCCAAGGTCTCGCGTCTTGCGGGCTGTGCGGAGTGAAGGCGCCTAAGTGGCGGGCGGCGACATTGTGCCTGGCACGAAGCAACTGCGCACGCGTCTAAGGAAGCAACAGCTATGGAACCCTCTGTGTGTGAAATGTTCAGAACAGGATTTTCCTGTTTTCTTCCTCCTTTTCACTTGCACTACCCATACTTCTTTCTCTATAATTGTATTCTTGATACATCCCCCAAAAGTTGACGGGAAGAAATCCCTTGTAGTGATAAGTCCTGTATTTTCTTGTTTCTTTTCATGTAGGTACTTTTTTTAAGCTAAAATATAAATTACAACATAAAAGTAACATATAACAAATTATAAAAATTACAACATATAATTGTTTTTGGTGAAAGGGAGCAGACACAGCGTGATGCAAAACCTACATAACATGAAGGTAATTGCGGCTGGTTTTAAGTCTGCCTCATTCCAGTCTTTTTCATTCAATTGTGTGCAAAAAAGAAATTCTATCCTGTTCCAGTAATCATAGCGAATGTCTAAAACATTAACAGTAGTTATTAGTTAAATATTACGTTGTAGCGGATCATACCTGCAATTGGTCTTTGTCAATATTATCTTTTGTCTTATAGTTGAAATTTGTCGGTATTCCTACAAGTGCCCCAAATTTGGAAGCACAGCTCCCTGTAAAAGAAAGCATTTTATGAATTTCCTAATTTGAAAAGATAGGTATCAAAATGTTTCAAGACATGAAGAAATTATTTTAGAGTGTAATTTATAGTAATTATATGAGGAAAATTACCTATGGAAACATACCTACATTTATTTACCTACCCATTACATACAAAGTAATAACATGTATGTAGAGAATATATTTTAGTGACCATACCTGCGTGAAATAAATCAAAGCCAAAAACACTGAACGGCAGCAGCAATTTTTTGTGTGGCTCCGGCACTTTTAAAATTTCAAGACATTTATTATATTTTTCATGCATGTCTTTCTTCAACGGTACCTCAGTACCATTGCTGTAAAATGAAATGAAATAGCATATTTAGGTATCATATTGCGAACACTATACTGCAAGTCGTGGAAGCAGTAGAAAAGAAGGTGTGGAACTCAGCTTGCGATTGCTTCACCGAATATATCCGGGCCCATCGGCAGTAGAGGGTGTTAGTTAATCGAGGTCGGGACTAGCGAGTGGCCACTCTAAATTTCCCGCGCTTGCTTCACGTTTCGGCTCGCATCAAGCCCTCGTCAGCTAGTCTGCGTTGACTAGGACGCGGGGAAACCACCAGTCCCGCTCTCGACCTCCCTCTCTCTACCTATCCATATTTTGTATGATGCTTCCAGTGACGTTTTCGAAGCTCTCTCCATATATGAGCTTAGCGTCGATCTTGGCAGCCCTAGATTCTTGAAGAGACTGTAGAGCGACTTCGCTGGTAGTCCTCTTGCTCCGACTTCCACAGCGAAGAGATCAGTCTTGAATCCGTTTCTCAGAATCCGGTCTACTAAGTTGCAGTACTTGTTAAGTTTGATGTTGTGGTCCTTCGGTATGTTACTTTCCCATGGAACTGTAAGTTCAACAAGTACTACATGCTTTGTCGCTTTTGAGAATATGAGTATATCCGGTCTTAATGCTGTGGTACAGATTTCCGAAGGCATTTGGTAATGCTTCTCATGTGTGTTCATCAACAATTCCCAATCCTTTGCTGCTCCCAAAATTGAAGAAGGTTTAGTCCTATCTTTGGCCAGCTTATTGGCTCCAGGTTTCACAAAGTTGACCTTCTGGAAGCCGCTACTTGTTTGCCCTTTCCTGGTCCGTGCAATTGACAGGTTGATGGCCTCTCTGATGATTTGGAGGACTTTATTGACGGTAAGAATACTGGCCTTGCTCAAATACTATTTTGCATCCGCATAACAAATGTTTGGCCGTGCCTACGAACTCCTTACATGACGGGCATAGTCTATTTGTAGATTTCTCTGTGTAGTAACTCATTCATTATTATCACACGTACACTTATCAAACTCGAACTGGACAATTTTACTGTCCAGTTCGAGTAATTAGTAGTAAAACATAGCATCAGTAATTTAGGTTTTGAAACGCTCTAGGTACTCGTCAATAATTTGCATACCTACCAACGCTTTCACAATGTTAAACTCACCTATAATATTGCACAAACTCTTTATATTTATCAAGAAAAACTGTGTTAGGGACGTATGTTATGGCAGTAAATGCTAAAGCTGTAGCCGCCGAACCATAGTATGTGAACGCACGTCCTCTCTCAGTCAGGAACCACGAGATTGGTTTCTTGTTCATGTTTCAAAATTGCTTGTTTTCTGTTTCTGACTTGAAGTTTTTTAGGTTAGTTTATTAGGCGCTATTCTATATTTCTGTCTGACATTTAACTGTCATTGTTTGTTTGTATCTCCCGCTAGGTTGGCGTCACTTGCTGTCACGGTCAGAAAGGTTGCTATGAATATTTTCCCCGTGGTATAATGCGCGGGACGGATCTCGGCGTGTCGTCCACGCGCATACACTATACAAGTACGGTGCGGGTGCGAGGGAGAACACTGACGAACCGCTGCGTCGGTGACACGCCGAGATCCGCCCCGCGCATTATAATGGAATATAAAATTGTCCCATTGTCTTATCTAGAGCCGGGATTCCTAGTCTAGGAGATTACTCCTAGACTAGGTACATTAGGTATTTATTATAGCTAATATTAATTAGCTATAATAAATACCTAATGTACAAATGATATACGGCAGAAGGACTGCGTAATCGTAAGAACTATTGTTTTGTTAACCTGTTACGTTGTCGTACAGGGGAATCGTACAAACTAATACGGCAACACAGAGAATTTGCGTTCGACACCTGAAAGACTTCCTGGCTCCTTCCTGGCTCCTGGGCCTGGCTCCTTTCGTGAACACTCGGCTCGAAACGAAACGTAACAAAAACGACATGCACCGCCTCAACATTAGGTTAGGGTTAGGGTTAATATGAATGATATTAAAAGTTAAAAGGAGGTAGATAGGTTATCTGAGCTCTCAAGTGGCACACCCGATCGGGGTTTTTACACCGTTCACCGGTCACGTCCCGCAAACCCCGATCGGTGTTCGGCGGCGCGAGGCTCACTATTGAATTCATAAGGGTCGTTCCGCCATTTCGTTCAAATTTGCATGTTTTGGCGGAATTTTTATTTTTTTATTTTCTGAAATATATTTATATATATATGTGTTCCTGTACTTATTAGATGTAGTAACATAAGAGAGGCATCTATGTACAACTTTTAGTTTTGGAGAAAATTGATGGAAGGTAATGAATGAAGGTGTGGATGGTAATGAAAAACACCTGGATGGTAATTTATGCGGTTGGATGGTAATGAAGCATGCTAGTATGTCTTAATGAAATTTGCTTTATTATATTATAATCCTTTATTTCACGTTTAACAATATTTTTATATTAATTTTACATACATTTTACAAAAAGTAATAAAAATACACAAAATTAATACAAAATTTAGATAAAAACGGTAATTTCCGCCGACGGCGGGAGGCAAGCCTCCAAGCACGCCGGCGGGTGCAGGCCGTGGCTACGGAGCTCTCCGAGACGACGCGAGGCAAGCTACGAGCGATAGGTGGTGGTACTAGACACGTAGGCCACCACCACCCCCATCTCGGAGAGCTCCGTATCCACCGGCTGCGGGGCGACGACACGCAGTCCTTTCATGGATCTTGATCCTCGTGCGTGCGCCGCCGTTGCGCACCGTACCGCCACGCCGGCAGCGGGGGCTGTAGTCAGAGCACGGAGCCCCGATAGCCCCAAGCAGGCCGGTTGATGTGGCGGACATCGTCGTCCCGTCGTAGGTCTTGTGGCGGGAGCGCGATGTTGTTCGGCGAACCTTGGTGGTGGGTGTGCGCTGTCGTGTAAGAAGTGGCAGGTGAGCGAGATACAGGGACACGTCAACGTCGTCGTCGGTGTAAGCGAGGATGGCGGCGTAATCGTGCGGGGCGGCGGCGTGCTGCTGGCGCGGCAGACTCCACGCAAGCTGCGGTGCGCCCTCACCGCGCCTTCCTCTGGCCCGGGGCGGGGACGCCGGTCGTGTCCCTGTCTTCTGCCGTGCTGTCTTTGACAAGTCGTCACCATATTCCGGGGGTGCCGAGCGGCGGCGCTGGTGGTGGTCGCATGGTGTTGCACACCGTGCGAGGTGCTGCGCCGGTGGTGGTGGGGCCGCGCATAAACGCGGACTCGGCTTATATTATTATTATTATGATAATGATAAAGATATCATTATTTAGCTGATGGTAGTAATAATGTTAACGATTATCAAAAGTTCGACACTATTAATTAACATCAACATTTTAGCTAAGTAATTTATAATTCATATTGTAAAAAGTTTTAACTGAAATAACAAATCCCCTTTCCACCTTCGCACCGAGCGCACTGGGCAGGGATTGCATCCCTACACGCTGGACTTACCGCGGATGCGTACCATTCGATTCTGCAGATCATTCCTCTACAGAACCGGTAAACTCTGGAACGCTCTCCCTGCCCATATATTTCCCCCCAAGTACAGTCTCGGGTCCTTCAAGAGGGTCCCGGTTCCTTCATTACAACCAGCAACAAAACAAAAATACATTGTAAAAAACTTTTTAACAAAAAATTCAACCAGCAAAAAACTGAAAAACGAAAAGTATAATTTCGGCGGGTAATAAACCCTTTTAGTCTTAATAGCTACGCAAGTGACTAATTTTGAGACTGTTAGTAAGACTAGGAAGGTTACCCGCCAAAATAGAATTTTTCGCTTTTAAGTTTTTCGTCGGTAAAATTTTTTGTTAAAGCTTTTATTTTTTTTTTTCAAATAAAAATGGGACTAACTTTGAAGTATACCCTATCCAATAAAATAAATATTGGTCATATACATATAAAAAAATATATGAGCTTCGAATTGAGAACCTACTCCTTTTTGCTTTCGTCGGTTAATAAGAGAAGAAGAAAAAAATAGGACTGGCCACAACCTATGCTGAATCTAGTGAATATTTCACTAGACTCGGCGCTGTATTGAAGTCCAACCTTTGCTACGCAATTAAAATACAGTAACTTAGTGAACTCACACACTATGCACTGAGTGGAAACAACTATACTCTTACATATCACTGAATTAAACCGGCTACACTTAACTGGTCAAAAACATGAAAAATGTTTATAGCATTTCGACCGAACTTCAGTCAGTGCGTTGGTGCCGACCCGGTCGGGTTAAACCCCGTACTCCAGTATACGTTATGTAGATACTTTACGTGCCAAATAGAATTAAAATTCCAGTTCTATTGAATTTTTATTATTTATGTACTACTTACTACGTGCACACAATTTTTTTTGTGAACACTTACATGTTTACATCACCTACAACATCCGTGATGTCAGCCCATAACACCTTGGTGAACTAGGTGCCCTGATAGTACTTTCCTTTCATCGTGTCGGCTACACTGAACTCGAGTGAAAACACGAAATATTTTGCTTTATTTAAAGCCCGACATATGGCGCCAAGCCATCCATAAGGTGTCCAACGGTGACCATGGACATTCGGACGTTTACATAGCCGTTTGGGCCAACGTTTCATTCAGTGCTGCGGTGGTACCAACACGGGCGGGATATAACCTACCACCCAGTTAGGTAGAAGGGAAGGAAAATCAAGTAAACATTTCATTACCATCCGAACCCCTTCATTACCGTCCGGCAAACATTTTGAGGGTAAAGGAGGGTAATGAAAAGGAGGGTAATGAAATTTTTATATATTTCTTCAATTGCTCCCTTATTACTGATATTACAAATTTATTATATTAATTAACGAATATTCTGACTAAAATCTGATTCATTAAGATTTAAATGAAATTTTATATCGTGTACTTATGTTAAAAAAAGCCGGAAGGTAATGATGCCTGGACGGTGACAAAGTAGTTGATGAGCACGAAGATCGTGAGTATTTTCTTCCCCAGCGATGTTCGTCCTCTCCTGTCTAGATCCAGGGACACAATGAGGGGCGTTCAACGTGCGGAGCGTAGAGCGAAGGCTAAAGTCGGGTCACACTCTGTCTAATTTGTAATACCACTTCTGCGGAAGGTAATGACGTTTTTCCACGGACAAAAATGAAATATTAATTCTTTTTATGATATAATGGCTCTAAAAATAAATGAATCCCAAAGAAACATGCGTTATTAGTTACAATATAGGTGGGTTTATTAATATACTAATTTTACTTGAAGAAACTAAAAAAAAAAAATTATACTAAATACTGATCCTTCGTTTGGAAGAGGATAGGAATGAGAATTTTGAAGGTTTTTAATTTTTTTTATTTAATTGAATGGACAAATGTCTGATTCGTTAAATACTGCTTTTTACTTTCATCTAAACCTATATATTTCAATAAAATTAATTTAAAAAACATATATTTTCACACGTTTTTATTGCGCGGGAATGCAATTTGAACGAAATGGCGGAACGACCCATAACTAATTCTACCAATTTTTCTTAATAGAACTGAATACTGGTAGAAATCCTTGATTAAATTTACTAGTAACTATTATCAAACATGACAGGGCAACACAGCACATCACCTTCCCCAAAAAAATTTTGTAGGACTCGAACCCATGGTCAAAAAATTGGTTGTCTGTAAAGTCGGTTTACGGACGATAGTTCTACGTGATGACGTCATAAAGTATATAAAGTGCGAAGTCAGATACAAAATCAGTTCCGGCGGATATTTACCATGTAAAATTAATTTAACTACATGATATAGATGTGATAATAACTAATAAAAAATATGAGAAAATAACGACTGTTAATTTTTGTTTAATTTATATTTAAAACACCTAAAAAGCCAATAATATTAATTATCAATATAAACATCGTGTTGGGATTGGGACTCAAACCTACATAACGCCAACGCCATCTACATGTACAACGTTGCAACAACTACCTAACTGCGAAATGAAGTAAATACCGCTGAAGTATTTCATTTACTATTGACGCTAGATGTGGACGCTAGATGTCGCTCCATGAAATCTTCACATACTGTTGAGAAAATTTGCTGCGATAGGTACACGGTCGATTAGCCCGCGTGGTTAAGACGTCTGGTCGGTGATGGTGGCAGGGACCGCGGGTTCGAGGCTCGCAAAAGACGGAGAAATATATTTTGTATTTCCTACTATTGTATATGCCTCTCTAGCGCGCTCTCGCTTGCACACACAGGTCTCTATCGCGCTCTCGCTTGCACACACAGGTTTAGATGGAACGTGACACTTCTTCGTGCGTGCAGCCGGTGTTCATCAATTTATAAGACGTGACGTCATCACGTCAAAAATACAAACCCTACACGCTTACCACTGAGCTAACAAATTACTTACACGACCAAACGAATATCGGCTTCTGTTGGTTCGCTCCGGGCGAAGGAGTAGGAGTGAAGGTTTAGAGGGATTAAAAAAGTCTTTCAGGTGTTGTATTCACCCAGAAATTAATTTTTGAAAATGTAAAAAAAAATTTTACTTTTGACAACGGACATTTCCACAGACACTGGAATCCATATAACTAGACCGTATTTCGGGTAACCGTATTCTAGAGTACGTTTCAATACCTATATTTTGATGTGCGACATTTGGGAGGAAATTATACAGTTTTGGTCAGAAAAAATCGGAAAAAAATGTCGAGTGTGTTTTGTTTTGCCTGGAGTTAAAAAAATCGGTCTGTGCTTCTAAATAAGTGAATCCTGAAGTGTTTGGTGAATGTATAATTTCAGTACAAATAAAACTGAACACAGATTACTGATGGATCGATCGATTTAAGGTGGGATATTCGAATTTGTGCGGGAGCGCTCGCGCCAAAATTTCGCGTTTTTGCGCGCAGCGAAAAGGACTGGGATTCCAGGGGGTACGAATATTAATATGATGAGGGCCAAAGGGTTAAATACAAGACCACAGTCCTGTCTGAAGTTAGTCGCCCACCAACTACGCACGCGTTCGGACCGCTAACCACGAGCCGCTAACAAATCGAAAATGCCGTCGTGTGTAATGAATGAGATTCTGCACTAATTCTAATAATTGGAATAAGACTATTTGAGTCGACGCATCACTTTATAGTTCTTCCTTTCAACTTTTCAAGGACGTGCCATGTGTGAGCACTGAATGTCATTTATAGAACCTATCTTTCCTAAAATATCATTGGTTTTAAAGAGAAGATGCGTCGCGTAGCAACGCATCTTCTCTGTATTGTATTGTATTTTTATTTTTTATTTTTGTTACCTCAGAACTTTTCAACTGACTTGAAATAGACGAGGTTCTCAATTCGACTGTATGTTTTTTTTGTATGTTTGTTACGCGATTACTCCGTCAATTGTCGTATGTAGGCCGATTTTGAAAATTATTTTTTTGTTTGGTAGGTCATACTTCAGAGGTGGTCCCATATAAATGTTATCGAAATTGATTCAGCGGTTTTTGAAAACTCAACAAAAAACTATGGTTTGTGGTTACCTTCAGAAAAACTTTTGATGTGAACTTTTTCAGCAATAAAAACGCAAGTCGATACCTCAGCACTAATACTGCAACACGCTCAAAATTTTGCAGATTTGACACATGGCGAATAATTCTGTAGTTACGCACTTCAATCGATTTCGATTAGGTATTCGATTTCGATTATTCGAGTGAAAATTGATAGATGGACCCCTTTTGTGCTTTTGTACCGTCTTCAACTCAAGGGTCCGAATATGAATCACAATATCGATTCATATATTTCAATACAATGACAGAGAAAATTTCAAAATATTATTTAATACTTTTTAGTGCTGGTTTTTTTTTTAAATCGGTATTATGTTTTTTAAAACAGTTTTTATATTCTTGACCCATCGTTTCTTAAATTCGTTTCTCTATCGCACCGCTAAAGTACCGTGTGGGGCCGGTACTTAAAAAGAATAGCCCCACTGCATCTCTCCCCGTGCATGTCGTAAGAGGCGACTAAGGGATAAGGACAAGATACTGCGCTAAAGGGCGACAGGCTAGCCACTTCTCACCTTGGCGCAGTCCTTCCACCTAGTCATGCAGCAGGTGGGTTCTTCGTGTCTTACTTGCTGCTTGATAGTTGTCTTGTCCGTATACTGTGCTAAACTTGGTGGTCGGTGTTGTGCTGTAATTTACCAGAGTCCTTATAGCACAACACCGATTACTCTGCTTACCCTGATTGTCGGGATACAGCGTGTGTTATGTATGTATGTATGTATGTATCGCACCGCTGCGCTGCGCTGCTGTCACAGCAGCGCAGCGCCAGGGCTGCCATCCGTCCGGGTTTCCCCGGATTTTTCCTTTTTTTGGAGGCGTCCGGGGGCGTCCGGGGGGATTTTTTAAAGTATTCCGGGTTACACGAAATTAAAAAATTCTGCTCGCTGCATAACGCTATGATAGAGCTGACTGAACGAACGAACTACGAACGAACTTCGCTCGCTCAAACAGCGCGCGCTTCCTACGTACGATTTCGGGCGGGCGTTCTCCAAATGCCCATACTTATTCAGATTTATTGAAGATTGCCCAGTACCTACTTTGTCTGCGTACCTGCCCATAACGCGAATGTGGAAGGAGTACTTTCATTAATTACGCAACAGTGGACGAAAGAAAGAAATTAATTTCGAATACAGACTGTATCATCGATTCATCGCTGATAAAAACTTTAAAGATATGAGTTCTGTTGAATTTAACAAATTTCTCCTGTCCAAAAAAGGCGTTCTTCAGGCAATTGGAAAAACCGAAAAATACAAGAAGTTGGAAGATAGGTACATAAACTACATGATTTTACAACTAAATGCGATATTAATCGCAACGTTTTCTCCAATTTTAAGATGCTGTACCTACTTTGAATGTTTTTATAATTTCTCTGTCTCATTACCTACTTTCTTAAGTGAGTCACTATTAGGGACTAATTTTTATTTTATAACAATACCGCGTACTATTTGATGTTTTATTTTTTACTGGCATGCATTACCTATATTTTTGGGCATAAAGTGTTAGATTTCATTTATCTATGAAAATTAGCGCGATTGTTAAACATTAAATATTAAACGGCTTTACTCACGGCCGCCTCCGAGCTATGTGTGTGGCTCGGCATGTTCTCTGCCAACCGTGGCACCGGAAGAGTGCTCATGAATATGGGCCATACGGTTGGCCCGAAACGTCGAGCCAAATAGCTCGGAGACGACCGTGAGTAATGCCGTTTAATATTTTAATAATATAGGTAAAATTTTATTTTACCAAAAAGTTTAAAATCAAGTAATTGTATTGTCATAATAAGAAAAAAGCAATGTCCGGGTTTTTATATGAAAATCCGGGGTTTTACTTCTTTTTGACCTAGTTTAATGATTTTAGAGAGGGCAGCCCTTGGAATGTGTTTGTTCAAATCACATACCTCGAATTATGGTTTAAATCGTAATTTGGCACTAATACATTCAGTAATATTTCTTAAATTATATTTTTAAAGAAATAAAATGTGCTAAATATCGCTGATAAAACCTAGAGGTTTTCGATCTTTATTATTTTAAACTCGGAGTACTCTGACATTTCAAATATAATTTTGAAATGGATTTAGGGTGGGATTTGGGTAGGTAGGTATGTATTTAGAACTTAGATAAAACAATTAACAAAACTACTTCTGTTATTTTGTATTTTTTATTAAATAATTATATTTAAATTGTGTTTGGTTGTGACTAGAGTCTAACCACATTTATATCTATAAATATAATTAAACAATATAAATTATATACCTATCGTCAACAACAAACACTTACTAGTAACGCTTACCTATTATAGGATACATCATAGGCATCTATGATGTTGATCCTTTTTTATGGTTCCGTATCAGTACGGAAGCCGCTATTACTAAGCCTACGGGGCGGGGCGGGGCGCCCCCGCGCCATTTGTCTGACCTTTAGAAGCTGTAAGGGACTCTTATGAACCGTAATAGGTAGCCGGTTGAAATTTTCACATAAAATATGTTATAATAACCGGTACTTTGAAAGAATAGCCCCACTGGATCTCTCCCCGTGTATATCGTAAAAGGCGACTAAGGGGTATGACTCTCTTCGTATATTACTAGGTGGTAGGGTTTAACCCGCCCGGGCTGGTACCACCGCACTGAATGAAAGGTCGGTCGAAACGGCTATGTAAATAGTTCGTGTTTTTCGTCCAGTTCAGTGTAGCCGGCACGACCGAAGGGAAGCACTGACGTGGCACCAAGTTCACCCGGTGTTATGGGCTGACATCACGGATGTAGTAGGTGATTTAGCCAACCGTGTCAGTGTGTCCATAAAAAAAAAATACTAATCAATCATCAATACTAATAATATTTGTTTGTTTTATGAGATATTGCGTTTGTAGGCTCTATATATCATACTAAAACTAAATTGACGATTTTTAGAAATATTTTCTGTATGTATGTGTTCCTCCATAACTCTTAAACCGATCATCCGAATTCGATGAAACTTAGTAGGTACAAGCACATTTAACTATACGTGACACAAGATGTATAGGCTAATAAAATTCCGTTCTGGTTACGCTAAGATGTGGCTCTCATACAAACCGAATTATTCCCTGCGCCGAAATAAAGGAACGGTAGCGGGCTTACTTACTTTCTTCTTTTTGAATACGAATTTTACGCGAGCGAAGCCGCGGGCAAAAGCTATAAATAATAAAACAAGATAATATTGAAAATAAAAGGAAACTTGTTTTTTAATTTTTGTTTTTGTTTTTGCTCTATCGCAAAAAAGGTAATAGTACATATAAACGTCAAACTTGGTGTAATTATAGTGCAACCTCTGAAATATTTTTTTTATAAAAACCGGCAAATTACGTGGTGGTTCGGAACCCTCGGTGCGCGAGTCCGGCTCGCACTTGGCCGGTCTTTTCTGATACAGGGAGACTGCGTTGATTTCCGTTCGACCCTACTGCTCAGCTCTATGAATAAGAGCGTGAAGTGGGAGGCCTATGTTTAACAGTGAGAAAACAAAAGGGCTAATAATTGAACATTAAAAATTAAATTAAACACAAAAAATTAAAGGGCTAAAACCACGGAAAATTGTGAATTTTAAAGTTTCAATTGATATAGGTCAATATTCGTAATAAGAACAAAGCGAGACCTTCTTTCCCATAGCTCACATATGAAATAACAATTAAACACTCGACTGCTAGCAAAAAAAAAAACCGGCCAAGTGCGAGTCGAACTCGCGCACCGAGGGTTCCGTATCGCCATGTCATGGTCAGCGCCACTCACGCCATCTATGGCGTGTTTATGAAGTGCTTCATATTAGTTAAAATGCTTCATACTCTTTTCGGTAGATGGCGCGCATACACTTTTTAGTTTCTTCTATGGGAACCCCCGTGAATGTTTTACTTTTTCGTATTTTTATTATTTGTTGTTATATCAGCTATAATAAGTAATATAACACATATTCTGTGAAAATTTCAAAAGGCTACCTATTACGGTTCAAGAGATACAGCCCTCGGACAGACAGACAGACAGACAGACGGCGTAGGCTTAGTAATAGGGTCCTGTACCGGATACGGAACGCTAAAAATGAAGGAAACAAGGAAGGAGCAAGGAAATGGTGTAGTCGGGCTCCTTGTCTATTCGAATCCTTCTACAAGCCCGACTACAGCATTTTCTACTGCTATTTAATAGTTTCCGTAATAGTATTAGCAGTCGGGTGTTTTAATATTTATTTTACCCCACAGTACATGGGTTTGAAGAAAAACAATTTCAAAGTTTGACAACATGGCGTCTAGGGTCCTTCGTGTTGTTTTGCGTTCGCAGTCGGGTAAAAAGCAAAACGTTATATGCTATACTGCTGTATAAGGCGTTCGCAGTCAGGTAAAAAGCAGAAAGTTATATGCAATGCTGTTTAAGATCAACTTGCCTTGTTTTCTTAATTTTTCATAGTCGCATTTAAAAAAAAAACATGATTTAATTACTACCTTCATGGTGATGGACACCCCCAGTGTTGGAGTTACCGTGTCCTTCATTGGCGGCCGTGGACAGGAAAACGACGTGTGGGAATACGACAGCAAAGCAGTGGTTCCGTGCCGCTGCTGAAGGCCGGGAGGCCTTTAGCGGAGGAGGACTGAAGGAAAATTGGAGAGTGCGACAGTGGACACTCACAAGCTGAATGACCAACTTCGTGGTGAATTTTGTTATGTTTTACGAGTATAACATAGAATTATCATTTTATTATTTGACATGAATTTTTTATGTTTCTATTTTTGACAAATGAAATTTTACTGTGGATTTTTTCTCAAGTAAGTCTAATCTAATTTACTGTAAGTACCTTCTTTTATTCTATTCGTGACATTTTAGATATAACCTTAAAAACTTGATTAATATATTTTTATGTTGTGATTTTTTTCCTATGCCTTTTAATTCAAATGGTATTGTGTTATTATTAAGTTGTAAAATTGTATTGACGAAGGTAATGTTTTGCTCGAACCCAAACATTTGACTTGTAATTACCTAGCTAATAATAATTTATATGTGTTCTATTCAATGTGTGTGTTAATGTTATGCCTGACTTATTCAAGTGTACCGTGGTACCAAAGGAATCAATAAAAATATGAATATGAATCACTTTCACATGGAAATACATTTGGATAATAATTGTATCAAGTAGTGTATCAATATTAACTTTTTAATACACAAAGTACATATACAATGCTTTATGTCGCTTTGTAAATTGCACCTACATACAAATACCTTTCTAATCGATCGACACAGCGTCCATGGAAAAGGACAATGCATAAAGTTGTAAGTAAAATGCTAGATTGCAAAAATATGCTCCTCCACCAGAATTCTTCTTACGAGTAGGTATTGAGTATATAGTAAACGTATGTATTTGATGTCTTTTCTGTGAAAACTTTCATATATTTACATACTGTTTTGCTACTTGCACTTCTCAATTGACCGTACAATTAGGACTTTCTTAAGATATTAATTCTAACTAAAATAATTAAACAATAGTTCGGCATTTGTCTTAAATGCTACCCATATTTTTGGAATTCCCGTTTAACAAATTTTATGAGTAGGAGGTTTTTCGTGTAGGTAAAATAATTGTAAAATTACAGTAAAAATATAAATAGTAAAAAATATTAATTAGATACATGAAATTTTATAAAATATTTAATATTTCTTCTAATTCTTTAAGTGAAGGAAACAGATCATTTAGAGATTCTAGAGGTAGGTATTAGTTTAGTTATAGCTTAGTTCGAGTATTATCGGAACGGATGTGAACGGCAGGGAGTGTGTGTGTGTGTTTTTACCTCAGTGGTGTTTGGCGAAAACGGAACCCTATGAGAAATAAATGCTAAAACGTTTTTGCTCTTTTACTTTTACTACCTACTTATATGGTTAAATATATTTTTATTAAATCTCCATACATATGCGTAATATTAATTAAAGACAATAATATCACAATCACATTCATCTTGTATTCTCAACCAACATCGACTGACCAAAGAGTTTGTATTATGTCGCTAGCGACGACGTAATACAAACTCTTTGCGAAATTGCGACTGACATCTTAGCAAACTACGAGCGCGGAGCGGCGCGGCGGGGGTGCGAGCGAGCGCGGCGCGACGCGCCACCGACCGAGCCCGCTCGCTAACGCTAATGAGCCCTAATTAATTACTTATATTAATATTTAATTGAGTTTTTTTATTGAAATAAACATAAACTAAAGTTTTATTTAAAGTCAATAGTTTTTCTGGAATCTACAAGCGGATTTTTTGAATAATTATAACCTATCTAATATTAAGTGCAGCGGTAATAGGTATACTGTCAATAAAATTATTCACGGATGGATTGACATCACACTGAATACTAGGTACACTGGCAGGAGTCAGGAGTCAATCAAGCAGGACATCTTCATTGAAAACCTAATTAATTATACATACCTAACTTATCTAATTATTTATTTTATGTAAGTACATAGGTACGTAAAATATAAACGCAAAAATTTATAGACACGAATGCGTATCGTGTGTGGTACCTGAAGTACCTGAGTACTTAAAAATAATAGTCCCATTGCATCTCTCCCCATGCAAGTCGAAAAAAAAACCACTAATGGATAAGGACAAGATGCCGCACTAAAGGGCGACAGGATAGCCACCTCGTACCTTGGCATGGTCCTTCCTTCCACGCACCGTGTCAATATTCAGTAGATAATACCTATACTGCCTTTCGTGCCTTATTTGCTGCTCATCTTGTCGTGATACATACGACGCTGAACGTGGTGGTCGGTGTGGTTATGTGCGGTAATACAACCGAGTATTTGTACAGTAACTGTACTGTTGTCCTTTACAACTGTTGTAAAGGAGAGAAATGTAGAGTTCACATTTGCACAATATTTTCTTTCTACTGTATCAATCAATGTCTAAGTACATATGTACCATGGCTGAAGACGAGAGCGTCTTCCGAATTACTTATGACGTCTCACAAGTAGACAAGTTCTTTCTCGTTATATTCACATTATAATCATATCGAATTTCTTTATATATATATTTATTTATAATTTTTGACAATTTGATTTAACATAAAATAGTATTAGAACTAAATGTGCAGACAAATCGTAAAAATGTCATGTTGTCAATGTCCGCTGGGGTAGTGCATCGCTCTAACTAAGTCTTTGCTTACGGTGACGCTTGGTCCGGGTCGCCTCTCGCCCTCAAAATATGGTTGAGGGAGGCATGGATTAGGGAGGCCTTGGCTGGCCCTGGCGTGATGTTTGTGAGCGGGTGCTGTTTGTAGAGACTGAACTGCTTCAATTGGCGGCATGTTATCTGAATGTATGTACCTGAGTACATATGTATATACTACTTACCTGACTGCATAATTAGTTAACGCTTGACTACGTACGATTAGTACCTCAATTTTATTAACCCATTGGCAATTTGATACTTCGAGTATCTTAATATTTATATTAATTTTTTTGACGATTATACTACATTGTAGTATGTTTAATTTAGGTACTAAGATAATTAAGTTGAAACAAATTACGTTAGGTATCAAAGTTTGACAATGGCTCTGTACACCTGATACTTAATATGATAAGTCTTTGTAGTCAGAACTCTCAGTAAAATTGTTAATCTTGCTCTCAGGCTGTGTTTTCGATGACTGTAGGCGGGGTGTTATTATGTGGCTAGCTATAGTCTGTTTTTTTTCGAAGACGGAGTAAATTGACGTTTGACTGACTTTAGAGTGTTGCACGCTTTGCACCACTAGTGTGATTGTAGTCGATGAAAATAGTATCGACTTTTACACGACACGACACACCTTCACACATATTACTTATGCGCTACCTGTGGCGCTGCCTTAAACCTAACATTTTTCTAGCTAGATTTAGCTGAATATGTTGCCAATTAAATCCACAATTAAGTAAATATTAGAGTTTACAGCATTTCATTAGTTAATCAATCGATAAAAGTATCGATAGCGACTACATGCCTATTTAAAATATGCCAGAAACTGGCAACACTCCAAACGTTACTTTCCTCCGTCTTCCAAAAAAACAGACTATAGACGACAGTAGGTACCTATTTAGTATTCTGTGACTATATTCACTAAAATACTTGTACTAATATGTATGAAAAAAAAATACCCTGCGAAGTTTCTTGCCGGTTCTTCTTCGTGGATGTAATCTAAGTGGATAGAACAAATTGTGACAAGTTCGAGTGCAGTCTTACTGCCATATGAATGATCAATAAATCCTAAACAACAACAATAACAACAATACCCACCGAGTTGGCGTTGGATGTTAGCTCTCAAAAGAAAGTATAGTTAGGAATAGGCAATGCCCTATGGTTCTATATAAGTTATATAACACAGACGCGCGAGCCGTCTATATGGTGGTTGACTTGTTGCATGTAGGTGGCGAGCTCCTCGCCCGTGTACTCGTCGTCGTCGACATCTCGTAGGCTCGAGTTGCTGATGCTGCGCGCCGACTCGGCCGACTCGCAGGCTTGCGCGCGCGCGCCGCCCCCGGCGCGCTCGCCGCCCAGCGCCTGGCGCAGGCGTCGCGCCACGCCCCACCCGCCTCCGCTGCCGCCCACGCCGCTGCTTCCGCTCGGCGACTCGTTCACGGCGCACAGCGCTGCTCGCTTCCCGCCCTGAGACATAACACCCACGCGCTTGAGTTAGCCGATTGTTGGGATAAGAACACAGACCAATTATTTACGGTTTTCGGTGCAGAGGTTTCGCGAGGAGCAGCGATATGCTAAAGTGAGTACCTAATGTAGAAGTCGATGGCGAGGAGAGGTTATTTTGGCTCTGTCGACTGCACAATTGGCCCCATTGTTACAGCCATGTTGGTTTACATGAAAGCAAATCTATATTCCGTGGATAAGAACTTCCTCCAAGATAAGAACGCATGTCCACACATGCTTATTGTTATATTACTGACTTGGAAGGAACGAATGCTACGACTAGCTTCGATGAGCTAGGTAAAATGCAGAGAAGTCTCGCTTACCTGGCCGAGAAGAGCATTCTCGTGCTTGTCCTTGGCACCGAGTGCGGTGAGGCCGGTGCTCGCGGTGGACTGGCGGCGCAGGCGCGTGCCGCGCGCCGACGCCGCTGCGCCGGCGGCCGCCGCCGCGGGGGAGGGCTGCGACATGCGCGCGGGCCGGTGCGTCGCCAGGGCGCTGTAGGTGCGCGCGAGTCCAGGGGTGGGCGGCCGCGCGCCGCACCAAGCAGCCAGCGTCATCTGTCCAAATCAAATCTGTCATCAACTCCTCAAAATCAAATGAAGCTCTTTATTGTGGGTTCTGTTAAATTTTCCCTAAGCGAAGCCAGTAATTTGACAGAAGCTGAATTCTGACAATTTTGCTGAAGTCCATTTTGAACTTATTTTATGTCCATGCTTTTATTTTTTTTAAGTTAGTACCTACCGCTGAGATGTACCTGCATATTGTTGTAGTTGTTATAAAATTAGCAAAGTTCTAATATGAGTCATATTCATATTTCAACAATACATAATTGTTTTCGGCGAATATCTAATTCAAAGGTTCTTTGTAAAGGTGACGCAGGTGCTTTCATACGCCCTTTGTTGATACGAAATGTTTACCAACACGTATGTAGTAGGTAGGGTGTAAATGTGCGATCTAATTAAACGCCAGTCACGCGCTTTCAGGTAATTAAATAAATTACCAATTAGGACTTATACATACATACAATATAATAAAACAAGCGGAAACAGAGTTTCTGTATGCGCGACTGAAATGCAAAATGTATTTATACATAGTTTTATACATCTAAATGTTTAACATGTTGCGAAATAAATTAGCCCCTAACATAATATTTAAAACCTAAATCTTAGGTAGGTACATAATATGTACCTACCTAAGATTACATATATAAACAAACATATATAAACAAAAACAACTACTTAGAACTAAAAATAAAAAATATTAAATAAGTGAGTTGAAGGCGGTACAATAGCATAAAAGGGCTTCGTCTATACATTTTCAGGTGTGCTTTTTGTACCGCTTTTAACTCAATTATTTAATAATTTGTATTTTTAGTTCTAAAGTAGTTGTTTTCAAGTCGGTTCAATGTTTTTTACAACAGTTTTTTATTTCACTCTTTTTATTAGTATATGGCATGGTATAGAATTATTCACCCATTTGACACACTTAACAGTCCATATCTTGAAAACTACTGAACCGATTTTGATGAAACTTGCACTGTTCCCTAAGTTGAAGTATATGTAAGCCAATAATAAGCATATTTAACTATATGTATTACTATTATACTACTACTATATAAGATCCAACTGTTCGAAATTTAGACATCTTATTATATATTTAGAGAGTAGAGTAGAGTAGAGAGAGAGAGTAACGTGCTGGCGGCTTAAGCCGGAGTTCCAGGTTCAAATCCTGGTCGAGACAAACTTTTTTCTCTTAATTTTCGCCTTTGCATCTATCTAATGATAAGATTGCCCTTTTACTCGAACGTCGTGAATCTGCGGCAAAGGTGCGCTAAACTGGGAGGGATTTGATGTGAACATGGTGTGAATGTTGATGGGGAATTCCTAAACCACCTAACGTTTCGCAGATGATTATTGTGCTGATAGCTACCTAGTTATCTCCCACATTTAGAAACGATGATGCAGAGCAGGACCTGCACCACGCGTCTCTTAGAGTGGGCTGAATGAAGCCGGATGAAGACAAAAGTGAAATCAACCACCGGCCGAGCGCGCAGACCGCACTCACCATAGGGCGGACATCCGGTCATCAGGCCGAACACGCAATACGCCTACTTACCTCCCTCGGCCAACATTTGATCGACATACAATCTGTCAAAGGAGCTTGGCAAAAATAACTACTTAGAACTAAAAATAAAAAATATTAAATAAGTGAGTTGAAGGCAGTACAATAAGCTTGGCAAGCTCCTTTGACTAAGAATACTGCTACAGTGGGTGGTGTGTTCAAATCGAGCTGGCACTTTAGCTGAAAACTAAAGTGGTTAGCCCTCCCATCCCAACCAACCTACGGCTGCGAGACGTGGACTCTTAGTTCGGGAATTCGGGTTCAACCATCAAATAAAAGTTACCCCAAAGAGCCATGGAGCGTGCGGGCTATGTTGAGAGTATTACTACGCGACAGAATTCTAAATGAATCCAATCCGGCAGCGCACATAACGTGGTTGGTATTGATCAATCATTAGAAAAGCTCAAATGGCAATGGCGTGTGATATGTATGTGTATGTATGTAAATGGCAATGGGCGAGGCAAATCTTCCGCAGAGTTAATTAAGAAATAAGTCTGTCTTTTGTCAAATATTTACCAAGTATTTGAAGGCATCAGGATAAGAAGAAGTAATGTCACCTTTTTTCTCAATTGACTTTTATTTATTTATTAGCGCTCCAGTATTACTTTTATCTTCCGCACTGCGACCGCCGGGAGTGGATGGATGAGAAGAGCGGAAGACCGCGTGTGGTGGCGTGCCTTGGGAGAGGCCTATGTCCAGCAGTGGACCGATACAGGCTGATGATGATGATGATGATGATGATGATGATGACTGCGAAACTCTGGAATACACTTCCTCCCTGTGTGTTTCCTTTAGTGTATGACTTAGGATCTTTCAAGAGAAGCGTAAAAAGGCATCTGTCACGCCGGCACGGCATTCTCAGCCCCCGTTCTAAACCGAATGGTTGTGGCTGTCGTCGGCTCAACAATCCACGCTAACGGCGCCAAGTGTTTCGCGTGTCCATAAAAAAATATATATACATATATTTCAGCCTCGATAGCTCAGTGGTGCAGACAGTCAACTGTCGCTATTGAATGTTAAGCAACGCGGGTGCGGTCAGTACTTGGATGGGTGACCGCTGACTGTTGGAGGCTGACCGAGGTTCGGATTCCTCGTAAAACTGTAGGTCCCTTCCCTCCTAATCGTACTTGGTGGTAGGGTATAACCCGCCCGGGTTGGTACCACCGCACTGAATGAAACGTCGGTTGAAACGGCTATGTAAATAGTTTGTGTTTTCCGACCAGTTCAGTGTAGCCGGCACGATGAAAGGGGGAAGCACTGACATGGCACCTAGTTCACCCGGTATTATGGGCTGACATCACAGACGTTGTAGGTGAGGTAGCCAACCGCGTCAGTTTCCATAAAAAAAATATATATATTTGAAAGCTAAAGGATATTTATATTCTACTGTTATGTATACGTACATCCAAATAGGTACAGTAATACGTAGGCACATATTCTATGGTGTACATATGTATGTATTGATTTACTTTGAAAACTCATACAAAAAGGCACAAACATAATTGGGAACCGATAAAGTTTTTCCAACATAAAGGCAATAGAGATCCTAATACCTAGTTCGTTCCATACTTGGTAAATAAATATTGATTGCATATAGCCAACACAAACATTGACTTCGTAAGTTCACGTAAGTACCGACGACGGCGACGCGACGTCGATATTAAAAGTTAGCTGACTCTATCCAAGCCGAAGAGGTCGATCCAACCAAACAAGACTTCCTATGCACATTCAATACGTTGTCAGTCACATTACTTATTCAATTGTTGGTTTGTTCTAATTAATAAAGGGTTTTTCATTAAGAGCGCTCGAACTTTGAAATTAAATAAAACAACCTGTTTATATGATATTGCCACAATATTTTATTTTAAAGGACATTCGATGACATTATGCATAGAATATAATTTCAACCAAATGGCTGCCGCGACTACGTTTTAGGTGGTGTATCCTGCTGGACCAATTTTGGACGACATCTTCGCATAAATGGGGCTCGATTTCATGAAGAACGCGAGTTATATTGGCCTTCAGGGCGGCAACTGTCTGTGGTTTGTCTGCATAGACGCGTAGACCCACAAAAAGTAGTCGAGCGGTGTTAAGTCACACGATCTCGGAGGCCAGCTGATGTCGCCACCACGCGAGATAACAAATGTTACGGATGTACTTAAGAATGTTAGGACGGAATGTTAGGCGAACTCGTGTAGCGTTCCATGGTGAAATGTCACGACTAAATATGTATTCCCGCCAAATTTTACAGCTGTCACTTTTCCAAGATGGCCGCTAAACGCTGTCAAAGTTCAAGCGTTCCTATTGAAAAACCCTGTACATCTGTTTTCGTTCTTGTTTTCCATTTTTTAGGTTTCCGTATCGTACTGGTACGGAACGGATACCATCGGTCATACCTTAAAGCCGACCTAGGCCTTTAATACTCTCTACGGTTCTTGCTCACGATTCAATGTTAAATTTGCCACCATGGCAATAAAAGTCAATTGAGAAAAAAACTGTTTTGATTTGTAATTTACAAATAAAAAAAAAACCCCGACCCTTAAAAAGTCAAAAATAATTACAGCTTACTTACTTAAAGGAGTCGGGGGACCGCTAAGTAAATTCCCGCGCAGCTCTGAGTTTGGGATCCATCCGTTTGGGAGCCACGATGCCACACCAGACACACCATAAATACACACATACGTTAAACTTATAACATCCATTTTTTGCGTCGGGGGTTAAAAAAATATTGAACCGAAATAAAAATAACAACTACTTTGAAATAAAAAAAATCATCTAAGTATCAAATTTCTGGTGTGGTTTTGTACCGCCTTCAACTCAACTATTTAATTGTTTTTTTAATTTTAAGTAGTTGTTTTTTTAGGGCTTCGTATCCGTTACGGGACCCTATTACTAAGCCTACGCCGTCTGTCTGTCTGTCTGTCCGTCCGTCCGTCTGTCTGTCCATCCGTCCGTCTGTCTGTCCGAGGGCTGTAGGTATCTCTTGAACTGTAATAGGTAGCCCGTTGCAATTTTCACAGAATATGTGTTATTATGGCCGATATAACAACAAATAATAAAAATAAGAAAAAGTAATAAAATCACGGGGGTTCCCATAGAAGAAAACAAAAAGTGTATGCGCGCGCGCCATCTACCGAATAGATTATGAAGCATTTTAACTAATCATGACATTTAACTAATATGAAGCATTTCATAACACGCCATTTAGATGCCGTGAGTGGCGCTAGCCATGACATGGTGATACGGAACCCTCGGTGCGCGAGTTCAACTCGCACTTGGCCGGTTTTTTTTACGTCGGTTAGTTTTTTATTTCACTCTTTTTATTATTTAGTAATATCATATACTAATTAAATAAAAGAAGCACAGAAATCAGTTGTCGTGGTATGGAATTAATTATTCGCCCATTTGACACACTTAACAGTTCATATCTTAAAAACACTTAACCGATTTTGATGAAACTTAGAGTTCCCTAAGTTGAAGTAAATGTAATCGAATAAAAAAAGAATCGTCACAATCCGATTATCAGTTTCGGAGAAATGCGTGGACAAACATACATACATACAAAAACATACATACATACCTATAAAATGTTGTAAGTATATTTGTTTGGAAGCCATAATAGATTATCATATTACTAGCTTTTGCCCGCAGCTTCGCTCGCGTCAATTTCGTATTTAAAAAGAAGAAAGTAAGTTAGCCCGCCGCGCCGTTACGGTACCTTGATTTCGGCGCGCGGAACAATTCAGTTTGTATGAGAGCCACATCTTAGCGTAACCGGAACAAAGTATTATTTATATAGCCTATCCTGTGTCCCGTATAGTTATAATAGTTCTTGTACTAAGTTTCATCAAATTCGGATGATCGGTTTAAGAGTTATGGAGGAACATACATACATAGAGAAAAGATTTCTAAAAACCGTCAATTCAGTTTTAATATCATACATGGAGTCTACAAACCCAGTATCTCATAAAAATAAAAAAAAGTAACTTACTCCATGACCATCATATTTTACAGATTTATTATTAGTATTGATTGATGTTAATATATTGCAGTTCCATTAATATTACATACATACCTGTTGAATTGATAATGTCCTTTTTTTAAGTCGAATAATTTTTTCTTTAAATCCTTTAAAAAATGTGACAATACCCCTTTCATCCTGATGCCTTCAAGTGTTTTGACAACAAGGAAGTGAGTAGGTACGTTGTCGCCTTGTCGCGGGACGACGACGGCCGGCGACGCGGCGGCGGCGCCAGGGGCGGGGCG
The DNA here is from genome assembly GCA_946902875.1 of Nematopogon swammerdamellus. Classification (NCBI taxonomy): domain Eukaryota; kingdom Metazoa; phylum Arthropoda; class Insecta; order Lepidoptera; family Adelidae; genus Nematopogon; species Nematopogon swammerdamellus. The sequence goes on from OX336339.1 coordinate 13,937,149, forward strand.
TGTCGGCGACGACGAAGTTATCATTATCATACAAGAAAAGTTTAGTTGGATTAGATTGCAGCGTCCGCTTTGTCGAGTGGACTAACTCGATATAGGAGTATGTTGCTACATGACGCGGAATAAATTATTCCTTTCTCTCCCTGTACGCGGGTCGCTCGAATGCAACGAAGCGTTCGGTGCGGAAAGCCCACGCCACGCACCGTTGTCGTCGCGACGATGACGACGACGACGGTGGCTTGAGCTTTCCGCACCGAGTTTGCATTTTTTAGAAGTTTGGGTGCCAGAACGGAATGTTAATTATGAACACTAAGTATTTAATTAAATTCACATAAAAAGCTAATTTATGGAAGGCATTCCACTGACTCGACCTATAAAAGCTGAAATTTACCACTACCTATCGAACAGGTGCCTGCGCAGCTGCGTGAGTAGGTATCTACACTGTATCTAAGCATAGATTTCTTCATCCAATCCTTTTTGGAATTTCCGGCATCGTAGTGCCGAAAGTCGGACTCGTTCCCGCCCAGGGTGTTCTGTGTACATCTATTAAGTATAATAATGGTGCGTAAGTTTAATGAGATGAGATTCCTGATTAAATACAAATAACAAGGGGACAGGCGTAAGATTATTACTGAAAAGTGAGCGACGAAATTAAGGTTGCTGAAACTGAAAGTGTCACTCCGTAGTCCGCACAATAAAATATTCAAATTCGTCCTTAAAGTTTCTAACGCGGACCATTAGGCACACGCACTTCAGAATTCAGACTATAAGACTAATAATATTATTAGACAGATTATAATATCATAATGTCAATGTTCCAAACTTGACACATCTCATTTGTATGTTACAAGATTTGTTTATTCAGTTAGCAAATAATTTTTAGTCCATTTCACACAAGATTATCTTTTTAAGACGCCGTGGTTGGTTTTTTTCCGAATATATTCGATGTACGGACTTTTTTAAATTTACGATTTTATTATGTGTTATTTTATTATATTATAATTATGTTTTGTCACGGCTCAGGCCGCCGATAACGCAGCGTTATGATTTATAGCCATAAATCATCTTGCCAAGTAACAGAATGTGACGGTGGAAACCGTATGTAAATCGATAAAGTGGTTCTCGAGTTATAATGATTCATATATTAACGTACGTTACACGGCAGTAGAAACTTTCTTTTCACTCGAGCGAAGCCGCGAGCAAGAGCTAGTATAATATAGTACATAAATAACAACGAAGGAATTTCTTTTTAACCCCCGACGCAAAAAAGGGGTGTTATATATAAGTTTAAACTGTGTATCTGTGTGTAAATAAAATATAATAAAAAAACTCAGAGCTGCACGGGTATTTACATACTTAGCGGTCCCCGGACTCCTTTAAGGAAGTAAACGGAAATTATTTTTTACTTTTCGAGGGTCGGGGTTTTTTTTAATTTGTAATTGAAGTTTTTGAAATGAGAACAGTGAAGTAGCGAGTTTAGTCAGTATTCGTACATAGTAGGTAATCTCAATGTGCACAGTGCACTGGTCAATATGTATTATGTGACCGACCGCTCGGTCGCGTCAGGTAGCTATTACTTCCATGTCAAAATGTTTTAAACAGCTCTCTATTGGGTAATTGCATGTTTATATCTCCTTTGAGAAAAATTATGAGAGCGAGGAAATTGTGCGAGTGAATTAAGATGTCAAGCGGCAACTCCACTGTAACGTGGCGCCGCCCGCCCCGGCCCTCCACGTGCACCTCATTATGTAAAACTTTACATTTTCCTTATCCTCAAGAACTAACCAGTACAATATGCGATCCTTGCAATTGAATAGGGACACTATAAGTACTCTATCTATATCATATTATGTGTCAGCCTATCGGTAGTCTTATTTCGATATAATTTATAGATGTAATATCTCCTTTTCAGACTGCCAATACAGATTGAGCACACACTTAGTGTGTTGAAAGATTATTGTTGTGTTGTTCAGTTCAGAGAGAGACGGTACTTCACAAAATTTATATTTTATCTTTTAGACACGTGAGAGCTTGGAGAGAGAAACTTGAATGTATGTGCCGAGTGTAATCAGAACGAATCGTTATTGAGGGAGAGGCCACTGCGTTAGGCCCGCTACACACGGACCACCGACCGGGTTGCCACACGGTCTATCGCTGGCGATCGGTCGACCGATCTGCTATTCGGGTTCGAAAATGTTTGGTTTCACTCTACACGAGCGATAGGTCGTCGGTCGTAGCGTAGGTCGTCTTCCCAAGTGTAGGCGGGCCTTTATAGCACTGCGTCGGATCGGTCGCCGCGTTGTTGGTCGGACGGACGCACCGCGAGACGCGGCGTGCGGTGCGGTGCGGCGCGGAGGAAGCTCCGTGGTAGGCCCGCATTCGGTTTCCGGGCACGTTCGATATTAGCTCGGATTTGTGTAAAGCTGCTCACATAACCGGCCGTCCTGCCGTCTCGCCCCGGCTTGATTTCGATAATCTGGTCTATTTACCTGGGCTACACTACTGCGTGGGGCTAGTGACACCTGCAGTCATTTCATATTGTAGAAGTATCAGTTGAGGCTTTATGGTTAAAAAGCCTTGTTATTTGTGAACAGAGGGTTCCGTACCCATTCCTTTCTTGCACGCAACATTGACTTATATAGTGCCATGTCAGTGCTTTCCTTCATTTCATGTCGGCTACACTGAACTGGACGGATAACACGTACTATTTACATAGCCATTTCGACCGACGCACAGACTGGTATTTTCACCTAAAACGTGGTCAAAAATATTCGGGCTCTTTTTCTACACCGAAAGGGTATACATTAACTAAAAACCATATTTTTTAAGGTTTACAAAAGATGGCATTTAGTTTTACTGTTATATGAAAAACCTTTAAAAAATTTAAAAGGCGTAAATGTTTATTTTCTTAAATAGAACAGAATACACGCAAAATTAAATTTAAATTAAATCTAATTTAAAAGTAAATGTTTTTGCCTTCTTCATCACTAACCATCAAATCTGTAACAATTAAAAGAACTTTAAAATCTTAAAATAACTTAAATTTGAGGTCTGTTTTCAAGGGTTAATTTTTCTAAGATGTGAAAACTTGTGAATGTTTTTGCTGGCTGCAATTATTCTAGATAACTTGAAGTTTCATAAAATGTAGGTCTGACGCAGTTGCGATGAGTTGCACATGTTTAAAAATTCTAATGTTTGCTTAGAAGACGAAAAAACTCAAGAGTTTTTAGTTCATTGTATATACCACAGGAAATCAGTAAATATAGTTTGTAAAACAAATAAAATAATTCTTAAAATATTGTACACACCTTGATTGACGATATCCATATCAGCTTCTTTACTAAAATCACTTTTAACATATGTTAAAACACAGCCGAAATATGGTTCTTAATTTGAGCGTCGCGAATACAGACTTGTGTCGTTAACGAGTGCTAGGTTCAGACCGCTGGCGCGGCGGACTGGGACTTCACCAAATAATGCTGGACTAAAACTTCACCAAATAATGCTCAGGTTATCTAACTGTTTTGAGACACAATCTTAATTTGATGGGTAAACTTTGACAAATTCATTTATGGCCAGGTTTTAGGGGAGAATACCAGTCTGTGCGACGCGCGACGCTTCATTCAGTACGGTACACAGTGGTCTGGAAATCGAGCTCCATAGACATAGAACCTTAATGTCAGGAATAAAAATGAAAACAAATTTAATGTCTCTGGTATACCTTCCTTTATTTCATATTATAGTATGAAGGGTATAAGTAGCTCCACGAGTGAGAAAAAAAAAGTTTTGTTTTTTTTTGTATGGAAGAAAACACTTAAAGTGATTTTTTTTTTAACTGAATGAAACTGAAGGGCTGGTGCTCACATCTTCTATTGCACCTTACACGGCGATCAAGATGGCATACAATTCCTTCACCTTTGCGTGCCTATTTGCGCGTAGCAAACGTTTGAAATTTGGAATTTTCGATAAATTATTTTTCAAACCTTAGTCGTAATTTAATGAAGTTGCCTATCGCTTTGAATATGAAAATACTTTTCTCATGTTGTTATTGTACTGAGTAGTACTGACAGTACAGTAATTAACCATATTTTATAGTAAACACAGCGTAGCACTGTTAAAATAATAAGAATAACATACAACACACACAAGCGAGCGAAAACCGGTTTTTTCCACTCGCAGCGCGTACTAATCCCCAACACATAACCAGTCCTATGCCTTCTTAGTTTCAGCGAAATTCTTTCAGTAGCTTTTAGCACTTGTGCGCGCTAACAACTATACTTATTACGTCCTATTTGTTTTCGTGCTATGATGGAAGGTTTTGGTACCAATTTGGACATTTTCGTGTTTGTGGCAAACAACAGTTGTTTTTCACAGCCCAGTGCGTTGTTTGAAGTTTTTAGGAGTGCCCTTGATCTGTCAGAAAGTGAAAAGAAAGAACTGAAACAATTCTGTCAGACTTATGTGTGTTCGTTGAGGAACAAGTGGATCTCGTGTAATCGCACGAGACATGCATTCACGAAGAAGTACGAGACGTGGCTGCAAGAAAAGATAAAATGGCCTGAGTTTATGAGGGAAAAGATGATACCTTCTTTAGTGTCAGTAGAGCGGCAACCATGTTCCAGTGACTTCGGTGTAAATGAGGGTGCATCAACGTCCTCAAAACCAGAGACGTGCACTGTTGGAATATCACCAAGAGTTGTGAGTGAAAGGAAGCCGTTCTCGGAACTAAGCCCTAAACAGAAGAGAAGGAGAGTGGAAGAGCTCCTAACGCATAGCACTGAAAGCCTCGCTCATGCAACTGTTTTAAGTGTGAACAACAAGGATGTGGCAGAAATAATAAAATTGGTCACAGAGCATCCCGAAGAGGCTACAAAGATAAAACAATTGTTGAAGCCCAAGAAAGCTGTGCCCGTATATTCCGTTGATATAGCTTTAGGTATTTTGACGCAGAGACGCAGAGGCACAAAGGAGCACATAAAAAAACTGGAATCATCTTTGTCCGCCATATTTTGCTTGTACAAACTTTGCCCTGAAGCACCATCAAAGCCCCACTTGGATATTAGTTTTAGTTCTTTGCCATCCAGCGAACATCCCAAAAGTAGGAATTTTCCTAGCCTAGCAACAGTTTTGTCCAAAATTGCTTGAAGCTTTACTCTTACCGATCTTTCCGTGATTTCTATTGTATCTTTTGGTGGGTAACACCAGCCTCTAAGATGGCAGTATACGAAGGATAGAGTTGTACTCCTTCTTGTTTTGCACAAGCTCTTAATGTTGTATACTGCCACTTCGAAAGCTTCAACGACGTCAAAATATCTAAAGCTTTATCAACGGAATATACGGGCACAGCTTTCTTGCGCTTCAACAATTGTTTTATCTCTGTAGCCTCTTCGGGATGCTCTGTGACCAATTTTATTATTTCTGCCACATCCTTGTTGTTCACACTTAAAACAGTTGCATGAGCGAGGTTTTCAGTGCTATGCGTTAGGAGCTCTTCCACTCTCCTTCTCTTCTGTTTAGGGCTTAGTTCCGAGAACGGCTTCCTTTCACTCACAACTCTTGGTGATATTCCAACAGTGCACGTCTCTGGTTTTGAGGACGTTGATGCACCCTCATTTACACCGAAGTCACTGGAACATGGTTGCCGCTCTACTGACACTAAAGAAGGTGTCATCTTTTCCCTCATGAACTCAGGCCATTTTATCTTTTCTTGCAGCCACGAGACGTGGCTGCAAGAAAAGATAAAATGGCCTGAGTTCATGAATGACCGAAACGACTTCTTCGTGAATGCATGTCTCGTGCGATTACACGAGATCCATTTGTTCCTCAACGAACACACATAAGTCTGACAGAATTGTTTCAGTTCTTTCTTTTCACTTTCTGACAGATCAAGGGCACTCCTAAAAACTTGCTCCTAAAAAGAGCGGTGGTACCAACCCGGGCGGGTTAAACCCTACCACCAAGTAAGATTAGGAGGGAAGGGACCTACAGTTTTACGAGGAATCCGAACCTCGGTCAGCCTCCAACGGTCAGCGGTCACCCATCCAAGTACTGACCGCACCCAGCGTTGCTTAACATTCAATAGCGACAGTTGACTGTCTGCACCACTGAGCTATCGAGGCTGACAAGTGCTACGCTGTGTTTACTATAAAATATGGTTAATTACTGTACTGTCAGTACTACTCCGTACAATAACAACATGAGAAAAGTATTTTCATATTCAAAGCGATAGGCAACTTCATTAAATTACGACTAAGGTTTGAAAAATAATTTATCGAAAATTCCAAATTTCAAACGTTTGCTACGCGCAAATAGGCACCCAAAGGTGAAGGAATTGTATGCCATCTTGATCGCCGTGTAAGGTGCAATAGAAGATGTGAGCACCAGCCCTTCAGTTTCATTCAGTTAAAAAAAAAATCACTTTAAGTGTTTTCTTCCATACAAAAAAAAACAAAACTATTTTTTTCTCACTCGTGGAGCTACTTATACCCTTCATACTATAATATGAAATAAAGGGAGGTATACCAGAGACATTAAATTTGTTTTCATTTTTATTCCTGACATTAAGGTTCTATGTCTATGGAGCTCGATTTCCAGACCACTGTGCGGTAGTACCAACCCGGGCGGGATAAATCCTACCACCTAGTAAGGTAAGAAGGGATGGAACCTACAGTTTTAGTCGGTCAGCCTCCAACGGTCGAGCGGTCACCCATCCAAGTACTGACACTATTCACCCGCCACTGACCTGAGCGCACCAGCCTTGCGGCCATAGCACCCACACTGTGTCACGACTTCATCACAACAGTCGACCTACCGCACCACTAAGCTACCGAGGCTGACAAATGACGATTTCTGTTCTCGGATTTTTCCCATGTATGCAGTTTTGAGCGCGGCGGTATTTTTAACCGACTTCAAAAAAAGGAGTAGGTTCTCAATTCGACTGTATTTTTTTATTATTTTTTTATGTTTGTCCCCTCAGAACTCTCGACTGGGTGAACCGATTTTGATGATTCTTTTTTTATTTTTACTAACATATGAGCACTTTTCGCGTACAAGGTTTGTTGACGAAATGTGTTAGGAAAATTTCCATCACGCCCGTTGAATTGAAAACCTAAAGTGTTTACAATTGTTTAGGATTCTACAACTGTCGGCGACTACAATTTGCTATGCAATAAGTTCAGATTCTAATATTCAAAATGCTATAACTATTTAGGTACCTACTTTAATGGCAATGTACTGTAACTATGAACTATTTTGCTTGGGATGGCACTTAAGTGAGGCAGGAGACTTTGGCCTATACTGTCTATGCCTACGTGCACATTCTAGCTATCTAAGCCGCACTCAGAATTATGTCGCCAACAAAGTGAGCAGAAGTATTTGGTTTTTACTTTTACCAAAATCTCCTCCTCTGAGGCTGACGGCTACTTCGAAAGCAAGTTCAATATAGCCGGTTATTGTCCCTCGGGGTGCACTCGTAATATCTACTTGTTATCGACACACACTCCACCATCGCTGAGAGCAAAGAGTACAGACAGATGAGTACGAGACGATCAGACTCCCTTGCGAGTAAACGTCAGTTCTGAGAAATTTCGCCCAGTTGCGCCCACCACGAGGCAATAATTATATCAGTGAGGCAACCGGCCGAGTGTGCCACGCCACCGCATGCTGATTACTGCAGGCCTCCGGGGACGAGGAGCCTTCGCGATCCGTGTTAGTTGTAGTTGCGAGGACAGAACTATTTTGTGTATAAATACTTTAATTTGATTAATGTTATGTTATATTTAATAACAGATAATCAAGTTAGTAAACTGTTCAAAAACATTACCGTGGATACACTAGGGGCCAAATGTGGCGCGACATGTCCTTCAACTTCTCCGGTGAACACGTTGGAACATGCCGCGGAACATGTTGTCTGAACACACCAGTAGAGATGTCGCCCGCAACATGTCCTGCGGCGGCACGTAAATGCCGCGATGCCAAACGGATGGACCGATTTGGATGCGTTTTTTTTTATTAGGAAGCTTGTTTAATCGGGATGGTTCTTAGCTATGTTTGTAATCAAGTAATCAAGTAATTAAGTAATAAAAAAAATAATTATCTTAAAAAGTGGCCCAATTTGCATCCGGTTTTTTTTAAAAAGCTTGAAATAAAAGTTAAATTACAAATTTAAAAAAACCCGGACCCTTAAAAATTCAAAAATAATTTCCGTTTACTTAATTAAAGGACCGTATCCCGACAATCTGGGTAAGCAGAGTGATCGGTGTTGCGCTACAAGTATTCTGGTAAATTACAGCACAACACCGACCACCAAGTTTATAGAAAAGTGACTTACTATCTTCGAGAAGGTTGATCGTCTTCTTGAACGCAGCTCGACCTTCGGCCTCGCCCTTTGGCACTTCCTTTCTTCGAGAAGGTTTATCGAAAATATGTAGCTGACGTGCAAGAAGTAATACCAGAAAAGAAAAAAAGGAAGACTACCTACAAAAAGAAATGAGATCCCACCAAAAACATATAATATAAAAAGATGCCAAGTCTCGCACGCAACCTTTCCACCGTAAAAAGTTGTAAGATCCCATGCAGAGCCAAGTCTTTTCATATCATTGAAGCCCGAATTCAACAATGTTGCCATAAATTATATTTTCTACATAATAATAATCAATATTTAGTTACTCCTCTTATATTTATTAACATCTTCATTTCTATAAAAAAAACACCTTGACTTGGCAAACGGACAGCTAAAATATTATAACAATAATATGAACGAACCTAATACCAGTTTGTTGTAAACTGAAAAGGAATCTTTACGAAGCGATCTGTTTGTGCTGTCCGATTGCCAAGTCAAGGTGTTTTTTTCTACAGAAATGAAGATGCTAAATATAAGAGGAGTAACTAAATATTGATTATTATTAAGTAGAAAATATAATTTATGGCAACATTGTTGAATTCGGGCTTCAATGATATGAAAAGACTTGGCTCTGCATGGGATCTTACAACTTTTTACGGTGGAAAGGTTGCGTGCGAGACTTGGCATCTTTTTATATTATATGTTTTTGGTGGGATTTATAATGCGACGTATGCTCATTCATTTACATCGAAATCGCTTGTATGGCAAAATGTTGTCATGTCTTATTTTGGACTTGTGCTGGGCGGTTACGAACAGTATTCAATTTAATTTACCGACATTTCAGAGACGTCGCCAGCCGCCGTGTCGCGCACCGTCGTTGTCGTCAACGTGCGTGCTTCCTTGTAGGTATATTGTGTATGTATGCCAAGGATATGAAAATGTATGTAGATGAAGAAAGTTATTTTCGTAAAGGGCTTTGTAAGGGCGTGCGATCGCGTGTAGAGTCGGCCAGCTTTGATAAATCAATTCGGTCGTTTGCCTCGGTGACGCCGACTAAGGTAGAGCTTATCCAGGTAACACTCGCCCTGAGCTAGCCAATTACAGGATTCTATTGTGTGTTGCCAACTGGCTTCCTTGATACTTTATACCGACGACGCGATGGCGCGGTAAGTATATATTTTTTGCCTTATTGCGGCGAGGGTGTTAGATGAAAAGTTTCGTTATTCTAATGGAAATAGGGCGGAGAGCAATGGTTAGCTAGCGGTAAGTAAGGCGATAGACTCGCACGCGAGAGGTGTGAGGTTCAAAGCTTGAAGTTTTTGTGAAGTAGTAACACGCATTTTCAATGATGCGATCAATGAAAATATGTGTGATGTTTACGGGTACAAACAATAAAATATTTTTTTGTAAAACCCAATTATGAAAAACTAAATAAATAAAAAGGAAAGCGGATCAAGAGTAGTAGAAAAAACTATAGTCGGGCATGTAGGCAATAGAAGGCTAGATTACTTTTTACCCGACGACGGCGAACTCAAAAGAAGCCTAAACTACTTGCATAGAGTTAAAGTTATACGAGTACGTAGGTACCTACTAGAACTTAACCGATTTCTTTATTCTTTATTCATCATTCGTATGGTAGTGCTTGAGTTTGTCCTGTTTAGTTTTAATATGAGGCTGTGTTGCATTCGTCTCGATAACCCGAGTGTCATAGGCTAGATTTTTTTCTTTTCATGAACAATCCCAATTGCCGTATTGTGAAACTTTGAAATGTTTTCCTTCAAACCCCTTCGAGTAGGGCATCGTTGTCAAGAGCTTGAAAAATATACCACACGAAAAGGTTTAGTTAGAACTAAAAGCTATTAAACTAAAAATAAAACAAACATTTTATAAAACCGACTACAAAAGATTAAGAAAATAATAAGGAAAGTTGATCGAAAATGCAAACATCCCTGTCTGCAATGATGTAGTCGGGCTACCGGCCGACTAAACCATTTTCGATCAACTTTCCTTGTTATTTGATTAGATTTTTGTAGTCGGGTTTTATAGTTTTGCCTATATGTATATATAATATATAAATATAAAGCGAGTACATTAGTACTAACATAAAAAAATAAACTGAGGCTAAAGTAATTCACGCACACACCAACAGTTCCACTGAGAGAAGAGGACACGGGGGGTGGGTTCACTTCACTAAGATATTTTTCCTTATTACCGATATCTTGCTTCATGACCCGAACTGAAATAAATTAGTTTGCGGTTTCTTTTTCAGATATATATTCTAAAAATATCACAAAATCGAGCTTCAAGATAGGGACTAGTTCAAATGAGATGTTTTCATCTGGAGCGAGGAGCGGGTGCTTGAATTTGTGAAGGATTCTTGCAGAGTTTACAACGCGGTGATACGGGGAGGAGGCGGCGTGACGCTCGTAAACAACCGTTCGAGTTAGACAGTTTTAACGAATGACCACCAGAGAGAGCTGGTACGAGTATTATTAGCTCTCACTTAATTAGCCGAATTATTAGCTTAATTAACCGACACGTAACGTAGCTGCGTTATCTGTCCGTGTACCGCGCTGAGTACTATTCAAATACAATATTTCTGAAGCAGTCTCTCAGGTGATCTATTGTATCTTGTTTTGATTTTTAAGCGAAATGGGGCAGCCGAGGTGGAGGCACAGATTACTTAATGTGGAGGCTCCGCAGGGCGCAATGCGAGAGGAGGCATAGTAAAAGGGAGGAGGAGCGGTAGGGGGGGGGGGGGGGGGATGAGGCGCAGTAGGGGGGGGGGGGGGGGACGAGGCGGGAGGCGGCGCGGCGACCAGTCGGCTGCACCCGGCGCGGCGGGGCGACCTTTCAGGATTTACTGCCTAGGTTCGCGCGCCCCCGCGCCCCCCCCCCCCGCGCCGCTCTCGGGCGCACCGACCGACATCCACCGCACACTATACATAGTTTACACCTCGTCGCACTGACTACTTATCTAGGAGTCTGTGGGCGAATGTGCCAAAAGTTCGTCTCAAGTTTAACTCGCACAATGCGTACTCGTAATACGGTGTGCCACATAGCCAGGCGCGACTACGTGCAACGCTCAGCACTAAATATTCCAAGTGTCTAGGTACCTCCCTTATTTAGTATTTTCTTCGATGTGATTTTGAAAGCAAATGCAGTCGCTTCGGCAAGATTCAATAACAGGATAGGAACCTGCCAACATTCATACGTCATGCATGATCCTTACATTAATTATTTATTCATGAACCGATCTAAGTTTTTCCTTTTTTAGGCTTCCGTACCTCAAAAGGAAAAACGGAATCCTTATAGGATCAGTTTGTTTTCCTTCCGCCTGTCTGTCACTCGAGACCCTTTTTCTCAGAAACGGGTAGAGGTATAAAGTTGAAATAAATATAAAAATACTATAGGAGGTGTAAAACAATTCAAGCTTCTATTTAAGTCAACGTTATCAAGAGACACTGTCATTTATGTCAGCCTTGAAACTCTAAATTTATTGTGGGAGACAAATTAGAATGTAAAAAAAAATTGTGAGTTAAATAATTTGTATTGCTTGTGCTGATGATGATGATTGATGATTACATATTTTGATTTGTCCCATTGATTAATTTAAGATTTTTTTTTAATTACGTTTGCAACGTTCGTACTTTAGTTGAAATATATCTTTTAAGAAAATATCCATTATTTTTCTCTCCTTTATTAACAATGCTGATGCCGCAGAAGATTATAAATATATTATATTCAAGTTGAAGTTCAAGTTGATGATGATGACACATAATATTCCTACTGATGCGGCCACGACGACGGTCGTTGCAATGTTATATATAACGTAAAACTAGTTATAAGACTATCGAGGCGTGGCCGTGGGTGAAAAAAAAAAACACTAAAATGGCGCAGCGTGTAGGTAATTCCCCAAATCCCCGAAATAATTATCTGTACGTATTGCTTTTTTGAGATTAGATTGTCATGGTTTTATGGTTCCGCCATCCGAAACGTTGATCCGAAATCAGGAAATGTAATAAATTCGTCATGTAGCGTTGTTCAATAAACACAGTGTACTCGTACATAGGCATCCTCGTAGGAGTCTCCTGAGGTTTAGTGCGGCGACAGAACAAGTGGTGATGAGTTTTAAATTACGTACATATTATTTGCATGGAGAAAGCGTTCGAATCTGTGGTAACACGGTACTGCGCCAAATGACAAAATACTCTAATAAATGTATTTTATAGTGGTTCCCATTATAAAATCACTCCGGTGTCCGTCCGTCTGTCACAGAGGTTTCTCTCGAAAACTAAAGTAACGTAGAAACTTCAAATTTGGCATAATGATAGTTCTTGATGACGCAGATCAAAAACTAGATAAAAAAAATATTTTACATTAATATGGGGGAACAATTTGCCACTAAAAAAAAAGTTTAATCTAACATATCATTTGAAAGAGCTAACTGTAAGGATTCTAAATTACACTTACAAATTTTAAGTTCAGTGATATGATAAAGCCAAAAATGTGCAAAAAATTACCGTCCCCCCACCCCCCTGTTCTCCTAGGTTTCTAAAGCAAAAATTTAGACTTTCATAGGGTTTGTACTTTAGTAGATATTAAGCCATATATTACAGGAAAAGTGCAAGGTTTTTCGACGATATAATATTTTCGGGGAAAAAAACATACCTATTTTTGTTTTAGTACGGAACTATAATTTGCGAGCCTGACTCGCATTGACCGCTTTTTGTATAAAATATCTTAAAAATGGTTGTGCGCACCGTTTTTTCTCACATAATCAATAACAGTACTAGGCTGTATGTCACTTCAAACGTTACACGGCAAATTTTTCGGCGTACGTTTCGATCGCTAGCAACATCTAACGGTGAATCAGGCGTTTTCGTGTTAAATGTGTCGGACAAGTTTCTATGAAGATATATTCTTATATTCTTCATCATTCTAAATGAAAACGCACTCAACCTTATTTAGTAATCTGTGCTTAAGGTAGAATGACATTTAGGAAAAAAAAGATATCAAGATATTTTTTTAATTCAATATAAGGCTAATTCATTGCTAATCATTCTATGCCCATCATCATACACAACATTATTATAATATCCAATTTTATTTAAAACATTGTGCTAAATTGACTGACATGAATATTACCTATCAATTTCCGAAGCGTGCCGAAGCTGTGCCGAAACTTGGTTCGCGAACATCCGTGAATGTAGCTTCGGGGAGGGTTTCCAATCTCTACTTCCGGTTGCGCTCACTAGCGTTGTCGCCGCATTAACACCTTATGTTAGCGTAATGTAAGGATAAATTACTTTGCATGTAATTTTATATCATTGAAACCCTCTCAACCCACCAGGCCGGCTCGCCATTCGCAACCCCGCAATCTGGATGTCCGTGGGTACCGTTAACTTGTGGTGGGAGGAGAGAGGGGCGTCACATTTTGCGCCTCGTAAAAAAATATACTTTATTTTAATAAGCATTATTTTCGACGCCCGCCGTGGGTCCAACATAATCTAGTTTTCTTAAGCAGCGTACGGAGCCTTAACCTACGAATCCAACTCGCACTTGACATATCTTTAAAATTGGTAGGGAAATTCCAGACCCAAGTTAATTTTATATCTTTTGCGGTTGCAAAAAGTTTGCGGTAACTTGTTATCCTCGAGATCGACAGTCATTCAAGACAAAAAAAATTTACTCATTCGATAAATTTATCGATAAAAATATCAAATGGATTGTTTTGCCGAGTCCATCGTTGAGTTTTATAGTTAGTTCCAATGGCGACAAAAAAAAAACGAAAAGAAACATAATTATTGTAAATATTTACTTGTAGGCATTATCTATTTGCATCGTAAAACTTTCTACTTATTAAAATCTTTCCTAAAGTTACTTACATAGATCCGAATATATTTCGAGCAACTTTTGAATTATTAACGACAGTAGTTCGCCTAACAGGAAAAGTTTCTCTTCAGAAGTTCCGAGTTTTCCCGCGAACGAACTATCTCGAGCGAAAGATTTTATGGAACAAAACTAGTGTGACGAGCTTTGACACTCGAGTAGACAAGGAAAATGACATCATTACTGAAGGGCTTGCTTAATCGCCGCGTTCGCGTCGTCTCCTCAGGAGCAGGAAGGAGGAAGCGTCTGGCTTGGAGATTTGTCGGTAATTTTGCTGGGCTCTCTCCGACCCGAAAACACCAACGCCAGGAAAAGCCTTCTCTTCTGTACTACCTGGCACACGCTGAGTTGATGCCAATTTTGCATGTAAATATAATTAATTTGAATAGATACAAAATAAATGATTATTTTATCTTATTTTAAAAACCCTTGTAGTATCAATACTAAACTGTTTCGGTTTTCTTTTGTGTAATAAAACTTTACTAAACGTGGCGGTCAGTGTTGTGTAATATGATAATTTACCCGAGTTATTGCAACACATCAATTAATCTGCTTTCAATAATATAATAGTTTATTACTACTTTATTGATGTTGTGCTGCAATAACTCGGGTAAATTATCATATCAAACAACACCGACCACCACGTTTTATAAATTTTTATTACATACATACATACATATCACACACGCTAAATCCCGACAATCGGGGTAAGCAGAGTAATCGATGTTGTGCTGCAAGAACTCTGGTCAATTACAGCACAACACCAACCACCACGTTTCGCAAAGTATTCGAACAAGATTCAATCGATCAAGCAGCAAGTAAAGGCACGAAGACCCACCTGCTGCATGACTCGGTGGAAGTACCGTGCCAAGGTGAGAGGTGGCGAACCTGTCGCCCTTTAGCACGGCATCTCGTCCTTATCCCTTAGTCGCCTTTTACGACATGCATGGGGAGAGATGCAGTGGGGATATTCTTTTTAAGTACCGGCCCCACACGGTACAAAAATTTTTATTACTACAAAAGAAAACTGAAGCAGTTTAGTATTGATGCTACAAGTGTTTTAAAATAAGATAAAATAATAATTTACGTATTTTGCAACTATTCAAATTAATTATATTTAAATTATGAAAAATTGGCATCATCATAATCTGCTTCCCTCAATTGTCAGGAAACAGTGTGATGGTATTCACATATGAATGTAATCATAGTGCTTGTAATTTTAAACATAGAGAAATAATGCTAGCGTGCCTACTGCTTGATAAAGTGTCTTCACATTATTCACAAAGTCGAGATGTAATCGTCATTATTTTGCCACATTTCTATTATTCTATTTCATTAGACCAATCAACGAATTTAAAATAATATTTTCAACTCATTCTAATCAATTCTAATCTAATTTATTGTACCTTCTTTTATTTTATTGTATTCGTAACATTTTAGATCTTCAAATCTTAAAATCTTGATTAATATATTTTTATGTTGTGATTTTTTCCCTATGCCTTTTTATTCAAATGGTATTGTGTTATTAAAGTTGTAAAATTGTATTGACGAAGGCAATTTTTTGCTCGAACCCAAACATTTGACTTATAATTACCTAGCTAATAATAATTCTATTCAATGTGTGTGTAAATGTAACCTTTTGCCTGACTTATTCAAGTGTACCGTGGTACCAAAGGAATCAATAAAAATATGAATAAGTATTCCAACCGGATTACCTCAATAATTACGAGCACCAATGTTTTCTGCTCCCCCAATTGTGATAACGAGCACATATCTAGTAAACATATACATATTATGTACCTACAATACAGGAGGTAACGAGACTTTACTACACATTTCTACCGCAGTTCTTTCTTGTCGACTCATAATATTATAGATATTATATATTATATGAACTAGCATTTGCCCGCTAAACGATCGCTTTTCTCATATTTTCTTTCTCTCTCTCTCCCGTCCATGCTATGCATTCTTTGATACTGCTCCGGCCTAAGGTTATTTAGTGTGATTGTATATAGTCTATAGTGAGCCTCAGAACTACTCTTTATATTGGTGCAAACCGTATCAAAATATGTTCAGTTGTTCCGGAGTTTACCTCAAACATACATAGAGACAGACGTTCCTTTATATAAGATAATAGAGATGTAGGTCATTCGGGTTGACTGGAGGAAATTTGCTAAGGCAATAAACCTGCTCTTGCCACACATTATTATTAAAGTGTATTATTATTATATTTATTTTAGTTTATAGGTATTTTATTTAATTCCTTTTAGTACTAGACCATTAAATGTAGTATAATTTTCAAATCGCCGACCTTGACAATGATAGATAGATAACCCACCACTAGATGGGTTTAAAGAAAAACTAAGTATCAAAGTTTGCTAAACTATGGCGCTTTACACCCGTCATTTTGAATTCTTATTTTCTGTTTAATTCTCTGTGGGGGTATGTATGACACTCGCGTCAATGAGACGAATCCAATGACACCTTACCATATTAAAATTGGTCCAGTACTTTAGGCTGTAGAGTGGAACATTGAATATACCATCACGCTAAATAGCAATATAAAAGAAAGTATAATATGAACGGAATTTAGTGTCGAATGGTAGTGAGTGCCGGATGGAAGGGGGAGAAAAGGGCGGAGGAGAGGGGTGGGAGGGAGTTACGGAGTGGGGGAGTACGGGAGTGGGGGAGAGAGAATATAAGAAAATCGATTATATCGTATAAATCGGATTTGCTATTAGACCGAGTTTACCGCGAGCGAAGCCGCGGGCAAACTAGTCAATCATCAATCAATCATCAATATTAATAATAAATATGTAATGGATCGTTATGGAGAAGTTTTATGAGATATTGCATTTGTAGACTCTATGTAGGCACCGGTATGTAGGTATGTATGATACTAAAACTAAATTGACGATTTTCAGAAATCTGTTCTGTATGTATGTAAATCTTCCATAAATCTCCATAAATCTTAAGCCGATCTTTCGGAATCGATGAACTTGGTACGGGCACATTTAGCTATACGAGACACAGGATAGGCTAAATAAAATTCAGTTCCGGTTACGCTAAGATGTGGCTCTCATGGCCGAATTGTTCCGCGCGCCGAAATAAAGGTACGGTAGCGGTGTTACTTACTTTCTTCTTTTTAAATACGAATTTCACGCGAGCGAAGCCGCGGGTAAAAACTAGTGGTATAATAAAAGGGAACGTCTGTCTGTATGTAATATATGTATGACTGAACAGGTTTTGATGCGGTTTGCACCAATGCAAATATGTAGGTAGTACAATCATTTATTTTCATAAAATATAAAAAACCGGCCAAGTGCGAGTCGAACTCGCGCACCGAGGGTTCCTTTTTTTTTTTATGGAATCTTACTACACGTTTGGCTACATCACCTACAACATCCGTGATGTCAGCCCATAACACCGGGTGAACTTGGTGCCACGTCAGTGCTTCCCTTCGGTCGTGCCGGCTACACTGAACTGGACGGAAAACACGAACTATTTACATAGCCGTTTCGACCGACCTTTCATTCAGTGCGGTGGTATCAACCCGGGCGGGTTAAACCCTACCACCTAGTAATATAAGAAGGGAGTCCATTTCCCTTAGTCGCCTTTTACGACATATATGGGGAGAGATGCAGTGGGGCTATTCTTTTAAAGTACCGGCCCCACACGGTACAATACGGTACAGTTCCTGATCGCCATGTAATGGTTAGCGCCACTCACGCCATCTATGGCGTTTCATGAAATGCTTCATATTAGTTAAATGTCATATCAGTTAAAATGTTTCACGCTCTATTCGATAGATGGCGCGCGCGCATACACTTTTTTCGTTTCTTCTATGGTAACCCCCGTGCATTTTTTACTTTTTCTTATTTTTATTATTTGTTGTTATATCGGCCATAATAAATAACACATATTCTGTGAACATTTCAACGGGCTACCTATTACGGTTCAAGAAATACATACAGCCCTCGGACGGACGGACGGACGGACGGACGGATGGACGGACGGACGGACAGACAGACAGACAGACAGACGGCGTAGGCTTAGTAATAGGGTCCCGGACCGGATAAGGAACAAAAAAGTAATACTAATAACTAAAGAAATATGCAATTAGTAGTTCTTGGGGCTCACTATAGGCTATAGACCAGTTTATTAACATATTTGCGTTGAAATCTTTTTGCTATTAATTCGAGTCTATCGCGAGCGAAGCCGCGGGCAAAAGATTTATGCCCGCGGCATAAAAAGATTTATTCCTCATAAAAAGATTTATGAGAATTTATGTAACAACAAGTTACATAAATCCGAACCATAGAGCAGTTAGGTGAAGGTATGCACGTAAACTTTTTCAAATCAGCAAAAACTCATCGGTAAAACCCGGTTGGATTCGAACCTCGGACCTCAGCTCTCGCAAGAGAAGCCGACGACGCCCAGACCACTCTGCCACCCGCCGCTTCCGACTACGAAAAACGAAGAAAATAACAAGGAAAGTTGATCGAAAATGCAGTAGTCGGGCGTGTAGAATGATTCGAATAGACAGACTGATAGCCCCACAGGCGACTACAGCATATTAGATCTAGGTTTTCTAAATCGTTTCTTTGTCGCACCGCTAGAGTGTGGAACTGTCTTCCGGCGAGTGTATTTCCTGAATCCTTTAACCTGGGTGAGGTGATTTTGACTCTGTCGACTGCACCATTGGTCCCTTGGCACAGCCACCCATGCTGGTTTACATAAAAAAAAAAGATCAACTTTCCTTGTTATTTCCTTCGTTTTCGTAGTCGAGTTTTCCAATTACGAGTCGTGACGATGTGGTTAATTAGGGGATACAAATAAATAAATAGGTATACTGAAATGTTGACTTACACTTGGTGAAATTTAATATTGCAGCATTGTTTTGAGATAATTAAATTGGATTTAATCAGTTCGGAATATCCCGGGAATGATTTCCCTTGAATTCATAAGGAATTCTCGCCAGCCGCGTATGAAAAAGTCATAACAATATGATGAATTCAAAATTAGAATTGGTGACATGATTACTTTTTATTATGATTATTTATACTTACAGAAAAATTTACCAACTCGTCCTTCATAAGTAACGTTTAGACTTTAGGCACAGATTTCTTAATAGTTACTTCGTAACAGATAAATCACTCCATAGAAAAAGTTCCATACCTTCGGCTTTAATAGCCTACTGTTCCACGTCGCCATCGCTGCGTGCGAAAATGTACCTAAACGATGGAGTGTAAAGTGATTATTGCTTTGCAGCTGCGCGCAGTTGCGTGGGCGAGCGTGTAGGTATGCTTTGCGCAGCGGTAGGTAGTTAGCGCGCGCAAGTACATAGAGTGCGTGAGGCCTGCTTTAGGTGATAGTTGATTGTTTAATAAACAATAGATGTCTGGGGAATAATGTCGGGAAAAAGTCGGGCAATCAGAAAATCTATCGGCCCAAGACGCTAAACTGCCCGAGCCGGGTGAAACCAGGGATGCGGTTAAGGTTTATCTCGGGTCACCCTACAGGTCGGTGGGTTTATCTCGTCGTTTACATTACATGACATTACCGACTTAGTCTCAGTCGGCTGTAGTTGTCTGGTGCAGGAGACTTTCTCTTTCTAGTCTCGAGCCATTAGACGTTGTGGTGGACACTAACGTAAATGACCTGCGAGGTATAGTTTTGAACCGTGATAGGTAGCCGTTTGAAATTTTCACAGAATATGGTTATTAAGGCGGGTGTGCGAACAAGTAATAAAAAATGCTAAAAGAAAAAATTAAGGGGGGGGGGACCCCCATACAAGAAACCTGCTAAGAATCGATGAGTACATATTCATTCTAATAAATAATGGATGGCGCCACAGGTAGTTAGCATTGCAGACAGACAAAAGATAGACGGATATGGTTTTGAGATTGAAAATGTCTTTTCGTTCGTTCCAGTTGTCACACCTTACAGAGCGTGACCCTGGTTAGGTGCGCAATTAGTCTCTCAGTGGTTACAGGCTCGGGTTCTGACCCCGCATGGTATCTGGATCTTGGGAAGGGAGAAGTCAATGACGAGACGATCTAGTTCTATTGTAACAATTATAAGTATAGTTCTTATGTTCTAATTACAGAGCTAGACCGTGAGGCGGTAGTTATCGTAGTACAGTTATAGAGTTTAGTTCTTGTCTTGATGGGGCCTGATTTGACGGCTAAGCAATCGAAGCGAGAGTATCCGAGTCCGTTGCACAGCACTTATCTTCAATGCTGTGGCGAGGATCTCCCCGGTAGGTCCGGGAAAGTTGCAGGTATGTGAAGCCAGGCTTCGAGGTGCGGTGGGAGCGGTAGGCGCACCCGCCGTAGGCCGTGCAGCGGCTTCTTCTGGAGCAGCAGAAGGCCTTGCCGTAGGTCGGCAAGACTGTGTGGGAGCGGTCTCACACGTGGCCGGGCCGGACAGAGTCCCGGCACCGGCAGGCAGTAGCGGCGGGGCGAACCAAGAAGGCAAACCCGGGCCGAAGCGACGTACAGCAGCGCAGCAGGCGAGCCGAGAGGCGAGCCTCCACCAAAGCGGTAGTAGTTCACAGATGAGCGGCGGCGAGCTCTAAGGCGAGCCCCCGCCGAAGCGTTTGTTTGCAGATGAGCAGCGGCGAGCCCTGAGGCGAGCCCCCGCCGAAGCACCCGCGGCTGGAAGGCAGATTACCAACCGCCGTACAGTAATTACAGTAAGGGCCGGCACGTGGCAGTGAGGCTAATACCACGTGCGCGGGAGACAAGGAAAGCAATCGTGAGCAGTAACAGGTTAAGCAAGCAAGCAGGGAGGAATAGTAAGTATGAGAAAGTTACTTAAGAAAGAAAGATTAAATACCGGGGCAGCAGGCGGCCTCCGCCGCGGGCGCTGGAGTAGATGGCAGGAGGTGTAGTCGGGGCGGCTGCGGTAGGACTAAAGTGACCGACAGCCGCGCGCCCGAGTTTATATAACCTCGCCTCCCGCCATCCATCACTCAATGCGCACGGCGGCGGGGGATCCGTACGTCCGCGCGAACCGGAGTGGTCGACGTTCGGCGACGGGATCCTACGATAGGTCGGTGCCGCCGGAGGTTGACGGTATAATACATAGTAAGTTAGTTTTTACAGGGGAGCTTGGCCTAAATGGAAGACGATCATACGTAGCGAGGGGTCAGGGCCCCGCACTACGTGACACAGTATAGACCCCGATTTCACGAAAAAGTGCGATCCACTTATATCTCGGAGAGTTGTGAAGATATGATATTCAAAAAAGGCTCAAAAGACGCGTAAGGTGCAAAAAGAATTATTCGATAAAGTAAAAAACGAAAAAGTTATGGCCGAAATAGTGAAAAAAATATAATTTTTTTTCAGATTTTTTTATTTTGGAGCTCGATATTTTGGAAACGAAGAATGATATCAAAAATTTGAGAAAAACTCCTCTGGACAATTTAGTCAGCTACAATTTGAGCCTAACAAAGACGATCGGGTTAAGGGTAGTTTAGGAGTTCCTATGGCTTCCTTACGGCTCCATCATCAGGACCCTGGAAATAACATATGACTAGAGTACTTGCGAAGACAAACCCAACGAGCCCAAACACGATGGGCTTATCGTGTGTAGTTTAGGAGTTCCTATGGCTTCCTTCCGGCTCCATCATCAGAACCCAACTAACCTTTTCCTTATACCGACTTTCTCGTGTCGCTCAGCGACAATATTTTTTCGAATTCCGTAGATTCATTTTCAATGTGCTCGATAGTCGTGTAAGGCACGAAATCTGTGAATTTTTTGACAGGTAAGTATGGTATAGCGGATCTATGGCACCCTCCGTGACTGTTGTCAGATTGGGGATTTTTAGGGTTCCGTATCCGGTACGGAACCCTATTACTAAGCCTACGCTGTCTGTCTGTCTGTCTGTCCGTCCGTCCGTCTGTCCGAGGGCTGTATCTCTTTAACCGTAATAGGTAGCCCGTTGAAATTTTCACATAATATGTGTTATTTTATTATGGCCGATATAACAACAAATAAGAAAAAGTATAGCCCCACTGCATCTCTCCCCGTGTATGTCGTAAAAGACGACTAAGGGATATGATGACTCCCTTCTTATATTACTAGGTGGTAGGTTGAATGAACCGCACTGAATGAAAGGTCGGTCGAAACGGCTATGTAATAGTTCAGTGTAGCCGGCACGATCGAAGGGAAGCACTGACGTGGCACCAAGCTCACCCGGTGTTATGGACTGACATCACGGATGTTGTAGGTGATTTAGCCAAGCGTGTCAGTTTCTATAAAAAAAAAATTAAAAAAAATAGTTATAAAAAACTAAAACCCGGCTACGAAAAAGCAAATTATGAAAATAGTTTAACTATAACTAAAAATAACAAAATAATGTTTTCCATATAATTTATCAGATACAGCAATTCTCTTTTTATATTGATTTTACCTTAGCACTAACTCTATAAATTTTGATAAATTTATTATTTTTAACGTTCTAAATATAGAGCCGTGGTCGGGCGTTCTTCGTTCAACAAGACAAGTGAGGCCCTCGTCGTGCATTATTAGAGCGCGGAACTTAGGACGGCCATCGCCATTGTGTCATACTGGCATCTTTTTGTAAGATCAGTCAGAGCCAATCTAAAATTATTATAAGTAGATACATAGGTACATACCGAACGTCAACGGCTATAATGCACAACGACGGTCTCACTTGTCTTGTTGAACGAAAAACGCCCGACCACGGCTCTATATTTAGAACGTTAAAAATAATAAATTTATCAAAATTTATAGAGTTAGTGCTAAGGTAAAATCAATATAAAAAGAGAATTGCTGTATCTGATAAATTATATGGAAAACATTATTTTGTTAGTTTTAGTTATAGTTAAACTATTTTCATAATTTGCTTTTTCGTAGCCGGGTTTTAGTTTTTTATAACTATTTTTTTTTATTTAAACGATTTTCATAATTAGCTTTTACGTAGTCGGGTTTTAGTTTTTTATAACTTATTTTTTTTTATTTTAGGCTTTTTTAAAAACTGTTTGCATACTTTAAATGTTGTATGTAACTCGTATATTGATTTTTTTTTATGGAATCCGACACATCACCTACAGGCTACAACATCCGTGACGTCAGCCCATAACACCGGGTGAACTTGGTGCCAAGTTAGTGTTCCCTTCGGTCGTACCGGCTACACTAAATACATAGCCGTTTCTACCGACCTTTCATTCAGTGCGGTGCGGTGGTACCAACACGGGCGGGTTAAACCCTACCACCCAGTAATAAAAGAAGGAAGTCATATCCCTTAGTCGCCTTTTACGACATACACGGGGAGAGATACAGTGGGGCTATTATTATTCTATATAAGTACCGGCCCCACACGGTACAAAATTGATACTATCCGTCCGTTTATTTGTCGTGATCTTTATTTGAAACTAAAGTTTTCTGCAAATAGCGCATGAGTGAGTACCTACATATATATACAAATTATGTATAGTTGAACGATGTATAGTCTTGAAGTAAAATGAAAAGTCAGTCAGAGCAAGACCGAAGACTGAGCTGTGTAAGTACACGATTTTCTTTGTCTATGTAAGTAAATATATCTGGCTGGGGTGAAGCGGATTCGGGAAGTAAGTAAACCAATCAGTTCAAGGCCGAAGACCGAGGGAGGTTTCAGGTTGTACATAGTTGAATAATGTACTCACTCGAAGCAGGTAAGCCACTAAGGCGAGGCCAAAGCTACTGATATTATTTTTATAGTAAGCGCGACATGTGGCGCCGAGCCACCCATAAGGTGTCTAGCGATGCCCATGGACATTCGGTAGCATGCGGAGGCTGCCAATGCCATGCCGGCCTGACAGGTGCCCAGGTTGAAGGACCCGAGACTGTACTTGGGGGAAAATATTTATCTCTGTTTGTATTTCAACAGGCTCTGATTTAGCTATGTATTCCTACGGAGTTGCAGTGCTTTTAGATCGCGGGACATTTGGGAGTCACCACAGATCAGAGAAGTTTAGGATTTCTGTGGGAGTCACCTACTATTCGCACGGCTCGACGCTGGACCGAGTCCAGAGGCGCCAGCTGGTATTTGACTGAGCCATCCCATAGGTGCGAGCAGTACCCCAAGCAGGACCGAATCTGCGATTTATACGGCCTTGCCCTCGATGTCACGCCGTAAGTTTAGATCGTGCGAAAATTCGACTCGGAGGACCCCGAGGTGGTCGCAAAATTTAAGTGACGTGCCTTGGTAGGAAGGAGCTGGTGTGAACACCGCTCTCTTCGCACTGAACGCGCAAACTTGTATCTTGGAGGTATTTAACTTGACCAACTTGCTACGGCCCATTCGGAAATAGAGCCGAGTGTTTGCTCAAGTTCAGACACAAGTCTTCGCCTCTTCTCATCCACATCCCGCCTAGTTGAAGGGTAACTGGTGTAGAACCCGTGTTCCGTACTCTCGTATGCATAACAATAATATGTTGCCCCCTGAATGCTACGCCCACGCCTTCAACGTTAGCAAGGCTCAGTGCTGCGCATTATCTGCGAAGGTCGATTTGAAGGTCCTTTTGCTTTCCAAGCCAGTTTCTAAGTCAGCGTCATACCTGTCTGGAAGCACCTGAACCTCCTGGGCACCGCCATTTCCAAAGACGTAGGTTTCCGGCAACTTATAGCGGAGCGCCATAAACTATTGTACCATAGACACATTTTCAAAATTTAGAACTCTAAGAATTTATCTGTCAATGTTTTTATTATGATTGTCATCTTATCTCGATGTAAAATCTCAAACAAACTGATCTGCAAAATTAATATATTAGAGAGTTCATAAAACGAATCGTGTTTTAGTCAATTTAGTTCACCCTCTAAAAACTAATCGAGTCTAGGGCTAAAACTGCACCCAGAAAATTGGGAATACTTTTTCGCAATCGGCGGTTCTTCTCTTCCACAATATCCCGCTTAGCTGAAGGGTAACTTGCATCCGAAAATATTTGAGGTATTAGGTATATTTAATGTACCTACCTTTTTTTTTATGGAAACTTGACACGGTTGGCTTCATCACCTACAACATCCGTGATGTCAGCCCATAACACCGGGTGAACTAGGTGCCATGTCAGTGCTTCCCTTCATTTCGCGCCGGCTACACTGAACTGGACGGAAAACACGAACTATTTACATAGCCGTTTCGACCGACGTTTCGCTCAGTGCGGTGGTACCAACCCGGCCGGGATAAACCCTACCACCTATTAAGGTAAGAAGGAAAGGGACCTACAGTTTAACATGGTATCCGAACCACGGTCAGCCTCCAACAGTCGGGCGGTCATCCATCAGTAAACTGACCGCACCATTAAGCTGCCCAGGCTGACGATCCCTTAGTCGACTTTTACGACATGCGACGGGGAGAGATGCAGTGGGGCTATTCTTTTTAAGTACCGACCCCACACGGTACACCTACACTACATATTATGCTTACACTAGGTACCTACATGGACATTTAATACCAATTTATTTTAGCATAGTACTGTATCTAATAATAATATTATACATACATAAAATTTGCGGTAGATCAGTGAGTAAGTATGTAGGTATATTACCAACAATACCATGTCGCTTCTTCGCGTCGCAGTCGCGTCTTCGCGTACCGAAACCGGGGGCGCGCGGCGCGGTGCGCGGGCGACCACGCTTCATCGCGAATAATCGCGATTCATACATGCGCCACACATTTGGCTCTATTTCTCTGTATACATAAGTTTAATAGATAGCAAAGTATATATTTTCGGAATCGTAATTTAATTATCTTTAATTTGATACCCCACTCAATATATTTTGAAAAACTAATTTGACATTTTGAGGCCGTGCGTCCGCCATTTTGAATTTTGAAAATTGTTATATAGCCTATGACACTACCGTGAATAAGACAAATCCACTGGCGCAAGAATTATTCAAATCGGCCCAGTACTTTAGGCTGTAGAGTGGAATATAGATAGTCACATACATACATACATACATACACGCCAAACTCATAACCCTTCCTTTTTTGGCTTCGCCGTAGTCGGGTAAAAAAAGGAAAAAATTCACGGGGGTTCCCATAGAAGGAGCTAAAAAGTGTATGCGCGCGCGCCATCTACCGAATAGTTTTTTTTTTTTTTTTTTTTATGGAAACTGACACGGTTGGCTACATCACCTACAACATCCGTGATGTCAGCCCATAACACCGGGTGAACTAGGTGCTATGTCAGTGCTTCCCTTCATTTCGCGCCGAGTATGAATCATTTTAACTAATCATGAATTTTAACAAAATGAAGCATTTCATAAACACGCCATAGATGGCGTGAGTGGCGCTAACCATGAGATGGCGATACGGAACCCTCGGTGCGCGAGTTCGACTCGCACTTGGCCGGTTTTTACACAATAAATTGAGTAGTGCCGGTATGCGACTCTGCGCGCCGCGCCGCGCTGGCTTTGGAGCGTGAAACAATTTTATTGTCGCTCGAAGAGTTACTGCGAGTGCGGCACCGTGGGCTGCTGTTTTGGCTATGCGCCAAAATAGAACTGGCGGTAAATTTAAACATTCTGGACTTATCCCGACTTTTATTACACAGTAAGTTAATGTATGAATTAGTTTTATAATTGTATGGAAGTCTGTATTTCTACCGGGAATGTTAATGGAACTAAATACACGAATAGGTTGGGAAACATTTTATCCGAATAAATAATCGGCGCACGCCAATAAAACAACATCCAGTATAGGTGCCGGCACGAGTTAATAGCGCTCGGCGTAAATGGTGGCGGAATGCGCAGAACTCACTTTTTGGGTCTGTTTGGCGGAGGGAGGCGCGGCGGAAGAGGCGGCATTGGTTATTATCAAGGTCTCCGCCCAAACCCCGCGCACCGCCAACTTGTGCCGGGACCTATAATGATGTCTCATGCATGACGCCGGGCGGGGAGTTATGGGAAGTTTCCGATTTCCGTCACAATTTAGGAGGCTATTTGAGACCACGTGGAGACCACCGGCTTTACCGCCACGAAGTCTAGGTCTCTGACCGCCACCTGTTAATAATTGATTGTGCTCTATTCGTTTTCTCTCCGATACGATTTAATTTATTCAGAACTTAATATAAGCACGTAAAGCTTCGTGAACATAATCGTTTAGTGGCCCAGCGAGCAATGGAGCGAGCCACGCTGGCAATATCGCTACGTGATATGGTACGTAACGAGGCAATCCGCCGACGCACCAAAGTAGTCGATATTGGACACCGGGTGGCTAACCTCAAGTGGCAGTGGGCTGGGCACGTCGTATAGAAAATATTTACCTATCCATTGGTATAAAAGCAATTGATACGCGATTACCCTATCATCAATCATCAATGCTAATAAATATTACATCTGTAAGGGATGGTCTTGAAGTAAGTTACTTTGTTTTAGGAGATACTGCGTTTGTAGACTCTATGTATGATTCTAAAACTAAATTGATGATTTTTAGAAATATTTTCCGTATGTATGTATGTTCATTCATACTCTTAAACCGATTATCCGAATTTGATGAAACTTAGTTCAAGCACATTAACCTATGCGAAACACAGGATAGGTTAAATAAAATTCAGTTCCGCTTACGCTAAGATGTGGCTCATACAAACCGAATTGTTCCGCGCGCCGAAATAAAGGTATGGGAGCGGGCCTCGCTTGTTTTCGTTGTTTACCTATTTTTCACCTAAATTATCTACTCAAATTCCACGTTCGGGTTATTATTTATTGTTTATTGTATAATTTCATCCATACGTAGGTAACCTACGCTTGGACATGTCGAAAATTCCGCCAGTTCTAAATTCAATGCGAAGAAGAACTGACAAACAAACTTCGTGAGTCACAATGTATTACCTTATAAGTAGGAGTAGGTATTATATTAAAGTAATTTACAATAATGAACCCATACTACCGCTCACAAGAACATTAATATTTACAGCATAAACATTATTATTGTTTTTGTAGAGAAGATGTAGAGAAAATGAAAACATGATAATTATTATTCTTCTGGGCTACCTAGTTTTACGAACTTAAATATTAATGAAGAGGAGATTCAGGTCTCGGCTAACGTGTGTTCCAGCAGGCGTCGTCTCGTCACATTTCCTCGCAAAATATTCAGACCGAGTCCGTTGGAAAAGGATTTCATAAAATGAAAAAGGCACCGTAAAATTTCAGGGCTTTTCGATTCACCTTGCTTGACGTTTATTTCGTTTTGTTCAGCTTTTACGGTGTCAACCAATACAACTGCTTACTCGCATCGCAAGTCAAGTCGAACCAAGTTGGATTTTCTTTTTATGAAACTTAAAAGGTCGTGTCATCGCATCACACTACTGGTGAAATAGGTGCCATGTCAATATCTAAGTTATTAATATTATACTTAATTGGTCGTGCCGGCTACACTGACACATACCTTCATTATGTGCGGTGGTATCAATCCGCATGGGTTACAGATTATACCACCAAGTAATGTAAAAGAAGGGACCTAAACTAGGTGCCATGTCAGTGCTTCCCTTCAGTTCAATGGCAATACTACTACCTACTACAAGTATCCCCGTACATGTCCCCGGTAAGGTATGGAATACTGATGAAGGCGGTGCTTGTGTACGGCTTTTATTTTGAGTAATGTATGGAGAATAGAAAAAAATAAATTCAAAATAAAAATTCGTAAAACAAAAGTTATTCAGTTTCACGTACACAATCGCCCTTTTTAGTATAAGTAGCTAATGCGAGCACGCTTTATACTGAACCAAATAACATTAATTAAATATAAGTCGTAGGCGTCCATTAAGATGTTATACTTAGAAAATTGGTTAAACTTTTTTTTTCGGAAAGAAAGAAGACAAAACTAATTGAACGTTATTCCGCTGACCGTTCGTAGATCATACCGCCTAAGCTCCACTTAGCTGATTAGGTCCGGGATCAATGCTAACGCGGAAAATGGTCGAACAATTTTCCCTTTCTCTAGCCCAAGAGGAAAATTTAAATATAATTTTCGTCTAAAACCATTATTATTTAGTCGAGTTCGGGCTCGCTTCCCGCAGATTGTGTCGTAAAACTTTAGCTCCGGCCACTTGTGAACGTTCGGCACATCTAATCGACACTTAGAGAATCATTTGTTGTAGACTTAGCTATAGTGTTAGCTAATTTTATGACATTGTTTACGATCAATCTGCGTGATGTTCCCTTTAAGTGCTCGTAAAGAAACTATTTTCTAACAAATTCTTCCGCTTTCAAGTCATTGTGAACTGAGTGAACGAACACGGACACACCAATCGATAGAGACGCTAATACTTTTAAAAGTATGTGTAGTCAGGTCATAATACGATTGCATGAGATCAAACTCCTTGTAGTCCAGAGCCCAACGACTGGCGGCGCGCAGGGGGAGGGCGCGGCGCGCGGCGGTGGCGCGACCTTCACCCCGACCAACTGAGCTCGTATTGTTGGCAACAACGTACTCGTATACAATATGAACCGCACAGCCTTAACGTTCCATTGTTTAATTTGGCCACAGGGCTTCACGCGACCCTTCCTCGACTCGACACCCTTTCATTGCCGGATCAAACAACTTCTGTCAGTCCCCCTCGATACTCATTAGATTACATTACGCATGGGTAAGCTTCTAAACCACAACCGATCTCGTGAGCTACACACAATGGCTCAAGAAATAGTAGATACCTGCAGTGCCTATAAGTTGTTTGACTGTAAAAACAATTTTTATGGATACTGACATGATGCTGACCCATGACACCTTCTTGAACTAGGTGCCATGTCAGTGCTTCCCTTTGGTCGTGCCGGCTACACTGAACTGAACTGAAAACACGAACTATTTACATAGCCGTTTCGACCGACCCTTCATTCAGTGCCATGGTATCAACCCGGGCGGGTTAAACCATGTTAGGGTTAACTCGCCCGGATAAGAAGGAAAGGGACCTACAGTTTTACGTGGAATGCGAACCACGGTCAGCCTCCAACCGACTAAGGGTCACTCACCCAAGTTCAGGTGTGCTTAAGATCACGATCGGCAGTCGACCACCGATCACAATACCGAGCTACCGAGGCTGACAGAAGTATGCAGACTTCAACGTCAGTCAGACTAACTAAACGAATATATGTAAGAAAGCGATAAATGACGCGGGCGAGATAATTTATCCGCGCGTTGTCATCTTCTCGTTCTGGTTGGTACTTAGCTTGTCGTAAAGGCAAAATTTATTCCCAATAGAGAAATGAGATATAAGGAGGATATGGGAGGTGTTGAATATAAGTCATAAGGAGCCGCAGAGGGAATATTTATGTGTTTACAATTTGCGGAGATTCCCTTTCGGCTGCGCTCGTTAGTGCGGAACGACCGCTATGAATCTCGTTCGGTGAGAACTGATTTTTATCCCAAATTTATCGGACCATATCGCGGTAAATTCCCGAAATCGAGGCTCGCCAAACGAGCCCTTCGCTTTCGCTCTCTATCCATTGTTCGGGGATAGCGAAAAAATATAGCTTCCGACGATTATTCCTGTTGACGCCGCCCTGATATACGGAACGGACTGCCTACCTCGGCACATTTCTTCAAGTTTTGAATGATGGACGTGGGACTCAATAGGACGCCACAGCAGCGCTACCTTCGCTCGACTCGGAGTGGAAACGGTAGTCACGGAAATGACACAACAAATAAAGGGAATACGTGCGGAATGGTGTCAATAAATAACGATCGGGGGAGGCGCACGGTGGGGGCAGCGGGGTGCACGAGAAGTCGTCACGTCGGAGGGTGCGTTAATAAAGCTTTACCGCACCAATATCCTGCGGGGGCGCGACGGCGGCGTCGTCGTCGACGGCGGCTTCAGGCACTGTAAAGTCTATTAAACACAAAGAACTCTTACCCATGGCACACTACATGGTACACCTACACTAACGAAACGCATTACAAACAAAAGTCACTCGGTACAAATATAAAAAATATTACCGGCAGCAGCGTTATCAAAGCAGTTGCTAGAAAGCCCGGTTGCAGTTGTATGTCGGCAGACATACTCACTGAGCGTGGTTTCGCGAGGAGAGGTGAATTTCACTCTGTCGACTGCACCTTTGATCCCTCGGCACAGCCACCCATGCTGGTATCAACAACAAAAAAAACGCAGTAACGCATCAGTGGATATATATGTGCACGGACGGATTACGAACTGTGAATATGCCTCACATTTATTATGCGACCGGCGGCGCACAGTGGATCGACTCCATACAACCGATCGGACATAGGATTCTAAAAACATGAATTCATTATTTTTCAAAAACAAATGATGCCAATGTATTCTAATAAATTATTCACGTCGAAAACATTCTTACTCATTTTGCGATTAAACTTAAGTTTTGAAAGATATTTGAAGAAAACTGATTTCATTGTATGGAAAAATATTAAAAAAAAATATTTCTCGCGATTTTCGCCTATTTTCAAAATTTAATGACAATTATAATTTTTAATGAGATATTTTCTAAATATTACCCAAACATACTTACTACGCCAACCAACGCCCTTTGGAGTTACGAGGCAGAATATGGGTTTTCCTTATGTAATGTTTTATTTTTCGATGTCGCACTGCCACAAAACGTGAACAAACACCACATACTTAGGCAGAATGTGCACCTACAGGTACCTCATCAACCCCCCCCCCCCCTCTCCCTCCCCCTCCACCCACGTACCTACAACTTGCGCAAAACGCTGTTGAGTGTGAAGTCTCGCTCTACCCATCGCACGTAACGTACCTACCGCTTCTTAGTCGCGCAGTGAGCTTTGTCACGCGCGCACGCGCATTTCGTGTTTCCGTTCGGATTGAGTTGTGTTTATTATGGCATTCCGCAGTTTTGTAACTTACTTGGACCTTTATGTTGCTTTACGCAACCATGGAAATATCCGCGATTACCAACATTTGTGCAGTGTTTGCAAAATCAGATTTAAATTTGAACCTAAGTGAAAGTTTCGAGCAACATGAGTTCGAAAAATGGTGTCGTAATTTCTGCTACCGCGTGTGTTCAAAATGGAGAGCTTCGGGTAACAGTGCAGAGAAATTCAAACAGGAGAATTCGTCGTGGCTAGCTAGAGTCTGAAACCACGAAGTCACAGATTACTTAATACAGATAAATCACTCCATAGAAAAAGTTCCATACCTACAGCTTTAATAGCCTACAATTTTACGTCGCCAGTCGCTGCGTGCGAAAAAGTACCTTAACGAAAGAGCGTAAAGTGATTATTGCTTTGCAGCCGCGTGGCCTTGAAGCAAACTCGGTGACGCTAGGGCTGCTACTTTCGATAAAAATATAAATTCATTACACAATATAATATTATAATAAAGAGGAAATATGTGTGAATGTTTGTTCATGAGCTACAGCACATATTTAAAAATGTTTTTACTGTTAGATAGGTACCTATATTTTTTTTGGTTTAACATATAGGCTACTTACTAGCTTTTGCCCGCGGCATCGCCCTCGTTAAAGTATATTAAAGGAAGAAATTAGTTCGGCCCGAAAATGCTTCAGGTAATCCTACCTACTACCCCTGTAATGTTATAAAATTTTTATCAGTGATAGGAATAGTTAAGGCTTCTAACTTCGAGGAACAGAGTAAAAGATTGGAGACTTCCTTACGACGAAATTAAAATATTATTTTCATTCCTGGGTACGAAAATAATATTCATGGTGTTTTGATTGCGCGATTTAAAAAAAGTGGCCGCCATTTTGAACTTTTTAGTTACTGGACCGATTGCTTTCAAAATCGATATCTGGGTGTCTGTGTGGGCTTTGAATACCAATCCGTTGTAAAAATTTAAAAAAAGTGGCCGCCATTTTGAACTTTTTAGTTACCGGACCGATTGTTTTCAAAATCGATATCTGAGTGTCTGTGTGGGCTCTTATTATGAATCCGTTGTCAAAATTAAAAAAAGTGGCCGCCATTTTGAACTTTTTAGTTACTGGACCGATTATTTTCAAAATCGATATCTGAGTGTCTGTGTGGTCTCTGATTACGAATCCGTTGTCAAAATAAAAAAAAGTGGCCGCCATTTTAAACTTTTTAGTTACTGGACTGATTTTTTAAATGTTCACTACAGATTCGTATTCAGAGCACACACAGACACCCAGATATAGATTTTGAAAGCAATCGGTCCAGAAACTAAAAAGTTCAAAATGGCGGACACTTTTTTTAAATTTTGACAACGGATAGGATTACCTGAAGCATTTTCGGGCCGAACTAATTTCTTCCTCTAATATACTTTAACGAGGGCGATGCCGCGGGCAAAAGCTAGTAAGTAGCCTATATGTTAAACCAAAAAAAATATAGGTACCTATCTAACAGTAAAAAAACATTTTTAAATATGTGCTGTAGCTCACGAACAAACATTCACACTTATTTCCTCTTTATTATAATATTATATTGTGTAATGAATTTATATTTTCGAAAGTAGCAGCCCTAGCGTCACCGAGTTTGCTTCAAGGCCACGCGGCTGCAAAGCAATAATTCATTTACGCTCTTTCGTTTAGGCACTTTTTCGCACGCAGCGACTGGCGACGTAAAACTGTGGGCTATTAAAGCCGTAGGTATGGAACTTTTTCTATGGAGTGCTTTATCTGTATTAAGTAATCTGTGACTTCGTGGTTTCAGACTCTAGCTAGCCACGAAGAATTCTCCTGTTTGAATTTCTCTGCACTGTTACCCGAAGCTCTCCATTTTGAACACACGCGGTAGCAGAAATTACGACACCATTTTTCGAACTCATGTTGCTCGAAACTTTCACTTAGGTTCAAGTTCAAATCTGATTTTGCAAACACTGCACAAATGTTGGTAATCGCGGATTTCTCCATGGCTGCGTAAAGCAACATAAAGGTCCAAGTAAGTTACAAAACTGCGGAATGCCATAATAAACACAACTCAATCCGAACGGAAACACGAAATGCGCGTGCGCGCGTGACAAAGCTCACTGCGCGACTAAGAAGCGGTAGGTACGTTACGTGCGATGGGTAGAGCGAGACTTCACACTCCACAGCGTTTTGCGCAAGTTGTAGGTACGTGGGTGGAGGGGGAGGGGGGGGGGGGGGGGGGGGGGGTGATGAGGTACCTGTAGGTGCACATTCTGCCTAAGTATGTGGTGTTTGTTCACGTTTTGTGGCAGTGCGACATCGAAAAATAAAACATTACATAAGGAAAACCCATATTCTGCCTCGTAACTCCAAAGGGCGTTGGTTGGCGTAGTAAGTATGTTTGGGTGATATTTAGAAAATATCTCATTAAAAATTATAATTGTCATTAAATTTTGAAAATAGGCGAAAATCGCGAGAAATAATTTTTTTTAATATTTTTCCATACAATGAAATCAGTTTTCTTCAAATATCTTTCAAAACTTAAGTTTAATCGCAAAATGAGTAAGAAGTTTTCGACGTGAATAATTTATTAGAATACATTGGCATCATTTGTTTTTGAAAAATAATGAATTCATGTTTTTAGAATCCTATGTCCGATCGGTTGTATGGAGTCGATCCACTGTGCGGCGGCGCGGCGGTGGCGGGGCCGCGTCATCGCAGCTTCAATGAATGACGGGTTTTGGGTAAAACAATAGCGCGGCCATGGCCACCCTTGTTGAGCCAGCACCACTTCGTATTTTGGTTTATCCTCGCCCATTAATTTCATGTCTTGTTATAATCCTATAATCTAACGCCGACAACGCCGCCGCCGGAGGAACGCACAAACAATGAACCGATTATTTATTTCGGCAGGAATTGGGAAAGAAATAAGCCAGAAAGAAAGCGTATCGGGGGCTTGGGGCGCGCGGGAGGTCGTGGATCGGAACTTTTATCTGAAAAGAAAAATTGGGCCATAGCCACATAGTTTATGCAAGTGGGAGGCAAACTAAGAAACATGATTTATTTATTTATTATAGAAATACATTTTACTAGGTCTTTCAGGTATGAAAAAAATCGGGGTGGGTAGAAGTCGGGCTACTACCGCTAGTTTATTTCGTGAATTCGATCAACAGGTTAGATCATTTAGTTATTTTCTGTCGTCTCGGGATCGTCCACGTCCATAGGCACCACATTCGATTGAGCCAAGGTAGAGGGCTGTAAAATTGAAGATGCCAAATTTCGTAGTTGGCGCTGAACATCTTGGTCAATCTGATTCGAGCTGGAATTTTCTTGGGCTTCTTTCGTCACGGTAGCGGCGATCCCTCTCCGTACCCGAGAGTGGTTTTGGTCAGTCGCGAATGGGATTATGCCTTTTATTTTGCTTTTCCTAGTTGTCTGTCTCGGCATTTTGTTTTCCAATCTATTTGTCCCAAACGGACAAGTTGTTAGTGAGCGGTGACCGCTCCTCGACACATTTTCACAGCAATTTTCCGGAGGGTATAACTGCATTGGTAATTGATATTATTCATTGAAGCGCACATTGGATGGATCCGGTATGGCACCTACCTACTCGGAGGTGATATTGGCTGGTCGAAGCATGTGCTTTGGCCTCTGACTCAGCCAACCATTGTAAAACATCTTTTGTCGGCAGTTCAAAATTCAGAACATCGTCTAGAAACCTACCTATCTAATAAAACGAAAACGAATGATTCAAAATTTGTGTGTAAAATCCACACAATCAATTAAATTCAACTCACAGAATACGAGTATGTACAGAAATAGTATAGGTAATAAGGTACTTACGTGCATGAAATTATTTGCTTCCGCATGGGTACGGAAAACTAAAAACATTGAAAAAACATGTTACTTGTATGGGGACTCACCCTTAATTTTTTTTATTTTAGTTTTTTTAATCATTTCTTTTTATATCCGCCATAATAAGACACGTTTTGTGAAAACTTTAACCGGCTACCTATTACGTACGGTTCAAAAAAAGATACAGCCCTTTAGCTGGACCCGTACGGAAAGGTAAAAATGATAAACAGGTTTTATTATAATTACCCCTCTCACGAGTACGAAATGATGTGAATGTGAAATGGTAAACGTTTAATTTGTTAAATATAACATATTATTATTTAAAAATATATTATTGTGGAATTGACGTCGAGGGAAATACTAACTAGACGGCGAGTAGGAATTAAATAGTTTTAGGTTAAATTAATATTATGCGGGATGTTCGACCGTAGTTTAATCGTTCCCATCTACATCTCTACGTAGGTGCGATTTAGCGCCCTCAGGGTTTGGAAACCACAGCACAGGGTTTCGCACTTTACGAGATGAATAGAATACGCTGTTTTAGATTGTCTACTACGTTTTTCTACATGCAGAAGGCGGATTTATTGCTGAACGCAATTTTGATCAGTCAACCTTGTAAGTAGCCGTATTTAGCATCCTTATTGCACATAATATGTCACGCACATTCGACAGAAGTACTTCGAAGATTGGAAAACTTAATATTTTAAAAACTTTCAAAAACTTAACATGAATCCGTGAGCTTTTTAAAACATACAATACATTGAAGTATGACAATATAAAGATCGCTATGGTGTTCCTTCTCTTCCATTATCCTCCGCGGATACCAAATCCTTAGAGCAAGCATTACTATGTAGACTATAGGTCGATACATATAGATAAATTGGGTCGGTCGAAACGGCTATGTAAATAGTTCGTGTTTTCCGTCCAGTTCAGTGTCGACACGAAAATGAAGGGAAGCACTGACATGGCACCTAGTTCACCCGGTGTTATGGGCTGACATCACGGATGTTGTAGGTGATGCAGCCAACCGTGTCAGTTTCTATAAAAATAAAAAAATAAAAAGATGGAAACGAGATTTATAAGAATACATACGTAATAGAAATTTAGATTGTAGGCCTCTGATCCGTCGCAGAAGCTTCATCGGATCAGGGTGGACGCGGTCTATTCACGGACATCAGCGAAAACGTTTCACCATATTCATGCGACAACGCTTTGAATATAAATAGTATTCCTGCGTACAATCTACTAAAGTGCTTGTTCAATAATGGTTCGCTTACGAAGGCAAAGGAGGCTCTACAACAGGCAAAATTACTTTCATACAGTTTCAATGTCTGCAATTTGCAATCATTCTAGAAACTTGCAAGAAAATTTGCGCATAAAATTAAGTACATCACTGATTAGCAATATCTACATAGTAGTGGTCTAAAAATAGCTATATTAACTATAAAAATAAATCTAACTATAAATAAAAATAGTCGTCCATAGGGACCATAAGCACGGTCCCCATGACTGAAGCGGCGGCGCGGCGTTTACAGTTTCAATCATTTTGGGAATGGATTTCGTGAATTTTTCTGGATTAACAATACTCGTATGTAATATTTTTAGACTTATTCCGTGAAATATTTTAAACACAAATTTAAAACTTTTAAAAAACATGTTGGCATTCCATAATCATTGCAAACTCCTGAAAAAACCGGCCAAGTGCGAGTCCGACTTGGACACCGAGGTTTCCGCACCACCAAAAAAGTTGAAAAAACACGTTTCTTGTAAGAGGACCACCCTTAACTTTTCACTTTTTCTATTTTTATTAATTGTTGTGATATCCGCCATAATAATACATATTCTGTAAAAATTTCAACCGGCTAGCTATCACGGTTCAAGCACTCGTACGGACGGATGGACAGACATAAAGACGGCGTAGGCTTAATAATAGGCTTCCATATGGATACGGAATCCTACACTTGAAAGTTGAACTTGACCATCTTTGACTCTCACTCATCTACCGTACACAGTTTCAGCTAGTTGAATCGGCCGAGCGGAGATACGATTGGATTTGTGACAGCAGCGCCCGCTGTTCCGCTCCGGTCTCTGTGCAACACAACAACAGAAGTATTCTGTCTGTTCGTATATCCTTAGTAATTAGTAGGTCATATAAATGTTAAGGACAGCTGGGTCCGACACAACCCCGCGCCGTCTGACCGATACGCCTCCTCCGCGCCGCGCCGCCCGCCGCCGCGCCGCGCCGCCCGCCGCCGCGCCCGCTGGGTAAATGACCCCACATTTCTCTGAAAGGGTTTGCTTCGTTATTTGTCTCTCTCGATATTGCGTGTCCTCTGTCTCCGGACTCACGAACTAGTACTCTCTTAATAGAAAATCGGAAGGTAGGAGTCTCGGTTGTGCTTAGAACCATTTTTTTTTTATATTCTCAAAGATAGCATGAAGATAAGCGACAGAAATGTCGAAGGGAGTGTGAACAAAGTTCCATACAACACGGGCGGTCCTTAATAGGAAAGTTTTCATTTACATGAAATATAGTTATAAGATCACTCTCGTGTCTGTCTGTCCATCTGTCACAGCTTCCGAATCTACTGAATGAAAAAGTTTAAATGTTATTTATTATGGACAATTTGGCCTCCTGCTTCCGCCATTTTGAATTTTCACATTTTTATAGCAAGGAAACCTCGTATGTTAAAATCCATCAAGCCGTTTAGACTACAGCGCGTGCCACAGAAATATACCTACATACATACATACATACACTGGAAAAACATAAGCCTCCTTTTGGTTCACGCAATGTGGTAAAACTAGACTGATTCACTCGTTCTCGACGCTTTATTTGATTGTGTTTACTTTACTTGTGGTTTTGTTTTCTCTTGCTTTCCTTTTATTTCAGTTTCAATAAAATCTAAATATGTAGTTTCATTTCATACGTTACCAATAATAAAAAGTATGCTTTTTACCTGAGTGAGCGAAGCAAAAAGGAAGATAATTTTTTTTATGTAACATGACATGGCAACTATATCATCTTACCTAATACACCCGTGACGTCACACACAGCGTACGACAACTTGGTGAACTTCCCTTTGGCCGTGCCGGCTAAGTACACGGCTGGACGGAAAGCACGAACTACACAGCACAGGGTGTACCAGTCATTCCTCAATTAATATGTCCATGAATTCCTCAATTAATATGCCCCAAAAAAGCTCCGTAATAATTTTTTTTTATTCTTATTTTTCGAGATAATTTAGGTTGTATGCGTTAGGAAATGCTCGCCAAAATCGTTTTCAATATCGGAAACTGACATTTTAAAGCCGATTATCTCGAAAAATCTACAAAAGCCGAGAGCAACGCGGCGCGGCGGCGGCGGCGGCGGCGGCGCCGGCGGCGGCGGCGCGGCGCCGCGTAGCACGCACGGGCAGATGTAAGTGCAGTGGCGGCAGGCGGACTTGCATCGCCGTGGTCTGGCGGCCGAGCTGCACTTACAAATTGCTTCGGAGGGTGCTGGGGGCACCGGAGCGAGGCTTTACATACGAGGCAGAACGGACGTAGGGAATGGAGGAGAGAGATAGTCTCTACGGCATTTAGTATTGTATTAGAGCAGCAGCGGTGTCCAGCCGGTAGTACGCGGCCTTACTACCTACACTACGTGCCGTGCGGTAGCAGGCGGCGCGCCCGCACACAGACGTTCCAATAAACATATACATTGAAATAATACCGCGGAAAAAAAAGTTGAATGTATTATATAGCAGATTTTGTAAATTTGTCTGAAAATTTAAATATGCAGCAGGTACCCCATTACAATTTATAGGTAAACGTCATACGTAGGTACTGTCCCTACTTGAAGATGCCCGCTGTGCTTGACAGAAATATGGAAGTAGCTGCTAAGGCGAAACCAGTTGGACACCACACCACCCACTATTAGAGTGCCCTGTCTACTCGAGGGTAGACATCAGTGTCACACTTACTTACCTGCTCTTTCGTGCCTGGTAATGTGAAATAAAGGTTGTGTCGGGTCAAGTAGTAGGTATGTATGTACATCAGCGTATCACCCTAGGCAGATCGCTTTTTGTGGACATATCTGCCGAACATGGAATCAAAATGTACACCGACTGTATGTCTGTCTCTCTTGAACCGTAATAGGAAGCTGGTTGAAATTTTCAAAGAAAATGTGTTATTATGGCGGATATATTAACAAATTATATAATAAAAAATCTCTCGATCCTCGACCCTTCTCCCTCCTAAAAGGAAGGAGAAGGATGGCCTAAACAAGTTGCCGAAATTCGAAGACATTTAGGAACTTTGATGACTCATCACATCACTCATAACATCACACCTTAAAATATAAATTGGTAATAATAATTTAATTTAAGGCGCAAATAAGACTCAAAAGGTTAAGTTTGAACGAAATTGTTGAGCTATTGGTATAGATAATAAAACTTTAAAAAATATATATTTTGCATTTAGCTATGTTTAAACAAACATAGCTAAAAAAAATATTTTACTACTTTGGAAAGGTGTTAAATAAATCTTCGAAAAATAACGAAAAGTACGAAAATTGTACGTTCAAGTTGTACGGCAATTGTCTTGAGCAGCATAATTTTTTGTATACAAGACCCTCATAGAAATATGGATAAAAATTGTCCCTACAATCGTAGCTAAAAATTTGTTTTTTTTTTCATCTTTCCAACATGTGAAATTTAAAATATAGTGTGATTTTCGAGTAAATGTTCATCGGCCCTACGCGACGTATCAGCCACCGCACGAGTAGAATGAACTCGCACCCTTTACATCTGTATATCTCTGCTCGGGTAGCACGGTTTGAGATCACTTGCGCACCTTCTTCTATAGTAGATATAGATTTCAGACATACTCGTCGCTATTATACTTTCCTAGATATAGCATAGCAGTACTCCCATGTAGTGTTTTCAAAACTATGATGGATGACTCATAAATTTTTAAATATAAATAATACCTTAATTTAAAGCACGCCCATTACTTGCGCATCTTTCGTATATAGTAAGCCTAATTCCCAATTTTTTTATTTTTCTATTTTAGACTCAATAGTTTCGGAGATATTAAGTTATATAATGCTAGATTGCTCGATTTTTTTAATATTTTCTTAAATATCTTTAAAAATGGATTTTTTTATATTATAAAATATATATATATATTAATATTCCTTATAACGAGCTCTTTTCATTGATATGAAAAAAAAACTTTATAATTTGTCCCCCAAAATCCGAATTATTTCATTTATGCTATACTTACGTCCGTGATTCATCACGGTATTCACTAGTCATCATCATCATCAGCCTGTATCGGTCCACTGCTGGACATAGGCCTCTCCCAAGGCACGCCACCACACGCGGTACATATATGTACCAAACACTAAATATAAAGGCTATTTTGTTTTGTACCACACAAAACAAAATAATAATGCAACACCACATAGTGGTTGAAAAAACGCGAGAGTGTTTTTATTAATATTTATTATAATATATATATATATAAACTTTCAATAAATATAAAGGCTCCGTTTTTGCTCTTTTGAGGTAAGGAACCCTAAAAACGCCAAAAATAACTAAGCAGATAAATAATAAAATGTATCTTTATTGTGTTCGTATATTTTTTGACAAACACGGCTTTTTGCTGAGGTTTTTGGCCACAACTAATTAACTAAGCAAACATATTTTGTTTTCACTCGGCCGCGATAGGGCAAGTTGTTCCCCTCCCCCTTGTTCCTTGTAACCAGATGGAATGAAGGCGCGTGCGCGGTACGTGCTCTGCTCTATACATGCACTTACCTATCTACAGACTTGTTGCGGGTTCATTAACATTTTTTCAATTACACGGAAGGAGCGGAAATTGTGAATGACGTGGGCCGACGAGGCGGGCGGCGGAGGCGGCGTAGCGGCGCGGCGGCGGCGCGCGTAGCGAGCGGTAGTCGTGAGGAATGCGTTTGGGGAGGTGGGAGGAGGGGGTGGGATAAGGTAGGAAGGGAATGGCGCGAGACACCACAGCACCGCCCTCTCCGCCATTCTCAGTGTCGTCGCCTTGAATTATATGGGCGAAAAGCGTAGAGGAAGCCAGAGAAGGCTTGGCTTTGGGCAAATCACATTGTATGTATGCTATTGTGCTTTATGTACATATTGAAGGCGTCTGTTCTGTTTATGTGTATTGACTCAGTACCGCAGTGTAGGCTTTGATAGAACTCTGAGCTGTGGACTCTTAATTGAGTTTGAATTAAGTATGTACTACTAGGTACGTCGTCGTTGCAAGAATAATAAATGTTGCCACAAAAATAAACAAGTCAGTCATTCAGTCAGTCAGTCAGCGTGTAAGCGTCCACTGCTGGACATACGTCTCTCCAATTTTCCTCCAGTCCTCCCGGCCTTCAGCGGTACCTACGGTACGGTAAAAATAAACAAAGATAACACTAAACTCCTTTTCAGAGCCGATGGCTCTGAAAAGCTCTATTTAACTCATTACCATTAGTCATCATTAGTAATGACTCATTACATACTAGATCAGTGATCTTAGGATAAGTAGGTAGGTACTTAATTACGAGAAAGAGAGAATTAATTAATTTGAATTAATTAATAAATATGAAAATATTGGATGTGATTTTGGTACACGTTACAAACGAAAGTATTTCATTGAATGAGCATCCAACCGAAGTAATATTGTAAGAAAGAATGGTTTGTGACCGCGCTGGCAAACTGCCACATGCCCTCAGCGCTCACACTCAGCATCTGTGCGGGCGGAAACGGAATTACTGTAACATATGGAATGAAATCGAAACTCTTACACAGCCGGCCGGCAGACACCGAGTGGAGTTCTAAGTAATATATTCACATTCTGTGGCAAGACATCATTTGTATGAAAATACGTTTATTGTAATTGTGCACAGCGAGGTTTCGTATAAATTAATTAGTTGTAAGTAAGTGGGTGCCGAGAGTCTCAATGAACGGACCATTATACTTACAAAATAATTAAATGCAAAAGTTTTAGTCACAAAATGAACTTTCTCCTTCCTCGTGGCAGCGGCGGCTTCCTCAACTGTTTTAGGGCGTAATAAAAACTGGTAAGTGTAATAACTTTATATTAATTTT
This sequence comes from Nematopogon swammerdamellus, assembly GCA_946902875.1. NCBI lineage: Eukaryota > Metazoa > Arthropoda > Insecta > Lepidoptera > Adelidae > Nematopogon > Nematopogon swammerdamellus. The sequence continues at coordinate 13,980,166 of OX336339.1, forward strand.
CGTAATATTATGTTCTCAAATTATAAATTTGCACGGCCCGGCAGTCATAAAGAGGTCCCCCTCGTGGCCTGTCCACATCTAATCCGCGCCCGTCTCGCCGCCCCTCCACCACCGCCGCGCCGCCCCCGCTTCGGTGATAAAGCCCAAAAACGGATAGATTGCGCCGGAACGAGAGAGCTTTCCTACATTATCGAATTTCATTCTTATCTTAATGTAAAGATAAGAGCAGTAAAGAGGGCGGCGGGCGGGGGCGGGGCGCGGCGGACAGAGGTGGGACGTGATATTATAAGTTTTATAGCGGACCGTGGACGCGGGAGAAGACGAGAGCCGTCATTTCAGGAGGGCAAAAATTAACCGACCGAAAAGTTAATTACACGGACCAATTTGTCCTAAAAATGTCATTTGTACACCTGAAGGACGAGACATCGTCCGATACTACGGTGCGCGCAGTGGACGACCGAGATCTTATCACACTTAAGGTTCATTACTCCCAATACCTACCTACCTACATGTAGTAACTACCTACCGAAATCAAAACTTTTCTTACATTTTTTTTGTAATGTGCTTTGCCCAAAATATATAAATATTTCTATCTGGAAAATAGGAAAGGCATTTTCAGGTTTCATTGATATTATACCCTTTGTAATCGACTCATTCAGTTGAGTGTGCGGGGGCAGCGCGCGGGGGAGCCGCGCGGCGACGGTGCGCGGGGGCGCGGCGCGCGGTGGAAGCTACGGGAAGCGAGACCTCACAGTGTTTGTCACGTATTCATTATTATTTCCAACCCTTTAGTAGGCGAATGACAATTTGCTCGCAAATGGGCAGAAACTAGGGCATTTGGTAGGGTCTGGAACTCTGGAAGGTCACGTGAGATAATACTGTTGGCGGCGGACGGCGGAACCTGCGTTATGTTGCAATACGAGAACATATTATTGACACGTAATCCCACATATTTTTTGTAAAGGCAACAAAAGCGTGCTCGCCACACCACTCGCGTCAAGCTCTCTCATACGAAGTCAGCCCATAGGATCACTCTCCCCGCCGCGGTCACTGTAGGTAGAGCGAACAATACAAGTATAGGGGATTCCCAACAGTAGTTGGCCTCGTTCATTTCTAGCATTGTATCCTTGTGCCACTAAAAAGAAAACGGAGGTTGCAATAAAATGTTATTTCAGATCGTTGACATGACGCGAGACGGCCCCGGTGGTAGTAACTCGTGTTTGTACAACTCGACGGGAACATGAAGAACAGTTACCGTCATCTATAGGAGTAGGTAGGTACGTACAAGCCGACAGAAAATTACCTCTCGTTATCCTGTCTCCTTCGCGTTTCTATTTTCGTGACTGATAAATAGAAGGCACTACTAGGGGTCACGGATGCTATGTAAGAGCTCACTCACAAGCTTTACACAAAACAAAATTTGTATGTAGAGATTCCTCTAGTTCTGCTACATTGCACGAACAATATAAGGTCTTTCGTACGCTAAGGGGAGTATGTGTATCAGATACTGATCACGTTCCCCATACCTATAATTTTTTTTTTCGATATCAAATACCTACCCATGCTATGAAATAATTGTTCAATAAACTATTATTTTAGTAGGATGGGTAGGTATTTGATATCCGAAAAAAAAGTATGAGGAACGCGATCAGTATCTGATACACATACTCCCCTTAGCGTACTATTACCTACTAATGAAAGACCTTATACACGGTGTTGCAACCCCAACCGTAAAACCCAAAAGGGGGTGATTCTGTACGTGAAATAGAACAACTTTTGTTCTACGACTTTTTAATTTGAAGAAAAAAAATGTTTTTTTCTCCATACATTTTGAGAATAGGTATTTAAAAATTGTATGGAGAAAATATTTTTTATTTGTTTCAAAAACAATTTTTTCGCCAAACAAGTTGTTTAGTTTCACATATAGAATAACCCCCTTATGTCAGTTAAAAATATTACGGGGGCAACTGCAACACCGTGTTTATTAGTTGTGTGTTGCCTTGAGCAGCTACTTGTACGCGCCAGTAAATAATGCACATCGGGCTATAGAAAGAGACAATCCGGTTGTAGAGCGTCGTCTCTGTCGCACTAACTCGTACTACGACACTGTGCGACAGGGATGCGCTCTCTACAAGGGTTCCGTTTATGCCATTTGGCTACGGAACCCTAAAAAAATACAAAAGTAAAAAATATAAGACATTTGCAACGTTTTTAGGGTTTCGTACCTACCTCAAAAGAGGAAAATAACTTATCCTTAAACTTTGAGGATAAGTAAGGATTACTCTCGTGTCTGTCTGTCCGCCTGTCACACCTCATTTTGTCCGAATCTACTAGACGAAACATTTTGAAATTTAGTATCTACATATGTATATGTATGTATAGAGTTTGATGACCCCACGGGCGTGTAGCTTTAACATGAACCAATCAAAATCGTATTATCAGAATCATAGTCTCTAAGCATTAGTACATATAAATGTCATTAATGCCGTTTGAGAAATATATCGAAGAAGCACCGAAGCGAAGTATCTTGTACCTACTCGATTTAAATAAATGACTGGATTTTATTTATATTAACCGAGACCTTCGACTTTCCCGCATCTTAATATTCTTCGCATACAATCCAGCAGACTTCAGTACTATACAAACAATTGTTCAATACATAGATTTATTCACATTGGCAGTTTCTGTTAGACAATTCGCGGCGACAAGAAAAGTTCGTGCGTATTAAGGTCACGGAGCGCGCGCGTCTCAGCTACTTGCCTCAATAGCGATCATGGAAATTCGACCAATTCGCCTCGCAAGTCAGCCATAACATTCCAATGTGAAGGCGCTGCGAAGAAGCCGATACTGGTATGTGTGCGGGCGCGGCGCCCGCCCTCACACACGTGTCGATGTGTCGCGTAAATACTTAGTGGGCGTGCGGCAGCGGCCGCGCCGTCCTAGTATACCGATTAAATGAAGAATTCAGAGAGTTTTTATTCGAATCACACGAAGAAGAACTTTTACTGAAGTCCCTGAAAATTATACAAAATTTTCTATAAGCCTGGGTAAATGTCTTACCATTCACTCTTAAGTAGATGTCGAAGAAAAACCCTAAAGTTAACCAGAAAGAATAAAATGTATTTTCCTTCTTATGTACGTTATATGAAGGAGGAGGCTGTAATGCGTGCGTTTATCGGTTATGAATCTGTTGACGTGAGGTGGAAGATAAGACGCTTCATAGCTCACTGGACCGAAAATCTACCTCGATATACCTACATGATTTTCGAAGAAAATAAAAATATGTTTTTCGGTTTAGTTTTATTTTGTTAGATACTTGGAACGTGTTCATTGTTCAGGCGAAGATGACATTACATTGTGACTTTAAGTACGCGCTTCAGAAAAATGGAAACAGACAAGAACATAATTATATGAAGACCGCCGTGAGTAAATAACTTTGTTTATCTTATTCGTTTCAGTAAATAAATAGTCGCAAAGCCTTCAGAGATTACCGTTATCGTGGCTAGGCGGCGGCGCGGAGGCGGGCGGAGGCGGGCGGAGGCGCGGACGTATATTATTTATTATTTAAACACTAATGTAGAACTAGACGAGCCTTTCTCATACATCACTCCCGAAAAAAACATTTGTCATCGACAAAAGGAGCTGGTTTCACAATGACTGATGCGTGTGTGTGCACCTTATTTACTTATAGTCTTATGTCCGCAAATACGCGAGTGTGGAGCATTAGCGCATTCATAACGTGAGATTGCTTGTAATGCGATCGTTTGAAAGTATTCATGATAACAATTTGCATGTGAAGGCAGGCACATTTCTTAACCGACAGGTAACAAGTTTCATAACTTTTTGCCGCTTCTAGTATTTCGTTCAGTGATTATGAATAATTTAATTCCACAGGAATGCGAATGCTCATTACTTCTCTCTCGCATCGGATCGTTTGTGAGAAAAGGATGTCATGAGTGTTCGATTCTTCTCGCTTTGGTGAACGTAAATGTGTCTGCAACGAACAGGAACGTCTGTACATAATCGCTGATAATAAGAAAATAGCTACGTGTGGGGTTAGCGGATAAATACCGATGTGTGTTTTGCGCCAATAGTGACGGCATTAAACCTATCTGACATAACATAATCATAATTATATACCTACATAGCTGTCCACAGAAAACACCCCGACGACGTCGTGGCATATGTTCCTTTTTTTTTTTGATAAAGCAAATACAAATTGAAACGTTAAAATGAACAGTCAGTCAGCGTGTAAGCGTCCACTGCTGGACATACGCCTCTCCAATTTTCCTCCAGTCCTCCCGGCCTTCAGCGATACGGAACCACTGATTTCCGCCGGCGTACTTGATGTCGTCGTCCCACCTGGCGGGTGGTCTTCCCACACTCCGTTTTCCTGTCCACGGCCGTATAAAACAAGTTACTGTCGATACTGTCGATAAAACAAGATTTGGGTACCAATGTATAGGCAAATTAATAATTATTATAATACGATCTGAGCCCGTGTCTCCGCTCTCGTTGTTTTCTTTTTTTGGCAATGCCAGTTTAGACAAATCAATTCCATATTCATCTAAAAAAAATTAGATTCTCAAAATATTGTATGAAGGAAAATGAATAAATATACCTGGTAATATTTTATCATTCATCCGATAGCGTCTTAGGAGTTGCGTTCATTTTCGATCCTACTGCTCAGCTCATATGAATGACGGCGAATTAAGCCGATAACTCCGAGTTAAATCCAAAATTTTCTGAAAACTCCGTGCAAATTGGTTCAGTTGATTTTACGTGATGCAGGCAAAAACAAACACACAAACACACAAAGGCACAAACACAAGAAATTTCATAAACCGGCCAAGTGTGAGAAACTCCGTGCAAATTGGTTCAGTTGATTTTACGTGATGCAGGCAAAACAAACACGCAAACACACAAAGGCACAAACACAACAAATTTCATAAACCTGCCAAGTGTGAGTCTTCTTCGCGCACCGAGGTTTCTGCACCACAAAAATTAAAAATGATAATTTAACTTATTCTATTTTTGACCAAATTTTTTTTTCAAATATCCTAAATATACCTACCGACACTCCAATTTTACAATTTTTTATTTGTGTACATATTGATTTATGTAGTTATGATAAGAATGTTTTGACATATTGATTTGATCTCTATCTCTATCTTCTCTACTCTCTATCTCTATCTTCTTCTCTATCTTCTCTATCTCTTCTCTTCTCTATCTCTATCTCTATCTCTATCTCTATCTCTACTTCTTATAAAAGGGAACGTCTGTCTGTATGTATGTATGTATGTTTGAGGTAAACTTCGAAACGACTTAACATATTTTGATGCGGTTTGCACCAATGTAAAGAATAGTTCTTCAGGCTCACTATAGTATAGGTTATATATTATCTATCTATCACACTAAATAGCCTTAGAGTTGAGCAATATAAAATAAAGTATAGTATGAACGGAATTTAGTGTCGAATGATCGTAATAGATGGCGTTAGCAGTTCTGTCGCGTTGCGTTAGTGCAGATACTTAGTTGCTTTTGGTAGAAGCGATGCATGCTAAATACATAAATAGAATATAATATAGAATAGATATAGATATCTACTTCCTTAAAAGGGAAACTCTGTCTGTATGTATGTTTGTATGTTTGAGGTAAACTTCGGAACCACTGAACACATTTGGATGTGGTTTGCACCAATGTAAAGAGTAGTTCTTGAAGCAGACTATAGGTTATATACCATCACGCGAAATAGCCTTAGAGCTGAGCAGTATAAAAGAAAGTATAGTATGAACGGAATTTAGTGTCGAATGGTAGTTGGTTTGGTAGAAGTTATGTTAACATACTATAAATATTCCGATAAAATTTGAGAAGAAGATTGCATCCTGGGATTTTGCGTTTTTTTAGACCTTTTGTCTAAAAAAACGGAAGGGGGTGAAATAGGGGATGTAATTTTGTATGGGGAACCCATCTTTTCCTAAGTTAGGGATATGAAGGGGGAAGGGTGAAGGGGATGGGTGAAGGGGAGGGGTGGTGAAGGGGGAGGGGCGGGGATGAAGGAGGAGAGGCTATGGCTATATGAGGAGGAGGCTATATGAAGGGGCTATGAAAGCGGGGGAGGGGGAGGGACCGGGAGGTGGAGGGGTGGAGGGAATGGGAGGGAGGGGGGATGGTGGGAGGGGTGGAAAGGGAGGGGAGGGAGGGAGAGGAGGTGTAAGGGATTTAGGGTAGGGGGACGTAGGGAAGGCAGGGAGGGGTGTAAGATGGGTGTGAGAGGGGGAGGGAGAGATGAGGTGGGGGCAAAGAAGGAGGGTGGGGTGAGGGAGGGAGGAAGAAGCGGCGCGTCGGGGGAAAGATTGTTGAACGAGGGCTGAGGGAGGAGTGATGGAAGTGGCGAAGGGAGGGAGGGAGAGCGAGGGGAGGGAAGGTAGGGTGGATTGGCGGAGAGGGAAGAGAGGAAGAAAGGATTGAGAGAGGCGAGTGAGGAGGTAGAGAGGGGTCGGAGAAGGGTGAGGGGACGGAAGAGGGAGGAGAGGTTGGAGACGAAAGAGTTGGAGGTAGTGAAAGGAGGTGGGAAGGGAGCAAGGGGTAGGGAGGGAGTGAGGGATAGGGAAAAGAGGGGGAGTAAGGGAGAGCGGGGGAGAAGAGAGAGTGGAAGGTGGGAAGTACGGAGAGAGATAGGCAGATAACGAAGGGGAAAGAGGGTGACGGAGAAGAGAGGGGCGGGAGGGGGAGGAAGGGTAAGCGAGGGAGGAAAGAAGAGAGAGGGTTCAGGCAGAGAGAGAGAGGGTTCAGGCAGAGAGAGAGAGAGAGATAGAGAGAGAGAGAATACAAGCGATGAAGAAGAGAAGCGATCGTTTATTTATAATATTAGCGTTTAAATAGGATTTGCTATTAAACCTAGTTTACCACGGGCGCAGCCGCGGGTAAAAGCTAGTAAGTTTATAAATCAATTTCATTAACAATAACAAACAATTATCGGGCTTTGGACAGTGTAGTAATATATAAGTCAATGGCTTTGGAGGTACCAAGTTTAACCTAAACTGTAGTTTACGTAGCGTTTTACATCTATAATTCTGTTAATCAAGTCAGAACAATAAAATATTTAACAAGAAATTAATTCAAATTATACTATAGTGCCTAACTTTAACAAAGTAAACCTATCACGAAGTTGTGTAATATTAGATAGAACGTAGCGTAGTGCGATTAGATAAGTCACTACAATTGTCTCGGAGCGAAGGAGTCGGCGCGACGCTGCTGTAGATAATAAACTTATCCGGCTCCCCCCTCCAGGCAGGGTGCGCCGTGTGCCGGAATGCCGGATGCTTCATCATTACACGGGACTCCGCGGAGGCGCGCCGCGCTGCACGCCTATGCGGGTGCGTATTTAATTTACATAATTAAAAACATCTGCGGATGCTGATTACATCAGTCTGATTTAAAGTTTTGTCATTCAACGAGGAAAATACTTGAATTTCTTAAAAATTAATCAATTGAATGTGGTATGTAAAAACGTTATGAAATCAGGTCACATGCTTGCTAACCTGAAAATTATACTAGTGGACGTTCCTGAATGAACAACATTTTAATGTTCATAGTACAGCTCCGTCAAAACTTTATTGCCGCTCGGCCTACGTGCGCAAACAATTTTAGGTCATAATTCGTAGAACATATCCATCGTCGCCTTTAAGTACATAAACGGAAATTGATTCGCCGAAGTCGAAAACTGACCAAGTGACTTTGTGTAAACTTTTGGGAAATCAATAAAAACTTCCCACTGTAGAAAAAATGTACTAGGTCCACGAAATAAAAAATAAACCACTCTTGTTTTATCCCTCGTACATAAAATGTTATACATTTAAGTAAAAAAAAAATCTTGAACATGTATAAAAAAAAAAAAAAAAAATCATGGTCAGTTTTCGACTTAAGGGTAAAAAAATAAAAGAAAATTGTTCATATTTTGAAATGTTTTATTTAAAAAATCATTACCTACCCTTCTATGAATACTTAGGTACTAACCTAACCTCGAATGACGTTTGTAGTATTGCCAGAAAGTACTTAAAAATAAACCTTTATCACTTTCGTTATAAAACAAAAAGTGACCAAGTGGGCAGTTTTCCCTTTGAGAAAAAACTTCCCCATACGATTTTGTTAAAGTAATGTGAGAAATTGGTCAGTTTTTGGACATTGCGTCGATGGATAGCCCAAAAAGGAGAACTTCTGCATTCATAACTCAATTTCGCTAAAATGGTCACTCGGTCAGTTTTCGACCTAGGCGAATCAATTATTACAAAACTAATTTATGTACTTGTAACCTAACCTAAGAAAATTATTACAAGTTCGAATTACTTCTCATAAAAAGTTTGAAATTAAAATTAAATTACAAATTTCAAAAACACCCGACGCATCAACCCTAAAAATTTTAAAATAATTTCCAATTAAAAGCGTCGAGGGACCAATAAGTAAAAAAAACGCGAGTGGGCTGTGTCGCAGACACGGGCGCAGATTCGTGAATTTGATGAAGAAAACCACACGAGAAGTTTGGGAGCAGTAGTTTAGGAAAAAAAAAATTTGTCGAGGCCTATCATTTCCTCCAGCGGATGAGTAGTCGTGGATCAGTAGTATAAATATTTTACAAGCTTTTATTTAACTTTGGTTTGTTAGTATGTGTGGGTCAATTCTTGGAAGCCAAATTAGAACCACTTCCTCATATCCTACGAAGTAAAATATTTTAGTGTTGGTTCAGTTCCGAAGACAATGCAATGCAATGATATGTAAAAAAGAAATTAAAAATATTAAAAAAATCTCGAGGCCTATCATTTTCTCCAGCGGATGAGTAGTCGTGGATCAGTATTTTCCGAGATATGCACTCTCAAACAGTTTTTCCTTTTTTATTCTGAAACCTTCCTTTAAAACTTTTCAATTAAAAAATAAATAAATAAATAAAAAATTTAAATCGTCGATGCCTTTCATTTTCTCCAGCGGTAAGTATTCGTGGATCAGTAGTTTCCGAAATGTGCCCTGTCAAACACTTTTTCCTTTTTTTCCGAAACGGCTGAACCGATTTAGAAAATAAAAAAATACTATTTAAAAAAGAGCAATTTTTTCTACAAAAACAAACAAATTGCAAGTTGATCTGACCATTAGTTCAGGAGTTATAAGCATTTGTTAATTTTCGAAGCCTTTTTTCTAAGGGCCATATTTATAGCCCTTAGCCCTCCTTTACTTTAATAAATTATTTGAAATTTGAAATACAAGGGCTTCATTTACGACTCTCGGGTATGTCGTCTTAGCAAGTCGGAAGAACTACCTTTAGGACGATATGCCTCACCTTCCTGTAACTCTTATAGTTCTCGAGATCTAAGTCGCCAAAAGTACATAATTTTCGTAACGCAACTTTTTGTGAAAAACCTCCGGCAGCAGGATCATCAAATTCACGTCAAAAAAATTAACTCGGTCCCCGACGACTTTTAAAACCTAAACGGAAATTATTTTTTACTTTTTAAGGGTTGTTGATGTGTCGGGCGGGAGGTTTTTTATTCAAGCTTTTTATTTAATTTTAGTGAGTGAACTAGCGCGGCGTTAGGATGCGATTTATAGCCTAAAACCTTGAGAAGTGACTGAATGTAACAGTGAAAACAGTACCTATGTACGAGTATGTATCGATAAAGTGGTTCTCGAGTTATAAAGGATATTCATATATTGACGTACGCTTCCCATTGAGCATATTCGAGAGTCATATAAGAGGTTTTGTCATAATATTGATGGCGTGGCGACAACAACGGCGAGGATACTGAGGTCAAACAATTATTTAACTAGATTTGTGCCGTTTTTATTAGAATTGCAGGCAGATTTCCAGGATGAAGCGGGATTCCAAATTGGACGGATTTCCAGAATTTATTGATTAGTCTAATTATGAGCATCTGAAAACTTTCAACTTAAATATTGTTCACAAGAATGCTCGTAAAGATACCACCACAAGCATTTATCTGGTAGGGAGGTAAATGTAGTGCGTGAAATCATTTATTTCTTGCGACACATTTTGCTATTTGATGGAGTACCTAAGTTCCTTTTTTTTTTTATGGAAACTGACACGGTTGGCTACATCACCTACAACATCCGTGATGTCAGCCCATAACACCGGGTGAACTTGGTGCCACGTCAGTGCTTCCCTTCGGTCGTGCCGGCTACACTGAACTGGACGGAAAACACAAACTATTTACATAGCCGCTTCGACCGACCTTTCATTCAGTGCGGTGGTATCAACCCGGGCGGGTTAAACCCTACCACCTAGTGATAAGAAGGGAGTCATATCCCTTAGTCGCCTTTTACGACATACACGGGGAGAGATGCAGTGGGGCTATTCTTTTAAAGTACCGGCCCCACACGGTACAAAACGGTACTTTGTTTTATGATGAGATACTGAGTTTGTAGACTCTATGACACTAAAACTTAACTGACGAGTTTAAGAAATATTTTCTGTATGTATGTACAATGTTCCTCCATAACTCTTAAACCGATCATCCGAATTCAATGAAACTTAGTACACGCACATTTAACTATACGTGACACAGGATAAGCTAATAAAATTCAGTTCGGGTTACGCAAAGATGTCTCATAAAAACCGAATTGTTCCGCGCGCCGAAATAAAGGTACGGTTAGTAATAAATAAAGCGAACTTTCTACGGGCGACCGACTACCGTGTACGTACGTTAATAGATAGGTGGTAGGGTTTCGCCCGCCCGGGTTGGTACCACCGCACTGGATGAAAGGTCGGTCGAAACGGCTATGTAAATAGTTAGTGTTTTCCGTCCAGTTCAGTGTAGCCGGCACGAACGAAGGGATGCACTGACGTGGCACCAAGTTCACCCGGTGTTATGGGCTGACATCACGGATGTTGCCAACCGTGTCAGTTTCCATAAAAAAAAAAATAATAATAATTAAAAAAAATTTATATCCTTATGATTCGAGAACGATTTTATCGATTTACATACGGATTCCACTATTACATTTTATCACTTAGCAAGATGATTTTAGGCTATACAACGTATCGTAACGCTAGGTCATCGGCGGCCTGAGCTGTGAGCACAAAGTCACGCGAAGCGAAGCAGCGGGCAAAAGATAGTAACTGTATAATGCGTAAACGGTGTGCGCATACTTGTAGCCCAGTAAATAGAGACCAAAAGAGGGGGGTTACCTTACAAACGGCACTTTCTTCAGATTTTTGCTTATATCTTCATTTTCGTTCATTTTAGCTGTGAAAGGTATTACTCATTGTTGTAGATAATTAAATTCCCTATAACGAACATTTTAAATTTTGTTTCTAGGCCTGATACTTACGGAGATATGAACTTTAAAAAAAAACTTATTTTCCGGAAATGTGGCAAACTTCTAACTTCAGAACGCTGTAATTAAGTTATGGCCTATTCAAGGAAATAAGTATCACAATAAAATTTGTAGGGAATTTAATTACTTACAAAACGCATGTACATTTTTTTTAACCAACCCTACGGAGTGGGGGGTAAAAACAAAAGTTTAAACAACGGAATATTGCTTCTTTTGCTATTGTGATGCCATGTGATCTTGTATCTAAAAAAATCACTAATAACTTTGCAGTTTTGGCTTGAATTTGGAGTTATACCAATCCGACTTGAGTTTCTTACATGTTACAGCGCAATGCTCATGAGGCAGGCACTATTTCACTTTAGTCCAATGAATATAGAGACCAAAAGAGGGGAGGTTACCTTACAAACGGTCCGATAGTTCTAAATTTTTTATATGTTGTCTAGAATGATTAGAAGTATAAAAAATATATAATGCACAATTCCTCCGCCTCCGCACCCGCCGCCATATTGAAAAAACCAAAAAAAAATCGGCACTTTCTTCAGATTTTTGCTTCTATCTTCATTTCTGTGCACTTTAGCTATAAAAGAGATTTCACATTGTTGTAGATAATTAAATTTCCTATACCTATCATTTTAAAGTTTCTTTCTAAGACTGATACTTACGGAGATATGAACTTTAAAAAAAAAAAAATCCGGAAAACTGGCAAACTTTTAACTTTAGAACGCTGTAATTAAGTTATGGCCTATTCTAGGAAAAAAGTATCAGAATAAAATTTGTAGGGAATTTAATTACCTACAAATGTTATTCAGACACTTTTTTTCCTAGAATAGGCCATAACTTAATTACAGCGTTCTAAAGTTAGAAGTTTGCCAAATTTCCAGAAAAAAAAATTTTTGTTTAGTTTATATCTCCGTAAGTATCAGTCCTAGAAACAAAATTTAAAGTGTTAGTTATAGGAAATTTAATTATCTACAACAATGAGTAATATCATTTATAGCTAAACTGCACGGAAATGAAGATATAAGCAAAAATCTGAAGAAAGTGCCGTTTTTTTTTGGTTTTTTCAATATGGCGGCGGGCGCGAAGGGGGGGGGGGGGCGGAGGGAATTGTGCATTTTATATTTTAAATACTTCTAACCATCCTAGATAACATATAAAAAATTCAGAACTACCGGACCGTTTGTAAGGTAACCCGCCTCTATTTACTGTGTTATTGATATAATTGCGACGGGTTTGCACCAACCGGTAATCTTGCGCGTATGGACTGCGGCGGAGCGGCGGCGGCGGCGGAGCGGGCCTGTTGGTGCATGCAAGTCGCTGCGTGTAGCCGGGCCTTTGGACGTTTGAGTTTCTAAGGAAACAAGCTGACATAATACTTATTTGTATGCATAGTGGAAGAGCTTTGTTTTGAACATTTACACCATTACCTACATAATTGAGTTGCTTTGTAAAAGGTTTCGCAATAAAATCTCACCTATTGACACGTCATATTACGATAAAGAAGTGTGAAAACACGAATGTACCACATACCTGTTGACAGTTTAACACTGGATGTCTTCAACAGTTTCTTTTTAAATCGCAGTTCTAAATTAACAATATCTTCAGTCCACATAAATATCCACAGATCCAATCAATTTTGCTTCTTACGAGTAAATAGGTACTAGGTAAATAAATACTACTCTACCTATATATTTAAATGTAATTTAAGTACCTACATCGTGTATACTCACACTCGGAATATGTTGAAACGTCTCAAATGAAAGTGCCTGTTATGATTTGAGGTTTCTAATTCTGTTAACGAAACATTTAGCACTTAACAAAGAAATATTTAACAAGTACACCTGAAGCCCCGATTTCAGATAATTAACCGATTGATAAGGTATCGTGTAAACAAGATAGAAAACAAATTCTAATATAAATCTGTCGAATGAACTGACATGTAGAGAAAAAAAATATCGCATTCACCGTTGTTAATACGAACCAGCAGCGTCTTCCTACAAGAAAATTAGCCGGCCATGCCACACTCCTGTCCCGAATACTACCGACAGATAAAAATATATTCTCTGAAAGCTCCCGACATCGATCATTTGCACGTGTGGGCGGATTCGACTTCAGACCATTCCCGCCTGCATTGGTGATAGAGCAATCGTTACAAGTCTATTTTGACGGCTGAACTTACTTTATGTGCTTATCCTGGATATACGTTCTGTGGCACAAGTTCTTGTCTTGAGATGGTATACGAGAGCTGACACTGCCCAACCATGCATCCAAATGTAATTATTGAGTTTCATGTACCGGAGGAATAATTTTAATTAAAATTAAATTTTTAAAGAAAAAAATTAAACAGTAGTTAGGTAATTGACTTGTCTAAGTGTACCAAAATAGATCAATAAATAAATGATTTTTGTCAGTCTCGGTAGCTCAATGGTGCGATCGTGAACTATCATCATTCGTGGTCATAAGCACACCTGGGCACGGTCAAAACTTGGATGGCTTACCGTTTGACCGTTGGAGGCTGAACGTGGTTCGCATTTCAAGTAAAACTGTGAGTCACTTCCTTTCTTAGCTTACTAGGTGGTAGGGTTTAACCCGCCCGGGTTGGTGACACCGCACTAAATGAAGGTCGGTCGAAACGGCTATGTAAACAGTTCGTGTTTTCTGTCCAGATCAATGTAGCCGGCACGAGCAAAAGGAAGCACTAACATGGCACCTAGTTCACCAAGGTGTTGTGGGCTGACATCAAGAATGTTGTAGGTGATGTGATGTAGCCAACCGTGTTTTTTTATTGTGGTGCGGAAACCTCGGTGCGCGAGTCCGACTCGCACTTGACCGGTTTTTTTACCGAACTGTTCGGTATTTCAGCCCCGTGTTCGGTGTTCAGTATGACGAAAATATCGAAGTATGAGTGATTCGGTATTTGCTAAAGTCCATTCATATCACAATAAATGTATTTACTGTTTCGCAATATCAAATGCATACAGAATTGGCCGCGTTATTGCCAGCTGGGGCGGAGCGGCTAGGAGCGGCGCGGCGCGTGCTGCATATTGACACGTCTACACACTCTTCGGAAGACCATTCTATTATCGCCGTATCTAATTGCTTTTTTTTATAGAAAGGCAGACATGTGAGCCACCCATAATGTGTCTAACGACGCCCATGGACTTTCGGTCGCATATTTCATGAAACATTTGCACTTGAAAAATCTAAGAGTAACCCTTTGATATAACTAGTTCGGCTTTTTTATCTGTAACATCTGGCATCCCTGCTTATCAGTCACCAGATTCAAATAAATGAACCCCCAGGCCCCAGAGTCGGGACCGCACAGTGCTTTGAGCCTTTATTGCCTCCCTCTTGTCAGGCGCGACCATTTCTCGGGACAATAACAATGATGATTCTGCCGACATATGTAAAAGATTCTCCTGCCACACGATGAAGTAACGCGAACATAAAATGTAACAACGGCAATTGCTTCAATAGCAGGATAGAATATCCAAAATTGTACGAACGAAGACCTCGTGGAAAACTTATTCACAACAATCTTGCCTTGTCTGTATGCTCGTACGAGTTTGTAATGGATGTACCACAGAATGTACCATCGACAAATCAATATCCATCCATCAATCATCAATATCAATCATCAATACTAATAATAAATCTGTAAGGGATGGTCTTTGGTCATGGAGTAAGTTACTTTGTTTTATGAGATATTGCGTTTGTAGACTATATGTATGATACTAAAACTAAATTGACGATTTTTAGAAATCTTTTCTGTATGTATGTATGTATGTATGTTCCACCGTAACTCTTCATCATTCATCAACTCGATCATCCGAATTCGATGAAACTTTGTACAAGCATATTTAACACTGCAGTGGTGGCGCTTCTAAAAGTCACGCGAGTGGTCGCGCTGGGCACATGTGTGCCCCTAAATTGAAATAAATTTTTGTAATGTTTTTTTTATAAGAAATCAATAAATTTACAATGTGGAATGTTAGAGCATTTTATTCTAGTCATTCATAACCTAAAAACATGGCACTTATTATTTATGTAACTATAGATAATCTCAATTTACTAAAAATGGCACCTTTTCGACCTATATTATAAGATAGTAAAGAAAAATTTAAGAAATCATTATAAAACAAGACATATTTAGAGTAACTGAAAACACCGAAGACATATGATGATTTTATGCTCGCTACACACAGGTTTGAAGCACTTTTTGCAGACCATACGAGTGCTCCGATCTTTCGCTCTTCCGCAGTTTTCGCACCTGGCAGGAATTCGGAGGTATCTGTAGGATGCATCCGCGCATTCCCACGACTCGCGCCCTACTTATGGGTGGCTCGTGCCGAAACTTGAAGGTACTGAGTGGTGGAAACAAGTAGCGGTAAAAGTGAAAAAGTTGTGAACAATAGCAATGCCCTGGGGCACACCTGTGCCCCACGCCACCACTGCTGTGTTAACTATGTGGGACACAGGATAGGCTATAAAATGCAGTTCTGGTTACGCTAAGATGTGGCTCTCATACAACTCGAATTGTTCCGCGCGCCGAAATAAAGGTACAGTAGCGGGCTTACTTACTTTCTTCTTTTTAAATACGAATTTCACACGAGCGAAGCCGCGGGCAAAAGCTAGTACTAATAATAAATCTGTAAGGGATGGTCATGTAGTAAGTTCTTTGTTTTATGAGATACTGCGTTTGTAGACTCTACTAAAACTAAATTGACGATTTTGAGAAATATTTTCTGTATGTATGTATGTATGTATGTTCCTCCATATAACTCTTAAACCGATCATCCGAATTAAACTTAGTACACGCATATTTGATTATACGGGACACAGGATAGGCTAAATAAAATTCAGTTCCGGTTACGCTAAGATGTGGCTTTCATACAAACCGAATTGTTCCGCGCGCCGAAATAAAGGTACCGTAGCGGGCTTACTTCCTTTCTTCTTTTTAAATACGGATTTCACGCGAGCGGAGCCGCGGGCAAAAGCTAGTTGAATAATGAACTTTTATTTCATAAAGCGACAGAAGTCCGGAAGTCCGACAGAAAATTTTTTTTCCTCTTACTTCATTCCCTTAAATTTTTTTTGGAAACTGACACGGTTGTCTACCTACATCACCTACTACATCCGTGATGTTAGCCCATAACACCTTGGTGAACTAGGCGCCATTTCAGTGCTTCCCTTCGGTCGTGCTGGTTAAACTGTTTTTTTATGGAACTGAACGGAAAATACAACCTTTTTAGATAGCCGTTTCAACCGGCATTTCGTTCAGTGCGGTGGTATCAACCCGGGCGAGTTAGGATAGGTCATGTCGCCCGCGCCGCGCCGGATACTTAGGTATAGTAGGTGTGTAAATACATTTTTTTTTCTATTACTTCTAGATTTATGTGTTATTGCTTGCTAAATCTATGTGAATCAAATTTTGGTACGTTTTTTTTAACAAAATAGGTTCTTGCGGCTTAAATATATTGAACGTACCGTTGTGTTTTGAAAAACTGTGCAGACGAAATCATAAGAACTTCACGACATTGTTTATTTATTTCGTTAATTATAAAATAACTGAAATATTTTTTATTTCTTTCTTTCTGTTCGTAAAAAAGTTATCGCTCGTAAAATATTTCGTTCTCGCCGATAAATCAGCAATTAATATCGTCCTCTCCCCGAACCAGATCATTATTCTCTCCGCTCCGCACAACCGTGTTCCGTTTTCTTCCGTCTCCGTCAATAGTAAATGAGCATGGTGAAGATTTATTAGCTGCCAAATAATCCACTCAGAGTCCTTAGAATCCTAAATATTGTATCACCATGGCATCAATGCGGGCAGGTATAGTCTACGCCGTTGAAACCCAGCGAAAAGCCAGAAAAACATTAACTCATTCATAGCTGTTATATATGTACCGGTAAGCTTAGCAGTATTTGTCGTTGTTTCTACTGCAGCAAAGTTCTGTTCGGCATAATTAAAAAAATACCACACTTTAAAATTTAAATAAATTTTGTTGATTTAAAGTTTAAATCAACAATACAGACATTCAATAAATAGGTAAAATAATATAAAAACACTACAATTCGTGTTTTTATGGCTTCTCGCAGCTCGACAAAAGTCGTCAAATAAGCTTTTACTTGCTCTGACAACAGTCACACTCGCACAAATTGTTATTGCCTTTGCAACTTTTCCGCCTCGCAGCACTCCCATCCCGACTCCCGAGTTAGGTACCTAATAGTAACATTACGAGGAAACGCAGAAAAGTCCAAGTGAATCGTGGCGGTCGACTCGGCACATTAAAGGGGGGAGAGAGAGCTTAGATATTTCTGTAAAATATAATAATTCTAGCATTTACCAGAATTGCGGTCAGCGTAGCGTGCTGTGATACATCCATGGCAAAAATAGTCCATAGTTTTTCAAACATCTACAAATGAACCATTACGTCTGTTTTGTATGTAATTGGTAAAAATTCGGTGTGAAAAATTGTGCTATTTATTTGTATGAGAACGTACCTCTACTTATGTTTTTAATTTAAATATAATTAAATTTAAAGTTTGTTTGCCTCGAAGAAGCCAAATTTAAAGTTTGTAGCTTGTGCTGTTCGGATCTAGGAGCTTGTGTGTGACAGACGAACTTGCGGGACGGGCGCGCCGTAGTCGTCGCGGCTGGCGGCCGCGGCAGCGTCTGAGTATTTTGCAGCACGCCAACGCTCCGGAGGCGACGCGACGACGTCGAGCGCTGCGTTCAGCGGCTGGCCGTCGCGTCCAACCAAACGCCGCCGCGCGCGCGCCCCAGTGAATTTTGAACACCGTGGCGGCCGGGCGCCGACCATCGGGGCTATCTATTCTGTGATCGGGGTCTTAAAAATAGAACGACTTCAATAAAGAAAGGAACCTTCGCTTTTTCTTTTCACAAAGATTTAACTAATCTTTTATCTTAATTTTCCTTGAAGATAGATTCATATTTATTCTCTTTGTCAAGCAAGAGTGCGAATATATTCCTTTGACTCATTTATTTATATTTCATTAAATAACATGACACAAAATTTGCTTCGATGAGATCTGAAGCAATACTAATACTAATAATAAGCCGCCAACAGACGGCCAGTCAGCGAGACCACACACAGTCGACGGACGCAACTGCTCAGCAGAAGGCGGCAGGTATCCCAGCGGGCGGGACCATTAGCCTAACATGATAAAATCGATATTTTGACATCGAAAATGTCTTTTCGATCGCTTCAGTATAGTCCCCGATTTCCAGCGAGAGTGCGATTTCGCCCTGACGTCGTGAGTTTTAAGGCTACGTAAATACGTGTCAAACAAATGACGCGTATCGAGGAGGGCTATAAGATGGTAAAAAAAAACATTAAAAAAGGTTGAGAGTTTTTGAGAAAATCGCTTACAATAGCCGTTTTAAGTCCCCTAAGGATTTAAAAGGGCACTTTTAAACATATTTCTAAATATAATTTAAACTTTTATATTTTTATGTTGTAGATTGACTCAATATGTGGGGATGTTATTATGATTTTTTGAAAAAAGAGAAAAATTTGGGAGTTATGATTTTATTTTAATTTTCTGTTACGCGAGTTACGAGTCGTCTTTATCTTGCAGTGTGTGTGAGTAGTTAAAATTATTTTCGTGTATTCGTGTACCTGAAAATTAATAATTTAAATTTTTCTAAATTTTTTGTAAATTTTTCCAAATTTTAATATTTCAGTATGCAATAATGTGATAGGTCTCGACTCTCGACGAGATCTTCAATTCGCATAACAGCTGTCAAAATTAAAACGGCTAGGTATATCTCGGAAATTACCGATCCTAGACTACTCTTGTACTGGGATAAATGACAGATCTCGACGAGATGTTCATTACAGATGACAGCTGTCAAAATTAAAACGGCTATATCTCGGAAACTACTGATCCTAGACTACCCTTTGCAAGGACAAATGATAGTTCTCGACTAGATCTTCATTTCAGATGATAGATGTCAAAATTAAAACGACTATATGTCGGAAGCTACCAATCCTATACTACTCGTGTGCTGGAACAAATGATAGACTTGGATGATAGAATTGGATGACTGCTGTCAAAATTAAGGCTATATCTCGGAAACTACCGATTCTAGACTACTCGTGTGATGGGAGAAATGATAGATCTCGTCGAGATCTTCATTTCGGATGACAGCTGTCAAAATTAAAACAGATATGCCTCGGATCGTGTGCTGGGACAAGTTTCCACTTTAAGAACAGCGGCAGGAGTGCGAAGTGATTCCCACCTACCCCCAGATTTTAATATTACTTTTAATATTCATAATAGGCATACAGTATGCCCGACGCCACGTACTGAAGGCGTAAAAGCCGCTCACTCGCACGCGCACAGTGCCAGTGAACCTCCTTTCAGTATCGCTCTCTCTGGCTACCTCAGACTACTACGTTACAATGTAATTCCACAATACATATTATGCTCTTTTTAGCTCACTGATCAAAGGCCGACTAATCGCTTCTTATAGCTCAGTCAGCACGCTCACAGTCGGCGACTCACTATACGCTTATATTTGAATAAGCCCTAAAAGTAATTTTCAATGTACCCGAAGATCATGTAATGTGATTTTTTTCAAACGTGATGATGAGACAGATGAGAAACGATTCGATAATGTGAGGAGAGTACGCAAGACAATAGTAGGTATGAGATCTGACGCGACTCACCCGGAAGGCTTCCCGGAACTTGTTGGACATGATGCTGTAGAGCAGGGGATTGATGGCGGTGGACAGGAAGTACAACACTCCAGATAGGTGATTCAACCATCGATACACCTGAAAATAGGGCATTGCATGATTTAGTATCCCTTTTTACAATTTCATAGGCAAAGAAACATAATATATAACCAATCGTTAATTCTGGTTCTTTACCGTCTTATATCTCTTCAACTGGCAAGATGCTCTTAATAAATAACGAATAATGTAAATAAATTACGTTTAAGCGGCGGGTGGTCGGTGCGGGCTTGGCTTGGACTCTTGATCTCAGGGTCCGAGGTTCGAATCCGATCGACACGTACCAATGAGTTTATTCTAATGTAAAAAATTAAGTACATATCTACACCCGCTGCTTCACCGTTTGGAACCGGTGTAAAACTGTAGGTACCTTCCCCTGCTCCTTACCAGGCAGGCAGTAATCTCAAATTGTGGCCGACTGGTTTGGTACCACCGGACTGGACGTAAGATGGCCGCTAGGTAGCCTCGGTTGTATTCTCCTTTAGTCCAGTATAGCCAGCAGTCCAAGGGAAGTGTCCGATATGGCACCTTCTCGAAAGTGATATTGGCTTGGCAGAGCAATTACTCTGGCCTCTCTGACTCAAGTCACTCATATCGGCTTACATAAAAACGCCAAGTGCTGGTCGGAAACGGGCATCGAGGATTCCGCACCACAAAAAAAAAAAATTGATAAAAAAACACGTTGTAGAGACCCCATAAATTTTTCCCAAAAATAATCATTATATCATCTGGGAAATATCATGAAGATAATATTTGCTTTTGACAGCATGTTATTTGATCGCACAATTTAAGAGATAATGATAAATATAATTCCAGGAGCAAAGAACGCCTAAGGCTGGTACCCGCGTGGCTAACAATCGAATTATTGAATTAAACGATTAATTCGAAAAGAGGGAGGGGGGAAGAGAGGGAACAAAAGAAGTACGTAACGAGGAATGGAGGAGGAGGGAATAGTGTGGTGGGAAAGGGAATAGGGGATGGTGGGAATGGAAGAGGGAAGGGGGAGGGAAGGGGGAGGGGAGGGAGGAGGTTAGAGGGATGGAGAGGGCAAAGAAGGACGGAGGGGTGGGGTACATTACGTGGTGGTACTGAAACCCGACTCCGTTCAACTCGCACTTGGCCGGTTTATTTTAGGCTGAAATAATAAATTGGATTAATCTGAGAATGGTGAGAAAAATCCAATTAATCATCTTATTTTCTAGATATTAAACTATTCTTTAATAGTACCTACATTTGGAAAAATGTGTTACAATTTTATTTTATTATCACGAAAATAAATAGAAACACCCAAAATTCTAAGTATTGCCAAAAGAATATCAACCGAATTGTTCGGACAGAAGCCAGCTGGACCCAAGGCAGAACCGAAAGCTACTAATTGCCTCATATTTATTTTTGTTTCTCTTAAAAAATAAAACAAGGAGCAAATTATTTCATTACGTACGTTTCTACGACTAGACATTGATTACGATATTATGTATTATTTACTTATAAAAAAAGACTAAAATGTATTTTGCTACAGTTTTAAAGAAAAGTAGAATCAGCTCAAACACATTACTAAGTACTTGTCGGC
Organism: Nematopogon swammerdamellus; assembly: GCA_946902875.1. NCBI lineage: Eukaryota > Metazoa > Arthropoda > Insecta > Lepidoptera > Adelidae > Nematopogon > Nematopogon swammerdamellus. Next base: position 14,001,844 of record OX336339.1, read on the forward strand.
GCTCTTGTTGAAATTGTACCCTCTGATAATAATTTTTAATTTTACCTGATCTTTTGTTCGTAATTCACTACTGAGCCATATATTCTCTGGTAACTATTTGCTAAAAATGTTTAGACTCTCCTCTAAACGTCATTGGCATGTTAAATGGGTTATTATGTATCACTGTTATCTAGGAAGATCTATTGTGATCTCTCAAAAGTTTAGAGCTCACCCCCAAGTCCGATTTCCGCTATGAACCGAGTTATATTCTTGGGGTTGAGTGCCTGTATTTGGCAGTGCCGGTTTTATATAGTACCGTATTGTGGGGTCGGTACTTAAAAATAATAGCCCCACTGCATCTCTCCCCGTCGCATGTCGTAAAAGTCGACTAAGGGATAAGAAAATTCGTCAGCCTCGGTAGCTCAGTGGCGCGGTTGGTTAGTCAACTGTTATTAAGCAACGCTGAGCGCGGTCAGTGTTTGGATGGGTGACCGCTCCACCGTTGGAGGCTGACCGTGGTTCGGATTCCACGTTAAACTGTAGGTCCCTTCCCTTCTTACCTTACTAGGCGGTAGGGTTTATCCCGGCCGGGTTGGTACCACCGCACTGAACGAAACGTCGGTCGAAACGGCTATGTAAATAGTTCGTGTTTTCCGTCCAGTTTAGTGTAGCCGACATGAAATGAAGGGAAGCACTGACATGGCACCTAGTTCACCCTGTGTTATGGGCTGACATCACGGATGTTGTAGGTGATGAAGCCAACCGTGTCAGGTTCCATAAAAAAAAATAAAAAAAATACCTCGGAACTTATTTTACACGAGTACCCAGAAAGTAGTGCCTTCGCGTAGTTCTGCCCGGGCAGTTGGTACCAGTGCTGCTTGCTTTGGTTGTGTGCCCAAGGAGAGTATTTCTTGCCGGTATGTGCTTTTTGGTAGGTATGTGAGAGTTTTATATATTTTATCTTCGAAAAAAATTAACACTTAGCTAAAATCTAGGTCTCTACTACATCTACATAGCAGATTTTTATAAATTAAAGATCTAGAACAGGGGTCACCAAATGGCGGACCGCGGTCCGGATCCGGACCGCCGACCCATTTTTTGCGGACCGAGAAGAATTTAAGAATATCAATATAAAAATTTCTTCAATATAAAGATGAACTTCATTAAAAGTAAATTCCGATCTCGTCTTACCAATGACCATCTCCAGGATTTAATGGCAATAGCTTGCACTAACTACTTAGATTTTAAGCAGATTGTTCAGAGTAAAAAATGCAATAATAAGAAAAATTCTGAATTGTTCAGAATAAAAAAATCACTTTTTCTCTAGTAGGCACGTACGTATTTTTTAATTAGAAGTATCCCTAATAAAAAATATTTTCGTATTTCTTTTCGTTTTATATACTTACTAATTGACATTTTAAATCTTGATTGCTAGTCATCATCTACCAAACGGACCGCGACAGATATATATTTTTTTAAACGGACCCCCAATGAAACTAATTGGTGATCCCTGATCTAGAAGGTCGTAAATTGTAGATTAAGTTTAACTATTTGCTGTTGTTATTCTATTGAAATTAATGTCATTTGTTAATGAGATCAACCTATTGTGGACGAAAAGGCAAAAAACCGTCACTTTGAATATTGTTGAATAGTGGAAGCTCTGCGACGGGTTGAGGAAAACCAAAGGAAAACTTACTTGTTAAGTGGAAATTCCTCCCATTGACTTACGTAGGTACTTAGGCCAATAAAGCGGTTGAGAGAGCGGAATGTGGGTGGTGTGTGGTGTGGTGCGGTACAAGTATTTATTAGGTAAAGTTAGACAAATACTCCCGATCATATAAATGGAACTTATTAATAATTATGTAAAGGTTGATCCAATTCGAGGTTCTCATGTTGGCAACACTGTAATTTTGACAGCTGTTAATAATCGCGCGTGTTTCAACGTCAAATGTTAGAGTTTGTAACAATACATTTACAAAATGAATTGCTTTAACATTGCTCAACTAAATCGTTAAAATGTTCAGTTGTTCTACCTACAGAAATAATAATTCTGTAAGAACTGTGTATCGACTTTTACGGGAAGATTGTGGTCAAGTTAATCGTCCTGCTGAGCGAACAATTCGCCAGATACCTAGTGAAAACAATTTAGGAAACTGGAAGCATTGGAGATAGGTTGATGTGGCGTAGGCTCAGCTGAGAATATTGCTGCTGCGATTTTATTTGAGCACGACAAATGGCACGCGCCAGACTAACGCAGAGGTGTAGTCCGACGGCACCCACGGGTATTCGGATATTTACGGAGGCTGCGAATACCTTGTCGGCCGGCTAGGTGCACCTTCACATTATGTTTGAAGGACCCCAGACTGTACATTAGTAGAGGAAAGGGTGCAGGCGGGAGTGAATTCCACATGTTGGCAACCCTGTAAATAAAGGATTTACAGGATCGATTTGTCCTAAGTGGGGGAATATCGACAGTGTGTGGATGCATTCCCAACCTGTTGCGCGTGGAACGATGGTAGAATGGGGATGGGTAACCCACAGCGCGTGCAACGTTAGATGTTTTGCGTGAAATGTTCCGAGGTCGCATTATTTCATGTTACGGTGACGTCATCTGGCCGCCAAGATGCGATTTTGATCGACACCATAGGTTTTTTTTTGTGTGGGGTTTTCTTAAGAGTCGCGTCTAATACCAACACACCTGCAACGTTGGAGCACCTAAAAACTAACATTCGCCAAGTTATTGCCGACATAACCCCGAAACTTGCGAAAAAGGTATCGAAAATTACCTCGACAGAATCAACTGTTGCAGAATAATATCCAGAGGCGGCCATTTGCCTGACATTAATTTCCATAATTAATGAATAACACTAATTAATATTCTATTAAATAAAAAATAATAAGATATTTAAATGTTCTGTATTTTTTTTTTAATAAAGTTAGGAATCTCCAATTGGATCACCTTTAGTTTGAAGAAGACAATTTACTTTCTTATAATCTGTTCTGTTAAAATGCCTATGTCTATAAGTAGGTAGGTACATACCTACCTAATAGATATTGCACCCAGTGATATGTCACCCTTTAAAATAAATTTACTGCTCGTTTTAGTTTTTTTTTTACATTTTTTCGAGCGTATCGGCGCGTCGTCGCTTGGATTGGAATTGCGCGCGGGGGCGGTGAGGGCGCGGGGGAGGCGGCGGCGGCGCGCTGATGCTCGTCTCGTCAAGTAAATTTCGATGTTTGGACGGTAATAAATAAGGTTGCATGTAATTTGTATTGAAGGTCGTTTATTTTGGTAGTATTTTTTTGTTGTTTAGGTATTTAAGGCTACTTATATTTACATTTATTTAGGTATCATATCGTTATGAATTATGAATGAAAGAGGTCAGTCAAAATTATCTACTATAGTAGGTATATAAATTTATTTATTTATTTTGATTAATTAGTTACAAAACATTTAATTTCATAAAAGCATATAGACAATATTGCATAATAATATATCACACCCATAGGCAATATAAAAAATAAATTGCGGCCAAGTGCGAGTCGGACTTGCGCATCGAGGTTTCTTTATCACCACGTGATTGGCCGGCTTTTATTAATTGTTGTTTTACTTTAGGGTTTGCGCTATAATCACAACAAGTTTGACGCTTGTATGTATTACCGTTTTTACGATAGACTCTATCGTAAAAACGGCTCTTTTTGCTCTATCGGATAGAGCAAAATGTGCATCTCGTAAAAGGCGACTAAGGTATAAGGACAAAGGGCCGTGCTAAAGGGTGACGGAGGACGGGCGATTGGGCATCACAAAAAGCTTTTAAAAATGAAATTTTATGTCAATTAGGCTTTATATATAACAAATGATGAAATTAATCTAAAATAATATTATGCCATGGAAAATTATGCGAAATTAAAGCTTTAGAAGGTGATGTACTCCGATCAAGACAAATTATGACAAATGAAGATACCAACTGAAGTTATATGAACTGAAAATAATTATATCAAATGATATTATAGATTTCGAAATTATATGAACAATTATTAAAAAATTAGACGTTCCATAAACATGAAGAAATCAAATAAAGAGCAGTAAAAATGCTGTAGGCAGTCGGTCTCCTTGTCTATTGATAAAAATATTTTTAATTTAAAACTTGTTTTTATTTAATTTAAAACATCCATTGCGCCGCGTCAAAAGCTAAATACTTACTTATTAAGTAATATTTGTGAGAACCCAGTTTTAGTAGTTAAGTACCTACTTTTTTTTTTATAAAAGTTCAATTACGCTATAACTTTAATGCTTCAATAGCCTTAAGTGGATCTATTTTTATATTTTGTTGATTACCCAGCAGACAAATTATATATGACTACTTGTTCCCGCGGCTTCGCTCTCGGTAAAGTCGGTGAAAACTGTATGTTAATCGGTTGAATAGATTTCGACTAAATCACATGAAAGCTGACCAAAATTGGTAGATTTTTTTCCAACTGCGTTCACTTTCGACCTCTACTGCTCGGCTCATGTGAATAACGGCGTAAAGCTATATAGCCTATAACCCGGTGAAGATTTATGTCGCACGCATTACATAGGCAAAACAGCAAGCGAATAGATTGAGCCGATCTTGAGTTATATATAAGCAAACATATGCACAGACACACAGACGGCAGACGTTGAATCTTACAATAAGTAGGGATGGATGTACGTATGACCGATTAAATTATATTGACCGAGGTTCGGATTCCTCGTAAAACTGTAGGTCCCTTCCCTCCTAATATTACTTGGTGGTAGGGTTTAACCCGCCCGGGTTGGTACCACCGCACTGAATGAAACGTCGGTTAAAAACGGCTATGTAAATAGTTTGTGTTTTCCGACCAGTTCAGTGTAGCCGGCACGATCAAAGGGGGAAGCCCTGACATGGCACCTAGTTCACCCGGTGTTATGGGCTGACATCACGGACGTTGTAGGTGATGTAGCCAACCGTGTCAGTTTCCATAAAAAAAAAATTAACTATTAAGTAATCTGTGGTATGCACAGATCAGATTGTGGTATGGTATGACTAAAAGTGTACCTGTCAACTTCTCGAGGTGGTCTAATGTGGGGCAACCCGAGCGTAGCAAAAAATAGAGTAGGCACATGTAGTAGGTAGGTAAATATAAATATAGAGTATAGAGTATATATAGTAAGTACCTGTGAGAAACGGTATTGATAAGGTATAATTAGGTACTAAAGCACAGCTCTCCAAGTGGGCGCTTGTGGTCACGTGGGTGTTTTCAGCAGACAAATAATTTACTGATAGAAAGAATGTAGGCGAACGCTGTCTTTGCACATTAGTCGATACTTCGTAATAGGTATAGCAAGTTATCATATACTGCTCAGGCTCGCACGAATAAGGACGTGAAGTGGGAGGCCTATGTCTAACAGTGAGATAAGAAAAGGGCTAGATTATGATTTTAATTAACTACGGCAAATATCTCAATTTTTTCTAAAATTTCTATGACTTTCAACCATACTACTCATCCGCTGGAACGAAATGGCATGATATTAAAAAAAATCAATAGTTGCAAAATCACACACAGATCATATTGCTCGAAACCCTATGTAAATCGATTAAGTATTTTTCGAGTAACTAAGTCACATAACTCAAGTTCTTACTGCACGGACTCTTTCACAGTACAAACAGCTCGCCTCTGGAATAATCAGCTCGTCCATTTACGCTCCACTACGTCTATCAATGTATTTAAGATAAATGAGAATCGTTTCTTATCCATAATGAAGTAAATACATTTATATTGCAAACATATCTTTACTCCCTTGTTCTCTCTCTCTCTTGTCATTCGGTTGATGGTGTTGAACCCTCCAACCAAGAACTGTTGAACATCAGTACCACTGATTAATGTACTTAATATGTAAGTCTATTATGTACATCTATATATGCGTATTACAGTATTTATGTAGTATTCGTTTGTAGTTTATCATATTGCTCTATTGCGTAATACATTGCCACCAACTATTCTTGTTCGCCTGCATATACTTCTACCACATTGTCACGTAGTGAATTTTAATAGCGGACGTCGAAATGCCGTTTACCGAAGTGTCAGAGACACATTGCCAGTACGGAGGAAAATACTCCGTACTAAGGCTACGCTACACGGAGACGTCCGTTATTTTGAAGATTATTACTGCCAACCTACATTTTTGAAAATTCAATCACACATATCTCGGCGTACTACACTCTCACTACGTAACCGAGCACACATTATTGTATCATTTACCGAGCGTGAATTTCCACGATCTCTTCCCGCTGTCAGCCCATACTAAAATTATATATTGTTTGACGTAACGAAAAAGATCGGAAGCGTCTGTATGGAATTTCTGTTTGCTGTATTTGGCAACACAGCACATCGCGGTGTTGACTAATGGGTTGCCAGGCGGTTAAAATATATCCCAAATAGACGGGAATTCACATCCGCCTCGGTTGTATTTATCTTACATATTAATTCAGACATCATCGGAGGACCCCTAGTAGAGGTCCATTATTATCAACAAATGGTGTTACAGGCCTTCAGCCACTTAGATTCAGGTAACCACATACAGTGCGCGTCATTGCGTGCTAGCCGACTTCATTCCGCAGCCACACCACAAACGCGCGCTGTCGTCTATAAAAGCGGGACTCAGTGAAACAAGACTTCACTTCTTCTGTTAAATAATTCTCCGCTACAAGATAAAATATAACGCGCTCGATCTGCCGCCGTGAGTCTTACTAGTCTTCCTCGCGACCGTGCCATTGTCAACGAGCCGCGGCGTTGCACCACCGTCGTCGGTCACGCGTCGTCGAGTCTCCCTCACGGACGCCTGCAGCCGTACATCTCAGCGTTGAGAGAGGAGTCCCCACAGCCAGGGTTACGGGTAACATTACACTCTCTTCAGCTCTGCCCTGCCTGTCGCTTGTGAGACACCGCCGGCCTAGCGGTTGTCGTTGCGCTTCACGCACAAAACGTATAACGCCCATCTGTGTATTTTCTCTCTTCCCATCCACAGGGCACCTTGATATGTGTGCATTATTTAATGTGGTTGTGTTTGTGTGTGTGTGTGTGTACAGCTCCTACGTCTACACGTAGTCTCTTCTACGTTACACGTAGACTTCCACGTTTCTACGTTCTCCGTCCGAGGACGCCTGCATCATCTGCGACGGCATAGCCGGTACGAGCCACCTGGGCCCTACTCCTCGTCCGGCTGTTCCGAAGCAGAACTTTGTGAAGAGGGTGGAGATCGAGCGACGCGTCGGAGGCTTCGTGTCGGCCTTCCTGCGAAGACCTTCGTCTCCCCTTCCGAAGCTAAGTTCTCGGATAGAATTATAGCTCTAATCGATTAGCTCGGTCGTCACCCCTACGATGCTCAAGTGATTCTGAAAACTCACACCCTGTCTTTTTATATAACAATCTTGTATTACAAGGAATAAATGATAACTTTATATTTCTGAGCGTATTTCTTTATTTAATCCCCCTTTTTTTGTCTCAACATCCTAAAGGTTAGTTAAAAAACTATTAAAAAAAATATAAAAACCGCCTTCAATTTATGATATAAAAAAAATCGAACCCTAGAGTTGAAGGCGGTGCTAAAGAAGGTTACACAAATCACAAAGGATATCATCCACTCATGTTTTCTTTCATGAATCATTTTTACTTGCTTTAGCACCGCTTTCAACTCTAGGGTTCGATTTTTTTTATTTCATACATTTTTTAAGGCGGTTTTTATATATTTTTTTAATATTTTTTATTTCACAATTTTTTTAGTAATTTTTTTGCTATTAATGTACTCGGCGGAATCGCTCGGCCATCCGATCTTGACAAAATTGAAATGGGACCACACGGAAAGCACCAGCTTTCAAATAAAAAAAGAATCATCCAAATCGGTTCACCCAGTCGAAAGTTCTGAGGTAAACCCTCCTTTTTTTGAAGTCGGTTAAAAATTGAACGTAAACGGAAAAAATAGTTATATTTTTTATGATCGAAGCAATAGAATGCCTCACGACACTAAGCTCGCCTATTGTGCCTAATTTATACAAATTGGTGTTCAATAAAGAATACAAACATATATACATACATACATAAACACAAACGGAGTTACGATATGTCTCACTTCCGACACCACTGCTCAGCTCATAGGAATAATGGGGTTAAGTGTTACACCGAGCTAAGCCTTATATTTTTCTGAAAGCTCCGTTCGAATTGGTTTAGTAGTTTTTGAATTATTTACACCAATATTTGGTTTTAGTTATTTTTATAATACAGGTTGTTCGGCACATCGACCGACAAATTTTCTTTGTAGGTAAGTGGGGTCATTTGCAAGGATGGACCTATGATACCTTTTTTCAGGTGTCACGTGGTATCGAGATACGATTTTTTTTTCTTTATTTTTGAAAATTACCAAAATCTCAGCTTTAACCCCTTGTAACTTTTTTTTGTGATTGTATCTGCACGAAATAAAATTTATTTGATTTAATGATGTATCCTTGTTCTAAAAAAAATATCATTTGATGAAGTTAATACCATGAAAAGGACTTATTACCGCCCAAAGTCCCGAGGACGAGTAACAATATGACAGAATCTTAACTTCTTAATTCATTTAAAAAAAACTGACAGCAATTGAGAGCTTCATTTCCTTTAAAAAGTTCTCTAGTTTACGCCCTTTTCAACGGTATACCACATGCCTTGCAAATCTTACACTATGTGGCCAAAATTAGGGACAGAGACCAGAACAGAACGACAACTTTGCAACAGGGCCACCATATCGGTGGTCGCTTCACTTGTTGAGAGCGTTTTCAGGAGCAGTGAGTTATGTATGAGCTACAGGTGTGACCGGTGGATAGAGTTTAAATGCTGTGTGCAGCCAGGCGCCGCCGCCCACGCCGCAAGGCGGTTGGAGTTTATGCTGTGTGTGTTCAAATAGTGTGTGAACTTAGAACCTTCTTTCTATTCTACTTCAATTGACTAGAGTTTCTACGTGCAGAAGGTGGACTTTTTGAAGAATACAATTTCTTCCAGTTCGCCTTGGTACTTAATATCCCATTAAAGTCGTCAGTGCCTATGTTTCCTTCGACTAGTACATTTAAAAATAATAATTTCTGAATATTCCGAAAATTTCAATGTTTCCTTCGACTAGTATACATTTAAATATAGTCATTTCCTAATATTCCGAAAATGTCAACGCTTCGCTCCAATGAGATGAGAGGCAAGCCAAATATCTAGATATTTACGTAAGCGTTACGTTAGATGTGCCCGTTAAAATTGGCTATTGACTAGGTACCACATATCTAAAAATACATTTTTCTTAAGTGATTTTGAGACCAATGTTCCAAACCAGAATGGCCATATCTTTCATTCACATTGTGTTGTATTTCTGCTTGCAGTGATTCAATATTTCACATTCATGCATTCAGCTCTAGACGGATCTCCAGTTGACACAAGCGAATGAATAATGTACGTGTGTCGATGACGTTCCAGACCAAGCAGTAAACGGAATATAAACAATATTATCATGGAAATTATTCTTTTCATATGAAAACGCAGATGAAAATTAAGTTGTAAGGATCCAAGTTGTGTCTAGTCACTCTGTACAAGTAGGTACGATAGAGTGTAAATAAACAAACTTTCAACATTATTTACCCAACGATAGCAAAATGAAAAAAAAAACTATGACATTCTAGAAGGGAATTAATTTATAGTTTTATGTATTTAATTTAATTTATAATTTGCGATTTCTACGTTTAAACTGGTATGTACTTATATTATGTAGTGCAAGTATATTATAGTTTATCGTAGTTATTTTCCATATATTATATTTTACATTCTACTGACCGTGGTTCGGATTCCACGTTAAACTGTAGGTCCCTTCCCTTCTTACCTCACTGGGTGGTAGGGTTTATCCCGGCCGGGTTGGTACCACCGCACTGAGCGAAACGTCGGTCGAAACGGCTATGTAAATAGTTCGTGTTTTCCGTCCAGTTCAGTGTAGCCGGCGCGAAATGAAGGGAAGCACTGACATAGCACCTAGTTCACCCGGTGTTATGGGCTGACATCACGGATGTTGTAGGTGATGTAGCCAACCGTGTCAGTTTCCATAAAAAAAAAAAAAAAAAATATTCCCACACTCAAGTCTTTTGCTACTACCTACTTATATCTCACAACATACGACTCTCAAACATCCAAAGGTTGACTGGGAGAAATCCCTGTAAGGGATAAGTCCGCCTTTGCCCCTCATGTAAATTACTTATCGTTTGTTACTGTTAAATGTTTTGGAGCAATAAAGTATTTCTATCTATCTATCTAAGGGAAGTAGAATGGGCTCACCTTCACGAAGAGGTCGCCGCGCGCCTCCGCGCGGTGGCTGGTGGCGTACACCGCCATCAGTCGCTGCGCGTGAAAGGGCGCCCAGCAGACGAAGAACGACAGCGCCACCGCCACTGCACAACCACCGCACACAGTACTACAATCAACTCGAGATACAACACCTCTACTACTTTGTCACTCTCGGTTGAGTTTTTTTATTTAATTTTTAAGTAATCCGCTATGGGTGGCTGTGTCAGAGAGGCACATGCTCCGACCAGCCAATATTACTTCTCTTTGTATTGCGTGGAACACAGCCCGGGTTGCTATGTAACCATCATTTTTGTTTTTGTTTAAGAAACAAACAGTACACAGAAAGAAGTTCATGATTAGTTAAAACTTAAAACGCTTCATACTCTTTTCGGTTGACGGCGCGCATACACTTTTTAGTTTCTTATATAGGGACCCGCGTGAATTTTTTACTTTTTCTTATTTTTATTATTTGTTGTGCAACAAATATATAATTTTACATTGGCCATTAATAACACATATTCTGTGAAAATTTCAACGGGCTACATATACGGTTCAAGAGATACAGCCCTCGCAGCCCTCGGACAGACGGACAGACAGACAGACAGACGGCGGCATAGCCTTAGTAATAGGGTCCCGTACGACGGATACGGAACCCTAAAAACACTAACTTTTTTAAAATCTTACGTGGACTACGGTGTGGTGTCAACCCAGTCGACTACAATTTGGGCGTACCACCTAGTACCACATAGTAGGGGCAAAAGTGTTTATTAAGCTAATTCTATCTATTGCGAGTCTCACTATTCAAGTTTAGCTAGCTGCTGAGAGGACTAAAACAAAACAAAAACCGGCTAAGTGCGAGTCCGACTCGCGCACCGAGGGCTCTGTACCACCCGAGGTACCACGTAATTGGTCGGTTTTAATTGAGTGAATTGCGTAGTTATTACTTAGTTCGATTTAAAAAGAGCACGAACTCAGCTATAATAATATGTAGCTATTAATATTATAGGTTCAGGTTCAGAGGGTTCATTCCGCCGGTTGCTTGTCCAGTAACCGAGTGGGTGGATACGGGTTGCGGCCCCGGACACCTCCAGCTACTATTGTCACACTCCCAGTACCTCTCCGTGACAATAGCATCCTTTCTTCCTTTTACCCACACCTAGTCCGCTACTATCCCGTCTCATTTCCACTTCCCGTACCTGCCCCTTTTACGCCAATCCAAGGTTGCCGTGCCGAAGGATGCGTGGCTAGAGGCGAGTCTAGTCTCGAGCGTGCCAAATAAAATCCTGGGGTTTGGTGCCCCCAGGCTCTAATATAGCCTTACCCTGGCAAGCGGGGCTCTGCCAGGGTCGACAGTTTACTTCCCTAGCTACTCGTGGGACGAAAAATGGAAGTAAACATCTTAAATCCTAAAAATGACGGCGATGCAGCTCGCCACTCGTCACGTCGCGTTTCACGAGGGGGCGGAAAGTGGGCAACGGAAAGCCGCTTTGCCACATTGAATGTTTGTGGAGGAATGAAAGATAAGGAGGATGAAGTGTATGAGATGATGAATGCGAGGCAGATTGATGTGCTGGCTGTGAGCGAGACCAAGAGGAAGGGGGTGGACAGGTCCACGCACGATACTTTTACAGCCCTGTGGTCTGGTATACCACAGAATGAAAGGGCTTGCCAAGGTGTAGGAGTTGTCCTCTCTGAACGAATGGCTCAATGCATGATTAATTACGAGTGTGTGAGCCCAAGACTCCTATGGGTCCGACTGAAGGTGGGTTTGGTCCGCTTGTACGTATTGGTGGTGTATGCCCCGGACATGTCCAAGCCCATCAAGGACCGCGAGGAGTTCTGGGAGAGTGTGAGAGAAATACTTGATGCATGTGAGGGGAATGAGAGAGTGTTATTGATGGGAGACTTTAATGGATGGGATGGCGTGAAAAGGGATGGCTATGAGTCTGTACTTGGAAAGTTTGGTGACGAAAGAAAAAACGAGAATGGTGTTAGTTTGCTCGAGGTGTGCCTGGAAAAGAATCTTTTTGTGACAAACACTATGTTTGCCCACAAAAAGATTCATATGTATACTTGGCAGAGACAGGAAGAAAGAAGTATGATAGATTTTGTGATAGTTGACGAAAGATTAAGAGGCAATGTTGTAGACACAAGGGTTCATCGTGGAGCCAATGTTGGAACAGACCACTTCTGATTCTCTGACAACTTCCGGTCTAATATAAAACTGTTTTGGAAAATGGTAAAAACAGTCCGGAAGAAATCAGAGACATGTAAAATGACGGATATCAGGGACAATGAGGGATGTGTATTAAAGGATGAAAAGAAAATTTTAGAACGATGGAAGGATTATTTTGAAAGACTTTTTGAACCTGAAGGTGTGGAGACACAGCCTGAAGCTGGAGCTGTGAGCGACACGCCTAGTATGGATGTTGATAGCGAGATTAGTGTGGATGAGATTCAGAAAGCATTGAAAGGCATGAAATTAGGTAAAGCAGCGGGATATGATAGAGTGTCGGTCGAAATGCTGAGGGGCGGTGGTTGGGTGGTTGCAGACCTGTTGCACCGGCTCTTTAATATGTGCTGGCGACACGGCCGAGTACCAGATGATTGGTGCAAAGCTGTGATCGTCCCGCTGTATAAAGGAAAAGGTTCGCAGCAGGAATGCAAAAACTACCGGGGCATAAGCCTTCTCAGCATTGTCGGCAAACTGTACGCAAAAGTACTGATTGAAAGGGTGTTGAAAATTACGGAAGAAAAGATCTGGGATGTACAAGCGGGATTTAGGAAGGGTATGGGATGCACGGATCAGGTCTTTTCACTACGGTGCATAGCCGAAAAATATCTGGCGAAAAACCAGAAGGTCTTTTGCGCGTTCGTAGATTTGGAGAAGGCCTATGACAAAGTGATGAGGAATGAGTTGTGGGCAGTGTTGTCCGAGTATGGAGTGGACAGTCACTTGGTGCAAGCGCTGAAATCTCTCTATGAGGGTTCTAGGGCTTGCGTCAGGATAAACGGGGCATACACCGACTGGTTTGACATCTCTAGAGGGGTCAGACAGGGGTGTGTGGCGTCACCCTGGCTGTTCAATCTATTCATGGACAGCTGCTTGGCTGATCTGAAAGAATATGATTGTGGATTAAGAATGGATGAGTTAGTTGTGAAATGCCTCTTGTACGCCGACGATCAAGTGATACTTGCATCGTCGGTGGGCGAGTTGCAGGACATGGTAACTGTTATGGTTGAAGCATTTAAAAGGAAGGGAATGAAAGTGAATGTAAACAAGACGAAAGTTATGGTACTGGAGAGGAATGAAATAGTGTCCGAATGCGATGTCAGGATTGGGAATGAGAAACTGGAGCAAGTGAACGAATTCGTATATCTGGGGAATATGTTCACGCGTGATGGAAAATGTGAAGGAGATGTAGAAAAGAGAGTGAAAGCTGGCAACCAAGTGAATGGGGCGTTGCACGCTATTATGAGCAGCCAAAGCATGTCAACTAGGGCACGTTTGGCTGTCCATGGTGGAGTGCTGGCCCCTACACTTATGTACGGGAGTGAAAGTTGGGCATGGCAGACGAAGCATGAAAGCAGGATTAATGCTGTGGAAATGCGCGCGTTGAGGAGTATGTGCGGAGTTACAATGAAAGATAGATTGAGAAATAGTGTAGTGCGAGAGCGCTGTGGGTTGAAAGAAGATATAGTGACAAGGATTGAGAAAGGGATGCTTCGGTGGTTCGGTCATGTTGGAAGAATGGATGATAGGAGACTAACGAAAGAAATTTATGAAGCAAATGTGAGTGGAAGAGTCGGGAAGGGTCGCCCTAGACGCACGTACCTGGACCAGATCGGGCATGTGCTCAAAAAGGGGCAAGTGCTTAGTACCCGTAACCGACGAGCATGCATGAAGAACATTATGGGAGTGGAAGAGGCGGCAGAGGTGTGTCAGGATCGTGGCACGTGGAGATCCGTTGTCTCTGCCTACCCCACCGGGAAACAGGCGTGACGCTATGTATGTATGTATGTAATATTATAGGTATAAAAAAACGAGAGGGAACATAATACACCTTTAATTAGCTACTTACATCGATAATGTTTATTTTAAGTTCGTTTCGTAAATTAAATCTTTTTTTTTTTTTTATTAACCGAGAAGGTCCGCAATAGCGTTTGGCTGGCTCCGGTCGCGGCGGTGCGGCGCGGCAGGGCCAACCGTCGAATTAACTTCAGCACATCAATCACTGTAATAATTTCCGTGTCACCCGTCCCAAATGAGGAGCTATTATCTTCGGAGGTCGCGGCGGAAGGTTACGACACGACAGACTGAAGACGTCGCGTGCCCGCCGCTAAATGCCGCACTCCGCTTCGATTGATTCAGCTCTAGCACTAGCATTTCACACGCTGTCTCACTGTCACAGAGGAAGCCGGAAGCTATTTTGCTTCGCGTATTATTGCTACCAGTATAATGTGAACAGAACATTGCAGATTAAATATATAACCGTTCTTGTACACTGGCAAACACAATGATAGAGAATGAGATAGAACCTTTCAAAGTTACTGTCGTGAATACGTCAATGGTGGTATCTACTGCAGATACGCGAGGAAGGCAGTCAGTCTGATTCTATAACCCTGCACAGTACTGCACAAGAAATCACAGATGTCATCGTGCACCTTAGCTTGGTGGGCTTGCTCGTACAACCTCGCACGAGGTTTTTTATCTATCACACACCTTAAGAATTGTGTGTTCAACGATCATGCATCTGTGCAAGCATGCGCGCAGTATTTGAATGAGGCACAAGGCACAAGGGACGTTAGTTATTGAGACAAAGTTCTAATAGATCGATTAAAGCTGGTACTTATTGCGTATGCAGGAAGTTCGATCACGGAAAAACTTCAGCGTCGTAAAATATTGAAAATATGCCGTCTTGCGTCAATAAATATAACGTGCAAAAGAGAGACTAGGAAGCGACTGGTATTAAATTTCATAAGTGAATACCCTTCAAATACAATACATTATAATTATAAGAACAAGTAAAATTTATCATTTCATACATTTAATCTGGTTCGATAAAGTGGAGACGGCTTGTTTAAGATTAAATTATTTTTCATCATAATTGAAATGAAATAAATGATTTATTTTTTCGTCACACAACACCCCAAATAATTACAAACACAATTAAATAAACATAATATAACATGTGCCGAAAAGGGAGCCCACTCAGCTGACTCACTATCCGAATTAGTACGGAACCCTGGTTTTGGAGGTTCGGCTATATTAGGTTATTCCTTTTCCCTAGTCTGTGGTTATTCCTATCATTTTCGTCATTTTGAGAAAGAAAAGGAATTTTGAGAAAGATGAACGAATGATTTACGACATCTGTCAAATGTTGGATGATTTTAGTTGCGAGTGATACAAGCTTTAAATTTAGGTTATAAAGTCATACGCTCATCTTCTATCCGAAATATTTCACAAATAAACCAGAAATTATAGGACTAACTTAAATTTAGCTTTAGTCCGTGTCTGCTATCATCAGCTCTATTCTTAAATATTTAACTGCAATAAAATAATTGAATAAATAATTGAATCATAAAAAGTTTTGTCAGCCTCGGTAGCTCAGTGGTGCTGTCGTGATCGTAAGCACGACTGGGCGCGGTCAATACTTGGATGGGTGACCGCTTGACCATTGGAGGCTGACCGTGGTTAGGATTCCACGTAAAACTGTAGGTTCCTTCACTTCTTACCTTACTAGGTGGTAGGGTTTAACCCACCCGGGCTGGTACCACTGCACTGTATGAAAGATCGGTTGAATTGAAACTGCTATGTAAATAGTTCGTGTTTTCCGTCCAGTTACCCGCTACAGCTGCTGGCGCGTTCCGCAGTCTCTCAACTGCTGCAGCTGCCTGTGTTGTATAGAACATGGCGAATGAGTCTCTGATATGACATACATACAAAGACACCACTTTGAGCATTATTTACTGGACTTGGACTGAAAAACCTCTCTCCAATACAGTGAAAAAGAAACAACAAACTTATTTACCTACTTGTAAAACATGCGTAGGTGGTTACGAGTAGTGTCGATGCTCACCTAACATTCTTATAACTCTACGTTGCGATGCGCTGTTCTTGTATCGGGCGCTGCCGTTCCCGGCGCCGGAGCGTCCGTTGCTCTCTATGGAGAGTTTCTTAGGTGGGTGGAGCACGCGCGAGGTCCGCAGCTTCACGCCGATCAGTGCGTACAACACCGTGATCATCGTCATCGGGCCTACGAAAAATATGAAGCTGGAGATCATGAAGGCGTGGGATGAAGGTCCGTCGGTCTGCTTCATGGTGCACACGGTGCTCAGCCGGCCGTTGTCCACGTCGGTCGCTATGCCGAAGTGCATCACCTGCGGCACCGCCGTGAACACCGCCGCCGCCCAGATGGCCGCGATGAAGCGCACCACGCGCGACAGCTTGGACATGGTGTGCGAGATGAAGGGGTGGCAGATGGCGATGTAGCGCTCCACCGTGAAGGCGGTGATGGTGAGCACGGTCGCGTTCACGGACGTCTCGGAGACGAGGCCGAGCGCGACGCACGCCACCTCGCCGAACGGGTAGGTGTTGGGGTGCCACAGCTGGTGCGCGTCCGGCGGCAGCCCGCACACCAGCAGCAGCAGGTCGGACACGGCCAGGCTGAAGAGGTAGTAGTTGGTGGCGGTGTGCATGGAGCGGTTGCGCGCGATCACCACGCACGTGCTCACATTGCCGACCACGCCCGCCACGAAGATGATGGCGTACGCGACCGTCACCAGCACGAGCACGTGCAGCGAGTTCTCCTCCGAGTTTGGCTCGGTGCGCACCGCCGACGCGTTCACCGCGCTCGCGTTCAGCCACGGCTCCGTCATGGCGCCGGCGCCGGCGCCGGGCGGGCGGCTTCACTCGCCCGGTATCATCTGCAACAAGCAAAAAACAATGCTTTTATGTCGCACTTGACACGACAACACAGCTGATCATGTTATATTGTAAAGTACCTATATTGTGTGTAACCCCCTCGTGGAAATAAACAGCTTCCGAGTCAAAATTAAGTAGTCGGGTATATGCACTTGGGGCTTGTTGTTGACCAAGCGATGTAGTTTGAGCATAAGCGCCATAAAACAAATCAGTTCAGGGCCAATAACTAAAAAACTGAAAATGTTGTGCACATTTAGGATGCATTCGGTAAGGTGCATCCGATGCACCTTATCGATCAGGTCCGGATTCCGCTAACGGACGCGCTTGTTCTTGTTCTGTAACACTGATTAGGTATATAGTGCCCGTTTAATGGCCAGGACGCGCGACGACACGAATGTGCAAAATGTTGCTTTAAACGACAAAGCTATAATAATGAAAATTTAACTACGCGAGTGTTTGGATTAATTCAAACCATTGGCTTAAATATTCTAGCGTTCCGCTGATTAAAACACAATAGCCCGAATATATTATCTACAATAAAGTATCCTGCGGTCTACCGGCAACAAGTAAACTCGCTAACTCACCCAAAAAAACTCACTTTTCAAAATCTACTTACTCGCTCTTACATGCTTACGGTATCGACCCATGGTCTCGGTCAGCTTCGAGCGTGGTTTTATTCAGGATAGCAAAGCAATGGGCTATCCCTCGAATAAGATTATTCACTAACTCATTCACTTCCAATTACTCAGCCTCGAATAACTCACTCTTTCATGTGTGCCTGAAGCAATCACATCATATTGGGCTGTTAATATTTTAGGCTTCCGTACCGACGAAAAAATCTAACCTATATGGGATCACTCTTGTGTCTGTATGTCTGTCACAGCGTATTTTCTCCGAATCTACTGTACAAAAAAAGTTTAAATTTTGTGGTTGGACTCGCACTTGGCCGCTTTATTGATTTGTTATTTCCTTTTTTCTCTTATATCTTCCGTTTTTTGTAAGCCCATGATTTAGTTAACTGGTACTAAGTTAATTCTCGAACAGTGCGTCGGACTGAAATAAATAGATCTACCTAGCGATCTCTCAGTAATGGGTATTTGAGGGGATTTCGGGTTTCTTCGATGCCGACAGCTAACCACACGATGACTAGAGGAAACTGGGAACATTCCCAATTGGATAATATAATTGATCAATTTATTGATAAGAACTCAGGGACGGGTTAATCCCATGGGTTAATCGGATTAAGCATTATGTGCAGACTACGTGTGTAAATATGCTATGTATATGATATAATAGAATTATGTTAGTCTTAAATTAAAATGAAAAAGTAAGATAAAGACGGTAAATGTATGTCTCGTGGATTAAGCATATTATAGCGTTCAAAAACTGTTTTGTGCGAACCTCTATCTATAGGTACAAAAACACATTATAGATTTCCTCTGTTAGCTTTCCTAACCAAATAAATAAACAAATATCCACTTCGAAACTTGATCATTTCAATTGGAATTCGATGCATAAGTAATTAAGTTTACGTCTACTTTGTATTCAGTCATCCATTGGGTCAGAACTCAGAACCTTCCGAGAGCTCATTATTCGCACAACCACAACAGTCAACTGTTTTTTAACGAACACTAACTTGTTCTCGTAGGAACTATGTGGATATATGTACTTCGATAAAATTGAAATCGTAAAATTTCCGTCAATACCTACTCAGAAATAAGAATTTCACGTTCACGTTAACGGTGTGGCGATTATCTTATGTATAAGAAATTGTAATTGCTTCCGCGTGATGATTTCCGTCGTAGGAGTCTGTATATGATTATTTACTACCTTTTGCCCGCGGCTTCGGTCGCGTGAAACTCGTATGTAAAAAGAAGAAAGTAAGTAAGTAAGAAGACCGAGCGCCTCCTAGCGGGCGAAAATACGCGAAAAAAAGCGGTCGAGTGCGAGTCGAACTCACGTGGCTCCGTACCATTCCGTTTTTCGAGAGAACTTTAAGACTTAGGATTTTCGTTCAGGTTTTCCTTTATGAGAGGTCCTATATTCCCTTTTTTCACATTGTAGACACAGTAGTTTCGGAGATAAGGGTTTGGGGAATGCTCGAGTTTTGTATTTTCTTTGATATCTTAACTATGCTTTATAAAAAATACATGTATATTCCATAAAACGAGCCATTTTAATTGATATGCCACATGATGGACTTGAAACATTTTTTTTTTAGTTTGTAATTTGTCAGAAAATAAACAGAGGAACAAAAATATGTTCGCTCCTAGTTCCTGATGCCCAAGTCCTTCAGAATGTTCGCTATCGCCCTCATCAGTGTGGTCCCTTCAGTTTCGTTTGTAGATGTATGAATTGTATTGTTATTCTACGTGCCAAGACTTCACTGCCAGAAGTAGATGGGTACCAACAATACATATAAACATTGACGTGGATTTATACGAGTGGAGCTTCTAGAGGTGCTGCCGGTAACAGGTAAGTTAGGTTAGGTACCGGTAGATACCTGTTTGTGGATCAGCAGCTGTTTTTCTTTTTATGAAATTATTCACTTGATATAACAGGTTTTTCCAGTTCGTTTGAACACGAGACTAAATCGTGGGTCTTCGTGAATGCTTTTTAATTTGTTTTCTATTCAATATTCGTTCGTAATTATTACGATAATGCCAAGCGGGCGCGCGCCGGCCGCGGCCGTCGTCGTTGGTAAAGTCGATCTACCAGTCCAGTTGGCCCCTGGTCAAGGTCACAGTCATGCCTCCGTTACTTTAATGAACTCTGTCTGTAATAAGTAAAATATAAAAGACCTTCGGCCGAATCAGTACTCATTATTAATTGAAATACATAATAGCATTTCCTGCGCTAGAGAATCGTAATTGCGGCAGCCAGTGACTTGCTGATATTGTTGTTTGGGTAATTTGGAAGTTTTCTGATATCGCCGGGTCGCATATTTCCAAAGTCTACTACGGGAGTTCGCGGAAGACTTTTTTATTTATTTTATATTTTATTTGTCAATTGTCTATTTGCTACATTTTGGAATAGTGAGGATTTGTGGTCAGGTGCGGTCATTTTCAAAATTGTGACTGCACGCAGAGTCTGGAAAGCACTAGTTGTTTTTACCGACTTCAAAAAAGAATTATATTATTCGGTTGCCAATTCGACCCGTTCGACCAATTGTCAATTCGACCTGTATATAATATAGTTAAAATTGCACAATATTCGTATATGTTAGTCTATGTGGGCTTCTAAACAGGTGTGCCAAATTTCATAAGTGTACCTATGTATGTTGCACTAGAAATCGAATTGCCATAATTCTTTATTGGTTTAAGTATCTTCCAACTTAGGGAATAGTGCAAGTTTTATCAAAATCGGTTTAGTAGTTTTCAAGATATGGACTGTTAAGTGTATACCAATCACTGGAAAGACACGTCGTCGGTTTAACGCCCAATTCTGCGCAGAACTTGTTGTGTGATATAACTAAAAAGAGTGAAATAAAAAACTGTTTTAAAAACATTGAACAGACTTAAAAAAACAACTAAACTTAAACGTGTTAAATAATATTTTGATTCATATTCGGACCCTTGATAGGCGGCGCGGCGGCGCACTATGGGGCTTTAGAGGAATTAAGTCCATTTAACAAAGTTCGTGATATATAGTAGATATATATATGTAATGATAACTATATAAACACTACATTGAAATCCTGACTATGGTTCTGTTTTGACACATACTTTTTTTTCTACAGAGTCGCAAAGTCAGGGAAGGCCGTTGTTGCGCAACTGATTGCATTCACGTGCAAGAAAATGCCAATTTTTATTTTCAGGATCCGTTGTCTAGATATCTATGGTAATTTTTTTTCTCAAAGAAAATCTTATGCTCAATAAATACACGTAAATCAAATATGAATATAATTGTTGAGTTTTCAAAAAAATTTTTTTTTTGTTACATAGTCGAAGTTCCATATGTTTTTTAGAACTCCTGGACGTATATTTTTGCCTCCATTTGCCTCCAAGTGCTCATGCATACTGACGTTATCCTGAGTATGTACTTTAATAGATAAAAGCAAATCCAGCTGCAAATACCTGCAAATGCATCATTTACAACACTTCAAACTTACACATTTCGAACAAACAACTCGAACAAATTCGGCGCATATTGCCTCGAGACGGCAAAGAAGTTCGTGTCCCTGTATGAATGGTACAATATGCCATCCACGGTGCACAAAATACTCATACATGGAGAGGCCATTGTGGAGAACTGCATTTTTCCTGTCGGTTCTCTGTCGGAGGAAGCACCAAAAACCCGAAACAAGGACTACAAGAAATATCGCTTACGACACTCCAGAAAGTGCAGCAGAGTGGCTACTAATGAGGATGTCATGAATCATGAACCTTATGATGACGTCATCAGACCCTGTGATGGCACACCTTAGGCCCATTTTCAAAAAAGCAAAAGATAGAAATATAGGTGATGATTGTAAGCGCACTTTTAGAGGACTAAGTTTTTAATTTTATATTACTGTATGTATATTCTTATGACTAGAATTTGTTGACAAGGTCTCAGTTCGAGGCCGCTTGACAGTATTTGAGATAAATGTGTTATTTTTACACCACATATTATCTACAAAATGCATTAAGTGGAATCGAACGCTCTTGACTGAAGTCAATTTTCATGTATATTTTCAGTTTTCTGTGGCAACACCGTATTTGATGTCATATGAAGCGGCTATAGGGAACATTAATTTCACAGAAAAAAAATTTGAATATCTCAAATACTTTAGAAGTTATGGACTTTTTTCCGCGCTTCCATACAAGAAGCCCCATAGTGCGGCGGCGGCGCGGCGGTGCAAAAGCTGAACCCCTTGTCGGTGATTTTTTTTAAACAGTTTTTGTTGTGTTGTTGTTTTGCTTGTGTTTTCCAGACTTTCGATGCCTCAAAAAGACAATTATTGGTAAATAAAATTAAACTTACCCGTTCAGCGTTACTAGCCTCTACAAACAATACAGCTAATTGCATCACTGACATTAACTAATTGTAAATAGTAAATTTTCAATACCCACCTGCATCTGGTATATGTACTAGGTTTATCCACCAAAGCACATTTTTGCCTTCCCAAAGTTATTTCCACACACACCCTTGCGGAAATTTCTACTAAGTAGTAAGTACTCCCACGTCATCAATACGCTTACACTGTAGGTACTATTTTTTTCTTCCTTATGTATTTTCCCGCACACGTTCAATGCTTCTTCAGATGTCAAGTGTCACCGTTGCCCCGCCCTAATGTTCCCTTTAGTCTTAGTCTAAATGAGCGCCTCCTAGCGGGCGAAAATATGCGAAAAAAGCGATCAAAATTTTAGTTTCAGTAGTTTCGGAGAAATGCTGGCTCGATTTTTGGATCTCGGAAGGTTCTGACCCATTCTCAGGACGCATCGCGACATTTGAATGAAAGAAACTTTAGTTGATACGAAAATTTCTTATTTATTAGCGGAAACCTACGAGTACGACCGACGTAATGCGATTATGTAACTCATGTTTGAACATTGGCGTATCTAGGGTTATTTTCCAGGGTGGGCCTGGCCCCTGAAAAGCGATGGCCGATGAAGCTGAATCCCGATGTACCTACGCAATAAAAGTAGGTACATAATTTGAACTTGAAGTGTTGAGCCGTATTTCGACCATTGCTTTCGGAAAGTTTCTTTACCTAAATAAAATTAAACAAAAACCTTTTTTTAAAGTGTTTATTTTGATTACCTGGATGGAAATGGAATTTTATGTTGATTCCTCAGCTGTAGATTATTTAAGTGTTTTTGTGTGAAATTATTTAAGTGCCCACCCTAGAATTTTGGGTTGGCAAACCAACATCCTGGGGTGGGCACCAGACACTGCTAGGGTGGGCCGTGCCCACCCGGCCCCCCCTATATATACGCCAATGTGTTTGAACCCGAGGTTGTTACAATAAGTTTTATTCTGTAGTTATTCTGGAGATAAATGATCTAAATGGAACAAGTAAGATTGTTATTTTTAGCAATACTCGCTTTTATATGTACACTAGCTTTTGCCCGCGGCTTCGCTCGCGGTAGACTCGGTTTAATAGCAAATCCGATTTAAAAGCAAATATTATCAAATATTATCGATCCCTTCTCTTATATTTTTTTTCTCTCTCTTTCTCCCTCCCTCCTCCTCTTTCCCCTTCCTTTCCCTTTCCTCCTTTACTTTCGAATTTATAACATTATGTATGGATGAGACGAAAGTGTGTTAAATTCTATCGATACACTCATCTACTACTAACTTGCGTACACCGTTTACGCAAGTTAGAGTTTGGAAATAAAATGATTTAGTTGATGTTTCCATTATTATTTCCAATAAATATTAATTCAGTGTAGAGTTTACCTGCGTTACGTGGCGGAGTGTGGTGAAATATTTAGTATATTTATATGGTCCTTAAATAATATATATGTAAAAGTCTTAATTATATTTTATGTATAAGTACCTACACTACACACCATTAGCTTCCGTGTTCGTTTTTTTGAGATACGGAAATTAATAATAAGGGCGTAATTTTGTTTTCCAATTTTTCCTATTAATACCTTTCCTGATCGGTAAACCACCTATTTCATCAGAATCGAAGTCGAGATGTAGGGATGTAGAGGGTGTAGGGGAGACGCGAGGTGGAGCCGGCGAAGCATTCATACGAGTAGTGTAGCCTCTCGAGCCTTATCCTAAGTCAACGCAATGCGACACACATCTTCTAGCTTTCTCAGATTCGTTCAATTTCCCTGTATCGCATCGTGTTCAAGTTTTCGAATCTTCTTAGCATGTAAACGAATATAATAAGCATGTTTACATAAGTACAACGTTAAACCAACCGCTTGGCTTCTACAATTATATAAACACAAAATATCAATTAAAGTACTTCAAAATTTACATCAACAATTTCTACAATTACGAAAAAGGATTCTGTCGCATCCGAGCAGAGCCCAATTAAAACAAAAGAACAGTAAAACTTTTCATCCGGCAGTATCGTTTCCGGAAAGGCAAATTAAGACACGCTACGACTTTAAAGTACAATTTAAATGTAATTAAATCTAAATAAAATTTGCTTTCAATAGACACAAATCTCTAGGGGGAAATTATTATTAATATTTTATTTTAGGTAGAAGGAACTAGCACAATATAATTCTACATAGGATGCAAAGGCGGATTTATCTTTACAGAGATTTCTTCAAGTCAACCATTGGATGTTTGAGAGTCGGTTAATATAGTGATATGTAGTAGAGTAGGTAGCAAAAAAAAAAAAAATACATACAGCCGAACATAGAACCTCCTCCTTTTTTGAAGTCGGTTAAAAAACGTTGGAATTTAAAATAAAATAATTAAAGTGGGAATACTTGTGCACTCTAGTTACAATACATGTAGCTAGAGTGCGTGCATACTAGTTAGATAAAAGCCATACTTATGTGAATACATATAAATTACAAAATATATAAATTACATTATCTAAATAAAAGTACATAAATACTTGTTCATCCAGGTTTGAAAGAAAATGTTTTATTTTAAAAGATTTAAATGGTAATTTTAGCTCTTTAATTATTAAATCACGCAGTTTCACGTTACGCCGCGCCGCCACGCAAGTTACACTATCTAGAAGGTAGTTTCAGGATGTAAGGTTGAGCGTTTAGGGGCTCAAAGTGGTCGTAAGTGACTGCTACGAGAGAGAGCCGCCTCCGCCGCGCGCCGCCGCCCCGCGCCGACGACCTTCACATAAATAGTGTCGACGATTACCGCAGCTTTATGTGATTAGCTTTTGGCTCCTGCATGCTTCTACCAAAATCCCGAGCTTATAATATCGCACAATGCGACACCCACAATGCGACCGACTTCATGATTATCCGCTTCCGAAGCGATCTAACGGCTATCGGAAATCAAAGAAAAGTGGCTCGTTTTCGTATTTCTCCCGATAGGAAAGCATTCCTATTTGATCGTGAACTATTCTAAACTGTTCGTGCGTTCCGGTAGCGAAAGGCCGAGACGTGAAGAGAATTGAAGGCGGGTCAGAGGTCCTTATAGTGTAATACACGAAGCTGCGATAGTATTCTGCGGAGAGTGTAGGCTATCCTGACATGTTGTTTTTCAATAATTCATATTGAAGTTAACATTGAAAATATACCTACTGACCTACTTCTCAAATTAGTTCAACTGAACAACCGGAACAATGCACGTTCAGAGCGTACTTTTTGCTGTGTGTTATCCCTGTGTTTCTTTCACTGGAGTGTCGGGTATTTATTTTTATATTTGGTTGTGGACATAATATAATAAAAAAATACTATTAAAAAAAAAATCTAGTACCATATTTCATGCGTTCCTATTTGGGTTCCGATACGCTGCCGCGCCGGGATCATCAAAGAAAGCTGAAGGCGGACAGATAAGTAGGTACTATACATTTTAATAGCTGGACCATTTGCAAGCGATGTCACCCTAAAATGGCTGTTTAAATGTATTAGAAAAGCGTTAACAATAGGCAATAATGTCTAAGTAATCGCTTTCGCCCCTCCAGTACAGTAATGCCAGTTGCAGGCGCGCGGGGCGCGGGGTGGCGAGGTGTTCTGCGATTAAAAAAGATAAAATAAATATTTTAACAGCTTGGGGACGTGTCGCAGTCGTAAATACGGTTGGGAGCGACAGAACTGAGCCGGGATTAGCAGCAGCAGCTCTCCTCCGAGCTCCGAGGCCTGCCGGGTGTAGTTCAGTGAAACAAGCTAAACTGCGCCCGCCGAGATTTATGTAGTCTGATAAGTGCCTACAAGTTTGTGTACGAGTGAATACATTCGAATGTAAGACCACGTGGATGTCAGCCTCGGTAGCTCAGTGGTGCGTGTCAGTACTTGGATGGGTGACCGCTCGAATGTTGGAGGCTGACCGTGGTTCGGATTCCACCATAAACTGTATATATAGGTCCCTGCCCTTCTTATCTTACTAGGTGGTAGGGTTTATACGGCAGGATTGGTACCACCGCACTGAGCGAAACGTCGGTCGAAACGGCTATGAAAAATAGTTCGTGTTTTCCGTCCAGTTCAGTGTAGCCGACATGAAATGAAGGGAAGCACTGACATGGCACCTAGTTCACCCGGTGTTATGGGCTGAAATCACGGATGTTGTAGGTGATGTAGGCAACCGTATCAGTTTCCATAAAAAATAAATAAAAAATAAAATAAAAAAGACCACCGACTTATTTTGCATTCAATGGCAATTTCATGACTTTCCGTCACACACATTTTCTGCTTTATCTACTATGATTGTTATGTATAGATTCGAGTTATATTAACATATATTTCTACTACTATCTTCTAGTTCTCTCTATATAATATAAAGCGCAACATCTGTCTGTCTGTCTGTATCATCATCATCATCATCATCATCAGCCTGTATCGATCCACTGCTGGACATAGGACCAAGGCATGTATGTATGTAACTGGTAAATTGGAAAACTATTGAAACGATCGACACAGGGTTTTAACTGATAGATAACATTTGGGATACCTCGGGATGGTAGATTCTAGGTGTAGGTGTATTAGGAATTTCCTTCAAGTAGATAGGTATTTACCTGGCAAAGGTAGATTTTATATCCAATCTAGTTATTACGAAGAACTGCTGACCATTTTTTATTATTTAACACGTCCAACTCAGCGATGGAATCCCCTAATACGAGAACTGTATCGTACGAGGCGGGCGTCATAAATATATTTATAGGCGCCTTACTCCCACTGACCGAAATATTTACACCCCAACCTTTCTTTACATACGTACGTACGGTACGTATTCGTATATACTTACATAGATATTGTAAGAAGATAACTCCACACTCGAAATTAGACCTAAACACACATTCCAACGACTCCACTTGCAATACTCGCACTTGCTTCCGTCCCACAGCGAGCCTGATTGGACACATTTATTGGATGGCATAATTGTGGCCCATAAGGGTTGTTCTCAGGTTTCTTATTTATACAAATTGTTTGGAGGAAACGAGATTCTAGCACACGGCTTGGAACATTACGCGACTGTAAATTCTAGGCACGACCTACGTGGAATGGAAAAACGTTTGATATCCTGCTTCTTCGTATAGTCATCGTCCGTCCCGAATAAAAGAGAAATTTATCTAGATAATTTTCACGCTCCATGTGGAGGGTTTCGTAGTCGGGTGTATCTATGTCCGTCCGTCTGTATGTCGCACGCGCTGTTCGAAGTGAGTAATTCGGAACGTAAAGCTTAATAAATAAAACGAAAATCTATTCATAAAGTAGTATATTTAGTCCTAGAAATGATGGAAACTATATTTTTTTAAGTTTATATCGTAAACGGTTAATAAGAAAAATAGCATTCTAATTCTAGTATGATTCTAGTGGACTGCGGCGCGCAGCTATGCACACGAGACGATCTCGTGGCGTTCTGACCCATTCTCAGGACCCACTGTCAAAAAGAAAAAAAAATTGTGGCGTTTCGACCCATTTACATTTAATTTTGAGAGGCGTTCTGACCCACTTACCAGAATACACAGATACAGTAAGTGAACTTCCTTTGTGGCAATTTGCAAACCTCCTATCATTTCTGCTGCCCTGGTACTTTATTTCCCATTCCCAGCTTACCAAGAAGTCTTCGGGTTTCCACTTTAATTACGGTGACTGTATACTGACCATTTGAATACTTTATTGCACAAAAAATAACAAAAGGTGGACTTAAAGCCTAAATGCATATCTGCCAGTCATGCCTGAGATTGTGAGTAGTGTAGGTGGGTAGTGCGGGAAATTAAATGAGAGATTTTTTTCTTTTAAATAGTATAAAAATCCAACGTCTGCTTTCTGTCTGAGTGTCTGAGTGTCTGAGTGTATGTCTGTCTGTCCGCTTATAACTCGAGAACCACTGAACCGATTTTAATAAAACAAAATTCTACGTATAGCTTGATTCTTCCCATCAACTATAGGCTACTTACTATCACGCTAAATGGCTTATGAGGTTAGCAGTGAAGTGAAATATGTGAGCGGGCGGAGCGGCGGGCACAGCTTGTAAAAAATAAAACATAAATAATAATAATGACATACAACTAAATACATTTATTAATTACTTATGTTATATTTATGTTTTTCTGAAAATTAAGAATTTGAATTTTTTGTTGTTTTTTGTTGTTGTGTTGTTTAATCTGATATACACTCCGGAAAAAAAACATAGCACCAAAGATTCGTATATACAATCTTTTGGTAGTGCAGTTGGGAATGAAAAAGTAAGGCTCTTTAAAATTCCATTGTGCACTACTACTCAGTAGTGCAAACGGGAGGAAATAATTCCAAACGACACTACCGGTTTCGCAGCTTGTAGTACAGTAGTGCAGATGGGAAAAAAAATCCCAAAGAGCACTACTGGTAGTGCAGCTTGGTAGTGCAGAGTGGAAGGAACGGTTTATTTGAACGATGTATCCAAATAGAAGTATTCTATACTGGTTTTTTATGAAAATTCAGCACAGTAAACATACAACACCAGTATATAATACTTCTATTTAGATACATAGTTCATAATAAACTAAATATTTTTTTAATAAAGTTTAAGTTTTATTATCTCATAGCTACAGATAGGTAACTGGTAACTGGCCATTTTGTATTCGATATTAAGAAAAATAACTTCATGTCACATTTTTTTCTGAACAATTTGGTCACATTTTATTTTATATATTATATATTTTTAACCGACTTCCAAAAAAGGAGGAGGTTCTCAATTCGTGTGTATGTTTTTTTTTTTTTTGTATGTTTGTTACGCGATTTCTCCGTCAATTGAGGGCCGATTTAGAAAATTCTTTTTTGTTAGTTAGGTCATACTTCCGAGGTGGTCCCATTTCAATTTTATCGAAATTGGTTCAGTGGTTTTCGAAAAATTAGCATAATACTATGGTGTTCACCATAGTAACCTTCAGCAAAACTTGTGATGTGACACATATGGCGAATAATTCTGTACCACTTCAATCGATTCTTGGTAAGCTGGGAATGGGATAGGAGGTTTGCAAATTGCCACAAAGGAAGTTCACTTACTGTAGGTATCTGTGTATTCTGGTAAGTGGGTCAGAACGCCTCTCAAAATTAAATGTAAATGGGTCGAAACGCCACAATTTTTTTTTCTTTTTGACAGTGGGTCCTGAGAATGGGTCAGAACGCCACGAGATCCACGAGACACCGCGCACAACCGCGTGATCTCTGCGCACCATAGAGAAATACGCTATGTGTCTACGGAACCCTCTGTGTGTGAGCAACGTTCGAATTTAACGTAATTTTATAGATATTCCTTCGTATATATCAAGACTTGTCCATAGTTTACTTATGATCATGTAGGTACCTAAGTAATATGAAGAGTTAAAGAGAAAATATTAACACCTAAGCAAAATGTAGAGTTTCTCCGGAACATCACATGGTATTCATCTCTATGATCGAAAGAAGAAGATACCTACGCATCGATCCTACGCAGTAGTTGGTTATTCTTGTTACCGATATTCCACATCGCATCCCCGCGCATCTCCTGTTCAGTCGGTATCTGTCACTGTCACCTTGCAGACGCCACTTTCCTCCTGACGAACTACCGGGAACAGACCGCCTACGGACCTCGTTAATCATACTCGCAAAAGCTTAGATTTTGGAAAGGTTATATTTTCGAGCTTCAAAGAGCTCCCGTGCGCTGCATGTAATGTGATACTCGGGGAGCAGAAGATGATTAAAGGAAGTTGTATCAGGGCGGTATCTATGTAGGCATACTAGTCCTTGGGTTATATCAGCCGCACCGCCACCGAAGACGTCGCCGCCTTCCTTTGTATCGGTTCAATAGCATGTCCTGATGACCAATTAACGCCTGTCGGGTGGCAGTTCGGTTGGGCAAGGCGTTCCGAAATCCTGTAGGGGGATGATTAAAGTATGTAAGTAGACAGGCTTGACAGATTTATAAAGATTTTGTTAAAATCAATTTAAAACGGTAAAATAATGATAGCTGGAACCGGTAATGTGTAACCGGTACCTACCTCATTAGCTCATCAAATAAGATTACCTTAACACATGATATAGAACCTAGCGAATGAATTTTTGCAAGTACCTAATGTAAAAGGCAAATATGAACGCGGCCGAAAGCATAACACATCAAGCGCCACGCAACGGATGTATTATCAAACTTTGAAATTCATGATCTCAGAATGACGAAGACGATGACGAAGATAGAGAATACACACGCATGCAGAAAAGATAAATTTTAAGTACCTAATCTAAAATTCCAGCGATGAACTTATCCGATGTTGTCCTGTTTGTTAGGTATTAACCAAAAGCGAAAAAGTGGTGGTCGGAATAGAATTTTCTAGAAAAGTTAATACAGCAAATCATTACAGAATAATTACCGGCTTATATGTGGTAGAAAATAAACTGGAATTATGTCCTAGGGGAAATTATCGGTCCTTTCGTTCTATATTATTTATTTGAGGATTTCTCCAGTGTCCTCGCGTGAGTGGAATGGTGCCAAAAGAGTTTCGATGTTTAGTGAGCTGAGGATGTTGTCTTCGAGTTGTTCAAAGAATAATCTCGTTTGTCTTCTTCGCCGGGCGGCGCGGAGGCGGCGGCGGCGGCGCGGCGGCGTGGGGCGGCGCGGCGTCTCATAAAAGATAATTTAATAAAAATTGTACAGACAGCACAAACAATCTGTGACTTATAGGCAATCTAGTAGGGCTTTGCGGATGATCGAATTTCGATTGAAATTATATTTGCATCGTAACAAAAAAAAAAAAACCGGCCAAGTGCGAGTCGAACTCGCGCACCGAGGGTTCCGTATTGCCATGTCACGGTCAGCGCCACTCATGCCATCTAATGAAATGCTTCATATTAGTTAAAATTCATGATTAGTTAAAATGCTTCATACTGTTTTCGGTAGATGGCGCGCATACACTTTTTAGTTTTTTGTATGGGGACCCCGTGAATTTTTTACTTTTTCTTATTTTTATTATTTGTTGTTATATCGGCTATAATAAATAACACATATTCTGTGAAAATTTCAACGGGCTACCTATTACGGTTCAAGAGATGCAGCCCTCGGGCCTCGGACAGACAGACGGCGTAGGCTTAGTAATAGGGACCCGTACGACGGATATGGAACCCTAAAAATGTCCTATGATTATTCGAAATGTATTCTGACCAAGTATTAAGGTCTTTAATTCGATAATCTCGTCATTTTTATTACTAATCGACTTCTTGAAAAAAAAAACAAGTTATCATTTCGACCCGTATGTATGTAATATAGTTGGATATTTATGTCACTCTATGTGGGCTTCTAAACAGGTGTGCCAAATTTCATAAGTGTATGTATGTTTGTCCACGAATTTCTCGGAAACTAGAAATCGAATTGCCATAATTATTCATATTATGGGCTGTATCTTTTGAACCGTAATAGGTAGCCGGCTGAAATGTTCACACAATATGGGTTATAGCTTTTGCCCGCGGCTTCGCTCGCTGTAGACTCGATTTAACAGCAAATCCGATTTAAATTCAAATATTATAATAAACGATCGTTTCTCTTATATTCTCCCTCCCTCTCCCTCTCACTCTCCCTCTCCCTCTCACTCTCCCTCTCCCTCTTCTTCTCCCTGACGGATTTTGACCAAACTTTGTATAGGAGTATCGTATATCCCGCAGTAACATAATTTAAAAAAAAAAGTGGTCAAGTTCGAGTCGTGCTCGCGTAAAGAGGGTTCCGTACCATCCAGTTTTCTATGAGGACTAGAAGGATTGGGATTTTCGTTTACTTTTTCCTGTAAATTAAGTGTATATCCCATGGTAACATAATTTTTAAAAAAGTGGTTAAGTTCGAGTCGAGCCCGCTTAAAGAGGGTTCCATATCATCCCGTTTTCTGTGAGCACTAGAAGATTATTTTCTCCGTCTGTCTGTCTGTCTGTCCGTCCGTCCGTCCGTCAGTCCGTCCGTCTGTCTGTCTGTCTGTCCGAGGGCTGTACTGTATCTCTTGAACCGTAATAGGTAGGTAGCATATTGAAAGTTTCACAGAATATGTGTTATTTATTATGGCCGACATAACAAAAATAAAAATAAGAAAAATTAAAAAATTCACGGGGTTTCCCATAGAAGAAACCAAAAAGTGTAGGCGTGCCGCGCCATCTACCGAATAGAATATGAAGCATTTTAACTACATAATCATGACATTTTACTAATATGAAGCATTTCTTAACATACCATAGATGGTGTGAGTGGCGCTAACCATGACATGGCGATACGGAAACCTCGGTGCGCGAGTTCGACTCGCACTTGGCCGGTTTTGTTGAATTTCAGTCTCTATGTTCTAATGCATTTATAAATATATAAGAAAAACTAATCAATGCCTCACTGAATATTTTAATTTTAATTTGGTTTATAAAGAATGCATTTCGGAACGCGCCCTGACAATCATAGTGGTTTCTGGGAAGAGCACCTCTTAACATTTCTCCTCAAACTTTGAGAAAATTAATTAGAAGGTCGTCTCGTTGGTGTAGCGCCCTCCCGGCCGCGACGGAACCGGAGCGGGGTGGTTGTGGGGAGGCACCAGCGCGGATACGATACGACGTGGCCTTCAAATTCGACCATAATAATATTTTTCCACGCAGTATCTCAGGCAAATGACCTGCCTGCCTCCCCCCCTTCGTGCTAACTGGCACTCGTGGTCCGATGTATGACACGCGCAATACAAGACAACAACGCCATGTGATCTATTTTAAGAGACGATTTTATTTAGATGACGTGCGTGATCCCAAAAATATCTGACCTAAAAGCGATTTTTTTTTATTTCTTATTTTTTCTCTACATATACGTAGTCCCCTTTTAGCTCAATACGCTCTTGCCATTCGATGCCCTGTTTATGGTGAGATGAGAACCGTCGAACTCCTCATTGTTTGCAAATCTTTTACTCCCAACCGTGGCTCGGTTGGGTGTAAAAGATGGCAAAAGAAAAAGGTTTTTCAAGTTTGTTAAGAGAAAATAATCCGAGGGGGCCAACTCTGGCGATACGAAGCGTGAGGAAGTAATTTGAACTTTAAGTCATTGATTTTGGCCATCGCAATTACGGATGTGTGAACTGATGCTTTGTCTTGATCAAACAAAACCTCTTTTTTTTGCCAAATGCGGCCGTTTTTTTTCTTTATATCATCACTCAAACGCTGGAATAACTTGGAAGTACTCGCCGAAATTATCTCACGCGCATCCCATAAAGCTGACGCCATGACCTTACCAGCAGATGGAACTGTCCTGTCTTAGTCTTCTTTGGAGCCGGTTCTTATTTTTTTTTATCGATAGCGCGACATGTGGCATCGTTTCACCTACAAGTAGGTGTCTAACGATGCCCATGAACATTCTGTGATGCACGGGTTCTCCTCTTTTTGAGTCCTGTTTTGACTGTTCTATCATTTCAGGTGTGAAATGGTGGGCCCATGTCTCGTCCATTGTTACGCATCAAAACACTCGACTGAAGCATCCTCACGACGCTGTCTGTTTATGTTCCGTTGTGAGTAGACGCGGCACCCACCTTGCGCACAGCACTTTCTCATTCCCAAATTTTCAGGCAATATGCGATGTACAACACTTTTGAATTAGCATATCTGCTAGCTCTCGCACTTTCAGCCGACCGTCATCCAATACAATTTTATGGATTTTCTTCACCATTTCTGGCGTGGCCACTTTATTTGGTCGACCACTGCGATGTCGGTCTTGGCAGCTCGTAGGACCTCGTTTAAACTCTGCCACCCAATATTTTACTGTCGTCAACGATGGAGCAGACTCCCCCAAAGTTGAATCCATCTCATCTTTATTATTCGTTGGAGTCAGACCTTTCAGATGAAAGTAAGTATTGAATCACATAACGGTGACCAACTTTATCCATGTTTAAAACTTCACTGAGAGCGTTCACTATTGATGGCTGACAAACAAAAACAAAAGAACGTAGCACGTTCTTCATTTAAATTTAAATTAATTTGATTTGAGCTTTCGTGTCGTCTGTCTGCCTGTCTGTATGTCCTACTGCTGTATCTTTTGCACCCCCGACGAAAAAATACGGGTGTTATAAGTTTAACGTGTATGTGTGTGTGCGTGTGTGTGTGTTTATGAGTGTGTCTGGATGCGGTTTTTTTATTAGAAGGCTGGTTTAATTGGGATGGTTCTTAGCTATGTTTGTAATCAAGTAATTAAGTAATCATAAAATTAATTATCTTAAAAAGTGGACAGTTTTGCATGGTCTTTTTTTAAAAGCTTCAAATAAAAGTTAAATTATCAATTTAAAAAACCCCGACTATTAAAAAGCCAAAAATTAATTCCGTTTACTTACTTAAAGGAGTCGGGGGACCGCAAAGTAAATACCTAAAATATAAAAACCCAGAGCTGCGCGGAAATTTACTTAGCGGTCCCTCGACTCCTTTAAGTAAACGAAATTTATTTTTGATTTTTTAATGGTCGGGGTTTTTTAAAATTTGTAAATTTAACTTTTTAATCGTAATAGGTAGCCGGTTAAATTGTCACAGAATAATATGTTATTATGTGGATATATGTACCAACAAATAATAAAAAAAGCTAAAATTACAAAATGAAGATGGTCGCCAAGCAAGAAACGTGCTAAGAATCGATTAGTACTATATTCACGCTTCTAAGTAATAAATGGTGCCACAGTGCAGCGCAGACAGACAAAAGATAGATGAATATCGTTTTTGACAGGTGTCGATGTATAGCGGATCTACGGAACCCTCGTGAGTGAGTAAAACTCGCGCTTGACCGATTTTTAATCTTTCCTGTTCTTCTGTCAATTAATTATGATCTAAAGAACGTGTTCCGGCTAGGCAATATACATACAATTATAGCTAGCTAGGTGATAATGAAATGTGAAAATAGGAATATGGAGGTAGGTAGGTCATACGGAACTTGCCCTACGGAAATTGCCCTCATTCCGTTACTCACATGCTCTGGAAAATTAAAAGCTCAAATAGCTGAAGCAAGGGGCGTGAAAAATGAAGTGACTTTGAAAGCGGACGGTAACCTACATGCGAGGCGAGGTCGCGAGCATTTACGGCTCCTAAACAATTTTATAGGGCTATAGATGGAGGCTAATTTTATTGACGGAACGGTTTGTTCTGGTGTCATTTTACAGCGTTTTTAGGGTTCCGTATCCATACGGAAGCATATTACTAAGCCCACGTTGTCTGTATGTCTGTCTGCCTGTCGGTCTGTCTGCCCGTCCGTCCGAGTGCTGTATTGTTGAGCCGTAATAGGTAGCCGGTTGAATTTTTCACAGAATATAATATGTTATTATGGCAAATATGCCAACAGATATTTAAAAAAGTAAAAAGTAAAAAATAATAATAAACATACAAAAAATATGTGCTAAGGATTAATTACTATATCTTCACGCTACTAAATAATAGATGGCTCCACAGATACGTTGTTTGCATTTATATCGGGACGTCTTGTGCATAACCTCCGTTAGCCTAGTGGTATGGAGTTTGATCCGATGGTGGTGTTGGAATCCCAATTGTGCAAAAGATTTTTTTTCTTTTTCTTTTAAACTAGCCCGCTTACGCGGTATATAGTACGGAACCCTCGTTGCCCGAGCCGACTCGCACTTGACCGGGTTTTACCTAGCTTTTAAAAATTTATTATTTGATAGGATATCTATCAGCCATAATAACACCATATTCTGTGAACATTTCAAACGACTACCGAACTATTACGGTTCAAAAGATACAGCCCTTTAAAGGTACGACGGACAGACGCACATACGGCCAGACGGATGATGTATACTTAGTAATAGGCTTCCGTAACCGTACGGTACGGAAAATTAAAAATAAGCAAAATTTACATGAAATAAACAAAATTTATGCGGTGTTGGGATCCATGATTGGGAGCTAGTGGCTCCCAATCATGGATCCCAACACCGTGGCCACATAGTGAAAGATTTGTATGGCAGCACGAGTCAGTAAGCCTGGAGGCGCTATACATAGGAGGACAGGGGTAGCCGCGCGTCGGCGCACACGCGCCAGCGCGTCAGTCTAGCGCCGGCGACCGATCTTAGTCTCCGTCCGCCGCTCAGGCGCGGCGGAGCGAACGTGCGCGTCTGTCACAAAATGCCTCATTGTGCAGTGCTTTGGTGCAAAAAGTCGTCGAAAAATTCAAACTTGAACACAGATGGAGTCACCTTTCACGAGTAAGTACTTTCATTCAATTTGATAGCATTTTTCGCTTGAATTTCAGTAACAAACATCGGCGTAAATATGTATGGAGAGCTCTTTTCTGCTTACCCACCATAGGTCAACTATCGTGTTGGATGCAGTTAGCTCTTGTAATTTTTTTTGTTTATTGATAAATATGTATGTTAAATGTATACAGATATTTCATGCATTCTGCCTTATTGCCAAAGGACATTTCTTCTAGTCAACCTCAGCAGGTTTCCTCGTTCAATATTCGTTTATCGCGCTTTTTTCATTCAACCAGTACCTACCGGTTTTTACTTTTGAGCGACTCTAAAGGAATTAATTTCTTTAGGTCATGCGTCTACCGGGAATTAGTCTTGTTATGCTTAGCATTAACAAAATTAATTCATAATGAATACCCCGTTAGCATTTAGCACTGCTAAGCGCCCTGATGAATAAAAATTAATGCTAAATGCTAAGCAATAATCACATTTAATTTTAATTAGCATTGCTGTTTCGTTCGTAAAACTTTGTTGGTTCGTTTGTTTTGGAACGCACAAAGCAATGAAGTATGTGCTATTTATCTGTGGTACTGCTAAATGCTAAATGCTATATAGCGCCTGCGCTCCGCTGCTAGCTAGCTAGCTAGCATCTAAATGCGAAATGCGATGCGATCATGCGAGTGAGGGGTCGGAATTATCATCTGTCACGTGATCATTAGTTTTGGTCATATCTACAGAACCACTGGACTTAGACCCATCGTGTTGGTACTCAATCTGAACGTCTCGATGAGATCTATCCATCTGTCACATTAACTATTGTTTTGGTCATAACTCGAGAACCACTGGTGCTAGACCCATCGTGTTGGTACTCAAACTTCAGGTCTCGGTGAGATCTATCCATCTGTCACATGAACTTTTGTTTTGGTCATAACTCGAGAACCACTGGTGCTAGATCCATCGTGTTGGTACTCAAACTTTAGGTCTCGGTGAGATCTATCCATCTGTCACATGAACTTTTGTTTTGGTCATAACTCGAGAACACCGAGCATACCTACGGGAGTGGCAACCGTCGAGCGCTAATATATAGGAAAATTAGCCGCGTGTTAGAGCATTTGCACTAATATATAGCGCTGCTGCGGGATCGACCGTCAGTGCGCTCGCGACTTGGGAACGAAGAACACGTATATGTGCACTACGCAAAATGGCGATTTGTGCAGTTCGTGCGTGTCGAAAGAGCACAAGATCATCAGGAATGACAAAAGATGGCGTAACCTTTCATAATTAGGTCATTTTAATGATAATACAATGCTTAAAGCGTGTAAAATACTAAAATTCCGCGAGCTAGGAGCACGACTGCGCGCCATACTGGGCGCGTACACATGATAGGCAAATTTGACAGACTGGAAAGAAATTTGAAATCAATTATTGTATATGGGTGTTGTTAGTTTTTTTATGGCAATGACATGGATGAATTCAATTTATAATATGTATTGTTATTATTTCTTTAATATTACGTTTTCTATTTTTTATAATTATAAAACAAATATACCTATACAAAACTAATATATTGTATATTATGTATATTATAAGTATTATT
Organism: Nematopogon swammerdamellus; assembly: GCA_946902875.1. Classification (NCBI taxonomy): domain Eukaryota; kingdom Metazoa; phylum Arthropoda; class Insecta; order Lepidoptera; family Adelidae; genus Nematopogon; species Nematopogon swammerdamellus. The sequence continues at coordinate 14,039,911 of OX336339.1, forward strand.
ATTATCAGTGATAGGAATAGGTAGGACTTATTTACCTAAACTTCGAGGAACAGAGTAAAAACTGGAGACTTCCTTACAATATTTTTTTCCGGTTTAATAATACCTATTCATGGTGTTATAATTTCGCGATTTAAAAAAAGTGGCCGCCATTTTGAACTTTTTAGTAACTGGACAGATTGCTTTCAAAATCGATATCTGGGTGTCTATGTAGGCTCTGAATACGAATCCGTTGTCAAAATTTAAAAAAGTGACCGCCATTTTGAACTTTTTAATTACTGGACCGATTACTTTCAAAATCGATATCTGGGTGTCTGTGTGGGCTCTGAATACGAATCTGTAGTCAAAATAAAAAAAGTGGCCGCCATTTTGAACTTTTTAGTTACTGGACCGATTGCTTTCAAAATCGATATCTGGGTGTATGTGTGGGCTCTGAATACGAATCTGTAGTAAAAATAAAAAAAAGTGGCCGCCATTTTGAACTTTTTAGTTACTGGACCGATTGCTTTCAAAATCGATATCTGGGTGTCTGTGTGGGCTCTGAATACGAATCTGTAGTCAAAATAAAAAAAAAGTGGCCGCCATTTTGAACTTTTTAGTTACTGGACCGATTGCTTTCAAAATCGATATCTGGGTGTTTATGTAGGCTCTGAATACGAATCCGTTGTCAAAATTTAAAAAAGTGACCGCCATTTTGAACTTTTTAGTTACTGGACCGATTACTTTCAAAATCGATATCTGGATGTCTGTGTGGGCTCTGAATACGAATCTGTAATCAAAATAAAAAAAAGTGGCCGCCATTTTGAACTTTTTAGTTACTGGACCGATTTCTTTCAAAATCGATATCTGGGTGTATGTGGGGGCTCTGAATACGAATCTGTAGTAAAAATAAAAAAAAGTGGCCGCCATTTTGAACTTTTTAGTTACTGGACCGATTGCTTTCAAAATCGATATCTGGGTGTCTGTGTGGGTTCTGAATACTAATCTGTAGTCAAAATTTAAAAAAAGTGGCCGCCATTTTGACCTTTTTAGTTACTGGACCGATTGCTTTCAAAATCGATATCTGGGTGTCTGTGTGGGCTCTAAATACGAAGCCGTTGTCAAAATTTAAAAAAAGTGGCCGCCATTTTGAACTGTTTAGTTACTGGACCGATTGCTTTCAAAATCGATATCATATTTTTTATGTTAACTACATATTGTTATTCAGAGCCCACACAGACATGTAGATATGGGTTTTGAAAGTAATCAGTCCAGTAACTAAAAAGTTCAAAATGGCGGCCACATTTTTAAGATTTTGACAACGGATTCGTATTCAGAGCCCACACAGACAAACAAATATCAATTTTAAAAGCAATCGGTCCATTAACTAAAAAGTTCAAAATGGCGGGCACTTTTTTTAAATTTTGACAACGGATTCGTATTCAGAGCCCACACATACACCCAGATATCGATTTTGAAAGCAATCGGTCCAGTAACTAAAAAGTTCAAAATGGCGGCCACTTTTTTTAAATTTTACAACGGATTCGTATTCAGAGCCCACACAGACACCCATATATCGATTTTGAAAGCAATCGGTCCAGTAACTAAAAAGTTCAAAATGGCGGCCACTTTTTTTAAATGTTTACTACAGATTCGTATTCAGAGCCCACACATACACCCAGATATCGATTTTGAAAGCAATCGGTCCAGTAACTAAAAAGTTCAAAATGGCGGTCACTTTTTAAATTTTGACAACGGATTCGTATTCAGAGCCTACATAGACACCCAGATATCGATTTTGAAAGAAATCGGTCCAGTAACTAAAAAGTTCAAAATGGCGGCCACTTCTTTTTTATTTTGACTACAGATTCGTATTCTGAGTCCACACAGACGCCTAGATATCGATTTTGAAAGCAATCGGTCCAGTAACTAAAAAGTTCAAAATGGCGGCTACTTTTTTTAAATTTTGACTATAGATTCGTATCCAGAGTCCACACAGACGCCCATATATCGATTTTGAAAGAAATCGGTCCAGTAAATAAAAAGTTCAAAATGGCGGCCACTTTTTTAAATTTTTACTACAGATTCGTATTCAGAGCCCACACTGACACCCAGATATCGATTTTGAAAGCAATCGGTCCACTAACTAAAAAGTTCAAAATGGTGGCCACTTTTTTCAAATCGCGAAATTAAAACACCATGAATATTATTAAACCGGAAAAAAATATTGTCTTAAGGAAGTCTCCAATCTTTTACTCTGTTCCTCGAAATTTAGGTAAATAAGCCCTACTTATTCCTATCACTGATTATTAGTACAACTTTTCAAAAATATTAAAACAACAGTCTTTTTTAATTTTTAAATATTTTTTTTGGATTCAAACAATAATATTCGTTCAGTAAAAACTATTTGAAATAATATTACAAATAACAATTTCAAAATTCACAGATATACCGCACCATCATTGTCCGTCAGACTGGCATTCGTAGTGATCCCGTCAAGTTGCCGTCAAGCAAGGCTTCCGATTGGTCGGACGGTCGGCTCTTACTACCAGATACCCGAGCCAAGCCAGCGATAACAAACCTGTCGCTCGCCTTGCTCGCTCTGTCTCTCTCCATATCGCGGGGCGCGATATGGGTAACGGAGATAGACAAGTCACGTCATAAAAGATTAAATTGCGATTTCGATTTTCGTAGTAGTAGGGATTTTTGGCTAGCCGTGCTCCGATACAAACGCAGTAGCGTTGCGTCTCCCGTAGGTATTCTCCTTGCTCGAGAACCACTGGTGCTAGACCCATCGTGTTGGTACTCAAACTTCAGGTCTCGGTGAGATCTATCCATCTGTCACATGAACTTTTGTTTTGGTCATAACTCGAGAACCACTGGTGCTAGACCCATCGTGTTGGTACTCAAACTTCAGGTCTCGGTGAGATCTATCCATCTGTCACATGAACTTTTGTTTTGGTCATAACTCGAGAACCACTGGTGCTAGACCCATCGTGTTGGTACTCAAACTTCAGGTCTCGGTGAGATCTATCCATCTGTCACATGAACTTTTGTTTTGGTCATAACTCGAGAACCACTGGTGCTAGACCCATCGTGTTGGTACTCAAACTTCAGGTCTCGGTGAGATCTATCCATCTGTCACATGAACTTTTGTTTTGGTCATAACTCGAGAACCACTGGTGCTAGACCCATCGTGTTGGTACTCAAACTTTAGGTCTCGGTGAGATCTATCCATCTGTCACATGAACTTTTGTTTTGGTCATAACTCGAGAACCACTGGTGCTAGACCCATCGTGTTGGTACTCAAACTTCAGGTCTCGGTGAGATCTATCCATCTGTCACATGAACTTTTGTTTTGGTCATAACTCGAGAACCACTGGTGCTAGACCCATCGTGTTGGTACTCAAACTTTAGGTCTCGGTGAGATCTATCCATCTGTTGCGCGACCATCTCTCGAGACACATGTTAGTTCTTTAGTTCTTTAGTTCAACAATAACAATGTAAATGTCAACAATGTAAACAGTAACAATGTAAATGTCGTAAATTGTGCTTTTAAATTTAATTAAATTGTTCAAAAGTTACCAAATGAAAATTTTAATATAGATACCGATCTATAAATAAATAATTAAGTAAATTATTGTTCTGTTTCAAATATATGTTTCTATTACAGACTACACAGCCTTTCATTTGTTATTTTATTAACCCTTATATAACGAATTCACACCGTCAAACTGACAGAGAGACGCATGGTACATTTTATAAGGCTCTAGCTGCATGGCTGGTTAGTTTGTTAAAAAAGGCAAAGCCTGGAAAACCTCATTTTACCCTAAAAAAATTAAATATCCAGGTGGGTATGGCTGGTTAGTTTGTTAAAAAAGGCAAAGCCTGGAAAACCTCATTTTACCGTAAAAAAATTAAATATCGAGGTGGGTACTCATAAATTTTTTATGGTAGGGTAGATTTTCGCGAATTTTTCGCGAAGTCATATTGCAATATAATTTGTCATATCGTTGGCTAAGTAATTAGCAAATAGTTGTTAATAATATAATAATATTTTTTTTTGGTTACAAAACTTTTCGACTTTCTAACATTATTTTTTTAATTTTGGAAAATTCCAATAACAAATACTCCAATAAGATAATACCAATGTACGAGGTCTTACATATCATTGTTTTGGAAATTTGATGTAGATTTATAATAAAGTATCCGAGGTATCTCAGAACTTAGAACTATTATCGTGTTTATGCGAAAATCTGCAAATTCGCAAAATTGTGAAAGGGGCGTTGCCTTTGTTCATTTAAGAGAAAGTTATATTATTCCCTTGATGTAAAGAAGGGTTAAATATTGTTAAATCCGTTTCATCTTTTCATCGCGAATCGACACAATGAGCGACTTATTGTATGAATCCCGTTCAAACGTATGGAAGACTGGCGTCACGTGGCTACCTACTCGCTCGGCCAATCACGGCGTTCCATGCGCCGCTCCCGCCTCAGACTTCACACCCCTTTGGCGGCTACCTCGGTTCTCATACAAACGATGCCGTATTTCGTATCCAGGCTTACTGACTCGTGGGTATACCGTTGGAAATGGCGTAAACTAGCGAACTTTTTAAAAGAAAATGAAGCTTTCAATTGCTGTCAGTTTTTTTTAAATGAATTAAGAAATTAAGATTCTGTCATATTTTTACTCGTCTTTGGGACTTTGGGAGGTTATAAATCCTTTTCATGGTATTAACTTCATCAAATGATATTTTTCCTAGAACAAGGATACATCGTAAAACCAAATAAATTTTATTTCGTGCAGATATAATCATTAACAAAAAAGTTACAAGGGGTTAAAGCTGAGATTTTGGTCATTTTCAAAAATAAAGAAAAAAAAATCGTATCTCGATACCACGTGACACCAGACAAAAGGTGTCATAGGTCAAAACCTTGCAAATGACCCCACTTACCTACAAAAAAAATGTGTCGGTCCATGTGCCGAACACCCTGTATATATGTGTAGATATATTGTATTGTATGTAATATTATGTAAATGGTACGCCGCCGTGCGAACTATTTCTGGGAATGTAATCAAGCCGTCCGCGATAGAAATTTGATAGCGGCTCTACCTGCAGGGCATTGTCTTAGATCTTTCTATTCTAAGAAGTAAGGAAAAAGCAATTTTGTCACTTTTGCGAGAGGTACAAAATCGGCTTTTATCTATGCATAGGATGCATCCACACGGATTCAGCTTAAAGCCTTCATCCAATGCTAAAATCCGCCACAAAATTAACGATGTTATGGCAAAGTACATAACATAATATAACGAAAACGAGAAAATTTGAACCGATTTCTTTTTACGAGTAGGTAAATTTTTTTTATGGAAACTGGCACGGTTGGCTACATCACCTACAACATCCGTGATGTCAGCCCATAACACCGGGTGAACTTGGTGCCACGTCAGTGCTTTCCTTCGGTCGTGCCGGCAACACTGAACTAGACGAAAAACCTCGCGGAAAACACAAACTATTTACATAGCCGTTTCGACCGACCTTTCATTCAGAGTGGTGGTATCAACCCGGGCGGATTAAACCCTACCATCTAGTAATATAAGAAGGGAGTCATATCCCTTAGTCGCCTTTTACGACATACACGGGGAGATATGCAGTGGGGCTATTCTTTTAAAGTACCGGCCCCGCACGGTACAATCGTATATTATAATCGTACATGTGTATATTTAACTCCCGACGCAAAAGGAAGGGTGTTATAAGTTTCATGAAGCTTCCGTATATGTGTGTCTGTCTGTGGCATCGTAGCTCCCAAACAGATGGGCGGATTTGCATGCGTTTCTAGGTCAGCTGATTCGACGATCGTGAACACTTTCCCTAATTGGTGAAGGGATCTCTGCTGTAAAATGGAAAATAATTACACTTTCACTCGTCGCCTTTCAGTAATAAACGGAAATAATTACAAAACTAATTTATGTACTGTAACCTAACTTAACCTAACCTAACAAATGTATTATTATAAGTTAAAATTACGTCTCATAAAAAGCTTGAAATAAAAGATAAATTAAAAAAAAAAACCCCTAGACATGAAGGTGATATTGGCTAGTCAGAGCACGTGCTTTGGCCCCTCTGACTCAGCCACCCATACCGGATTACATAAAAAAAAATGAACAACCCTTAAAAAGTAAACAGTAATTTCCGATTACAAGTTATAGTTAATTGAATGCTTTGAAGGACATTAATTAGTGATGGTAGGTAAATAATAAAGTAGGGAATATTATACAACCACAGATAACTGTTACGGATATTCACCTCATGTATACAACCACAACAATTATGTAAACATGTTGTGTACTTCCATAATGCTATCAATTTCGATTCATTAAGAAATAATATTTAATTATCTTAGACGAGCAATGTATAAATTTTGTTTATTAGATTTTTACCTATTTATAGATTTGTACCTATTATAGTTATTACCTATTAGTACCTATTTATAGATTTGTTTGTACATAAGGTCTCTAAATTGAGCTTAAAAAAAAAATAATCCAAGACCTGGTTCGTTGCGTCCGTTGCCTACAGGCACCGACTACCGGGCGGCTTATCGGTACCTGCAGGCAATCACAAACATATATATAAGAGGCAATCATAAAAGTACTTGGATGGGTGACCGCTCGACCGTTGGAGGCTGATCGTGGTTCGGATTCCACGTTAAACTGTAGGTCCCTTCCCTTCTTACCTTACTAGATGGTAGTGTTCAACCCGCCCGGGTTGGTACCACCGCACTGAATGAAACGTCGGTCGAAACAGCTATGTAAATAGTTTGTGTTTTCCGTCCAGTTCAGTGTAGCCGGAACGACCGAAGGGAAGCACTGACATGGTACCTAGTTCACCCGGTGTTATGGGCTGACATCACGGATGTTGTAGGTGATGTAGCCAAACGTGTCAGTTTCCATAAAAAAAAACGTGCTAGGAGTCAAATAATAAAGCTAAATCAACGTATCCACCAATATCATAGAGACTTTTATCGTCGGTTACATAGTAACGGGTGCGGCAGCATAACTTCCTTTTTTTCACAATGCAATATTTTTTAACCGAATTCGGACTTTTGTCATTACCTTTCTAATCGAAATTCTTTCATTTACGCTATACGTTCGCGATTCGGTCTTCAAACTCTATATATGTACCAAATTTCAACTTTTTTGTCCAGTAAAGAAAATAAGCTATAAATAAGAAAATAAGACAGACACATCCTCTTTTGAGGTACAGATCTCTAAAAAATTACCAATTAAGCACGTTCCAGCGATAGGTTGTTTTATGAGGAGTCAAAGAAAAACAACAAGGTAGATGGAGGCATATCATCTTGTCGCCTGCCTCACAGCCTAAGCCAAATGAGTTTTTCCTGCGTCCTGCTTGGGTGCCACAAGTTACTTTTACTGGGTATTTCTTAGGTAGTACTTTTACCGTTTATCTTTTTATGTTATTACTAGCGACTCAGACGGTCCCCCTGCCCCCCCCTGTTCGATCGGTGGCCTCCGCTTTGATCACAGGCATCCTCTCCCCTTACCCCGCAGTACCAGCGATCGGTGGCCTCCGCACGAACGCAGTACTGCTCCCTTCTGCTTGATCGGTGGTCTCCGCTTTGATCGCAGATCCCCCCCGCTCCTTCCCCCTCTTACCCCACAGTACCAGCGATCGGTGGCCTCCGCACGAACGCAGTACTGATCCCTCCTGCTCGATCGGTGGTCTCCGCTTTGATCGCAGGCCCCCCGCCTATTACCCAAGTAGGCACCAACACCTTGTCCTGCCTTATCCAATATACGTAAGATATCGATAGGCAGCGACACTCGGTTATGGTTAGGAAGATTTATTAGGGATAGATTATATATAGAGGATAAGTAATTAGTAATAAGCCATGTACACATAAACAGCGTTTTAATAATAAAGGAAAGATATTCACATACGTTACATCGATGTTTTACTAAGTACTCCTAGATAGGAAATCGTAGTCATTCCCGCCATTAGGTAGGTAGGATACCCGAGTACAGGGAATGCTACGTCACAATCGATACTTGGAGTAAATATGGCAACCCCAAAGATGGTACACAGACATATATACAGACAGACAGAAAGCAGACGTTGGATTTTATTAAAGGTAAGGAAGAAAGGAAAGGATAAGGATAAGGGGGATTCCATCGCTCTACCTCCACCTCCCCTCCCGCCCCTCCCTCACCCCCTCCCTATATGCCTCTACTTACCCCCCCCCCCCCTCTCCCCTCCCCCTTCAGGATATTGTAATGTCATCGGTTCTTACTCGGGTGAATGATTCCGTGTCCGTTACATACAAATATTGCCAAGTGCTCTCATATTTCACTTCACTGCTACCCTCATAAGCCATTTAGCGTGATGTAAGGAAGAAAGGAAAGGATAAGGATAAGGGGGATTCCATCGCTCTACCTCCACCTCCCCTCCCGCCCCTCCCTCACCCCCTCCCTATATGCCTCTACTTACCCCTCCCCCCCCCCCCCTCTCCCCTCCCCCTTCAGGATATTGTAATGTCATCGGTTCTTACTCGGGTGAATGATTCCGTGTCCGTTACATACAAATATTGCCAAGTGCTCTCATATTTCACTTCACTGCTACCCTCATAAGCCATTTAGCGTGATGTAAGGAAGAAAGGAAAGGATAAGGATAAGGGGGATTCCATCGCTCTACCTCCACCTCCCCTCCCGCCCCTCCCTCACCCCCTCCCTATATGCCTCTACTTACCCCTCCCCCCCCCCCCCCTCTCCCCTCCCCCTTCAGGATATTGTAATGTCATCGGTTCTTACTCGGGTGAATGATTCCGTGTCCGTTACATACAAATATTGCCAAGTGCTCTCATATTTCACTTCACTGCTACCCTCATAAGCCATTTAGCGTGATGTAAGGAAGAAAGGAAAGGATAAGGATAAGGGGGATTCCATCGCTCTACCTCCACCTCCCCTCCCGCCCCTCCCTCACCCCCTCCCTATATGCCTCTACTTACCCCTCCCCCCCCCCCCTCTCCCCTCCCCCTTCAGGATATTGTAATGTCATCGGTTCTTACTCGGGTGAATGATTCCGTGTCCGTTACATACAAATATTGCCAAGTGCTCTCATATTTCACTTCACTGCTACCCTCATAAGCCATTTAGCGTGATAGTAAGTAGCCTATAGTTGATGGGAAGAATCAAGCTATCCGTAGAATTTTGTTTTATTAAAATCGGTTCAGTGGTTCTCGAGTTATAAGCGGACAGACAGACACTCAGACATACAGAAAGCAGACGTTGGATTTTATTATAGGTAAGGATTATTCTATTTCATTTGGGAAACACACAGTTACAAACATACGTAATAAATCGCTCCACAGAAGGTCGGCCGGTTCCAAAGAAGGGAGACTCCGCAAACCCCTCCAACTATCGGCCCATTGCGATAACTTCACTATTATGTAAAGTTATGGAGCGCCTTATTAACACCCAGCGCCTAACGTACTTAGAAGCAAATAAAGATGACAAGCAGTACGGATTCCGGAAAGCGCGGTCAACAGGAGATCTTCTAACGTACGTTACGTTACGCATATATGGGCCGAAATATTGGACAATTTTGGGGAGTCGCTGGCAGTCGCCCTGGATATTTCCAAGGCTTTCGACCGCGTTTGGCACCGAGGCCTTCTAGGCAAGCTTCCGTCCTTCGGCATTCCACCCAAACTTTACGCCAGCTTTTTGGCAGGTCGTTCCATCTTCGTTAGCATCGATGGCTCGAAATCGGACGACTTTCCAATTAACGCTGGTGTTCCGCAGGGCTCTGTGTTGTCGCCTACGCTTTTCTTAATCTTTATAAACGATCTACTGTCCTTGGGCATGATACACAGCTATGCAGACGACAGCACGTAGCACGAGGGCTATGTTAAGGACTGGAAGAGTAGAGATTCGCGGCACAGGGAGGCTCAACGCACAGTTGTTGATAAGGTCGATAACGTTCTCGGAAAAGTAGCTATATGGGGCCAGGAGAACCTTGTCGCCTTCAACGTTAGCAAGACTCAGTGCTGCGCATTATCTGCTAAGGTCGATCCCTTTCCTTTCCAAGCTAGTTTCCAAGGCAGCGTCGTACCTGTCTCGGAGCACCTGGACCTCCTGGGCACCACTATTTCCAAAGACGTGTGTTTCCGGCAACTAATCGAGTTTAAAACACAACACAGATTAAGCCGGCGATGGAGTACTGCAGTCACATCTGGGAGGGTAGTCCCCATTATCTGCTAGCATCCTTGGACTCGATACAGCGCCGAGCCATCCGTCTTGTTGGTGACCCGAAACTTACAGATGGTCTGGAGTCCCTGAGTCACAGACGATTTGTGGGTTCGCTTAGTCTGTTTTACAGATACTATCACGGACGCTGCTCTGCGGAACTAGCATCCCTTATTCCCTGCCACCCGTCCTATCTCCGCATGACTCGTCGCAGAGAGACTCAGCACCCTTTTGTTGTTGACATTGGGCTTTTGAGAACCCATCGGTTTTCTAAATCGTTTCTTTGTCGCACCGCTAGAGTGTGGAACTGTCTTCCGGTGAGTGTATTTCCTGAATCCTTTAACCTGGGTGTCTTCAAGCGTCGCATTAACGGGCTAGACAGCCTAGCAACAGTCCGCAAATCTGCTGGCATGGCACCTAACTGAGCGTGGTTTCGCGAGGAGAGGTGATTTTGGCTCTATCGACTGCACCTTTGGTCCCTGCACCAGCCAACCATGCTGGTTTACATAAAAAAAATGGGCACGCATTAAAACCAAAAGGGGGCGTCCATAAATAATTACGTCAGACGTTTTTGGTGATTTTTCGACCCCCTCCCCCACCACCCTTGGTAAGATATGGTGAGATATGGCGAGACCCCCCCCCCCCCCATATCCCACGTGAGATTATGAAAATATTATGTACGTGTTTTCACTCTAGGAATATAGACAAATTCATAGACATGCAATAAAAAGAAACACTTCAAATTAAATCAGTAATTTTGAATTAACAAGATTTACAGTTATTAATTACTAGTTTTTGCCCGCGGCTTCGCTCGCGTGAAATTCGTATTTAAAAAGAAGAAAGTAAGTAAGCCCGCTACAGTACCCCTGTGTACCGTATAATCAAATGTGCTTGTATAAAGTTTCATCCAATTCGGATGATGGGTTTAAGAGGTATGGAGGAACACACATACATACATACAGAAAAGATTTCTAAAAATCGTAAATTTAGTTTTAGTATCATACCATAGAGTCTACAAACGCAGTGTCTCATAAAACAAAGCAACTTACTGCATGACCATCCCTTACAGATTTATTATTAGTATGATGATGATGATGATGATATAATCCTATACGTCTGCACACGGAACCAGAGGCGGACTTTTCTTAAGGCCGACTAGGCCCGGGCCTAGGGCGGCCAGATATTAGGGGCGGCCAATCTGTACCTGCTGCTGGAAGCAGTGAGCGCAGTACAGAATAGAAAGGGTGCCGGCCGGAGCAAGTGCGTGCGACGTGCGGGAGTGGTGAGCGCGGCGGTGGCGGAGACGACGCACTATTTACGCGGACAAAATAATTTAGCCATGACGATAAGGTCAATATTGCCGCAAAATTTATAAAAAATACTCTTGCTATATGTAAAATAAACCGAGAAATAATATATTTCTGGCAGGTTGAACCGAACGCAATAATGATTTTCGTACAACTTCACATTTGTATCTATGCTGTAAACTTGATGAAAAGAGGCGGCTGCATTCAATTGGGGCGGCTGGTACTAAACGGCCTAGGGCGGCTAAGGCTGCTAGTCCGCCTCTGCACGGAACAGACATATTGCTGCGCCGCCGCCGGCAGCGTTCGTCTGCTCCCGCCATGGATAAACCAGAAGAGCTCACGCGTCTCGTGCCAACAACGGCACTACCGCACCGGTTCATCCGTGATGATGGCGTCTGTGAATTCTATCTACCATGAATAAAGTTCACGACTCTGATTATTTAAGTCATATTTCGTGGGGCAGCAAGTTTGTTCGCTCCCCTTGGAAACGCGCGTTCCCGTACTGGGGAACGTACGTAAGGCCTGTCTCATTCTTTTTTTGTATTTTTTTGTAATTTTTTTATGTTTATTTTTTTATTTAAAAAAAAATTGTTTTTAAAGCGAGCTCCCTCAGGCTTTCCGATGCGGGAAGCGAGTCGGGGAACGTACGTTCCCTAGGAGAGCTAACAGATTAATTAACGTTAAACCCCTTTTTCTACTATATTTTACTGTATTAGTTTCGTAGCTCCCAAACGGATAAGATGGCAATCATTGACATATTTTTTTCCTATAACAATTTCACTCATCAGCAGATAGAAAGTGTTCCGAGTGAGATGTAGATATAGTACTTAACTAATATCTTCTACTGAACACGCAGGGCTTGGACACACATGAACCATGTGCGAGTGAAAATCGCTTATATATAACGTACACATGCGTACTTAGGTAAATAACGCCAAATTCTCAAAGTAATAGGCATAAACAACGAATCGAGTCTAGTGCAGTAAATATTCTGTCTTAGCTTCTGGCCTTACAATAATACATGTAAGTATGTGAATTTACGCCCAAAATTAAATTTGGAACAGAAAATAATAAATGTTCCCTCCACTTTCAGCCGGGCATCAATAATAAAGTTTGGCTAAACTTCTGTTCAATTTCGTCAGCCGTCCTGTCGTTCCACAATTCCACATCGTCGTCGTCGTCGTGTCGGCGGCGGCGGCGCGGCGTCGCGTAGTCGCGTCTAAAGTCCCTTCACATCGATAAGGTATTTGAGTGTCGATTTTGAGAACAAAGTCGTAAATATTCACTCATTCTTCGGTCTCATATAAATAGCAGACCTCAAGGACGAAGGCCTTGGCCTCCTCCGACCATGTACCGAACGTCTCAATGTTCATTTATTTAAGATAGCTGAGCCCGCGGCTCCGCTCGCGTGAAATTCGTATTTCAAAGAAGACAGTAAGTAACTGAGGGCGAGGCCGAAGGCCGAGCTGCGTTCAGGAAGACTATAAACCTTCTCGAAGAAAGTAAGTAACTAAGGGCGAGGCAGAAGGCCGAGCTGCGTCCAGGAAGACTATAAACCTTCTCGAAGAAAGTAAGTAACTGAGGGCGAGGCCGAAGGCCGAGCTCCGTTTAGGAAGAGGATAAACCATGGGTCAGGCCGAAGGCCGAGCTGCGTTAAGGAAGAGGATTAACCTTCTTGATGAAAGTAAGTAACTATGGGCGAGGCCGAAGGCTGAGCTGTATTTTGGAAGACGATAAACCTTCTCGATTTCTCGATGAAAGTAATGGCGTTTTGATAAACGATAAAACTTCTTAAATAAAGTAAGTAACTAACGGCGAGGCTTCAGGCTAAGCTGCATTCTGGAATACAATAAACCTCCACGAAGAAAGTAAGTAACTAAGGGCGAGGCCACCGTCACACCCATCCCCCCTCCCCCCCCCCCTCCCATTTATTTGTTTTGAGTAGCTATAATTATGATTTTCCTTTAAAAAAACCGATATTCCCATACAATCTTTAACACTCCGTTTCCGTTTCTCCCTCTCCCTCTCCCTCTCCCTTTCCCTCTCCCTCTCCCTCTCCCTCTCCCTCTCCCTCTCCCTCTCCCTCTCCCTCTCCCTCTCCCTCTCCCTCTCCCTCTCCCTCTCCCTCTCCCTCTCCCTCTCCCTCTCCCTCTCCCTCTCACTCTCCCTCTCCCTCTCCCTCTCCCTCTCCCTCCATCTCTCTGCCTCTCCCTCCCTTCCGTTGAGTCTGGCCATCATAGTGTGACGATGACGTCACATAAAGCGAGACTGACGCCCGGCGGCGGCAGCGCGGCTCGACGGACAGCGAGGCGAGCGCGGTGCAGCTACCTACAGCCGGCCGGCACACACACCACCACACGGCCGGACACACCGACGCTCACTCGCGCGCCAGCGGCTAATATAAATACGGCCGCGCAGCCAACGGTTAGTCAGTCTGAGCTCGACTAGCGACTCAGACGGTCCCCCTGCCCCCCCTGTTCGATCGGTGGCCTCCGCTTTGATCACAGGCATCCTCTCCCCTTACCCCGCAGTACCAGCGATCGGTGGCCTCCGCACGAACGCAGTACTGCTCCCTTCTGCTTGATCGGTGGTCTCCGCTTTGATCGCAGATCCCCCCCGCTCCTTCCCCCTCTTACCCCACAGTACCAGCGATCGGTGGCCTCCGCACGAACGCAGTACTGATCCCTCCTGCTCGATCGGTGGTCTCCGCTTTGATCGCAGGCCCCCCGCCTATTACCCAAGTAGGCACCAACACCTTGTCCTGCCTTATCCAATATACGTAAGATATCGATAGGCAGCGACACTCGGTTATGGTTAGGAAGATTTATTAGGGATAGATTATATATAGAGGATAAGTAATTAGTAATAAGCCATGTACACATAAACAGCGTTTTAATAATAAAGGAAAGATATTCACATACGTTACATCGATGTTTTACTAAGTACTCCTAGATAGGAAATCGTAGTCATTCCCGCCAACAGGTAGGTAGGATACCCGAGTACAGGGAATGCTACGTCACAACTGGCGCCCGAACAAAATAACATGATGGCTTCAAAAGAAGTTTACAAATTAAAGAAAGAAGAGCTCACGCAAATGTTGCAAGAGAGTGGCCTAGATAAGGAAGGCACAGTAGATGAGCTACGCAAGCGATTAATTACGCACTTAAGAGCGACCACGGAAGAAGAACAAGTAGATAATATGTCTCAAGACACGTCAACCGGGGATAAGGAGTCGGAATCACACATGGCATTCGATATTGTCAGGAAATGGAATTTACAATTCGACGGCCATAAAGGCAGCATCGAATTCTTGGAAAGAATAACAGAATTACGAGATAGCTACGGAATATCTACGCAACAATTACTAAAAACACTACCTTTAGTGTTAAAAGACAAGGCTCTGTTATGGTACAGAAATAATAAAGATTTATGGAAACATTGGAAAGAATTCGAGAAAGATTTCAAAGTAGCGTACTACCCGCAACAATATGAAGAAAAACTACAAGAAGAGATACAAACAAGGAAACAAAAAAGTAAGGAACCATTTCAAGATTACATGACCGCACTACAGACAATCATGCGAAGAGCAGGAAATTTAACAGATAAGGAACAATTAGCTAGGCTATACAGAAACATGAGTCCAAATTATAAATTATATATAAAATTTACCGACTTTGTGAGCCTCGCGGAACTTACGAAAATGGCAAAAGAGTTTGAAGGAATTAACACCGAGACCACGACACCCACAGAGCCGAGATTCGTCCGACAAGAATATCAGACAGGCGTAAATCCAAACTACAACGCACAAACATGTTGTTGGCGGTGCAGCCAACGCGGACACAGGCGGTTTGAGTGTCAAAGAAGGCCATTACTTTTTTGCAGTCAATGCGGTAAGCCAGGAACGAAAAGAAGGGAATGCTGCCAAAATACGACGGAAAACATACGGCAGGTTGCGAGCCCGAACAACTAAAGCTAAAAAAGGGCACAATATCGACAGATGAACGACATTTTATGGACATAAGGATATACGACAGAACATTCAAGGCGTTAATAGATACTGGATCTATGTATTCATTCATAAATGAAGATATTTGGGAATACAGCAAACAAAAGGACAAGACAAAACGAAATAAAAACAAAAGCATAAACGTAATATTGGCAGACAGCAGTAAGCTCCAAATACAAGATCACATCGAGATAACAACAGAAATTCAAGGAAAAATATTAGAGCACGGATTCTATGTGATGCCAAAACTTTCGTCAAAAATTATTATGGGAATGGATTTACTTGATCGTTTAGGATTCAGATGGCATTTCGATACAATGCCAGAAGAGGACGCATATATTGCCACAGTTGAAAATAACCACCTGTCAGGAGGAGAACGGTCACAGCTACAACGATTTTTAAATGAAGAGTTGCCAATATTACGGAACATTAGACACAGAACATCACTAATTCAACATTCGATTAAACTAAAAACCAATACACCAGTAAAACAGAAATATTTTCCAAGAAATCCAAAAATGCAACAACATATCGACGAAGAAATTAAGAAGATGTTGAATGAAGGAGTAATTGAAAAATCGGACAGCCCATACAGTTCACCTGTAGTCTTAGTAAGGAAATCGAACGGAGACTACCGTTTCTGCATTGACTTTCGGAAAGTAAACGAAATATCAGTAATGGACGCATACCCGTTACCACAAATAAACCACACTCTGGAAAAATTACGGAAGGCGAAATACATATCAACTCTAGACTTAAAAAACGGGTATTGGCAAGTGCCGATGGCACAAGAAAGTAAAAAGATCACCGCGTTTACAGTGCCCGGAAGAGGACTGTACCAATTTAAAGTAATGCCATTTGGGCTCCACTCAGCACCGGCAACGTTCCAGAGATTGCTAGATACAGTCATCGGCCCGGAGATGGAACCAAATGCATTTGCGTATCTAGATGATATAATCATTATTAGCGAAAATTTCAAAGAGCACTTAGAGCATTTAAAGAAAGTATTCAGAAGGCTAAGACATGCTAACCTCAAAATTAACGAAGAAAAATGCAAATTCTGCCAACCGGAATTGAAATATCTAGGACATATTATTAACAAAGAAGGCATAATGACAGACCCCGAAAAAGTGGAAGCAATAAAAGGAATAAATACACCCAAAAATATAAGAGAACTAAGACGAGTGCTAGGCATGACCTCGTGGTACAGAAAATTCATACCGAAGTACGCAAACATTACGGAACCACTCACGAAACTGTTAAAGAAGAAAGAAAGATTCAAGTGGGGAGCAGAACAGGATAAGGCACTAGAAGCCCTCAAAACACATCTCACCACAGCACCTATCCTGACCTGCCCAAACTTCAATAAACCGTTCAAGATAGAAACAGACGCAAGCGACGTTGGAATCGGCGTAGTACTGACACAGGAGGAAGATGGCCATGATAGAGTTATCGTATATGCAAGCCGATCACTTAACAAGTGTGAACAAAAATATTCGGCCTCCGAAAAAGAATGCCTAGCAGTTGTATGGGGAATAAGAAAAATGAAGCAATATGTGGAAGGATATCACTTCACGGTAATAACGGATCATCAAGCTTTGAAATGGCTACACACGATGAAGAACCCCTCAGGTAGACTCGCAAGATGGGCACTGGAACTGCAACAATACGAATTCGACATAGTATACAGGAAAGGAAGTCTAAACAAAGTCGCAGACACACTGTCACGAAGCCCACTAGCGAGTATACAAAGGACTATCAAGTGCAAGTGGTATGAAAATTTAAAAGAGAAAATACATAACCAACCGAATGAAAACCCAGAATATGAAATAAGGGAAAACAACGTTTATAGAAGAATTTCAAACCCCTCATACGCTGTGAAACTGGATCCAGAAACGGAATGGAAGTTATGTATACCAACGAGCAAAAGAGAAGAAGTATTGGCAGAAAACCATGATGCGGCCACGTCGGGACACCTAGGCACGGCGAAAACACTAACTAGAATCGCCCAAAGATATTACTGGCCAGGGATGTTCCGAGATGTAGCCAAATACGTAAGAAGATGTCAAGTGTGTCAAACACATAAACCAGAACAAAGGAAGATACCCGGATACATGTATGGACAACCAGTGGAACGACCATGGCAAGTAGTATGCACGGATTTTATTGGACCGTTACCACGATCGTCAAAAGGGCATACCTTCATGATAGTATTCCACGATAAATTTACAAAATGGGTGGAAGTGAAACCACTAAGGCAGGCAACAGCCAGCGCAGCTACCAATGCGGTCAAAGATTGCATAGTAATGCGGTTCGGTTGCCCCGACACAATAATTACGGATAACGGGACACAGTTTACGAGCAAAATATTTCGCGAACAGTTAAAAGAATATGGCATCGAACACCGGCTAACTCCAGCGTATACACCGCAGACAAACCCCACCGAGAGAACAAACAAGACCCTAGAGACTATGATATCGTGTTATATAGAAACGAATCACAAAACATGGGATCTCTACTTAGCGGAATTTGTCCTGAGTTTGAATACGAGCGTTCAAGAATCTACAAAGTTCACGCCCGCGTTTCTGATGACAGGGAGAGAATTTAAAATGCCAAAGGACCGCAACCAAGCGCCTACCCCAGCGCTGGAGCAACACGACAAAGCTTCCAAAATAAATGAAATACATGAAGTAGTCAAAGTTAACCAAGGCCAGGCTTTCCAAAAGCAACGTCACCATTACAACCTCAGGCGGAGAGAATGGATACCGAAAATAGGAGACAAGGTCTACAAAAGGGAACACGTACTTTCGAATGCATCAAAACATTTCGCAGCTAAGTTAGCCCCTAAATTTGCAGGTCCATACGAAATTATAGAGAAAAGGTCACCGGTAGTTTTCGTGTTAAAAGATGGGAAGAAAAGGTACATAACGCATATTAAAGATTTAAAGGATGGAAACCCTTGAGAAGGTGCTGAAGATGTTAAATGATTTTTTGTTGCTGTGTAGTTACATATAGGATAGGATAAGACAAGTCGGTAGAGATAGAGTTTTATGATTATTAAATGAATTTAATGATTTTTTCCCTGTGTACAGATGCAAAAATCTCCTACGCACCGGGGGAGTGTGACGATGACGTCACATAAAGCGAGACTGACGCCCGGCGGCGGCAGCGCGGCTCGACGGACAGCGAGGCGAGCGCGGTGCAGCTACCTACAGCCGGCCGGCACACACACCACCACACGGCCGGACACACCGACGCTCACTCGCGCGCCAGCGGCTAATATAAATACGGCCGCGCAGCCAACGGTTAGTCAGTCTGAGCTCGACTAGCGACTCAGACGGTCCCCCTGCCCCCCCTGTTCGATCGGTGGCCTCCGCTTTGATCACAGGCATCCTCTCCCCTTACCCCGCAGTACCAGCGATCGGTGGCCTCCGCACGAACGCAGTACTGCTCCCTTCTGCTTGATCGGTGGTCTCCGCTTTGATCGCAGATCCCCCCCGCTCCTTCCCCCTCTTACCCCACAGTACCAGCGATCGGTGGCCTCCGCACGAACGCAGTACTGATCCCTCCTGCTCGATCGGTGGTCTCCGCTTTGATCGCAGGCCCCCCGCCTATTACCCAAGTAGGCACCAACACCTTGTCCTGCCTTATCCAATATACGTAAGATATCGATAGGCAGCGACACTCGGTTATGGTTAGGAAGATTTATTAGGGATAGATTATATATAGAGGATAAGTAATTAGTAATAAGCCATGTACACATAAACAGCGTTTTAATAATAAAGGAAAGATATTCACATACGTTACATCGATGTTTTACTAAGTACTCCTAGATAGGAAATCGTAGTCATTCCCGCCATTAGGTAGGTAGGATACCCGAGTACAGGGAATGCTACGTCACAATCGATACTTGGAGTAAATATGGCAACCCCAAAGATGGTACACAGACATATATACAGACAGACAGAAAGCAGACGTTGGATTTTATTAAAGGTAAGGAAGAAAGGAAAGGATAAGGATAAGGGGGATTCCATCGCTCTACCTCCACCTCCCCTCCCGCCCCTCCCTCACCCCCTCCCTATATGCCTCTACTTACCCCCCCCCCCTCTCCCCTCCCCCTTCAGGATATTGTAATGTCATCGGTTCTTACTCGGGTGAATGATTCCGTGTCCGTTACATACAAATATTGCCAAGTGCTCTCATATTTCACTTCACTGCTACCCTCATAAGCCATTTAGCGTGATGTAAGGAAGAAAGGAAAGGATAAGGATAAGGGGGATTCCATCGCTCTACCTCCACCTCCCCTCCCGCCCCTCCCTCACCCCCTCCCTATATGCCTCTACTTACCCCTCCCCCCCCCCCCTCTCCCCTCCCCCTTCAGGATATTGTAATGTCATCGGTTCTTACTCGGGTGAATGATTCCGTGTCCGTTACATACAAATATTGCCAAGTGCTCTCATATTTCACTTCACTGCTACCCTCATAAGCCATTTAGCGTGATGTAAGGAAGAAAGGAAAGGATAAGGATAAGGGGGATTCCATCGCTCTACCTCCACCTCCCCTCCCGCCCCTCCCTCACCCCCTCCCTATATGCCTCTACTTACCCCTCCCCCCCCCCCTCTCCCCTCCCCCTTCAGGATATTGTAATGTCATCGGTTCTTACTCGGGTGAATGATTCCGTGTCCGTTACATACAAATATTGCCAAGTGCTCTCATATTTCACTTCACTGCTAACCTCATAAGCCATTTAGCGTGATGTAAGGAAGAAAGGAAAGGATAAGGATAAGGGGGATTCCATCGCTCTACCTCCACCTCCCCTCCCGCCCCTCCCTCACCCCCTCCCTATATGCCTCTACTTACCCCTCCCCCCCCCCCCTCTCCCCTCCCCCTTCAGGATATTGTAATGTCATCGGTTCTTACTCGGGTGAATGATTCCGTGTCCGTTACATACAAATATTGCCAAGTGCTCTCATATTTCACTTCACTGCTACCCTCATAAGCCATTTAGCGTGATAGTAAGTAGCCTATAGTTGATGGGAAGAATCAAGCTATCCGTAGAATTTTGTTTTATTAAAATCGGTTCAGTGGTTCTCGAGTTATAAGCGGACAGACAGACACTCAGACATACAGAAAGCAGACGTTGGATTTTATTATAGGTAAGGAAAGGAAGGATAAGGAAGGAAAGGAAGCTACCTAAATAAATGCCGAGGGTGTAATGAAAACCGTTCCAGACATTTCTATGTAAGTATATAAAACAGCCAGTCAGTCAGCGTGTATGCGCCCACTGCTGGAGGACATACGAATCCAATTCTTATCCAGTCCTCCCGGCCTTACGCGGTACAGAACCACTGTTTTTCGGCCGACGTACTTGATATCGTCGTCCCACGTGGCGGGTGGTCTTCCCACACTCCGTTTTCCTGTCCACGGCCACCAGTGTAGGACACGGTTACTATAAACGGTTGTCGTTTCTTGATGACGTACCCAGCCCACTGCCACTTGGGCTTAGCCACCAGGTGTCCAATATCCACTACTTTGGTGCGTCGGTGGATTGCCTCGTTACGTACCATATCACGTAGCGATATTCACTCCATTGCTGATCCGCTCGCTGGAAAACTTTCAACCTTTGGACAACAGCTAGCGACCGTCTCGGAGTCCACGTTTCACACCCGTACGTCATAACCGGGATCACACACTGGTCATTTATACGGGTCTTAAATTTTGCGGAAGGTCAAACTCAGGGCGAATTTTATTTTTCCGAAGGTAGTCCAGCCCATTTGAATTCGTCTCTCGACCTCCAAGCCTCAGAATTTTACCGACATATACATACATACGTACTCTTCAACCTGTTCGATCAATTCTCAGTCAATAATGATTTGCCCTCCCGTTATAACCTCGGTCGCCACGATAAAACTCCATATAAAACGCGGGGGAAAAAACGTTTGACCCGTCCACATTTACCTAGTAAATATTTGCTTGAAAATATTAGATCAATAGAAATACTTTATTGCTATAAATTAATTTAAATAATAGTGTACCTACCTAGTGTAGTATATATTTATTGCACTCAAATAAAATATGGGCAAAAGACCTAGAGGCATTAAGTATTTGTAGTAATTTGTAGTAATAATAGGTATTTGAAATAATCAATATTGGAATTGAACAACCTTGAAACAGATATTAATGTTTCTTTTGGTAAATTTTTTTTTAAATAAATCAACATTTATCTTGACATTACCTATATACCTCCCAACAAACTTTCGTGATTTTTATCAAGAAAGTTGAACCTATGCTTCACCGAAACACCTTCGTAAACCTGTTAAGTGAAAAAGCTGCTCACACAGGGAGGGTTCCGTAGCCTTATGTTCCTTCTTGTTGCACGTATAGCGAGTGTGCGCATAAATCACTCGGTCGCACTCTCACGTATCTCGCGTTCGTCACAGCTTATTTTGTATTGATATATTGGAGTCCTTCGTATCCTTCACGTCATCTATCGGTGACCGTTCACACTTTTCTAGTAAAATGTTAGTTAAATGATCATTCGGTATATGACATGGAGATTCCACATATTTTTTTTTTCTTTTTTTTTTCAGGAAATCAACAGCACAAGTTATACAAATTATACACTTCATGAAGAAAATAAAGAGAGGCAATGTCTCAAGCAAAATAATTCTCAAATTGTAACACAACGAACTGATACCCACAGCCACATAGCTAATAGCTACAACAAAATTTACACGAAGTATGACAGTTCAGTTTAAAGAATATTTATTTCCCAAAAGAACATTACATTCACTTTTATGAGAAAATTTTACATTTGTTTTCTTTTGTTTGGATATGGAGGTGCAGCACGTAAACCATTACCGACCGAAACACTCGACTTGGTATGTCGACACGCAACGAGGACATAGGTATTAATTTATAAGTACTTTCTGTCGATACTAGCCTACGTAGTAGACCACAGAACAAGGTAACATTATTATTTATAATAATCTAGATATAAGTATAAAATAAAAACTAAAGACCTAGTCTGCTATTTATTAGACACTAAAGTAGGTTTTGATAGCTGTCTTGAACTGTCTGTCTCTAAATTTCTAATACTAATATTACAGTTAGGATATAGCTCCTAACCTAGGACCTATAGGACCTATGTAACTCTATCACTATTTATTACTTCCTTGAAGATACATACACACATACAAGTCACACACGCTGTATCCCGACAATCGGGGTAAGCAGAGTCGGTCGGTGTTGTGCTGCAAGTACTCTGGTAAATTACAGCACAACACCGACCACCACGTTTTGCAAAGTATTCAAACAAGATTCAATCGATGAAGCAGCAAATAAGGCATGAAGACCCACCTGCTGCATGACTCGGCGGAAGTACCGAGTTATGCATGAGTAAGCACCAAGGTGATAGGTAGCGAGCCTGTCGCCCTTTAGCACGGCATCTTGTTCTTATCCCTTAGTCGTCTTTTATGACATGCACGGGGAGAGATGCAGTGAGGCTATTTTTTTTTTCTTGAAGATATTTTCTTGAATTTAAATTTTATTTTATTTATTTCACAAAATAAATGTTTCCTACTTCTAGGCTATCCTAAATAAACACTAACCTAATTGGCACAAAACAAACAAATAGGCCTGCCATTTATTCTGTAACTATTTTAATTTGACCGAGGACGACAATTTATTAGTTAGTAGCAATTAAGAGAATTTATTGGTATCGTTTAATTTTCAGACTAAACCTACTTCTTCCTCGGAGGTTTATAACAATAGAGAGTGAGTTCTCGAAGGCAGAATTTCCCCAGAGCTCCGTTACGTTCGTTTAAAACGGAAAGAAAATAAATGCCGAGGTCAGGCAGGATGTAATGAAAACTGCTTCAGACGTTTCGAAAGCCATCAAACGCCCCCCGCGAAAGCGAAGGTTAACCCGTCCAAATATTTGCTTGTTAGATAGATCGGTAGAAATACTTTATTGGTCCAAAATGCTTTACAGAAACAAGCACGATATAATAACTTACTGGTGCACAGGCGGACGTTTTCTGATATTTCTTCCAGTCAACCTTTGGCTGTTGAGCTGCATGTATAGAATTGTAAGTAGCAAAAACCTCAAGTGTGGAATTTTAAAATAAAACATAATGATTTTAAAATAAGATAAATATAAGACATATCGTCTTATTATATCTACGTCGGCGGAAAGCAGTTGTTTCGTACCGCTGGAAGGCCGGGAGGACCGGAGGACTAGCCCACGGCTGAAAATAGTTTTACTTTCGAGCGACTGTAAGGAGAAAGGAAGTATTGTGATCGTCCAAAATTTCGAAGTTGAAATTTCGATTGATTTGGGCTGTTTTACACAGTCTCTGTCAACGATCCCAAAAAAGTGGTTTTGAAAAACATGTATGTGTGTGTGTCCGTCCAGCGACCTTGCGCATCAACCGCTCAACCGATTTCGTTCAAAATTCGTATTTAGTAGTTTGAAACGATTATCTTTTTTTAGTTTTTTTTTAATTCGAAAAAATAAGGGTAGCTGTCATACAAAATTTGTATATGGCAATGTGTCCAGCGACGTTGCGCCTCAACCGCTCAACCGATTTCTATTACAATAATTCATATTAAGTAGTTTGAAACGATTATCTAGGGGTACCTTTTTTTAGTTTTTTTTTTAGTTCGAAAAAATAAGGGTAGCTGTCATACAAATGATTTCGATAAGGTCGATTTTCTCAAAAATGGCTCTAAAGATTTTTATTATATTTTCCACATAGAAACCCTATTACTAGTCTAAAAAGATACCGTTATCTGTTTTTCCAGGAAAACTCAAAAAAACGTGGCTGCCATACAAACGAAGGTTTCTTTCTATTAAATATTGCATACAAAATGTTTGTTGCGAGCGCCTAACTAATTCAACGGAACTGTCCTGTCAGTATATTTTGAATTTCGAACATAAAAACGTTGAGTTCGCCAAACAAGCGAGAAAGTCAGTGGGGTATTACCCTACCATTTATTTATAGTAGATACGATACGACTAGTTCATTAAAAAATTAATACCTTCCCAATGTGCATGCAGCCTTAAACAAACTTTTTTTTTTACTTATCGACTTCATACTGACAGCGGTGTCTTGTAAAGTAAGATACATTTTAATGATCGATTCTAGTAATTATTACAGATTTTAATTAGTTAATATTTAAGTAATGCAGTTTTGTGATTCAAAAACAACGTTGTTATACCGTAGACTTCTCGCTTCGTTAATGACGCTTTTAGGAACGAATTTACGAGCACCTCTATTCAATGTTTGTTAACATTGTATCCAGTTTCCATGTTCTCTATGGACATAAAACAAATATCTATTATTTATGCAAATATTTCTCTAGTATTCTGTCCTCGATTCCGTCTAGCTACTTGTGTAACTTAACCCGTATAAGTTCTTACGTTTCAGAAGGAAGACCATGTAACTATCCGATCTACCTTTTATTAGCCCCCGACGCAAAATGAGGGGTGTTATAGATAAGTTTGACGCCTTTGTCTGTCTGTGTGTATCTGTGTAAAATACTTTTTTATCCTGTGAATAGGACTGGAGATTCGAAAGAAAATAAACTATGTAGGTACTTTGCAATATATTTGACACGTTATAATAACACTGTACTTTAAACTAAAATTGGTTTTATTTTTGTTTTTTTTATTTATACCCCAACAAAATACAAAATTTCAAAAGCACATTTCACATCACATAATATTAAAAGAAAGCGTACATTGGCAGAAATATTTTCTGTATGTATGTATGTATGTTCCTCCATAACTCTTAAACCGATCATTCGAATTCGATGAAACTTAGTACAAGCACATTTAGCTGTCCGTGACACAGGATACGCTAAATAAAATCAGTTTCAGTTACGCTAAGATGTGGCTCTCATACAAATCTAATTGTTCCGCGCGCCGAAATAAAGGTACGGTAACGGGCTTACTTATTTTCGAGCTTATTTTCTTCTTTTAAAATACGAATTTCACGCGAGCGAACCCGCGGGCAAAAGCTAGTAAATTATATACGCGTAAAACACAGCCGAACAAATAATTCGGCACTGCCGCGCGGGGCGGCGGCGCCTCGCCGCCACCGCGCCGGCGCGGGAGTGCGGGCGGTGCGGTGCGGTGCGGTGGCTAACTGGACAGACAGACAGACACCGCGAGCCTTCCACCTGCTCGAATTAATGACCAACGCTTAACCGTTACTTGAACACGAGTAAAAACTGTGTGCATATTTTTGAATCATATTTTATAATCATGTTGTTTATAATTTAGGCCGAATACCTTTTATGTACATACATATTTATAAAAGCTAAGTAGGTACCTAAGTATTAAGTAATAATGCAACCAAATGTTCTTGAATGCAGCCTACTCAGGTCCCTAGATCAGAGGTGATATCGAGGGCAGTGGTAGGCAAATCGTCGCAGTAATTAGTACCTATAATGAAATCGGGACGGGTGAACCCACGACCACGAGCCAGGGAGATTTGCGGTCAGTGTGAATGGCTACGTGTTTAGCGAAATCGGTGGAGGAACAGCAGACTTACCCATCAGCGATACTTCGGTATCGGCTCTGATTTTAGGAGCCGGACGCATTGACAATAATGCACGGAAACGCGGTCAGCCTCGATAACTCAGTGGTGAGGTCGGTCGAATATTGTTAAGCACACCTGGGCACGGTCAGTACTTGGATGGGTGATCGCTCGACCGTTGGAGGCTGACCGTGGTTCGGATTCCACGTAAAACTGTAGGTCCCTTCCCTTACTAGGTGGTAGGTTTATCCCGCCCGGGTTAGTATCACCGCACTGAATAAAACGTCGGTCGAAACGGCTAGGTATGTATATAGTTCGTGTTTTTCGTCCAGTTCAGTGTAGCCGATATGAAATGAAGGGAAGCACTGACATGGTACTTATTTCACCCGGTGTTATGGGCTGACATCACAGATGTTGTAGGTGATGTAGCCAATCGTCTCAGTTTCCATAAAAAAATGGGATTACCGAATTTTCGAGAGTAGGTATACTTTCATATTTTTTCTATCAAGTCGAGTACATCCAATTGTGTTTATTGTGTTTTAGAATCCTTGTTGGGAAGCAATATGTCTTGTAAAAAGCCATATACCTACTTTTTGTAACATCAAACGACAGTCGGTGCTAGTGTTTGTATGGCGCGATCTTGGAGGTCAATAGGACGCGATAGAGATTGAAATTGAAATAGACGAATTGTGACAACAAAGTGTTAGAGTGACTTCAGATTACACATTATAATTAATTGATACTCATAATTAATTACGACAACATAATTAAATGTGTCCGGCAAGAATTTGTCTAATTAATGCATTTTAACAGACCAGTGTGGACATACCGGTCGAATTTTTAACATAACCGGCGCGACTTTGTCAGGGATGAATAAATATATAATTTGTATTTGGATATCATCAATACTTACTAATAATAAATCTGTAAGGGATGGTCATGGAGTAAGTTACTTTGTTTTATGCGATATTGCGTTTGTAGACTCTATGTATGATACTAAAACTAAATTGAGGATTTTTAGAAATCTTTTCTGTATGTATGTATGTATGAACCATAGCTCTTAAACCGATCATCCGAATTCGATGAAACTTAGTACAAACACATTTAACTATACGTGACCCAGGATAGACTTCAAGAAAACTCAATTCCGGTTACGCTATAAAGTAGGTCTCATACAACCTGAATTGTTCCGCGCCCCGAAATAAAGGTACTGTGGCGGGCTTACTTACTTTCTTCTTTATAAATACGAATTTCACGTGAGCGAAGCCGCGGGCAAAAACTAGTATATTATAAATTAATTATAAGCACAAAGTAACAGATCGGGCGGAGTGTTTCGTAGTCCGTCGGTCGGTCGGTCAATACGCCGCCGCCGCACGCCACACGTCGCCCTTGTGTTGTAGCGGTTGTAGTCGCGGTCGAGGAACTGGTTTAGAGTTTCGTTATGGCCAATATTTTTATGCGCATATTAATTCGGACAAATTCCGTCTCATTTCCCACCAAAGCTTCTTTAGTGATAAACTCATTGTGAGATGTCATTAAAACGATCTCGGACGAACTACGTTTCAACATTTATTTATAAGTAGGTACAGAAGTAAATAAGTTTACCAACCGCTGTCAGAATTTACAAGAATAAACCTCCGCTCGTTCAGGCACTGAGCGCAGTAAACCAAAACTCAGGTTGGTGTTTTTCCTCGCTTACTTTGTTCGATATTTCACATCATTTATCTATTTGGCTCACGTTCCAATTCGTTTAACGACGCGTGGAATAATAATGGATGCTACGTAAGAGGAGAAAACATAACCCTAAGTACCTATAAACGTTTTGTCATTACAAATCTTAACTACATTAGAATATATACTTTTTGGGTTTTATAGCTATATGAGGTTTAAGCCATAGATTTACAGACAGATAGACATGAAATGAATGGAAGCACTGACAGGGCATCTAGTTCACTCGGTGTTATGGGCTGACAT
This sequence comes from Nematopogon swammerdamellus, assembly GCA_946902875.1. Lineage (NCBI taxonomy): Eukaryota > Metazoa > Arthropoda > Insecta > Lepidoptera > Adelidae > Nematopogon > Nematopogon swammerdamellus. The sequence continues at coordinate 14,067,975 of OX336339.1, forward strand.
CACGGATGTAGCCAACCGTGTCAGTTTCCTTATAACGCATATCTGGTTATTATCCGGTATATCCGGCTACTGTTTTAGGGTTCCGTAGCCAGCGACGCTGGTATCCCTTGCAAAATCAGTGATAACCTCTAGCTCCTAAACAGCTTAAGCGATCTTCTTGAAAGTTGAAATGTTTAAAGATTTCTGGTACGCAACGAAATTTCAGCAATATGCAAAGTCAGGAATCATCAACTACCTATGTATAAATTAATAGGGACAGCAAAATCAAGTTGGAAATAAAAAATATTTGTCTTAATACTTAGGTTGAGTTGTAGTCGATCGTTAAAAAGGTCTTAAATATCCCTAATTAAATAGAAAACAAAAATGTTTATTGTATAAAAGGTTACAGTTTAATATGTATCAACTTTGCTCTGTCCGAGGCTATAATACTAAAACAAAAAGCTCAATCAATTTACAAACATATAAAGTAGTCCATTTAGTGCTGACGGCAGAAAAACTGTTTTTTTTTATGGATAACGCTACATGTGGCATCGTTTCACCTACAAGTGGTGTCTAACGATGCCCATAGACATTCTGTGACGCACGGGGATTGCGAATGCCATGCCGGCCTGACAGAAGCCTTTTCACGCCCCTTTTAAAAAACCGCAAGCTGTACTTGGGAGGAAATAGATGTGCAGGGAGTGCGTTCCACATTTTCCAGGTTATTTTGAAGTGTGTAACTTCAAAATAGTTTTCGTGCCGTCTTGAATAGCGCCGTAAAATTGTTTATTACTTACTTACTTAGTTGAAATGTAAACTGTCGCTGTATACACAGTTGCGAGGGGACGAACACGAATTTTGTTCATAACTAATAATTATTATTCATTCAAGCTTACTCTCGGCCGGATATCGTTCTATCCGGTATCCCGGTAACTCGCTATCCGTTACATCACTTGATTTAACCGTGAATATTTGATCGAGCAAGCTCGCAAGGAAAATGGAACAAGTAGGCACTAAATTCACGCGAGAATGACATATGATTTGAATTTTTTCACGTCATGAAACCGTAGTAACATTACTTTCAGTTGCATAAGAGATGTTTCGTTGTTCATTTTATGACCAGATATAACCCTTCTTTTAGCTTTGCCGTAGTCGGGTAAAAAGGAAATTTATATTTAGAAATAGCCCTTTCCACCCTAAAATCTAAATTTCGCAATTTAACCTTAATATTGCCAAAAAGCATGTTTAGGGGGCCAAGTGAGTCAGGGAAAATTAAAAAATAAAATCTATTATTATTACTTTGGTAGGTATGGCACCCGCACGAGCGTGTGCTCTCGGTGTTTAGGCTCCCAACGCACGATCGTGTGTTCTTAGGAAATATGTCAAATTTGTATATATTTAGTTAACAGGTTTTCACTTAGGTAAAACAATAAAAATAAAACACATAGAAATAAGTAAATAAAATCTATTTATTATAATTTTTGCCTTAATTACCTGCAGTTTTACATACATATTGAAAGATACATACATACTAAAATTTTGTGTGATACTTTTGAAACAGTTCTTACCCCTAGATATACATAAATACACATTGCACTTCATGCTTGGCGACTGAAGTGGTTGTATTGTGGCTCATAGAAGCCGGTGTTGCCTTCTTCGCCGTCTAAATCGGAAATATCACCATTGCCGATAATTTCCAGCACCAAATCTTCATTTAACTCTCTGTCTGTAACAAAGAAACAACATTTATAACTAATTGTCGAGTGAATAAACCTAAAACAATATAAAAACACTCGAAAATCACAGGCTACCCACGGGCGAGATGTTTACGTTTGGCATGAACTAAGACCCAGAGCGCACGATCGTGCGTTCATACTTTTGACAAGCAATAAATGTTCTAATTACTAATTTATCTTTGTAATTGTGACACCAAAACAAACTACAACGTGTACTTGTTGGTTTACAATAGTAACATTGCAAAGAACGCTAACTTTGAATAAAAAAATAAATACGTACCTCCGCCTCCTCCCTCGTTGAAAAACGCTGCCATCCTTGCCGAGCTCTGGAACGACACTGGTGAAGGCGAGCCGACCGCCGATTTTTGTCAGCCGAGAATAACGAGCGCACGAACGATGCACACCGGTTGCGTTCCGTGGAACTGGGTTTTTTGGTAAAAATATTTTCATAGAATGCGAACGCACGATTGTTTAAGACCGGGTGGAAAGGGATAGGAATCTCCAATAAGAAATCTGGGGATCATGTAAAGGATTAACTTTTTGAGTCTTCGTCGTCGACTGGATCATTTTTAGCGTCGCGTACCAATATTTTGTTGAAAGCCATTGAAAGGTTGACTGGAAGAAATCACATGCAGTGATAAGTCCGCCTTTGTGCACTCCTGTATTTCTTGTTTCTTGTCGTTTACTGTTCTTCTTTCAATTGTGTGCAATAAAGAGTTTCTATTCGAATCTATTGTATTGATGAATAATTCGATAATAAAAGGGGGTGAAACATATTATTAAAAAATTAAAAGAATTCAACAACGGGGTGTGTTATGAAATCTAGTGATCCAATAGAAAACTATTATATATATATTTTTTTGTATTATTTGGTTATATGTATAAGAAAACAACATTAAAACTTCGAAGATATCTTGTCCCACCCAATTTATTCCTGAAAGGGTTAGGTGAAAAAAAAATTAAACAAATTTACCAATTATTGTACTTATATTAACCATAACAATGTCAATATTGATAACAAGGTATAGGCAGGCAACATTGTAGCATTCTGTAAGTATGTACTTACATTACATAGGTTCCAATTTAAATATACAAAAATATTGTTAAATGCGAGCGCGGATCACACACAGAGCGGCCACGGCACAGCACGGACGGACACATGACCGATTTTATAAGAGTCTCTGCCAGTCGCGGGCTACGGAACCCTAAAAAGCGGCGAAGGCGAGTCGGGTCGCTCGGGCTCGGGCCTCGCGCAATGAGTGGTCCGTTCGCGGTGATGATATTTACATTTACGGCAATGATATTTACATTTCGAAGAAATACGGATCAAACAGGTTTAAAAAAACCGGCCAAGTGCGAGTCGAAATCGCGCACCGAGGGTTCCGTATCGCCTTGTTAAGGTCAGCGCCACTCACGCCATCTATGGCGTGTTTTATTAAATGCTTAATATTACTTAAATTCATTATTATTTAAAATGCTTCATACTCTTTTCGGTAGATGGGCGCGCATACGCTTTTTAGTTTCTTAGATGGGGTCTGTAGGAACAAGTGTTTCGAAATTTGAATTTAGTTTAAGTTCTTAGTATTCTTTGTTTCGTCTTGTGAGTTGTTGAATAATATAATATTTTCAATTGCAAAGAAATCGTTTCAATTGATAATAATAGGAGGCCTAGCATGGCCCCCACATATTGGTGACCCGGATTAAGTGTAGGAACAAGTGTTTCGAAATTTGAATTTAGTTTAAGTTCTTAGTAATCTTTGTTTCGTCTTGTGAGTTGTCAAAAAAATAAAGGAAATGTAAAAAGTGTGCTTGAATAATATAATATTTTCAATTGCAAAGAAATCGTTTCAATTGATAATAATAGGAGGCCTAGCATGGCCCCCACAGGGTCCCCCGTGAATTTTTAACTTTTTCTTATTTCTATTATTTGTTGTTATATCGTCCATAATAAATAACACATATTCTGTGAAAATTTCAACGGGCTACCTATTACGGTTCAAGAAATACAGCCCTCGGACAGACGGACAGACAGACAGACAGACGGCGTAGGGTTAGTAATATGGTCCCGTATGACGTATACAGAACCCTAAAAATCAAACAATTCAAACCCATCGATTGAGGCTGTCGAATGAAAGCTAGTAGAAAGAATTTTGTTTATTATTATTATTTTGAAAATAAATAAAAAACTGGAAAAATCTTTTGCCCCACCCTATTACTAACGTACTCATTGTAAAATTCTTAAATAAGTTGGCATGTAAAAATCTATCGAAAAGTAGGTGCAAAATTGTACAGTTTAGTACGCATTTCGAAGAAATTACAGATTCAGTGTTGGGGGTTGGGGATGTTGCGGTGCGGACGGACCATTCATTGCGCGAACGGACCACTCATTGCGCGAGGCCCGAGCCCGAGCGACCCGACTCGCCTTCGCCGCTTTTTAGGGTTCCGTAGCCCGCGACTGGCAGAGACTCTTATAAAATCGGTCATGTGTCCGTCCGTGCTGTGCCGTGGCCGCTCTGTGTGTGATCCGCGCTCGCATTTAACAATATTTTTGTATATTTAAATTGGAACCTATGTAATGTAAGTACATACTTACAGAATGCTACAATGATACTTATCGCTGGTGTAATGTATAGTTGCATTCCTTATTGGCAACAACTAAGAAATTACAGTACGCGGCAGTCAATAATATATTGTACATCGGGCTTTAGATAGGGATAATCCGGTTGTAGAGCGTCGTCCCTGTCGCACAGAGACGTGCGAGTTAATGCGAGATTATAATTATAACTTTTTGCCCGCCCGACTTTGTTTAATAGCAAATCCGATTTAACACCAAATGTCATAATAAATTTGTCGCTTCTCTTAATTCTCTCCCTCTCTTTCCCGTCCATACCATACTTTTTTTATACTGCGCAGCCCTAAGGCTAATTAGGTGATGGTACAATATAGCCTTTATAAACATACATACAGACACATTCCCTTTTATTATATAATAAGTAGAGATAACATTTTCACATTTATATAAGTAAGTATAACTATCTCATCGCTCAATTTATTATCATCATAATCTGTTAGGCACTGTTAACATATATGTAGATAACTGAGGAACAAGGTATGTATGTATTAGTCTCGGTTAACATTTTTGAAAACCGTATTTAGAATTCAAAATACCTATCTCGCCTTCTCGCCGGCAATGAGTTTGAATTTCAAACTCTGCTCGCTGGTTATGAAATGTGTTTATAATAAACTTATTGCAAAGAAACGAAGATAGTTAAATAACTTAGTTCATGCATTACATTTGCATGCATGTAACTACATAATTATCATCATGAATCAATACATACATTTTTTATTAGGATGTCCACCAAAGGTACTCCTACTGTGTAAGTAATGCAACAATGCCATAATAGAAAATGTATACAGGCGAATATATTATACTGATTTGATAATATTTTAGTTGATTTTAGTTTATTTAATTAAATTTCAACTATGTTTATTTTTAATTTTATTATAATTTTAATCATATTTAATTATAATTTAATTCCTAAAATTAACTATAGGTAAACTGTATTACTTGAAATAAAGTTTATTAGTATTATTATTCCTTTATTTACACATATTCTTAAAACTAATTTTGTACATATTAAAAACCTAACATTAACATATACAAAATTAACCTTAAAAAATTGAGTTTCCACCACCGGCGGCGGGGCGAGCCCAAGCTACCGATGATCGGGTCCCAAAGAGAGGTACCTCCGCCCGTCGCATGTCGTAAAAGTCGACTAAGGGATCGTCAGCCTGCGGTCAGTTATTGGATGGATGACCGCCCGACTGTTGAAGGCTGACCGTGGTTCGGATACCACGTTAAACTGTAGGTCCCTTCCCTTCTTACCTTACTAGGTGGTAGGGTTTATCCCGGCCGGGTTGGTACCACCGCACTGAGCGAAACGTCGGTCGAAACGGCTATGTAAATAGTTCGTGTTTTCCGTCCAGTTCAGTGTAGCCGGCGCGAAATGAAGGGAAGCACTGACATGGCACCTAGTTCACCCGGTGTTATGGGCTGACATCACGGATGTTGTAGGTGATGTAGCCAACCGTGTCAAGTTTCCATAAAAAAAAAAAAAAAAAACCTCCGATTATTATTATTATTAATCAGAAAAACAAAATTTTGCTTAGAAACTTTAGACAATTTTATGAATGAAGAATAATAAAAAATTGCGGTGTCTGTCTGTCTTTCCACAGATTTATATTCGGGATTTACTAAAACACTACCAGTCAGAATTGCACGACGACGTTTAGTCCATTAGATTAAGCAACTCCTTGAGATCATTTTAGGATAATATACTCGTATATCATACTGTGCGGTGTCCCGCGACTTAGAATCGCTGCAACTCCGTAAGGACGTCGGCTCCCGGTGAATGTTCAGAGGAGCACACGTTCAGAGTTGTTCAGAAATGTTCAGAGTTTAACGCGATTCCATCGTCCCCATTCCACCTCCGAACTACGCGTACTGGGCACCCCTGCATCCCCATGCACCCCTATTCAATCGAACTACCGAGGATGCGCACCAACCGGTTCTGTAGGTATTTTATTCACAGAACCGGGAAAATTTAGAACGTTCTCCCTGCTCATCTATTTCCTCCCAAGTACAGCCTGGGGTTTTTCAAAAGGGGCGTGAAAAGTCTCCTGTCAGGCCGGCATGGCATTCTCAATACCCATGCATCACAGAATGTCCATGGGCATATCGTAAGTCACCTACTGGTAAGTGAAACGATGCCACATGTCGCGCTTGCCATAAAAAAACGCTATCTAGGTACTTGGGGTACAGATCGCGAGAGTAGTCAATCCATACAATGTTATTTGTATCGATTGTAACGGAACCCGTTATTTGTCCTTATCGAGTTTGTCCTTTTCGAATTACATGCGCGCGAATTCTCATTAAAAGAAAAAAAAATACTTGGATTAGTGTGAAATGTAAAAGCGTTGAAACTTACTTGATTTGAAGTGTAAAATTGTCCACAATGAAAAATCAAATCCACTTGAAATCGTTGCACTTGGCACATACTACTACTGGTCAGTCGAGCAATCGCCACATCACACAATCCTAAACACATTTACTTACTTGCTACAACTTTATCTCAACACTCTGTTGCTCAGCTCTCGCTCTATAACGAACACTTTCCTACGATGTTTCTCTACTATTTCCGTACGTGTCAAGTTTTTGCAGGAAGTACTCCTCGTCACAAATGCGGCGGGGCGTCGCATGTCATAACATACACTTTATATTCAGCGTGCGTAAATAATTTCTATTGTAGCCTGAAAACATCGAGGGGCACAGAATCTTGGGAAGTTTGTGCCGCCTATATGGAGGTAGGGGTTCAACTTAGCGAGCACCGCTCGTATTACTTGGAGAGTCACTTTTCGCGCGTGTGTCGTCGGTTCTCAGCGTGCTACTGCGGTGCGGCTGCGCGGGGCGCTCGTGCAACCGACGGCGTCGCTCTACGTCTACTGAGTGCTGATGCTGAAGCTACGCGCTTGAGCCACAGGCTTGAGCGGCGAGGTGGCGGCGCGGCGGCGGCGGCGCGGTGGCGGTGCGGGGGCGGTGCGGGGGCGCGCGGCAACTGTGAAGGCGGCACCGAGCAGGCGGACACACGCACCCCTAATCTCTGCAGGAAGTGTAATATTTGCATATTAAATCATTAGTTTATTACATCATTATTACACTTGGTACCGTGTGGGGCCGGTACTTAAAAAGAATAGCCCCACTGCATCTCTACCCGTGCATGTCGTAAAAGGCGACTAAGGGATAAGAACAAGATGCCGTGCTAAAGGGCGACAGGCTCTCCACCTCTCACCTTACCTGCTGCATGACTCGGTGGAAGTACCGTCTACTTCCACCGAGTCATGCAGCAGGTGGCTTTTCGTGCCTTACTTGCTGCTTGATCGATTGAATCTTGTTCGAATACTCTGCGAAACGTGGTGGTCGGTGTTGTGCTGTAATTTACCAGAGTTCTTGCAGCACAACACTGATTACTCTTCTTACCCCGTTTTTCGGGATTCAGCGTGTGTGATATGTATGTATGTATGTATTACACTTGCAGTAAATTTTCAATCATACGAAATGTTTTTTTTTCACTTTAGTTAAAACTTTTATAAGTGAATTTTCTTTAAAGCTCCAAAAATTCACTTGCCATCTCTGTACTGTATCTGCCAATGATAGTTTGTTATTACCTAGTTCTAAGACCAATTTTATTGATACCAACTACATACGTAGGAAGGTACATTGAATATTACACTTATCTCAGAACTCTTATCAAACCTTAAATCGACTTCATTTTTTTTTTTGCCATAAAGATCATACTATGAAACGGTATGTTTCATGTAGACTCTACACAAACATACTCTACATTATTGTAGAGTGTGTTTGTGAGAAGTGAGACGCTAGTGCACGCAACACACAACACATTCTCGTGTGCATCTCATTCTGTTTCATATAGTAATGGATATTATATATGCGTAATGTTATTTATTTACTCACTTAGAAATTATGGTGCTGAGAACAATGAACTTTGTTTATTCTGGTGGTTCTGTTTCTTTGCCAAAATCTATATTTACAAATAATAAAATCGTAAAGGCAAAACAATTTTGTACATTGAATATATTCGGAAAACCCCCAACCAGGGCGATAAAGTAACTGAACATGGTAGAACAGTTTTTAATTTTTTTTCTTTCTATCTGTACGCGCGTCACGCAAAAACCACTAAATGGATTTTGACTAAACTTTTTATTCAGTGAATATCCCGGAATGACATAATATAAAATCAATATTGAAAATAAAAAAATAATTTAATTATTATAAACATTTATTGCGAGTTTGAAATTACGTAGTCCAAAGTATACGATTCTTGAGAACTGGAAGCAAATACAATTTGAATAAAATATTCATTCGAAATTTAAAAATAGCTCAGCTCTTCTTTTTTTGTAACTAGGCCTCATTACTGCCAGCGTCGAGTATTGAAAGATCCACTTGTGTGTAAGTATTTTTGCATTCAGTAGCATAAAAGATCTTTGAGAAAGATGCATTGAAATCTTAGATGCATTGAAATCTTATTGAAGTAGTAACTACGGTTGATTACGTGCAAATGGCAAAGTAGAACGAGGTACGGAAACCTAATTATGTATAAATTCTAGGCTGAGAGCTTCTTCAGTTTAGGAGCCAAAGGGCTCTGTCTGACAGACAGACGGACAGACGGTCGTACAGAAATACATTGTAGCGAAACTAATAGGGTATCTGGCTTTACTACGGAATCCTGAAATTGTTTTGGTAAAAATGGATTTGTGGGTTTTCCGTCTTTCTGTTGACCTCTCTCGATCCTCGGTCCAGCGATCCTCGATCGTAGGTCCAGCGCCTACGCTACTCTACAACGATCTCTGAATTATCTCCACGCGATCTCGTTTCGCATTGTGCTTAGAGCCAGAGAGAAGTAATCGTTGAACGGTTTCCAGTCTACTAAATAGCTGGTCACTACGCACGCACACATACATACATAGTACCTACATACCCGTCCGTAGCCTTACGAAAAATAGAGGTACTAAATAACGGCGAATACATAAAGAATTTTCTCCAAGTGGTCGGAACAGTTTTTACTTGGAAATTTACGGTAATTTACGAAAACTACTTAAAACTAGAGCTATTTTCATGAATAGGCACAAAGACAGGAGGACAAACTATAAATATAACCTTCAGTCATTCAGACCATTGAGTTATGAAAAACATAAAATAAACTTATTCAAGCTAATGAAGATAAATAAAGTTGACTGGAAAAAATCACTTACAGTGAAATCCGCCTTTGCGCGCTTTTGTCATAGTTTAAACAGACTCTCCTCCTCCTTTTACTATGCTGTTGTTCTCTTGTTTCTGTGTTACTTAATTATTGTAAACTAGCTGAGCCCGCGGCTCCGCTCGCGTGAAATTCGTATTCCAAAGAAGAATGTAAGTAACTAAGGGCGAGGCCGAAGGCCGAGCTGCGTTCAGGTAAGCGATAAACCTTCTCAAAGAAAGTAACTAACTAAGGGCGAGGCCGAAGGCCGAGCTGCTTTCAGGTAAACGATAAACCTTTTTCAAATAAAGGAAGTAAGTAAGGGCGAGGCCGAAGGCCGAGCTGCGTTCAGGAAGACGACAAACCTTCTGGAAGAAAGGAAGGAACTAAGTGCGAGGCCGAAGGCCGAGCTTCGTTCAGGTAAACCAAAAACCCTCTTCCGCCTTCGGGCCTCGCCCTTAAAGACTTCCTTTCTTCGATAGAATATAATATCGTTTACTCAATCTATTTATTTCATATAAATAAAAAAGTAATATTAATAACCAAAGAATTAAACCTACCTAACAAACATTAAAATAACTATCAAAACGGGCATTTTCAAATGTTCTTAGAGCACTTGCGGCATTACCCCGCTGGATGGCAAGGCTTACCCTTTGAATGAAGTACATAAGCCCTTGATGACGGGACACCAGTTGCGTCAACCAGCTCAAGCCTCTTTTGGCTTCACTGCTCCACGGACCGAGGGTTTCAACCGCAAACGCAACAAATTCGAAATCTTGAATTATATTTCTATATTTGCTGCGTTGGAGGCTCTCCGACCCAGCCTCGGCCGCGCCAGCCGCTCTTGAAGATGTCCTAACGTGACTTGGAGCCAATGTGAGAACAAAAGTGGCGTCCCACATCAAAGAACTACCCTTAGTCCATGGCACTAAGGTCTCTAGCATCGGGCCTCTTGCCATCCAGCCGGGAATAACCGCGAGGTTCTAGGATGCACGGTATATTTGCCGTTAAAAGCGTGGACTTTATA